>JAZKJV010000389.1:1215137-2430274 GCA_037367405.1 Ottelia alismoides
ATATTGAGATGATGAATCGCGGATTCATCACCCCCTATACTTAAACTTTGCTAGTCCTCGAGCAAATAAAGAATGAATAAGTTGGAATATCCCCTGACTGTGCATGTGAATACAAGACTTGATCCGTTCAAGAACTCTTGGTTATAGAGATCCTAAAATTCTAAGCTGAACCAAGGTCTAGTCAAAAGGTATCCAATTTTCCTAATCATCAGACTCTCTTTGTATACATATATAGTAGGGATATGACTTAAGTATTGGCTGCAGTTACAAGAGTAGAGTCGCAACGTCACCCAAGGTTCCAGTCCAAGAGACTCTCCTAAGAACCCGATCCTCAACACTAGGGAATAAATCATTTCTTGCATCCAATCCACCGTCGCTTTAGTTGTCAGACTTAAAAGTGTAGATGGAAGGCCAGTTGATGGAGGGCATAGGATTGTATCATTTCTTCTCTCCCTCTCATTGGAACAAGGATCCTCTCGAGTGCCTTATTACTCAACGCATTTTTTGGTGTTGATCAGTGCGTCCGTCAAGAGAAGTTGGAGTCGTCTGCACTTGTTTTCCTGGGAGTACACCGGGGTGTGCCTTTTTTGAGTACCTATCGCACCTTCTACCCCCAGACTTGTAGCATTTACGATGTAGAGCCCTTTTTTGGTGCAAGCCCGACTCCTGGTCCTAATAGCGGTGGTCCAAGTGGACACTTTGAACTGGTTGGGAGCGCTCGCCTTTGGTGGAAGCTCTTTTGATAATTGACTTTGTGAAATGAGAGTTTTTCTTTGAAATTTCATTGCTTTGTAGTATTTTTGGCTAGCTCTACTACTTTTACCAAGAGTTGGCGCACACTGATCAACATTTTATTATTTTATATCACACCCTGGCACATAGGTAAATATCAAGAGATAGTACAAGAACCATGTTCTCATACTGGCTAATGGTGCTGACACTCAAGTTTCATGAAGCCTTCATCGATTTTATCCCATCCTTGAGTATCATCAAATCAGGTCTAAACTCAAATCCCTCATCCCAGTTCCTCAAGTAAAATTTCAACTCATCTCATAATAACTGCAGTTGTGTATGTGAGGTGTTGATCATATTCTTAAGGTTGAGAATAAGTATGCAATATAGCACACAAATATTTCAAACTAGGGAAATGTGAATAATTAAGTCAAAAACCCTAATGACTAAGGTTGGTTAACTAAAAATCTCAAGACCTCATAAACCAAGTGTTCTTGAACATCACTTGTCTTGTGTGAAAGTGAAAGTGTCATGGATTAAACCAACTTATTAGTTAGTTTTTTATTAAAAAGAAAGAAAGATTTTTTTCGGAAAAAGTTTTTTTTAAAGAAGATGTTTTTGAAAAAGAATTTTCTTGTTTTTCTTTTTTTGGAGAACCCTTTTTTTATATATTTTTTTAGAAAGTTTTTTTTCAAAAGTTTTTTTTTTGAAAACACACATTTTTATAAAGAAAGAAAAGAGATTTTTTTCTTTGAAAAAGTTTTTTTTAAAGCAAGTAAGAGTTTTTAAAAAAAAAAGAGGAAGAAAACATTTTTTTGAAAATATATTTTTTTTGAAAAGAGACACAAAAGAAAAGGAATTTTTTTTATTTTTTTTAAAAAAAGATTTTTTTTGTTTTTTGTTATACGTCTTATTTACAACAAATTACCCATAACCCCTTATTTAATTACAAACAAGTCAAAGTACGAGTTATAGGTAAAATATATATGTAATATATACAAACCCCCCATACTTAGCATGTGCTATGTCCTCATGGCACAATGTGACAAAAAGCCATAGCTCGTACTAAGTATAAGTGGGTGAAAAGAATAGAAGTGAATAAGAAAGAAAAAAATAAGAGTGTGGATAATACACAACGGGCATCGGCTCCCCTATACTTAGGCTCTGGTCAGCCTAAGTATTGGAAAGAACACAAGAATAGGGGACCGATGAGAATGGGAAAGAATATACAAAAAGAAAATAAAAATAAGAGATGGAGTAACTTGGGTCACTCACCCCCCTATACTTAGGATCTAGTAATCCTAAGTATAGCCACAAAATGAAAACGATACGGAACTGGGGCGAGTGATGCAAATCATGGGGGAGGGAGGGAATAAAGGCATGAAAATATGTACAAGGAGGAGTGAGAACATACAAGGATCAAGAAGGTTTGTGATGGACCTTCTTGTGGGAGCGATGGGGTGGGTAATATACATATGTGTCGCTGTCAGAATCGTTCGTAGAGGAATAATAGTGAGGTGTGGGGAACGCCCAACGAGGGTCGACACACGGCTGCTTGCTCAAATATGGCTTCAGAACAACCGAATTGAGCTCACTCATATAGATCACCTCATCCAGACCTGATGAGGACTCCTCAGAAAGTTCCTTCTCTGGTAAGTCGAAGGCAACTTTCTTTGTAGGTTTTCTAGAACCTGAAGCATCAAGAGGAAGATGGGATTGATACGGCTTGAGGAGTTTGGGGTAACACCTCAAGGAATCAATACCCGTATTCTTCTTACCAGATGACCGACTAGAGGATGGAGCAACCAATTTATCCAGATTGATCAATTTGGTCCTAGTTGTCTCTTTTAGTGTAAATCCTGGATGTAGTGAGTGTGAGGTTCTGACCAGAGGTTCATCATCAGATGAGTCACCATATGCATTGTAATACTCCTGCAGGATCAGCACACGTCTCTGGTAAGGCACAATGTTCTCAGTTAGCTTGTTATTGTTGGGTTCTTGTGTCGGATCATCAAAATGATCAAGGCAATCCATAAAGGTCGTGTCCGACTCAAGGGAAGCTTCTGGTTGTGAGACCTCTCTAGAAGCTGTCGCGGTGGTGGTGAAAGCAGTAGGCGGTGCAGGGTTGTAGGGAGTCTCTGAACCAATGGTCGCTTGGATAGTCGGTTTCTCAGGTGTAGCATAGAGGTGGGACTCATCTTCCTCTCGAAGGTCACGACTGTCTACGACTTTATGGGTTACCTTGGAATATTGTGTGTCCTCAAAGATCGGGTGAGGTCGGAGTGCTCCCAATGCAGAAAAATCGATCTCCCGAGTCTTGCAATTTATAGTTGCCTTAGCCAAAGCTAAGAACAGCTTTCCAAGAATGATAGGAGACTGGGTGAACTCTCCTCAGTGCTCAATGTCAATGATCATGAAGTTTATCTCTAATAAAGCACCTTGGAAAGTAATGATGACTGAAATGGTTCCTCTCGACCATTTAATTGACCGATCTGCCAACTGAATGATCTCTCTTGACTTCTTGGCAGATCCGAGTTTGAGCTTGGCAAACATGGAGGTCGGGAGGATATTGATCGATGAGTCATCATCGATTCTCGCATGGTTGAATGTGGTATCTTTAATTTCACAATCAACTCTAGGCAACCGCTTTACTCTGCGGCTCTTGGTTTTTCTCCCTATCATCAAAGATGTGGCCATAGACACTATATGTCTCTCAGTCCTTGTTCTCTTATTGTCCGACCTTTTAGACATCAATTTACTTCTCACAAATCTTTTAAGGTCGGGAAAGTGTTCAATGGAAATTATTAAGGGAAGCTCAAAAATTAACTTTCTATCCAATGCTTCCCTAACTACAGGATCCAATTTTTGTAAGTCTTTTCCATTTTCAATTTTTATGTTATTTTGTGATTTTTCCATTTTTTGGTCTTTTTGATAGGTGAAGGAGGACTAGGAGAATGTACAAACTCTGGTTTGGAGGGAAAGTGGTTAGTAGAAAAGGGAGGTAGAAGGGACTCCAATTGTACATGATAAGTGGTCAATCCGATGTCTTCCAGGTTTTCAAGATTCAATCCGTAAAATTCATGATCCACATTCTTACCTGGACTCTTGATCGGTCTACAAATGTCATCCTCCAATAAGTTCTCATGACACCTCATGAGAGAAGTCGGTGCAATTGGAGGATACTGCTGAGAACTCAGGCTCTTATACTCAACACACCTTGACTCAGGTGTGCAATACTGGGGTGAGTATGGCCCATTTGTATGGCAGTTATTGGTCGGAGCCTCATCAGGTGGAGTTAGTAGACAATGGATCTGTAAATTAGTCGCATGAATCCAATCCCCTGTATATGTCGGCTCTCCGAATGGGTGATATGAAGGTTGGTCAATGTGGTCTCTATCACTCATGTCAATCAAGTCAGGAAGATCGTACAGTGCAGGCCTCTCCATTTGGTTTGTCGGGTCGACCATGTTATACCCTAAGGTTAAGTCGGGATGTGTATATGGCAATTGTTGTTCAGTTCCAACTCGAGGTAATAATGAGGTATGTGGGGTCAACTGATTATGCCAATCATTCATCTCAGCGGTCACTTGCTCTTCGATTTGTTCCTTGATTCCAGCAAGCGGACGAGAATATGGTGAGTTAATCCAGGGTGGATGTGGGTCAGGGGTGTAAGAATGTGTAGTAGTTGAGAAGGACGAAGAAGTGGGGAAATCAGTCGGTCTGACTTCGCGGTCGAGGTGTGGGTATGAAGAGGAATAAGAGGGTGGAGATGATCGGAATAAGGTTGAGGAAGAGTGACATGGATATGGTGACCAATATTCTGACATCTTGGAGGGGAGATGGGAGAATGAAGCGGATCGAGGAAGAAAGCGTGCAAGTGCACCGAATAACACACAGAACAAACAAACAAACACAAGAGCAAACCCTCAATTTTACCAACTCAACACGTGATGGCCGTAAAGGTTTGACCGAATTATCTAGTCAATTTTAGTTGGTGATAAATACAATCTTGGAAAGATTAACGAGCTGTTAGGTACGCGTATTTTCCTACAGACTGGCCTGGTTCTTACGACTAGTTGGACCTACTTTCAACTAGTATAGAAGTAAGTATGGACCGTATAAATACGGCTACCCGTTCCTTGAGGACTAATGCATCATCTAAACCTCCCACTCTGCTAAGGAAATCCAGACTGTTTACCAGCTACTCGTAGATCCTCACTAAAAAGTAGCTAATCGCCTAAAAAGAAAGAACCAGTAGTAAGTAAGAAATCCTGGCTTGGCTCTATCCTAGGGTCGCCTCTCTCTCTCTCTCACTTGCAAGTAAAACAAACAATGAGGGCTTTACTCTCCCAACAAGTGTTAGTTTTAGTCAATTTTTTTGGTCAACTCTGATTAGCAGTCCCGATTTTAAGTTTAGTTATCACTTGATTAGTCCAACCAAACAAAGCATGCCTAACGATCAGTCCCGATTTCCTTTTAACCTAAGTTTCAAAAACCAAGGGGAAGGGAGTTGAGAAAAACCGATGCAAATAGTGAAATCAATGATGCATGCCCAGTTCAGAAGACTTACAGTGATCCTAGCGCTCTACATGCGGGATGCAAGGCAGAATTGAAATTTTATACTATATGAATGCAAATGAGAAAACCATTCCTAGACAGGCAGTTCTATTAGAGAGTGATGAACAAGTTAAATTTGACTAATAGCCCTGCGATCTAAGTGTGTCTCGTTAAAAGTGATGTGTGGTCCTAAATATTATGAGCACAAGCAATCAAGATAATCTAATAAAAATGCTCTAAGAGCCGCGAGTGCAAGTCCTATTCAGCGCCAATCAACCACACGACCACGAGCAGGTCCAAAGTCCAGTCCGGATACAAGCGCGAGCTCTCAAACAAGAGCCGCTATAAAGAGCAAAATTACCTAAATTATTACAACATACTAATTACAAAAAAATCTCTCAAAAACAAATAAATTTTCTTGCTCTTCAGCAGTCGGCGTGTGTCGCTTCCATTGACCTCCGATGCACTCCAAGTCCACCGGGCCCTCGCAAGGAAAATGAAATTTATATTAGAGAGATAAAAACCAAGATATATATACAAAAATATGAAGAGAAATAATTGAGAGGAAAATGGATTAATTACAAGTGGCTCGGGGGTCAGACTACCCGAGTAAATAAAAATCTAAATCCAAAATTTTCAATTAATCCCTAAGCTGTTTGCCTCCCCGGCAACGGCGCCATCTGACGAGTCGCTAAATACGATAATTAATTCGTGCATGTTGTAGTACGTGTACTTAGCGATTCAATCAAAACCGAGAAAAAATCTCTGTGAAGAGTGTCTCATCTTAATTTATATCCCGGGCAAGTCCGGGATCGAACACAGGGAGGCAAAGGAACAACTTTTGGTTTAATTCGAAAATTTAAATCTTGATTTCCAAGCGGTATTTTTTTAGATTTTTTAATGCAAAAAGAATGCCAAATGCAAATGTGGCTGAATTAATACACTAAGAAAGCACACAACTTAGCCAAATTAATTTTAATGAGAAATCAATCCATTTCAGCCAAATTATATTTTCCTAGAATCCTAATCCAGTATGAATGCAGGACATATTTTTTTGGAATTTTAGGAATTAAAATGCAACAACTAAAAAGGCACACTTTTATGGTTTTTTTCACAATTTCTCACACAAACAGTAAGAAAAAATCATGAAAATATTACTAGAATATAAACATGATGTAAGGAAGCTACAGTAATATTTTTGGAATTTTTTGATAAAATATGAAATTTTTACGGTTTTTTAGTGAAAATAGAGTGACAATGAGTAAATAATTCCTAATAAATCCACAATAGCGAATTAGGTAAAGAGAGAATTATCTCATATAGGTGTTTTTATAAGGAATCCAGGAGACTTGAAATTTCGCAAAAATGATGTACGTGGATTTAATTAAAAATCAATTACTAAAATCACTCTACAATTTATTTCAGGCACAAGACAACTCCACTTTGGATGAATTTAATAGCACAAAATGGGTAAAATATGGAAAATTGCAATTACACAATTATAATTAATTACTCAAAGATCACAAAAATACAAAGAAATATTCAGATGGTAGACAATTAGTTGCTTAATACAGTGATATTTTTCATTAAATAAAAAGATGCAAGATTGAGGTCCAAATTAATCCATAAAGACAGGAGTGTTCATGCAAATTCCAGAGAACAACTTATAAAAGAAAACATGCACAGGGATTGTTTTGTAATTACAGAAACTTATAGGAGAACATATGAAATTTTTACAAAAAATTGAAAATCAAATGGACCTTTCTTCTTCCTTGAGCACGATGTGAGAGCCCAACAAGGGTGAAGTCAGCGGCGGTGGCGCGGATGCGCGCGGCGCGCAGGTGGTGGTGCGGGGAGGGCCGCTGCGCACGGCGGTGGTGTGGTGGCCTGATTGGACGGTGGTAGGGGTAGGGGTGGCGGGCGGAGCGGGTCGGAGGACGTGACGATGGACGGCGTCGTTCGCGCAGCGGCGGTGGATAGCCGCGGAGACGGCGGCCCTCCGCACGTGGAGGCGGCGCGCTACACGCCGGCCGGCGGGCTGGAGAAGGGGGAAGGGGCGGCGGGCGGCACCTGCGCCTGCTTCTCCTTTCGATTTTTTATTTTTTTTCTTTTTTTCTGCTGTAATAATAAAGGGAAAAAACTTTTTTTTGTTTTATTTTTTTAATTTTCTTTAAACCAGAAACAATATGTACATATAAAGGGGGGAAGTGGCAAATGGTGAAGATGGTGTGGTGGAGTGATATAAAAATAATGGTGACACAACAAAGGGCACAATATTAGATAAAATAAAATAACGATAGAAATGAGGAGGAATACTTACCTGATTCTTCGTCGGTTCAGCGGAGCAGCTACGCTGGACTCCTATCGTCGCCTCCATCCGATTGGCGAAATAAAATCGAAGAGGCTATGCGAGCTCGATAGGGAACTCGTGACGCAGCAATGGTGGTCGTCGCGGATCTCTCCTGAAGGAGGTCGTCGCTTGAGGAAGATGATGTGCCGCTGTCACCGACACCACATTCCAAGCTCTCTCCTTTTTCTATAAGAATGGCGGATAGACAAAAAATGAGAATGTAGAGATGATTATAAAGAAGAAGAGAAATGGAGGTTAGAAAGATGGTGGAGATGAATGGAGGTTAGATTATTGGTGGGGTTGAATGGAGGTTAGATGAAGAATGTGGGGTGGAATGGGAGTTGGTGGTTGAATGGAAGTTATTGTAGAGAATGGAAAGCAAAGTAAAAATAAAATAAAATAAAATAAAATAGGCTACTATAAAAATAATAAAATAAAATAGAAGAAAAAGAGTGGGGAATTTACAAAATAAAACAAACACTATGTACATTTTTTTACTTTTCTAACTTGTATTTGTTTTGTCTTTTTAATAAGAGGTATTTACAAAGGAAAAATACAATAAAATATTATAATTAAAATACAACACAACAATGATTTTTTCCTTGGATTTTTAAGTAATTGAGAATGATAAAAAATGAATAAAGAATGAATATATACATAATATACAATGTACATCTAGGTCCCAAAACTCAACTTTTGCAATTGAGCTCCGATTTTAATGAAACCACTTCCATTGGATTGATAATTTTCTAACTTGAACTTTAAAAGTTAGTTTGGTTAATTCGGAGTTCATACGGAGCGGGAATTTGGCATGGAAGTTGGACTTTACGGCTTTTTCTCTTTGGGATCTAGGAGCATTTATTTGAGTTGAAATTTATTTTATATTTTTGTATTTTTATAGACATTTTTATGAACAAGTTAGAGAAAGAATTATCCAAAAAGGAGTTGAAATGAAATTATTAAAAACATATGAAGTTTTAGGCTATTTACAGGTATAAAACTCCTTTATTTTTGTGACTTTTTATGGGTAATTTATTTTGTACAATCTAATATACAATAATTAATGTGTTTTATTTATAGGAGTGATTTTGTTAATTTATGGATTTTATGAAAATTTATTTTGGATTTTACTCAGGGATTTTGCTAAGATCAAGATATTGAGATGATGAATCACGGATTCATCAAAGAGATACAACGAGATGGGGAGAAGATACGAGTGGTGGTGCATCTGAATTGGGAAGGTGGTTGAGATCAGCAATTGAGGTGGCGGCCGCCCGATTTGGAAGGTGGTGGCGGAGACAAAGAAGGAAAGTGTGGCGACCATCGGGAGGAAGAAAGAGATTTGGGGCCATCCGATTGGCCGAGATCGAGCGGTCCAGATCTTTCCATGTCGTAATTTTTTTTATTATTACGATTATTTTTTAAAAAATTTAAAAAAATGACATATAAAAAGGATAGAATGGCTAATATGTGGTGGCTCCGGGAGCGGCTGCGTGTCACTCCTAGAAAAATCGAAAAAAAATACAAAGATAAATAAAAAATAAATAGCAAATGACCTAAAAATCAAAAAATTTTATCAGAAAATTTCTTATCTCGATAAGATCTACAACTTACATTAAGAGACCAAAACCAAAATATGTCATTTACCTAAAGTGGTATTTTCGGTGCCAATCTATGTATTTAGAATACCTGGTTTTGGGGTTTTTACTTGTTTTTCATTTTTAAGTTAGAAACAATCGAAATAAAAAATAAATATTTGCATATTAATCTATTTTTTTATTTTTAAATAATTAAGAAAATAGAAAAAAAAAACAAAGAGGACTTATTGTATAGACTCTCAATAAAGACTTAGATTCAGTCAGTTTCTTTGACTTCAAGCTCATTTAAGATTTGGATTTTTACGTATTTTAATAAAAACTTTTGTCAAAGATAATAAATGAAAAATAGATAAAATAAAAAGAGTTAAATATGTGCATAAAATATTAGGTCAAAATTGGCTAAAATACGAAATGTACAAAAAGGCCCAAAACCCACTTTTCACATACGAGCTCCAATTCAGTTGAACTTGGTCTTGTTTTGAAGGTGATTGAATGTACATTAGTTTAAAAGTGAGTAGAATTAAATCGGACACTTTATAAAGGAGATATTAATGTTTTAGTTACATTAGTTTAAAAGTGAGTAGCATTAAATCGGACACTTTATAAAGGAGATATTAATGTTTTAGTCCGACAGATCTGAAATTAGGGTTTGGGTTTGTTAGTTACTAATTTCTGTTAGTGATTTTTTATATCTTTCATGTATTCTTGTTAGTAATATGTGCACATTAGAGGTGGTTTCAGGTGATTTGGTTAGCATGAATTAATTAAAAATCGATGAAGCTAGCAATTGTATAGGTCAATTTCTCCTTGCATTCTTGGCTTCTTATTTAATGCAATAATGCATGATAATATGCAATTATTATTTATATATGTATGATTGTTAATAAAGCAATACAGATGATGAAATGCCGATGAATTTTTGGGGATCTGTCTTTTAGAGTGATGAATCACATATTCATCAGTGCCATACGCTATCGTGGACTCTTACACACGGGTAGTTGACTTGGGCAGTTCGTGACGATTCACGGGTTGGAATTTGATTTGAGAATCATAGCTACAGTATGATAAGTGAAGCTAAGTGGACGTATTGGGGACTTAGTTAGGATGCATTGTGCTCCATTCCATGCATACGGATGCACCCCACCCCTAATATCATCTCATTGCCTTAGAGTCATAGTATGAGATCTTGCCCAGACAATGACCACAGATTATCCATGAAGCTCGGGTTATTCATAGCTAATGAGAATGATTAGAATTTATTTCTTGTGAAAACGATTCACCTAATTGTTTCTTTTGCAAACTTCTTAATACCTCACTTGTTGAAATTTTTATATTGTGGTGAGCAACTTTTCTCATAATGTACCCTTGAATTGGATTCCATAGATTCTTAGAAGCAGCCCAAGTAGTGAGCGGTTAGGGCTTGGAGCTACACTTTTTATGCAGCTACATGATTTCCTTATGGTACAGTTTTTTTAGCTATTTCGTACTTGTGGCTTTACTGCTTTGCTTTACTTGTAGTTTTATTGAGAGACCTGAAATGTACCATGTATGTATGGATACACTTTTGATGCATACATGTTTTATTTTTTGTGGACATGGATTGTAATTAATGAATGTTGGATATGTTATGAATGCAAAGAAATTTTAAATTCCAGTCTTCTTTTATGCTCTTATATTTATATCATGTGTTTCGAATGTGGAATGTATGTTTGTGGAATGTATTTGTTGAGTACCTCAATCCTAGGGAGACGGTCGCCACATAGATTATGGGGAAAACTCTAGTCCTAATTCTATATTCGAGACCTATATCTTTTCATAAACTCTAAGTTGATTAAACTTGCCTTTAAACTCCAATATACACTAAATACGAATTTAAAGAAACGCAACAAAAATACTAGGAATAAAGGTGTGAGTTTCAAATTTTGGGCTAGATTATACAAGCAAAGTATATATTTAAAACTTCAAACTTTCTGTGGTATATTTTAACTTCTTTAAACTTAATTTCTTTGTAAGTTAAACATAAAAATATAAATAAAATTACAAAAATATAATAAAAAGATACCATGTAAATTTATCGAGAAAATTGGAATCTTATTTCACATATTGGTTGACTTTTGTGACCAATAACATGGCATATCGTCTCATATTTAAGTCTTTTTACATTTAAAATCAATATGGAAGTTCTTTAAAGTTCAAAATAATTTTGATTAGAGAATATTTCATAGTTGAAAATGGGTTTTGAGATCCAAATACAAATAAGTTTCGATATTGGAAAAATTTATGCATGGTTATTTATAATTTCTGTTAATGTGATTTTAATATTTAATTATTTTTAAGATCTTGTAATTTTAAAATAAAATATAAATTAAAAATCTAATCAAAATTTATTAAATTAAGTTGAATACCATATTAATAGGTAAAACACAAACATAAGTCACCTTCCTCAATTTATCTATCATTAAGATAATAATATAACAACAAAAAAATAAACCATAAAATATAATTTAAATTAATAAAAATTATATTAATTATTTTATTTGTTTAAATTTAAAAATTAATTAATGCACATATAAAACAAGCATAACATACCTATATTTAACTAAAATATAATATAATTAATTTATATGTTAAAGTTAAGAAAAATAAATTAGGTGTATAATACAAATATAATATAATTATATCTATTTTCAAATCATTTAAGGTAGAATATGGCCTTCTTTATAAAAGGTTTCTTATATTAAGTTTTAAATAATGTAGGTATCTATATTTTTTATGTAACAATTTTTATTTAATTACATCTATTATTTATTTTGCATTTTAACATTTTTCTACTTTTTGATTTACCCTAGAAGTAATGTGAACAAGATATCGTCCTTTTACCATTTTCTTTTTTATCCTTTAAAATTTCTCATGTTCTAATAATCTCCCAATGAATATTGTTACCTAAACTACTCTATCGGAGGGTTTGTTTTTCCACAACATCCCCTTACCTCTTTCATATAAATACTACCAGGACCCTCCCTAGAGAACCTATCTGCCCATAACTGATGAATCTGCATTTCATCATCTTTATTAATTTATTTTAGCTTAAAATCCATTATAAAATACATGTAAATATCAATAAATCCATTCTTTTACTAACCCTAATTCTTGTGTAAATGTTGCATATTTATCACTATTTTAACCTAAAATGAATAGAGAAATAATATAAAAGAAAATAAAGAAATAGAATATTGTATATATGTAATAGATACATGCTGACTCTGACCCCGAGAGAAGGTCAAGACTTGGTCTGATCAATAAGGAATAAAGTAGGGGGAGATAAGGCCCAAAAATACCAAAAATTCATGAAAACCATATATCACTTGTATATTCATCATATGTACATGATTGTCTATAATACACATTTTTTCTTATTTTATTTATCACCAAATCTTTGTAAATAAAAATGATTTCTTCTTGAAAACTATGAATAAACTTCTTTTGTAAATAATAAAATTAATTGCAATAAAAATATGTATATACTGTATAAATAACAACAGTCTCAAAAGGCCACAAAGTTCAAACTTGCAAGATCAATATTTGTTCCACTAAAACTCCAAACTTGTCAAACTCACTTCCATTGTACTCCAAATTAAATTATTATTGAAATGGAGGTGATTTCATAAAAAAAAATCATAGTTAAGGTGTGGAATGTGGCTAATTGGGGTATTATTATATAATATATCAATGTATACTATATACTTTTTATTTATTTTCTTGTGCATATTTGTAGATATTGTATTTTTTATCAATTGTGAATATTGTATTTAACTTATATAAAATAAAAATAAAAAACATAAAATCAAAAATCAACAAAAATAAAATCATGTATATATTGTATAGGTATCACTAAGTATAAACTATACATATACTTATTTATTTAACCTAATAAATTAATTCATTAAAATCAAATACAAATTTCATTAAAAGCCTCGTAAAATATTGTAAATAAATAAAATATTAAATTATGTATATATTTGTATAAATAATAATAAAGTAAAATAGTGTATATATGGTTATACATACCAATAAATAACCCTTTATATTTATTTTAAACCTTATATATACATTACTTAATTAATTGATAATTACCAAAATTAACTTTATTTTATTCTTAGTATTTTTATTTATATTATTAGTTTTTAAAATTCATTTTTTTCAATTAAATTATTTGATTATTTCATTGATTTTTTTCATTTTCCTTGTTTTATCTTTTCCTCCGCATGGTCCCATTGGTTGGCCCGGGTCGGTTGACCTGGGTCAGCTCTCCAGTCCACCCGCTAACTTCGCACCTCTGTTCGCTGGCCACGTCTTCTACCATTTTTCCCACGCGTGTCACTCATTAACCCTCCCTGCTTCCTTCTCCATAATTCTTGCCCATTCTCTTCCACGCCAACTCTTCAGATCCACTATATTCGTCGTGAGTCGCTCGCCATTTGAATTCAAACGTCGCTAGATTCCACTACTTTAAATATACCCCCTTGATGACAGAGAATCTGATGAGGGTCTAAAATAATCCTCACTCAAGAAAAGTGAAGATAAACATGCCGCTGAGGTGACCTCTCACCAAACCTCAAGTTAATCAACAGTTAACCCACAATATCAATTAATCAATGAATGGCAAAAATGTGATCTAAAATTTATTATACTCTACAATATAAAATGTAAAGGATGTAAGCATGTAGAGGTCGAACCACATAAAGCAAGTTAGGTAGCCTATGATTGTTGCTAATCAATTTATACCATGTACAAATGTGCTCTTATTTCTATTATCCTATGGGTTTTAAATTTTATATATAAATATATTATTATCTAATATATTAGATTAATATACATATCTATATAGACATATATACACATAGGATGTGATATACACACATTTATATATATACATATAAATAATATATAATTACTAATAATAATTTTTTATATAGTTTTTCTTATTTTTAAATTCTTTTATTAATTATATAATATACGAATATATACGGTTATATTTACAATATATAGTTATATAATTATAAATATTAATAAAAACAAATAAAATATTGGGAATAAAATATTTTTGGGTTTTAAATAATTTTCTCATGTTTTCGTGATTTTTCTAAAATTTTTGCTAATTTTTATGGATTTATAAAGTCAAACATATCTTAAATCAAGGATTAAATAAATAGGTCGAATTGAATTAAAGATTAAAAATATTAAATAAAATCCAAAATTATTCAAATCAATTATAATATATACAAAATAGTATAAAGAAAGCCAAAATAAAAGTAAATGATTTTGGAATTTTGGGGATTTTTAACATTTTTGTTGGATTTTGGAGCTTTTTATTTTTATGATTTTTCCTTTTTCATTTTTAGGGATTTCTGATCTAGAGATAAATATGTTAAAATAGACCACATATAACTTTTTTGGATTTTTTCAAAACATTTTATTATTTCTTTGTATTTCTAAATTAGACAATAATAAAGTCTTGCTCATTTGTTTTTTAATAAATAGTAAAAATGCTTAAAATACCAAAATAAACATATCACATGAAAACACATGATATCATACATCTAAACCTGTTTTTGCATAATTTTTAGAGCACGGGTTCTATTTTAATAAATAAAATTCAAACGCCAAAAATACATGAACTTATAAGGGTGTATTTGCAAATAAAATTAAAGATAGGGGCATATGTGCAATTTTTCCAGAAATATACAACATATATTTAAATTTATTATCCTATATATAAATTCAAAAACCCACAAGGGTATATTTGAAATTTTCCCAACTCACGGGGGGCGATATGTGAGCTGAGCTAGACTACACCCATTTGCAATTTACAATAAGTCCAGGGGTCAGTATGCAAAATATCCAAATTATTTACACTGCATATTTTATTTACAATATTAATAAATAAATACAAAAATCCAGGTGTTTAGGTTTGTAAGTTACCCCCAAAAGGCGCACCATCGTGCGTTTAAAATCTGCCACTTATCTACGTGTCAACTCCTGTACAGCCAATGACGCTTCGACGATCAATGGCTTGGATCAAATCAACTCATGATCTGACAATGCTGGAGTGGGTCTAATCCAATGGCTCTGATGTAAACTGGAAGATGATGTTGATCGGACGACTGTGAAGATTCTCGGAAGAACAGAGAAGAACTCTCATTCCCCTGAGCTTTAATTAGTTGCAGTGTGTTCTTCTAACATTCGTTCCTATTGCAGAAGAGCTCATATGAGTCCTAGAAGTGCCATGCAGCTGCAGAGCTCCCCAAAATGGTCGGGCACCACCGGAAAACAATGATTTATAAATCAACTTCAGGGGAGGATTGCATGATTTTCCATATACAAGATGGTAGGGTGACATGCCCAAAGGAGACTTGTAAGCGGTTCTGTACGCCCAAAGGACAGAGTCCAGGAGTTGGGACCAATTTTTTGTCTGGCTTCACAAGCTTCTGCAGAGTCGTCTTGATTTCTCTATTTAATAGTTCAGCCATGCCATTGGTCTGGAGATGATAAGGAGGCGTGACTCGATGCTTGATGGCATACTCCTTAAATAATTTCTTGACCTCTTTGTTAATGAAGTAACTAACTCCATACGATATTAGAATCTTTGGAATCACAAACTGTGATATGATGTTCTCTCTTAGAAACCGACAAACTGTATGGTTGTCTGCGGCTCGGTGTGGATAGATTCAACTTAGTGACTCACATAATCAACGAAAAGAATGATGTGCTTGTATCCTTTACTGTTAGGAAAGGTCCCTATGAAATCGATGCCCCAAGCATAAAATACATCTGCAATCTCAATGAACATTAGGGGCATGGAGTCTTTAGCTATAAGGGTCCCTCCCAATCTTTGGTAGTCAGTGCAGTGCTTCACAAATGCTGCAGCATCCTTGAATAGTGTAGGCCACCACAGGCCACACTACAGTACTTTTGCTATCATTTTGTCTCCATAGTGGTGTCCACCAGATTCGAGCAAGTGATAGTGCTTGAGGACACTATGATTCTCCTCCGGAGGGATGCACCGTCGCTAAATGCAAGCTGCCCCTTCCATGCATAGAAGTGGGTCTTTCCATTAGTAAAAATGAATAGTGGAAAAGAACTTGTCCTTGATTTATGTTCAATCTTGTGGAACTACATCAGAAACAAGGTAGATCACAATATCAACATACTAAGGGAGTGAATCTACAGCCTGGATCGATTCATCAGGAAAGGTGTCTGTGATGGGTGCATTGCTTGGTGGAGACTCTTGTTGCACAATTCTGGAGAGATGATCTACTACCACATTCTAAACTCCGTGCTTATCTTTGATCTCCAAGTCAAATTTCTGGAGGAGAAGGATCCATCTGATCAGTCTAGGCTCGGCATCCTTCTTCTGCTGTAAGTATCAGATAATAGAGTGATTAGTGTAGATGGTGACTTTAGATCCAAGCAAATAGGATCTAAACTTCTCAAGGGTGAAAATCACAGTCAACAATTCTTTCTCCATCATAATGTAATTTCTCTAAGCTTCATCTAGTGTTTTGGTGGCATAGTGAATGGCATAGGGGGCCTTGTCTTTCCTTTTTCTTAGAACAACCCCAACTGCAATGTCTGACGCATCCGCCATGATCTCAAAAGGAAGAGACCAATCTGGTAGTTGTAGGATGAGAGCTTGAGTGATTAGCTCCTTCAGGTGATTAAATGAAAGGAGAACATGTTGATCAACATTAAACTCGACCTTGCATAATAATTCTATAAGAAGTCGGGTAATGCGGCTGAAGTCTCGAATAAATATCTTGTAGAAACAGACATGCCCCAGGAATGACCTCACATTTCGAACATTTTGAGATGGCTCTAGATTGGCAATTAGATCCACCTTTGCCAGGTCGAATTCCATGCCACGTTTGGAAACAAGGTGACCCAACACAATCCCTTCTGTGATCATGAAGTGGCTCTTTTCCCAAGATAGCACAAGATTGACTTCACGGCATTTCTGAAGTACTTTGTTCAGGTGCTCAAGATATGAATCAAAACTGTCACCATATATGGAGAAGTCGTCCATAAACACCTCGAGAAAACTACCTACCATCTCGACAAAAACTGTAAACATGCATCTATGGAATGTAGCAAGTATTTTGCATGGTCCAAAAGGCATTCTCCTGAAAGCATAGGTGGCGAACGGGCAAGTGAAGGTAGTCTTCTCTTGATCTTTTGGGGTGATTGCTATCTGGTTGTACCCGGAGTACCCATCCAGAAAGCAGAAGAACTCTTTGTCGGCTAGTCTTTCCAACACTTGATCAATGAACGGTAAGGGGAATTGGTCCTTATTGGTTGTTGCATTAAGGCGGCGGTAGTCAACACATACACGCCAGAATGTCGATACCCGAGTAGAAATATCCTCTCCTCTGTCATTTTAACCATGGTGATCCTGGATTTCTTCAAAACTACATGTAGAGCGATCACCCATTTCGAATTGGAGATGGGATAAATGAAGCCTTTGTCACACCATTTTGTGATTTCTTTCATAATGATGTCCTGCAAATTTTGATTTATTCTTCTTTGAAACTCTTGGGATGGCTTGGCATCTTCTTCCAGAAAGATATGGTGTGAGCACAGAGCATAATATATCCCATGGAGATCTGAGACGTGCCAACCAAGTGCCTTGTGATTTTTCTCTAGAACCTCGAGAAGTTGAGATTCTTGATCCAGGTTCAGCCTGCTATTTGATGATGACCAGATACACATTCTATGCACCTGCAAGGAAAGCATAGTTAAGGCATGTCAGAAGTGGCTTTAGTTCTGGTTCTGATATGGCTTGTTTCTCGGTCACTTCAGAAATTGTACCGGTAGGAGGACGATATGCCTCAAATTTATAGGTAGTGTCGCTCACCCCAATGGCTTTTTGTTCAACTGACAATGTGTTGAACAGATCTGTAATGAATTCATCATGTTTGATCTGGCATGACTTGCCTAAATGAAAGGGTTGAATCAACAAATTAGATTCTATCTCCCAAGTGCCATCGGAGCTTGGTCGGTTGTGCTTTCTAGTCCTCCTCAGGAGAGAGATTTCCAGGGTCCATGTGTCATTCAAAGAGAGGTCTGTATTTCTGATCTTTGTAATAAAGTCACAGTCTGCTTCAGACGGTGTTGTGTGACTTTCATCAGATACGACCTTTGGCTCGTTGACCATGTCTATGGTAACTCTGTGATTGCTCGAGCTGAAGGTAATCTTCCCAGACCCATAGTATACTATGGCCTCTGCGATGTGCAAGAATGGCCTTCCAAGGATAATTAGGTTCTGAAGTAATGGTCTAGGGGAGTCCATGTCAAGGACTAATAAATCAACTACGAACTGCATATCCTGCACCTTTACCACAACGTTTTCCAAAAGACCTTAGGATCGCTTCATGGATCGATCAACGAAATGAAGGATCAAGCATGTCTGCTTGAGTGGACCCAGCTCAAATTCTTGTAATAATAATGAGGGTAAGAGGTTGATGGAAGAACCACTGTCAAGCAAGGTTCGCTCGAAGATTTGGTTAAAAATCTCACATCTGATCAAAGGTTCTCCTTTGTCTTACTTCTTTTGAGGGAGATTGATGATGGCTGCAATTGTGGCCATGGTAAGAACATGTCACTCGACTTGCTGGCATCTATTATTACGGGTTGGTCGACGCTTGTTTGTACATGTCTCCTTCAAGCCTTTCTTCATAGTAGGCATGTATTCCATATCTTTCATTAATGATATCTCAACCGTTAAATTGTTGATAATATCTGCAACTCTTGTATCAGATAATGCACTTTTTCTTTTTGCAATTTTTTGGATTTTTATATTGCATCAGGAAAAGGAATATTTACAAATCCAAAATCAAAAGCAGTGTTCTTATTTATAACAAAATTCTTGTCCATAGTATTATGTACATCCGGATCACAAAAAGGTGTACATGCTGGAGATGAAGGTGTTACTGCTGGTGAACAAACAAAAAATGTGGTCTTTGATCTGTCGATTGGCGTTGGATCAACTATTGATGTCGGCTCCTCCATGGATGGTGTGGCTTCACTTTGACGGCGATCATCTTTTTGGTCTTTTTGCTTTTTCTGATTTTTTGTTCTTTTTGTTGATGGTGAAGGTGGAGGGTAATAGCTGGCATAGCTCCTCCTTCTTCTTCCTCTCCCAAACCTGTAGCTGGTGCGGCTGATGCAGACGACGATGATTCACATGTTAAGGCTTTATTCTTCCCTTTGCTTGTGGCAGATGGAGGCAAAGTCCTACCTCTCTTGAGAGTGACATCATTAGATAAATCAATATTACAACCATCTAACTCTACAGGCACACATGGGGCATCACATTCTACCTGCTCTGTCCTTTTGAAATTATTGGCATTTTCTTCGACATGGGCTGAGATAGGAGTTTTGTGGCCGTCAGTTCATCTAGCTTCTTAGTCATCTCTGCTAGACCCTTCACGAGTTGGGTCAAGCAATCAAGGCTAGGTTTCTCAAGATCTTCCTCAGAAAATTCAGTGTGTTGACCATGACGTGGCTGGGGTACTGTTGTTATCCAGCCACATACTGATGGTACGCTTGTGGATGACGGTATTGCGGCTGTGAGTATTGCTGAGACGATCTCCAATTGCCTTGGTACTACAGAGACGGGTGATGCTGGTACTGAGGTTGAGGCTTAAAGGATGGTGCAAAACGACCACCCTGAGGTTGGTGGTAAGGCTGGTTGGCTGGTGGTTGGCCCTAGTGTTGTCCTGCAGGATGGTTCAGTTGTGCATCGTTACTCCATACACCATTGACTTCTTGGATTAGTGGAGGTGGTGGAAATGCTGGATCAGATGATGAGAGGTAGTTTGGCTGGTACACCACCATCTATTGTTGCGGCAGGGCATGCTCGAGTGTTGCACGTAGTACACGTGCTGGATCACTGGCTGTAGCAGACCCGGTTGAGGCTACTGTGGCGGTGCGAGCTCATCCTTCTTCTCAGAAAGAGTCTCTGATGCTAGGGTCGCTGACTGACACGAACTATAATGGTGCTCACCAGTAGCTCCAACTGCTTGGTGATTTGGTCTAGCTTGTCCAAATGTTGCATCCTTTGTTTGATCACAACGAGCTTCTCGAGATCCTGTGACCACTTCTCGATGATATCAACCTTTAAGAGATGGCCCCTAATGATGCTGAGGTTGGAGCTCTCATCTCTCTCTACCTCTCGGGACGATGTAATGTGAATTGACTTCTGGAGGACCTGAGGTTGTCTCTGATAAGTATGTGGTGAAGATAGGGCGGCTCAGCCATTTCTTCGAAAGTCTGTCATACCACATCTTCATCCCTGTTAAAATGGGATCCTCTACATGTAGCATTCACTAGTCTCTGGCTCTCTGCATTCAGGCCCCCGAAAAAGTGCTGGACCAGGCTGGTCCTCAGTAAATCATGGTGGTGGCACTTCTCCTGTAGGTTTGTAAATCGCTCCCAGGCTTCATGGAAAGACTTTTGGGTCACCTGAGAGAAGTTGTTGATCCCGACTTGCATCTGGTTGAGCCGACCGAGAGGGTGGAACTTGTGAAGGAATGCATATTTAAGTTCCTCCCGGGTCATCACAACCTTTCCCAAATGATTGACCCAATAGAGGTCCCTGTCTTGTAAGTTGAAAGGGAGACCCGTTGTCATCTTCATTACACCCAATGGGATGTTAGAGTAATGGGTAGTCCTATAGATAAGAGAGAACTGCTACAACTGAATGTATGGCTTCTCATTGGTATTCCCGTGAAATTATGGTAGGAGCGCAAGGAACTGGGGCTTAAGCTTGAAGTGAGCAAGGACTGAAGGGATGCGGATCCACTAGGTCATCTGGTTGTCTCCAGGATTATAAGTCTCCTTCAGTGTAGGTTTTGGGTTCCCATTCTTGGGTTCCTCATCCGAATCATCATGGGGTATTTCTCCTCCTCCTCATGTGGGTCTGTTCCTTATATCGTTCAACATGTCTTGGAATGTAGTATGTGTGAGTGCTTACTCCGTCAGTTGTTGTTGTATGGCTTGGATGGAAGCCAACAACTGGGCATTCACCTGATTCTGATCTGGCATCTGCCCCTACTCTGGTTGTGGCGGTTGTTGACTTTTGCCTTTTACTTGGGGAGCCATCTCTCGATCTAAGTCTGAGGAAATGAGTTCTGGATTAGGATCCAGTATGGACTTCTATATGCAATATGAGAGACTCCCAATTAGACCATTTGAAATTGAATTACAGATGCCGTGATGAATCTAGGATTAGGGTCAATCCCAAATGGTTGTGGATGGAGTAAGAGATGTGGACTGCAATCGACCTCCACTCATAATGGGCAAAAGGGGGACAAGAGTGGTCCTAGTTGATTGGGTGATAAAGAAAGATGGAAAGAAGACAAGGAATCTGGAGATCGGTTCACAAGATCCGAATCGGGTTCTCGGGAATCGCCTCGAATTATTCACGATGCCAAGTCCATGGAATCAATGTGAGTGTTGGCAAAGTCCCGATTAAACCATCCATAGATCGACATAGAAAAGAAAGAGAAGATCTATGCAGGAAGAAGGATACGGTGATCAACAAGGAATTAAAAGGAGTGTAAAATAATAGAAAGGCTTGAAACGAGCAGGGGGTCAAAATAGAGAACACATGAAAAAATTAGCACAGTTGCGCGGGACTTGATCATTGAACCTTAATTTAGATCCATACAAACACAATACAAAATTGGGTTAACCAAGTCTACACATGTGAAGCCATAAGGGATCGGCTTTTTATTATCTTTTCTTTTTCAGAGTTGCCATTGCAGGCATATCTTATAATAAGTCTTTAGCACAATAGCCCTATAGGAGAGAGTAGTAACAGAAAGTACCTCGTGCTTGTCCTCCTCCTTTGTAACATGTAGTTTGCACTTTTTGAGGTCCTTGTAAGCCTTCCTGGATCCCTACTCAGCCAAAGAAATAGAGGGAGGAAGTCTATAGGCAAAACCACTACTTCAGACCTCGCTCGCAATGGAATCACCGTGAGCGTGCAAGGACCTACTCGGACGAAAACCGATGAGATAGACACACTTGTGAGGGCATGTCCCAAGCTCAGTACTTCAAACCTAGTCGATGTTCCACACAAGGTAGGAACACCATCAATGATAGGGACCTACTCGGTCACGTAGGATAGAAGCGCCAATACTTCATAAGTCCAGGTGATACACAAGGTAGTTATAAATAAGGTTTTTTGGCTCTAATCCTTAGCAGGTCATGCCTCACTCATGAGGGTGGGGGGTTTAGTCCCCTCTTAAGGTACCTGAAAACAATGAGGGCTTTATGAACCCAAGGCAACGAAGTCCATTACGGATTTTTTAATTAAGGTCAAAGTTTATTTAGCATTCTCTTGTTTTAGTTTTTTTGTTTTTTTCACTTTTTTGGGGTATTTTGCATACAAGATCCTAACAATTTTGTAGATTTTCATTTAAGTCCTAAGTGCTCAAAATCAGAGGAGATAGCGAAAAAGTTGTGCAAGTCGATTCGATGATGGAAATTTCACTATTTAATCTAATAATGCATGTAGAGTTAGAAAATATGCAGTGCTTCCGTGCTCTCTCCATGTGGTATGCAAAACAGAATTTTAAACATATATATATGGTGGAGTGCATTCGACAAAATCGCCCTAAACAGTAGCTGATATTAGACAAAAAGGACCATATGTTAATTATTTACAAAAGAGACCAAAGTCCGGTCTTAGATGCCACTATGTGCCTGCCACAATAGGTCCTGCAAGCGATGTATGTGACCTCTCTCGACATGTGACCTCAAGTCTAAATAACCAACATTTATTTATTTGACTAGATCCATACGTAAGAGACTACAGGTACATAATTCTTATTAAGGTTTGGACCTAATTAATGATCCAAGCAACCTACAAGCTAAGGGCTCGTGCACACAAAATGAATAAAAATAAGGCGAGAAACTCAAAATATCGGGAAACAAAGTAAAAGAAGGCGGTGAAAACACGAGGAAACCGCGACGAGTCCCCTGGTGAACAGACCCCAAGGAAATGGACGTCATTGTGAAGAGTAGTGTCCAAGTCTTTGATTATTGCATAATGAATGAATGAATCTCTCTCTCACACACAAGTAAATAAATCTAAGCTACATCTATGCTAGCAAGTCTCCTTTCTATACTTGTTGCCTCTCCAATTGGTCAAAGTAAGAAGACCATCCTCCGCCAAGCTTGACTACATCAGCCTCATAAGAAGTCATCCTCGCATAGCAGGCCCTCACAACAAATACAACAAGAGAGGTGTATCAGCGTAGATAGTCAAATAATGTATCAAGATATAAAATGAGGTATATACAAGTAAGAGAAAACAAATAAATGAATCAATAATTATGCAAAAATAAATGAATCAATAATTGAATCAATAAATGAATTAATGAATATAAACACATAGATAAAAAATAGGCTACCCACATTGCTCCTCGGCAATGATATCATTCGATGACAGAGAATCCGACGAGGGTCTAAAATAATCCTCACTCAAGAAAAGCGAAGATAACATGTCGCTGAGGAGACCGCTCACCAATCCTCAATATCAATTAATCAATGAATATAAAAAATGTGAGTTAAGATTTATTATACTCTACAACATAAAATGTATATCATGTAAGCATGTAGAGGTTGAACCACAGAGAGCAAGTTAAGTAGCCTATGATTATTGCTAATCAATTTATACTACGTACAAATGTAATTTTATATCTAGTTTTGTGTGGGTTATTAATTTTATGTATAAATATATTACTATTATTATAATTTTAATATATTAGATAAATATACATATCGATATACACATATAAACACATATGTAGTGATATGCACATATTTATTTGTATGCATACATACACACATATATTTATTCAATATATATAAGTTTTAATAATAATTTTTCTATATATTTTTTCTAATTTTTATATTTTTAAATTAATTATATAATATAGGAATATATAAGGTTATATATACAATATAGGGTTATATAATTATAAATACTAATAAAACCAAACAAAATACAGAGAATAAAACATTTTTGGGTTTCAAATAATTTTATCATGCTTTCATGATTTTCTGGATTTTTTGCTAATTTTTATGGATTTTAAAGTCAAAAATATCCTAAATCAGGGATTAAATAAATAGGCTAAATTGAACTGAAGATTAAAAATAGCAAATAAAATTCAAAATTCTTCAAATCAGTTTTGATATATAGAAAATAATGTAAAGAAAATAAGAAATAGAAGTAAATATTTTTGGAATTGGTGATTTTTAACATTTTTTGTTTGATTTTGGAGCTTTTTAATTTTTATAATTTTTTCTTTTCTATTTTTAGGGATTTTTAGGCTGGAGATAAAATATGTTAAAATAAACCACATATCTTTTTTTAAAAATTTTCAAAATGTTTTTCTATTTTTTTGGTATTTTCTAAGTTAGATAGGAAAAAAATCATGCTCATTTGATTTTTAATAAAGAGTAAAAATGCTGAAAATTTCCAAAATAAATACAAGGCATGAAAATACAAGATAGCAGGCGTATAACCATATTTTTGCATAATTTTTAGAGTATGGTTAATTTTTTTAATAAATGAAATTCAAACACCATTAATACATGAACTCGAGAAAGCATATTTGCAAATAAGATTAAAGACATGTGCAGATTTTCAATTTTCCCAGAAATATACAACGTATATTTATTTTATTACACTAAATATAAATTCAAAAACTCGCAATGGTATACATGCAAATTTCCCAGCTCACATGGGACGACACATGAGCTGAGTTGGACTAGACCCATTTGCAATTTACAATAAGTTTAGGGGTCAATATGCAAAATATCCAATTTATCTGCACTACATATTTTATTTAAAAGACTAATAAATTAATACAAAAAGGTGAGGGTTTAGGTTTGCAATTTACCCCCCAAAGGTGCACCATAGTATGGCTGAGATCCGCCACATATCCACGTGTCAACTCTTGTGCAGCTGATGACGCTTCGGGATCAACAGCTTGGATCAGATCGAGCCCTAATCTGACGGTGCTGGAGGGGGTCTAATCCAAGGGCTCTGGTGCAAACTAGAAGATGGTGTTGATCATACGGCTATGAAGATGCTCGGAAGAACAGGGAAGAACTCCCATTCCCCCGAGCTTTAATCGTTTGAAGTGCATTCTTCCGACCTTCCCAGACCCTGTGAAGATGTTCCATTTTATTCGTTTTCTTTTATTAATTTTATAATTTTGGCATTAAAAACATTATTTTATACACAATAAATGGAAAAAAAATAATGAATGTTAATTAGTATAAAATAATACTATTTACATGCATTAGCTAGGCTTTTTAAGGCCAAAATGATTGAATAAAGGCGATGAAATGGAAATTCAGCACCCCTCCACCTCTCGTGATGGGTTGACCCATTTTGGAAGGGAATCTTCGCCCGAGACTGAACTCAGATGATTGGGTAGTGGCAGAGCCTTTGATCTCCACATTTGAGAGTGCAAGGAGACTTGGAAAAGACTGGATCTAGCCACACGCCAGAGCTCTTTGTCGCGTGTTCTGCCACTCTTCCGTACCCGCATATCGAGGTGATTTTCCTCTTTATTTCTTCACCATAGGTAACATAGACACTTTATCCTCAATTTTGCATTTAGTTTTTGCCTTGATTTCATTTAAATCGCTTAGAAATGATCTTCATCTTCAACCTTCGATCCGCACTATCGAAGGAGTTTCGATCATCGTCAATCAATTTCGACTATGGAAACACATTAACTACACTTTTCTGTATCTCTTCCACCTTCTGCCCAACTTCAAATCTTCTCAGATCTGAAGACCGGTCTCCCCTTCGACGACACTTCACCGGAGACCCCACCCCACTCTGTCACCATAACCTGTGTTTTGACCTATTCCTTCAGTCGGAGGTTCCTCCGAGTATAAGCTTTCCATTGTAGAGTCAAAGCACATTGCACCAACAGAAGATCGAATTCTGGGGATTCACCTGAAGAACCCTCTAACTCTGACCTCCAGAATCTCGATCAGATGTCATTGAGCTTTATTTCCTTCATTAATTGATGCAGATATCTTACCAGAGTGTGATCAGCCATTCAGGAGCGAGATCAGGTGGAGAACGAGCGAGCTGCAGCTAATCAAACTTCAATGGGGAAGACCCTCTTCTTAGTTCTTCCAGAAGCCCTCACAGCCCTTCGATCAAGAACGGTCATCCAGTTTCAATCTTGGATGTTGATTTTGCCCCAAAGCTGGGTCGTGGATTAAAGTTTCCAGATCTGATCTACACCATCCACGCACGAGCCAATCTCAGTCGTTGCATCAGAGACTCACCCCATCACGGTCGTCTAGAGCTCCACGTGTATTAAGGGTAAATTTGCACCAGAGCCCCTACGTTTATTTAATTTTCAATAAAGTGCTATAAGGACATGTGTCTCCTTGTCTTTATTTAAACATTTGCACATTTTCCCTTTACATTTATTTATTTGCATTCACGTCCCTTCTTGAACTGATCTTGTGTATTGCACATGACTTCTAGGTCATTTGCAATATAAAGTCTGTATGTTTGTGGTTATTATTTGGACCCTAGAATTAATTTATTTGCTAATAGGTCCAATCCAGCATATATTATGTGCTTGTGCATGCTCCTTTTTGGAAAATTTGCAATATTCACCCCGTACTTTTTATATTCATTATCATTTAGTCCGTAAACTTTAAATCTTTGCATATATGCCCCTCTTAGTCTGCATTTTTTTGCATGAAAATTCCACAAAAATCATTGTAGCATTCTGATAATTACATCTTTTATCCATAATTTTTGTTTTGCATTTTTATTGTTTTTATTATTTTTAAAATTCAAAAACCTATTAAAAATTCCTTGTTTGTAGTTGAAAATCAATAAAAAAAATAAACTTTTTCTAAAAATTCTAAAAAAATCATATTTGTTTCTTTTGATTTATTTTAATTTTTTATATAATTTTGCATTATTATTCCTCACACAAACCATAAAAATCATAAAACACTTAAAACAATAAAATTCATAAAAAATCATAGAATAATCAAAAAAAATATCTTTTTGGAAAAACAAAGATTTCTCTTTCATTTTGTATGTATTTCATCTATTTTTGACTTTACTTGATATTTTAAAAATCCAAAAACATTCATTGTGTCTTCTATTTAATTTATTTTATGTTGTTTGATCTATTTAAAGGCTACAAAAATTGTGGAAAATCCTGGAAAAATCATAAAAACATTAAAAATTTATCACAAACTCAAAAATATATTTTTTTGAATTTTCTGTTTACTTTAACACTTTGTAAAAATCCAAGAGTTGTCTACTTCTTTTCCTTTTTATTGATTTCTTTATTTTTATCATTTTGGTTTTAGATATTTTAAAAAAATTGCAAAATTAAAAATAAAAATAAAATTCAGAAAACCTAATAAAAATATAAAATTAAGATTCCATAAAAAATACAAAATTCAAAAATACAAAAACCAAGACTAGTGTGCATAGAAATTCCTTGATTCTTTTCGTTGAGTAATCAATTAATTTAAAAACCTTCTGTATCGTTGTATCCTCTCTGAGTTCGACTGTGTATTCTATACATGTAAATTAAATAGAAAATTTCTCTTACTACATTTTCTTTATTTATTTTTGCTTGAGAATTTAATAAATTTTTGCTTGATGCTTCTTTGGGTTGCGACGACCATAATTCATTTGTGAATAATTCAATTAAATGAAAATCCTAATCCTAACGTTCAACAAAAATGGCACCGTTTTCGGGGAGGCACGACGAGGGTAGTTAGGTTTTTCTATTGACATGTTACTCTTGGTTGTTTATACTTCTTTTTCTTATTTTTGTCTATATTTTTCTGACATTCATTTCATTATGTATATCACTATCACTTATTCTTTGTATACATTTTTTTGTCTATTATTTCTTTCTTTTATTCTATATATATTTTGTGTATATACATTATGGATTTGCATCTTGTTGAGGAGTGAGCACTCAAATTGAATACCTTGTGTTGTTAGGGAGCTGATACATTGCTTGTAGGATCTGAAATGTCGGACACTGAAAGCTCCCCGAGATCAGACTTAGGGATTCATTTAAGGTCTATTTTCACATGATCTTCTCACTTTGCTTCAGATCCACCTTAGTGTTTGCTTGTCAATATTCACTCATTTTATCTTCACATTATTCTATGCTCATATTTTCATAACAGTGTCTCTTACACATTCTTGTGTTTCCACTTTCTTACGAGGACCCGATAAGCAAAGGTGGCATTCTTAGGAGCGCCGGTGCACCCGAGTGAAGCAGAGGTGACTTGTTTCTTCATCAAGAGTCAAGAGAGAGTTGGAGGAGGAAAAGAAGATTTGGAGGAGACCCATCACTTGGAGCATTCTGCATAGAAATTTTCTGCTTTCTTTTAGAATGGTATTCATTCATTTTTTTTGTAATTTAATTATTTGGTGCTTGCCTCTTTTTCTGTTTTCTAAAAGGCCATTATAACATTGTGTTTGTGGGGTCTGTTTCACCAAGAGTTGGTGCACTTGGGGGCCTCATCGGTTTTGTTTTTATCGCCTTCTTTTTCTTTGTTTTCTCACGGTTTTGTGTGCTTGAGCCCTTAGAAATAGGTTTTATTATCTCGCTTGAGATGAGTAATTAATTAGATCTAAAGCCTTTAAACAAGAATATATGTACCTATAGAGTAGAGCATAATTTGGACTTAGTCAAATCAATTGGTTCTTTCCTGCTAATAGAAGTTGCTTCTAGGATAGTTCCCGTGCATCATATAGGTTAGTTTATTTTCTGTCTTTTATTTTCTACGCAGATCACCCTACATATAGAGTGTTGGCGACAAGGTACCCATCCTCTATCTCCCGCATGCATCATTGAATTTTCTCGTGCATTGGCATTTCTGAATTCCTTCATGGTTTTCACTCACATAATATTAAAAAGAAATTAGAAACCCGTTAGATGATTCCTTAAAAAACCAAAAAAAGTGACAATTGTATAAAATCTGGACTGCTAAAGAAAACTCGACCCTAAAACTAAACGTAAGGACAAAATCATTATTTTGGGGGAAAGTAGATGATGAATCCGCATTTCATCATCTTTATTCATTAATTTTAGCTTAAAATACTTTATAAAACACCTGTATATCATACTAACTCCATATTCTTACTAACTTGCATCTGTTTGTAAATAATGTATATTAATTTTTATTTTAACCTAAAATAAATAAATAAAATAAAAGGAAAAAATACTGTATATATGCAATAGATATAGGTTGGCACAAACCCTAAGAGAAGGTCAAGACTGACCTGATCGACTAGGAATAAAGAAGGGGGAGATAGGGTCCTTAATCAGAAAATACAAAAAAATATGTTGTAAATATTTTTCTTTTTATGGTTATACTTACACTATTCTATTTGTATATAAATTTACTTCAAATTCAATAATTTTCTTAAAAAATGTTGTAAATAAAAATGTTTCCTAAATAATAAAAATACTTGTAAATAAAATCATCTATAAAATAAAAAATAACCACTCTCGGAAAAAGCCGTAAAACTATAACTAATAGACCAATTCCAGCTCCATGTGAACTCAAATTGAATTAAATCTCACTTCCATTGTATTCTAAATTAAATTATCTTTAAAATGGTTGTGGTTTCATAATTTTTGGAGCTATGGTTTGAAAGATAGTTTTCTGGGGCGTTTTTTTTTGCAATTTGACCATTTATTTATTGTATTTATTTTTGTCCATATTATATTTTTATTAATTGTAAAAATTTTTCACTATTATTTAAAATAAATAAATTAAAAAAATATTTCCTTATTTTTACATGTGTATAATGTACATTATGTATATATGATATGTATAAAATTAACCTCCTTATATAAAAACCACAAAAAATATTATCTAACATTAATTAATTAAATTAATATAATTACAATTTATTTATTTATTTATTTGAAAACCTACCACGTATATACGAATTAATTGTGTACCTTAAATAACCACAATAAAGGTGGCCAATTAATTTTTACAAATTAATTATTTTATTAATTTATTTAATTCTGAATTTCATTTTTAATTTAATTTAATTTATTAATTCCACCACTAACATCCTTCCTTTTTTCTCTTAATTCAAATTTTGAAGTTCAAATTTTTTATTCTTTTATTTATTTGGCTCCTCCTCCCTCATTTCTCTTCGATCAATCATTGGTGAGAGAGCCTATTCTCCGAGAGCCATCTTGTAGCAGAAGGGTGTCTAGCCTCTGAGTCGTCCGATGACAGTTAGTCGGGCTTTGTCGAGGCCATCATAGTGTTCATCCGCTCCCATTCGGTGAGATCAATTTTTCTCGTTTTAATCTCAGATAATCGTAGTCGAATTTTTATGATTTTAGTTTCAGCATCATTTTTTATTTTAATTCATAGATCTTAATCGTAGTCAATCATTCCTCAAAAATTCTAAATCCAACTCGATTATTTCATCTCATCTTCTCGATCCACACACCTTCATGTTCTATCTCACATAATATATCACCTCTGGCCGCGTACGGTGACCGGAGACACGGAGCTCCCATCATAACCGTCGGATCCATCTTCCATTAATTTTATCCCTGTGTGATTGTTGGACCGAGCCATCGTGCTCGAGTCAGTTATCTTTTGATTTTATTGCAGGTGTATAGGATATTTCAAAAAAATCAAAAAAATAGAAAAATATATATACAATCGTTGTTCAAAAAATACAAAATAAAAAATAAAAAATCAAAACAAAAACCAAGCATAGTGTACATTGAGAATTCCATTTTATTTTAATTGATTTTTTTCGATTAATTGACTAACCCTCAGGAATTGTAGCCTCCCTGAGTTCGATCATGTTAGCTATACAGGTAGACTAAATAGAAAAAATCTCCTGCTACATTTTCTTGTAATTATTGGCTTGAGAAAAAATAAATTTGTTTCTTTGAGCCGGGAATTTCGGGGATCACAACGACAACTTTATATCGATAATAATCACTCCTTGTAGATCTTGCTTAACAAAATGGCACTGTTACCGGGGAGGCATGGTGAGGGTTGTTAGGTTTCTCTTTTTGACCTACCATTCTTTGTTGTACATTTTTGTCTGTATTTTTCTACATTTATTCATTGCTCATCTTCACTGTATTTAATTTATTCATTTTTGCTCATATTTTCATATATTGTGTCTCTTATGTGTTTTCTATTTTCTCTTTCTTGCGAGGGCCTGATGAGCGAGGACGGAGTTCGTAGGAGCACCGGAGCACCCAAGCGAAGCGGAGGCAGCCTGATTCTTCACCGAGCCGTAGAAGAGTGTAAGAGGAGGAAGAGAAGAATTTTTTGGAGACCAACACTTGGAGCATTAGAATAGTGTAGATGTAGCATTTATTTCTTCATTTGAACTCTTATAAAAGGACACTATAAACCTTGTTTGCGGGGCATGTTTCGTCAAGTGCTGGTGCATTTGGGGGTCCTCACAGGTTTTGATTTTTCATCGCTTTATTTTTATTTGTTTCACGCGGAGTTCATGAGACACGTATTGATTGCTTTAATTAGTTTTCTTGAGCCAGGTAATTTATTAGGTCCAAAGCACTAAATAAGATTTTTAGCACCTATAGAATAGAGCGTAATTTGGACTTAGTCTAATTAACATGTTCTTAAACGCTAATATAAGTTATTGTTAGGATGGTTCACTTGCATCATATAGGTTAGTTTAGTTTTTCTGTATTTAAATTCTGTGTGGATCACCTTGCATGTAGATTGATGGTGACAAGGTATGCATCTCTAACCCCTACATGCATCATTGTATTTAATCACGCATTGGCATTTCTGATATCCTTCCTTGTTTTCACTCACATAAGTTAAAAAGGAAATTGGACACTTGGTAGGTAATTTATTGAAAATATTCAAACCAAGTGACAATTGCCTAAATTTAGGACTGCTAATATAACTCGACCATAAAATAAATGTAAGGAAAAATCATTGTTTGGGGGAGAGTAACCCCTCCTTGTTTGATTTATCTGCAGCGAGAGAGAGACCCATAACTAGGATAGAGCCACGCCCGAACTCTCTTCATAGTACTAGTCTTGTGATTAGTTGTTCTCCAGTGAGGACTTCACCGGGTAGCCGGTAATCGGTCTGGGATTTCCTTAGCAGAGTGGGCAGATCGAGTAGCCGGTAAACAGCATGTACCCATACTAGCTGGGAAAAACTAGTTTGAGATCAGGACAGACTCCTAGGAGCATTGGGTTCCTAACATCTCACTTAACCGCTCTAATAGATTGATTTCTTACCAGACTCTAACAATTGATAAGATAATTGACTGAACCTTCACGGTTCACATTGCGTTGAGTTGGTGAATTGGGGCCTTGCATTGTGTTTGACTGTTAGTGATAGATATCCTTCCACATAATTTTCACCTTCACTCATTTTCTCTCTTGCATTATTCGTGCTCTTGCATCCTGCCTATTAATTTCAAAGATGTCGGACCATAGTATTTCTCGATCGGACTTTACGAACTCATTCGACAATCTGATATGTTCACCTTCTATTCGAGAAGACTCACTCCCAGAATATTCTGCATTTTTCACATCACCCTTCACATCATCCGTCAACCCACTGTTTGAGATTGGCTCTAATCTCGAACTAGTATATCAGACTCCATCATTTTTAGGACTAATCGAGTGTCATGCACATTTTTAGAGTCAGACACCGGACACTTGATGCCACCAAGGGGAAAGGGAACCATGTCGGAATAGAGTGAGATCAACAGTACCATGTTAGCCTCCATTTAGTCAATTCAAGCCTAATTAACAGAGCAGGCTAATTTCCATACCACATTGAGAGACATGATTCTCGAGCTGAGACAAGATATGAGAGAGGAGGATAATAGAAACCTTGGAGGTGGAAATGGAGGAGAAGACCCTGTGATAGAACCTGTGGCAAACTTACCTTAAAGGATGCCTATAATCCAGGGGCATGACAGACAAATTCTTGGATACAAATCCCTGCAATTCATGGGCATTTTGAGCTTAAGCCCACTATTTTTCCTCTTCTCCCGATATTCCATGGAAATATTAATAAAGAACCTTATGTACAACTCTAGCAGTTCGATCACATTTGTGGAATAGTACACTACCCAAATGTCCCATTGGAGGTAGTGAAGATGACCGCCTTCCCATTCAATCTGTTGGACAAAGCTTAATATTGGTTAAATCCCTTGGGGAAGGTTGTCACTACTTGGGAAGAGTTGAGGTCCGCATTTCTGAACAAATATTACATGCTCGTACGACTCAACCAAATGCGATCCTTGATTGCTAATTTCTCCCAGATGCCCCAGGAGCCTATTCACGAGGCGTGGGAAAGATTCAAAGATCTGACGGAGAAGTGCCCCGTCATGATATTCCAAAGACAAGCCTTGTGCAAAATTACTTTGGGGGTTTAAGCATAGAGAATCTGAAGCTGGTGGAAGATGCTTGTGGAGGGAGGCACTTCAACAAGGAAGAGGATGTCATTTATCAAATTTTTGAGGAGATGGTGGAGAGTTCAGCAGCTCTTTCTTCTTCACGTGCTTTTCAAAAGCGCCTCGTCACCTCTCCTACAGTACCCCACAAGGATGTCAATATGGCAGCATCACATGAAGTGGATAGGGTGGACAGCTCTGACCTGACCATCATTGGAAACCACCTATCCAAAGTGGACATTATTGAGAAATAATCCAAGGAGCTTGAGAAGCTTCAAGTGATCAAATAGAGGATGAAGAACCTAAATAAGCTGGATGAGATAACAAAGTACCTGGAGCTTCTTGTGAGTTTGATCAGTGCAGTTCACAGTACAATTGCAACAACCAATACCTCTACTAGGGAGCGGACTTCTTCCGCCCAACAGAGAAGCGGAGGTCCAGCCACAGTTCAGCATGTCTACTATGTGTAGACACCTGATCAGGTCCAGCAGCACTCATATTAGATAGTTTCGTACCAACAGGAAGTATCCTACATTCCTGAGCAATAGTCTCCACCTCCACCTGTCATTTAGGAGGTGAATGGCATCTGGTTCGACCGTGAGAAAAACTAGCCCCATCCGTCAGGGCAAGGCCAGCTGGTTTCACAGCAGGGTCAAAGACCCGCCCACCAGTTTCATGGACGCAGACAACAGTAGTACTAGCACCAGCAGTTCCAGCTTCATTATCAGTCTCCACCACAGTTCCAAAACAGGACAAAAGGCCGGCCATAGCAGCAGTCTATGTATTTTCCACATCCCAACCAGCAGCAGACTGTATATTATGGATAGAATCCTCCTCCTCCTCCTCATTATCAGAGTCTGTATGGTTACCAACAACCTCTACACTATCAGTCTCAGCAACAACCGGTCATTGAGCACCCTGAGGCCAGACGAACCGTGATTCTACCTTCTAATTATGTAGAGTTAAAAGCTTCGTTACAGTCGGGTAAAATCGGGTCTATCAAAGATCGCTTGAATAATGTATCAAATAAAGGAAAAAGCGGTCAGATTTATATTTTACTTGGGCAGGACCAAGGTGAACTCAGGAACACGAGCCTCTTAAGTATGAATTCAGATTATTAATACCTAAATTAAGCGATTAATTGATAATCTATAGGTCAATAATTGCAAATAAACAAACAGAGCAAACATATGCAGACACATGAAACTGACATTTTTTATTGGCTTTTTAATATGCAAGGAAATGAAATATTACAAATGTTGTAAATATGCCTGAATTATACAAAATCTTTGAGCAATCAAATAGTAGTCGAAGTCAGACTAGAATCATGAATCAAGTTTCACTAAATCAATTAAGGCAAGGCATTAAACATGTTATATAAGTGACAGTTGGCTATTAAAATAATGCATCGAAATTCAAAGTATCAAAAAAGAAATCTAAGCATGTCATTAAGTAGACAATGAAACAAGCTTCGAAACAAGACCAAAATCGACTCAAACGGAGCAAGGATGCTTAAGATTTTCACAAACGAAACTAGGGGCATAAATGCAAGAAAAACATGAAAATAAATAACAAACAGGTCCCTGGAAGGACTAAAATGTAAATAGCAAAAATCGTGAGGCCTTCCCCGTAATTTACCCATGCAGCTGTATTTTTACAATTATTAAAACCTACAAGGGTTCGAGTGCAAAATACCCTAAGCGTGCGTGGGTAGCACGTGATATCTGAACCCATTTGCAATTTGAAGAAGTCGTGAGGGTGTCCCTGCAAAATTCTTGGCAATTCGCGTGACCAGGCATGTGAGGTGAGGTTCAGGATCTGAGCAGGATCGGAAGAGGCACGGAGTAGCTTCGGTTTTTGGCTTAGCTTCGGAGGAGGCTCGACGTATAGCTCTGGCTCGGAGCAGGCTCGATGTTGGCTCGGGAGATCTGAACCTGGAGGACCGATGCTGAAGCTAGGAGCTGATGACGTGGTCTCATGTAGACCGTCCGATCAATGAAGATCAGACGGTGGTTGAACGAAAATGGGGAGGCGACGTGGCTCTCTGATAGCCGTCTGATCGTAGCGATCGGATGGTAACTGCTTCATGGGTTCCTCGTTGCCGTCGCCGCCTGCGGTGGACTTGGCTGGGCTCCGGCGACATACTCCTATCTCCGCCTCGCTTTCTCAGTGAAGATAGAGCTCCCCGGAGCATCCTTGGAGATGGCCGTTGAAGCTTGAAGCAAGGATGAGGCGAGTAATGACCTGGAGAGGATCGTCGAGGCTTCTTCGTTAGAGGCAGAGTCATCCAATTCCTCTCCAGTAGAGTTCCGATCATTGAGCCATTAAGCACATGCATGAGTTAATACGTAGCTGAAGCAATGACTGTGCGAGGTGGACTGGAATGGAAGCCTATGCGAGCAAAGAAGGTGGAGGCTCGGTGCTCCTCCGCCATGAAGGGCGGAGCAGATTGGTCAGAGGTGGTCTGAGATCACGAGAGATCGGGTCGGTGAGCGGAAGGTAGTGCGTGAATGAGGAAGGAGTGATGAAGCTCAAAGGATGATTAATGGAGGGTGATAACGATGAGGTTTACCCAATTAAATCAGAGAATTTCAAAGAAAATACAAGAAAAGATTAGAGAAGCTTACCTGAAGGCTGACAGAGGAAAGGCCTAGGCTTGAGCTTCTTGGAGAAGCTCGGGGTCTTCGCACGTTGAGGTCGGCCAATCCTCAGAGCTCGAGCAGGGCAGAGCCGCCGCGACATAGCTGCAAAAGATACGGGTCTCACTAGGTGCAAAAGGTCATCTTTGCTCCTGCAATCGCTCCTCCCCCTGTCACGGGGAGGTGGAATGGGATTGGGCCTCGCCCTCATAAAGGTGGACAAAGAAAAAAGGTGGTGGCGAAGGTGCATTTAAAGGTGGAGTTTTGGTGTCCTTGTGGTTGACAATGAGTTTTGCAGGGGACGTGTGGAGCAGACGAGAGGGATTCATGGAGGAAGTGGATGCATGTGAGGAAGGTGGATGATAGGTCTTCATCGGAGGGTAGTTAGTGAGAGGAGAGGTTGGGTGAGAAGGTGGAGTAAATGGAAAGGCGGAGGTTGATGCACGAGGCAGAGATCATGGGAGAGAAGTAGACGGAGGTAGACGAAGGTCTCGTGGACGTTGGATCTCGTGATCCAACGGCTACGAGGTGGGCGTTAATGAGAGGCCCAGATAGGTTGATGGATGGCGGATCGAAAGGCGTAAGAAGTGTTACGTGTCGAGCTCAAAGGAAGGCGGAAGCGGACGGAGGAGATGGCACAGGGGAGTGGATCGGATGGTCGATAATGAAGCGGTAGCGTGCAGCTAGGATAGAAGCATCTTGGAGACGATCGTGCGGCTGGAAGTGTGACACGTGGCACAAGGAGAGATAAGCAGGGGTGAGCGGCTCAGATGCGATCTGTGCCTTGATTTAGCGGCTGAGAAATGCAGCGGAGTGGATGGCATGGATCTGATAAAGAGGAAGATGATCGGATGGTGGAGAAAGTGGGGTGCATGGCGCGCCAGGGACCGGGCCGTGTGGCGCAACTAGAAGGCGTCACATGGCCCAATCAGATTATTTATAAGAAGAATGTGAAGAAGGAGGGAGAAAGAGGCTGACTTTGGAAAAACTTAAAACATGAAAGTTGTAGATCTGCTACAAGTTTCATGTTGACCAAAAAAGGAGATGAGGTCCAATCAAAGGAGAAATATTTTTGTGAGTATTCTTTAAGGGTATAAAAACACTACGATTTTAGTTTTGCTATTTTTTTGTATTTTAAATTTATTCCATGACTTTGATAAATACAAGGATTAATCTGGTTTTTATTGACATTAATTTAAGCTAGGGGGTTAACAATTGTGAATTAATGGCATGAAACTGGGTTTTATCAAGGCCCCTTCAGTCAACCCAGCATTCGACCAACTTGCATTGCTCATGAAAAACATGAACGAACTGACTCAACGGATCGATGACCTGACCACCACCAAGATACTGATTCTACCATAGGTTGAAGCCAACCCCAACAACTTCAGACGCCATGAGCAGGTAGCCAATAACCCACCCCCACCCGAAATAGGTATGGCCCTTGATTTTACGTGTTTATCTGATGCCATTCAACTCAGGAGCGGTAGGAGATTGCCGCCTCCTATGCACCAGTTGGGGTTGGGATATCGAACCACTGAGAGATCATCATCTTTCGCACCATCTCCTTCACCAGCAGTCGAGAGGACCAGTGTAGCAACACCCAAGTCTGGAGTTTCACTGCCTTCACCACCACCTTCACCAGGAAGAAGTAGATCACCATCAGCAAGGGAGAATATACCAGTCGCGTATTCTTCCTCAACACCAGCAGCATCATACCGTTCTGTTTTAGATTCTATTTTCTTTCACCTAATTCAACAACACTATACAGACTGATTCTGGTTGTCCTTTTGTACATGAGGATTATACTTTGAATAATGGAAATGAACATTTGAATGTTTGTTCTAATTCCGTGCCATTTCCTTCGCTCTTAAATCTAAAAAATTCAAAATTAAAAATAACACTATATGATCCTGGGGTGGTTGAGATCTTACAGAGCATCTTTTTAAAGATGCCACTCCTTAAGGCCATGGAATACATATCTACAGTAAAAAAAGGGAATGAAAGAGGCATGTACACAAAAGCGTCAACCAAGGCAGAACAGACAAAAGGAAACAGAGAAACACATCTTGACCATGGCCACAGTGCATGCCATCAATAACCTCCTGCCTAAAAAGAAAGACAAAGGAGCACCTCACATCCGTTGTCATATCTTTGATCAGGAATTTGATCGTACCCTTCTCGATAGCAGTGATTTAGCCGAAATTCACGGAGTCTAAAATGGTATCTCACACAAGGCGGAGACAACTGTCGCTGTGACGACTCACGATAAATTCTGGACTAAAATCAACAATTAACCCACACTAAGATCAAAGAAATAGAAATAAATGTGGAGTTAAAATTTATTTTTAACTCTGCACAAAAGATGTAAAGGGCAAGTATGCAGAGAGTTCGAACACAGGGAGCAAACAGGGTGATTCAAAAAGTTGTGTGTGAGTCTACACTAAGCAAGCAAGCAAAGATTTTTGTGGGTTTTTAATTTTTTTTATTTTTTTTATTTAATTTTTAATTTTGTATTTTGATATTTAATTTTCTGATTTTTATAATTTTATATTTTATATATTTTTTTAATATTGGAATGCAAAAACAATGGAATACAAGGAGTGATAAAATATTTATAAAAATAAACTAAAATAACCAAAAATTCAGAAATGAAATGTTTTTGATATTTTTAGGATTTTTTACTGTTTTTGTGATTTTTGGGTATTTTTCAAACTGTTTTTGTTATTTTTAAACACTGAAATAAAGGAAAACAACGAAATATGGACTGGCTGTGAGTAAAAGTGGAATTAAAAATAGCAAATAGCCACAAAATTTTCCACACTATTTTTCAAGTAAAGCTAATAAAATATAGAGTAAACAGAAGCTGAGTTTATATTTTTCTGAATTTTCCTTGATTTTATATATTTTTTTGAAGTTTTTATGTATTTTCATATTTTTAAGGTTTTTCTTTTGAGATTTTTAGTGATTTTTGGACTGACACTAAAATAGGATAAAATACACACTAGGGAATATTTTTGGAATTTTTCGAGGGATTTTAATATTTTGTTGGCATTTTCTAAGCTAGATAGTGAATAACAAGCATGTTTTTGATTTTTAATAAATATTAAAATAAAATAAAATCAAAAACTGAAATGGTGGCGTGAAAGTACAAGTAAACAGGAGCTTAAGTTCAAATTTTTAGAATTTTTCGAGTTAAAATGAGGCCTTAAATAAATAGATCTATCATGCAAAGATTAAAGGCCTGGCAGGGACCTTTTAGCAAAAAGACAAAGCTCCAGGGGGTTATAAGCAATTTTCACACAAAATTAAAACTAAGTTAAACAACTTCTGGGCCAAACACCAATCGCCAAAGCCGCAAGGGCTTTTCTGTAAAAGACCCACCTAAGCACGTGCCATGCACGCGCCTGGGAAGGGTATTTCTGTAAATAGCCAAAAATCCAGGGGGCAGATCACAATTGTCCAAAAAGATTTCTACTGAAATAATGAATTCAGGGACTAAATGCTATGAGTGAAAGTTCTGAGGTTATCGCCACAAAATGCCCAAGCTAGCACGTGGGTCACACGTGCCTGGCGAGGACGTCTACGCAATTTGCCAAAACAGTGGGGGTTACAGTACAATTAACACAAAACTTAATCAGCAGCAAATGAAAGATTTAACATTAACATGTAAATACGAAAATTGTAGGGGAAATCAAGCAAAATACCCAACTGCTACGCGATCCAACGGCGATGCACCTCTCACTTACACCACGCGTCGCTCTCAGGGCGCGCGATACCCCTTCGGCTCGACGGTCCAGATTATGACGAGGTTGGTTGATCGGACGGCTGATATGTGTGCGCTGAGGAATGGTTCAGATGAAGGCTTCAGCGGTGATCAACGGTGGAGCTTTGGGCGTGGATGCACGGTGGTGATCGCAACTGGCGCACGACGCAGATCCAACGGTGATGAAGGCACGACAAAGAACAGCTGCTGGAGCGAGCTTCAGTCTTCAAATCATGGCGCGTTACTCGTTGGATAGATCTCCAATAAGTCCCGTGACGTTGCTGGCGAAGTCCTCTAACGTCTGGAGGTAGCAAAATGGCCGCTGGTGGTCGGGATCTCCCTGGCGTGGTCGGAGCAAGAGAGCTTCGCCTGAGGCTCGAAGAAGATGCTCCCGAGGCTCAGATGCCTCCTTCAGATCCTGCGAAAGTAAAGAAACACAGCATCACGAACGGGCAGGGGTCATGGCGTTTATTGGTGGGGAAATCGAAGGCGAGAAGTGGTGAAGGTGGTCGTCGGAGCACAAGAGCTCCGGCGAAGTGTTTGATGATGAAATCGGGGTGATTGAATCGATGGAATGATCAGCGATATGCACTAATTCGAACCTGAAACTACCAGCTAGCTAAACAACTAAAAGAAATAGAAAAACATGACCTCAAGGGCTATAGAACCCAAGGGAGAACCTCGACGGCCAAATGGCCGGAGGTGGCTTGGAACGCAGTCTAGGTGCTCCGCCGCACCTCGCCTGAGATGGGAGAGGATTCCCCTGTCACCGGAGATTGGCCCTCGACCCCACCTGGAGGTTTTTGGCGCCCAGGACTGGTTCGAAATCAAATGGGGGTTGAGGACTCGGTTTTGAACGGTGGTGGAGGTGGCTCGAAGATCAAGGGAGAACGGGCTACACAGTGGTCATCTGCCCAAGGAAGAAGATGGGCGAGCTAGAGGGTTCCAAGGGGAGTAACTTTGCAGAAGGACGCGTGCCCAAAAGATGAAAGGGTAGCCCGCGAAAAACCCGAGAAGGTAGGTGCGCGCTCAGGTCCAGAGGGCACAGACCTGGGGTCAAGGAGTTGACCCCCGGTCAACGGATGGCGTGGCGTGATTGGGCCACGTCACCCGCAAACAGACAAATTTTAAATAAAACTCTTGTAAATTAAATTAAAAATAATAAATGATTTAATTAATTTTAGGTTATTTAATGAAAAATGTTTATTATTTGATAAATTCTTTTATGGTGATTTTTAATTATTTTTATTAGGTATATTTTTACAAGTTGCTTTTATACCCCTATATAGGTATATTATCTATATGTTTGATTATTTGATTTTTATTTAGGTATTTTTACTATTATTATTTTTATTTATGATTTTCTAAAATTATAAAATACTTTTATCTACACAAGTATATTTTTATTTTAATTTTATGATATGTTTTGTATATTTAATAAAATATAAATAGGTATTGTATAGGTATGGGTATAGGTAGTATACCTATGTATCAAATATGTAAGTATTTTATTTTAAGTTTTATTTAGGTTTTTATTCAAATTTTAATGTACATAATTATTATAAATAATATCTACAACATTATAAAAATATAAAAATATAAAAATAATGAATAAATAATAAATTGAATATTTTAATCAGTACAAGTATACAATAGGGGTCCAAAACTCAACTTTCAAACCGTAGCTCCGCCAAATGCGAAACCACCGCCATTAAATAGCTTATTTTATTCTATATACAATTAAACGTGAGTATGCTGCATTTGGAGTTGTCATTTGTGAGATACGGGTCTGGGAAGTTGGAATTCTGGATTCTTATTCAGACCATAACTTTTTACCTGTACATTATTTTTGAGTGAAATCAATTTTGTATTTTTCTTTATTAAATTATCTACAACTTTCATGTACAAAGTTTCTTCATTTGATGAATAAAATGTGGAACCAGAAATATGTCCCAAACTGAATAAAGAATGAATAAAAGGTATAGGTATTTTATCTGTATTTTGGCCCTTATCTCCCCCTACTTTATTCCTGGTCGACCTATTCATCAAGATGCCTAGGTCTCGGGGTTTCGGGTCATAAAATATCTACAATATTTTATTCTTTTTCTTTTCTTTTATTTATTCTATAATTTTGGCTTTAATTACAGTATATTATACACTATTTACATGCATATGCATGAATGCTAAGATGATGGAATTAATGCTATTTACAGGCATTTGCTAGGGTTTTTGGTGCCAAAATAATAGAATAAAGATGATGAAATGTGGATTCATCAAGCAGTTCCTCCATTAATCTCATGCCTTCCTCTTTACTAACTGAATTTCATTTAGGGCCTCTTAAAATGACTAGGATGATCCTTCAGTTTGCTGATAGATCGATTAAGAGGCCAAGAGGCATTTTAGAGGACATTATTGTAACGGTGCAGGGAATAAAATTCTTTGTTGATTTAGTTGCCATGGATATGGACACACCTACACCGCTACTCCATACCCTGATCATACTAGGTTGACCGTATCTCTAAACGGCCAAAGCAGCAGTTGATTATGGTACTGGAGAGATCGTCTTTCACTCTCACAGTGACAAGGTGAAAATTGAGACGATCTCTGATCTCGCCACCAGCAGCAAATGAAGAAAAGAAAGTTTCAGATCCAGATGACTGTGATTTTCTTGATGAATTCCAAGAGACATCTTTTCACTGATTTTATAGATACCTAGGAGTTCCTTTCCCAAAAGGACTCTATGGAAAGCACAGTTGACATGAGTTCCCTTGGTGGTCCAATTGAGCTAGTTATTGATGGGTCGTTTGAGCTGATTTCTGAGGATCAATCTGAGTCTTTAGAGGCACCAGATGATATTCCTTTGACACACTTTTTTGAGATTACTAATGATAGATCTCATTCTAAGAGTTCTGATGTACAGATATTTGAGCCATTCGTTGAATTTCCTGAGTTATGCACAGATGAGAGACATCTTTCTGAGATTATTATTGAGATATCTGAACCATTAATTGACAAGAATGATGAACACCCTGATGAACCCCTCCTTTCTGAGTAGAGATCATTCATTGCATATCTATCAGATATTCTATTTGCTGAGCTGTTAGTAGCCATGGTGGACAGTCCACATAGTACATATCATGTATCGTCTACCAGTACAGTAGCAGAGGTTATTGTAGAGCTGATTCAAACCCCGCCTGAAGTCAAGGTTTTACCACTCAACATTGAAATATGCCTTCCTTTCCCAACCCCTAATGTTTCCGGTCATCCTCAGCTCGCAGTTGACCGGTGAACAAGAATATCGTGTACTAAAGGTTCTTGAGAGAAACCGCAAGGCCATAGGATGTAATATCTCGGATCTCCGTGGGATTAACCCAGCTTTATGCTTGCATCATAACTACCTTGAGGATGACTGTAAATCCTCCCGTGAATGTCAGCACCGTCTAAATCCAAATATAAGGGAGGTTGTCATGAAGGAGATTAGAAAATGATGTGATGCTGGTTTTATATATCCCATTTCGGATTCCAAGTGGGTCAGCCCTTTACATGTGGTCCTAAAGAAATTTCAGATTACTATCGTGAAGAATGACCGTGGTGAGGAGATTCCAACCTGGTACGTGCTTCATGGCATGTTGGATTACAGACGCCTGAACTCTGCTACCAAGAAGATCACTTTTCGCTGCCCTTTATTGATCAGATTATTGAGAAGTTGGCAGGGAAAGAGTTCTTTTGCTTCTTGGATTGTTACTCGAGATACAACCAAGTTGCTATCACTCCTGAGGATCAGGAGAAAACTACTTTTACTTCTCCATTCAGCACCTACGATTTTAGACGGATGCCCTTTGGATTATATAACGCCCCCGCTACATTCCAAAGGTGTATGTTGGTCATTTTTGCCGACATGGTAGGTAGTTTCCTTGAGGTCTTCATGGACGATTTCTCGATCTATGGGGATAGTTTTGACACATGTCTTGCTCATTTAGATCGAGTTCTTCAACACCGTTGTGAGGTAACCTAGTGCTCTCGTGGGAGAAGAGTCATTTTATGGTGGCTAATTAGATTGTATTGGGCCATGTCATCTCCAAAAATGGTATGGAGGTTGACCCGGCTATGATTGATGTGATTTCCAAGTTAAAGCCACCGCATAATTTGAAGCAGTTGAGGTCATTTTTGGGACACGTGGAATTCTATAGGCGATTCATAAAGGATTTCGGCAAAATTGTCAGACCTTTGACTGAGCTTATGTGTAAGGAGAGTGAGTTTGTTGTTAATGAGAAAGTACTCCTTGCATTCAATTAGATGAAAGAGATGTTTACTAGTGCTCATGTCTTACAACCACCTCATTGGTCTCTTCCTTTCGAGATCATGACGGACGCCTCAGATTTCGCAGCTGGAGCTATTTTAGGACAGAGAAGCGATTGAATACCATTTGCTATTTGCTATGCTAGAAAGACTCTGGATGAAGCACAACAAAGTTATACAGTTACAAAGAAGAAGATGTTAGCAGTTGTGTTTGTGCTAGAGAAATTCATATCTTACCTCATTGGTTCACACGTTATTGTATACATGGAACACACTGCCATACGATAATTGCAGGCAAAGGAGGATGCCAAACCACGCCTTATCAGATGGATCCTTATTCTCCAGAAATTTGATTTAGAGATTCGAGATAAACCTGGAGTGAAAACTGTTGTGGCAGATCACCTTTCTCGTATCACGGATGCCGAGACCTCTAAGCAGAACATGATTCCTATTTCCGAAACCTTTCCATATGAGGTCATTTTGTCTGTATATTCACTCCCATGGTATGCTGATATTGTGAACTATCTTGTCTCCAAGAAAGTTCCACAAGATTGGCCGAAGTATAAGGTAGACAGATTTCTGTCAGAGATTCATTATTACCAATGGGAGGATCCGTACCAATTTCGCGATGGTGCGGATTGTATCTAGAGAAGGTGCATTCCTCAAGAGGAACACACCAGTGTACTTGAGCACTGTCATAAACTAGAATATGGTGGGCATCATTCGGTGAAACACGTGACAACAAAGGTTTTACAAAGTGGCCTATGGTAGCCCACATTATTTAAGGATGCTACAGAGTATGTTTGAGGTTGTACTGACTGTCAGAAAATGAGAGGAATCGTTTGTTCCAAAGATACCATGCCCCTAAGATACATAGAGATTTATGATGTTTTTGATGCTTGGGGCATCGACTTCATGGGCCCATTTCCTGTCAGTCAGGGATTTCAGTACATCATGCTCGTCGTGGATTATGTTAGTCAATGGGTGGAGGCTATCTCCACCCGAGACGCAGATAGTCGTATAATATGTTCCTTTCTCAAGGACCACATTATTGCGTGGTTCAGGCTTCCCAAAATACTGATTTCAGATGGGGGAAGTCATTTCATTAATAGAGAAGTAAAGAAGCTGGTGAAGGAATATGCCATTGAGCACAGAGTTGCGTCTCCTTACCACCATCAAACTGATGGCTTGGCAAAAATTTCAAATAGGAAGATCAAGATGATATTGCAAAAACTTGTACATCCAGATAGGAAGAACTGGTCTCAAAAGCTTGATTTGGTTCTATTGGCTTATCGGATGGCATACAAGTCTCCTTTGGGTATGTCTCCCTACATATTAGTGTATGGAAAGACTTGCCACCTGCCAATAGAATTAATTCACAAATCATTGTGGGCACTTCGTGTATGCAATCTTGATTATGAGAAGGCAGGAAAGAACAGGAAGTTGGATTTGAATAGATTACTAGAATTTCAAGACTTTGCATATGATAACATACCCATAAGGAGAAAGTCAAGCGTTGGCATGATAAACACATTCGAAGGAAGACTTCCTCTCCTGATCAGAAAGTTTGGTTATTTAATGCTAAGTTGAAGTTGTTTCCAGGAAAATTGAAAAGCAAATGGTCAGGATCGTTCATCATGAGAGCTGTGCGTGACAATGAGAGTATTGTCATATCTGGGTTGTCATCTAATGCACAACCATTTGTTGTGAACGGGAAGTTTCCAAAGCCATATCTAGATCATGATACATTCCTGTTCGTCGTTGATTCTATATCTATGGTATCAGACGATGATCTTTTGATTCCATCTTCTACGTCTGTTACATGAGTTGACAACCTCTTGTATATCCATTCAATTCATTATTTCTTCTCTCGTTTCATCGTTCACCCCTTTTTCGTGTGTATATATGCTATACTTAGGATGTGCTTTATCCTAAGTATGGGGGGTGAATGACTCGTGTTGTTCACATTCGTCCTATTCATCACTCATGTTGTTGCTTATACTTAGGGATACTCTACCCTAAGTATAGGGGGAGTGATGTTGTTTATATGGTCTCTTTTGTGTTTTTGTTCTTCTGTTCTCTCGATTGACCCTCAACTTGTTGATATTCTATACTTAGGGCTATTCTACCCTAAGTATAGGGGGCAAGTCGAGCCGTTGAGTCGGTACATTCTCTTCATCGATTTTCCCCTTTTGTATAGTCTTCTATACTTAGGATTACTTGATCCTAAGTATAGGGGGGATCACTGACTTCTATTCTTTTCATCCTTTCTTTGAGTCATTGTAGCATAGGAGTCTTTTCACTTTTCTATACTTAGCACGAGTTATGACTTCCTTTGCCGCTCTCCGATCACTATGAGGGCATAGTTCGAGCTAAGTAAAGGGGGATGTTGTATATCTTGTATATATACTTCAGACATAACTCGTACTTTTAAATATGATTTTTTAGGATATGTATATAAATTTGCAAAATCCACGTGTGTGTGTATATAGACATTGATCAACTTTTGTTAAAAAAATAAACAAAAAACAAAACAAAAATGAACAAAAACAACAAAAAAACAAAACAAAAAACAAAACAAAATAAACAAAAAAATCCTTATATATACTTGTATATATTTCACTAATCCTTTTCCCTTAAAAAATCCCTAAAACTACAAAAATAATTAAAATTTCAAAAAAAATTCTCTTTACATGTGCATCATTTTTCTTTCTTTCCAAAATTCCATAAAAAAAATTCAAAATTAGAAAATTGTTTAAAAAAGAATTTTGCTTTATTTTTGCATTGTACATATTTTCTTGCATTTGCATGTGCATTTTTTAGGATAGTATTGACATTTAAACTGTATGGAATAAAATTTAAGAGTTGAGCTTGGTTGGACCTTAATCTACTTAATTTCAAAGGAACCTTATAAGAACTAGAGTTAAGATTTTTCATGTCCTAATGACTTAATTCTTTGAGTCCATAAGACTATGTTCGCATGTCATCTTGATTAGTCTAAGTAGAATATTTAACAACACACGCATGATTCTTTCAGACCGTGGCTTATCTTGGACAAGCACTCTACAAATAGCTCTTCATGGAGGAGGTAGTGAGGAGGCAGAATCTTTTGGCTTGGAGTAGCATACGAGGGTAGTACATCTAGCGGAACCACTTGTCTTCCTCTAGGGAGGGATGTGCATCTCAACTTGATCTAGTAGCATTGAGGTCTAAAGACAGGATGATGTAGGGTTGCAATAATGCTTCAAAAGAGGGATAGTCTACTAGCTCAAGAGGAAAAACTCTTTATGTACATGCTGCACCTTGTATATATTTTCAAAGAGAGAGAGAGAGAGAATGCAGAATCTCCAAAAGTGGACAGGCCTAATTGAAAATTAAAATGCCTGCTGGAGTGTATATACAAGTGGAAAAAACAATATAATAAGAGCTTCAAAGTCAAATTTTTGTAAGCTTGCAGCTGGATGACTTGGCTATACTAGTCATGCATCCAAGGATAGGTAGCTATACTGGTTATCGTCCATTCATTTCTCAATCTCCTCTTCTTGAGTTGGTTGTACTTAAACTTATAAGGGAATATCCCCATTCCTCGAGGAAAGAGTTGCTAGACCGGGGGACTAGAGTTACCTTGTTGAGGAAAGCTGTTTCTTTACTACTTTTGAGATGGGGAGCTATATTTCAATTACACCATACAAGTAAAAATTCTTAGTCATAAGAATTTGTGTATGTAGACTTGTTCTGACAAGACTATTGAGGAAACATGTATAGGAGTCTTGTGGAACTTAAAGGTTATTAGGTTTTAAATCCATTTCCCATTAAGATTTTGCCACACTAATAATCCAAAGGTCTGACAGAACTCCATACTACAATTTTATGAAGATAAGTTTCTTTATTTTTCCTTTCTTTTTCTTTTATTCACTTATACTTTTAAATAAGTGTTTGCAAGGGGACTAGCAAAGGAAAAGCATAGGGGGATGATGAATACGCATTTCATCATCTTTATTCATTTATTTTAGCTTAAAATCCCTTATAAAACACCTGCATATAATACTAACTCCACATTCTTACTAACTTGCATTTATTTGTAAATATTATATAGTAATTATTATTTTAACCTAAAATAAATAAATAAATAAAGGAAAATAAAGAAAAGAAAGACTGTATATATGTAATAGATACAGGCTGACCCGAACCCCAAGAGAAGGTCAAGACTTGATCTGATCGACTAGGAATAAAGTAGGGGGAGATAGTACCCTTAATCAGAAAATCCAAAAAAATGTGTTGTAAATATTTTTCTATGTATATTTATACTTACACTATTTTTTGTATACAAATTGACTTCAAATTAAATAATTTTGTTACCAAAAGTGGTAAATAAAAATGTTTCCTAAATAATAAAAATTCTTGTAAAATAAAATTATCTATAAAATAAAAAATAACCACACTCGTAAAAAGTTGTAAAAATATAACTGAAAGACCAATTCCGGCTCCATATGAACTGAAATTGAATCAAACTCACTTCCATTGCATTCTAAATTAAATTATCTTTAATATGACAGTGGTTTCATAATTTTGGATTTATGGTTTGAAAGACGGTTTTCTGGGTGCTTTTTGTAATTTAACCATTTATTTATTGTATTTATTTTTGTATATATTTATATTTTTAGTAAATGTTAAAATTGTTCACTGTAATTTAAAGTAATTAAATTAAAAAATATATTTCCGTATTTATACATGTGTATAATGTACATTATGTATATATGATATATATAAAATTAACCTCCTTATATAAAAACCAAACAAAAAAATATTATCTAACATTAATTAATTAAATTAATATAATTACGAATTATTTATTTATTTATTTACTTGATTTGAAAACCTACCACGTATATACGAATTAATTGTGTACCTCAGGTATCCACCATTAAGGCAGCTAATTAATTTTTACCATTTAATTATTTTATTAATTTATTTAATTCCAAATTTCATTTTTAATTTATTTTATTAATTCCACCATTAATATCCTTCCTTTTTTCTTAATTCAATTTTTTATTCTTTTATTTATTTGGCTCCTCCTCCCTCATTTCTCTTTGATCAATCTTTGGTGAGAGGAGCCTATTCTCCGAGAGCCATATTGTTGCAGAAGGGTGCCTAGCCTTCGAGTTGTCCGATGACAACGAGTCAGCCTTCGTCGAGGCCATCACGACGTTCATCCGCTCCCATTTGGTGAGATCCATTTTTTAAATCTAGGTTAATCGTAGTCGAATTTTTACACTTTCAATTTCATCGTCATTTTTTAAAATTTTAATTTGTAGATCTTAATCATAGTCAATAATTCCTTAAAAATTCTAAATCCAACTCGACTATTTCATATCATCTTTTTGATTCATAAGCCTTCACGTTCTATCTCACATAATCTATCACCTCTGGCCATGCACATTGATCGGAGACACGTATCTCCCATCACAACCGTTAGATCCGTCTTCCATTCATTATATCCCCATGTGATTGTTGGACCGAGTTATCGTGCTCGAGTCAGTTATCTTTTGATTTTTTTGTAGGTGTACCTGATATTTCAAAAAAATCAAAAAAAGAGAAATATATATATACAATTGTTGTTCAAAAAATACAAAAAAAATTACGTACCGACTCAGTTTATTTTATGGAAGCTTGGGTACGAAAGTGGAAGATGACATAATTGGATCTAATATTGAAAACCCCGAGGAGATTCAGAAACCCATAGAAAACATTCACCATAGGGACGACTCTGACAGCGACACCTCTATCTATTACTCCCCTAGGGATGACTATGATTCGGCTGATCAATACCCCTGCTCATCTACGGAAAACACCACATCCACACACCACACAGAAAATACCAAAAATTTGAAATATTAATAAACAACCAAAAAATCGAAAATCTCGAAAAATTCATAAAAATTGAGACTGAAGATTATCTAAAGAATATGGATCCTGCTTTACGGGAAGCACTGGAGAAAAGATTGATTTTTGAACTTCCCTTTATACAGGCCATTGAACACTTCCCCGACCTTAAAAGATTTGTAATGGATAAATTAATGATGAAAAAGTTGGGCAGGATCAGAACAAAGACTGAAAGACATATCTTGTCAATGGCCTCCTCCTTGGTGTTAAGGAGAAAAACCAAGAGCCGCATAGTGAAGCGGTTGCCTAGATTTGACTGTGGAATCAAAGACATGATATTTACTCATGCTCGAATTGATTACGATTCACCTATCAATATCCTCCCGACCTCTGTATTTCATGAGCTCAAACTCGGACCTATCAGGAAGATATGAGAGATTGTTCAATTGGCTGACCAATCGATAAAGCGGTCGAGAGGAATCATTTCTATCATCATTACATTCCAAGGTGTTCCGCTCAAAGTGGACTTCACGATCATTGATATTTAGCATCAAGGAGAATTCACCCAGTCTCTGATCATTCTCGGAAAGCCATTCATAGCATTGGCTAAGGCAATTATTGAATAAGAGACTCGAGAAATCAATTTTACAGCATTGGAAGCGCTTCAATCTCAACAAGTCTTTGAGGAACCACGATTTTCTTAGGCAACCCATGAAGTCCTTGACAGTCGTAACCATCAAGCAGTAGAAGAACCCTCCCCGTTCCTACACCTGAGATAGTGGTTGTTAATGAGACTATTGGTTTAGAGATTCTCCCTCCTGCTCCATTCCCAGTTGCTCTCACCATGGAAAAATAAGTATATGACTCATATGATCCAGATACTTATGCATGGTTGCACCCTGGATCAACCTATTCTGACTTCCTTGATCAAATCAACTAAACACAGGAATGTTCCAACATTAAGTCGATTGAAAATGAACATGCAGAGACTCCTCCCACTATTTCAGTTCATGTGGATCTCACAATAGAAAAGTATTTCTTATATGATCCTGAGACTTGTGCATGGTCGCACCCCGGGTCAACCTACTCTGAATATCTTGACCAAATCATTCCAACTCAGGAGTGCACCAACATTAAGCAGACTAAGAACAAACACGCACGACGAACATCGACCAAGGAGAAAATTTTTAATGGTTATTCATCTGGAGACACAAGTGGACCAACAACTTCACGAAACAAAATGACTACTCCTTCATCAAAAAAGAAAGTCACCATTGACCTTCTGGAAGAGGAATCATCTGATGATCCCTCATCATGTCCGAAAAAGGTAATCTACATGAGTGAAGTCTATTCGTAAGTCCTAAAACCATATCTCTGCAAGGATCCAAACTTCGATTCCCATTGGACAACTCCCTTTCCTCACTATTATTCATCCAAAGCCGATGCTCCTGCTCTCATCAAATACACTAGAATAATTTCTTATGAGCTGACTGAGACTGGTGCTTCAAAGTATTCATCTAGGGACGAATCGCTTGATCCCAAGAAGGAACGAATTCTGCGAAAACAACCGAAGAAGCAACTAAGACAAGAATAGTTGGAGTGTGTCCACTTTCAAATACTATTCGTCTGAGGATAACTCTAATGATGGTTACCTTTTATCTGACTCATACGTGTCATCTAATATCCAACAGGATTTATCTTAGGATAACACTAATAATAGTTGGGAATCATATGCTTCATCTCCTTCTCATCATTACGATCTCCCACCACAGGCTCACAAAATGATCGGTCGAAAACCACCTTAATCATCGGCTACCCACCCTCCTTCCCGACTACATCGGTCTCCCTGTACATCTTCTTCCTTTACTTAGGCCAAGGCCTAAGTATAGGGGGAATCGATGCCCAATATTCTCTTTTTTTTTCATTCTTGCTCTTCTATACTTAGACTGGTCACAACCTAAGTATAGGGGGGCGGACAGATCCATTTTCTCTTTTCTTTTTTACTCTCTTACGCTTAGCCCGAGCTATCTCTTCTGTACGCTTCTTGTTCTTTGAGGACATAGCACTCGCTAAGTATAGAGGGGTCTGTATATATACTGTGTATATATTTTACCCATATCTCGTACTTTCGCATAAGTCTATATGTATTTACGGGGTGGGTGACTAACTTGAAAAAAACAAAAAAAGAACAAAAAACAAACAAAAAAAAGAAAAAAAAGATTTGCTACTAACACTGACTGTGTCCAACCAAAATTTTTGAAAAAAATGGATTCTTATTCATCTTTGCATAAATTTTCAAAAAAAGGAAAAAAAGAACTATTCAAAAAACTTGTGTCTGCATTTCACACACCTGTACTTCATCTAGCATTTCATTCATTTGCATCTGTGAAAAGTTGTTGGGTTCTGAACTGAGTTATGAGCAGAAACTGAGAGTGGTCTGGACTTGACCTTAATCCACCTAATTTTCAAAGGAACTTCACCGAGAAATAGGATTTTAGAAGGTTTGGGTCATTGACTTAATTCTTTGTGTTCAACATGACAATGTGCAGCGTTTGACTCTTAGTGTCTAACCTGGTCTCTTCGTTCTGGGTACAACTCTAGAATATGGAATTAATTTGTACTATCGCACTATGCACTTAGCTCAACTAAGACGAGGTGTTGGAAGACTATGTGAGTTTCTTTTCTGGTAGTGTGGAAATCTAAAGACCGGAGTACTGGTTGAAATAGAGCTTCGGAAAAGGGATGGACGGCTGGGCACAATTTTTTTCTAAGACCCCAAAACATGTACGGAAAAAAAGATTCTATTATCTGTAGGAGCACAACAAGATCCAAGTAGAACCGCCAAAAATCTAAATACAAAGAAGCCACTACCAAATAAATATATGACCAAAAAGGTCTAAGCTTCAAGAAAACCTGCAGATCCTGGTGGAGACTCGGCTACACTGGCCAGCTTCACAAGGAGAGGTGACTACACTGGTCACCCTCCAGTTATTTTCTCCTTCTTCTTACTTCTCCCCCATTTTGATTGTGAACACAGCGTGATGGACCTTAGAAGGAAATACCAAACTCCCCAAGGACGAGTTACTGGAGAGGAGGTTTGCATGGTAGCCCGGCATTCTGGAGGGGAAGAGCTAAAACCTTTCACACACAGGATTCGATTGCTCAATGTTCATAGGGTATGCTTTGGGAGGAGGATCGATCCGAGATGACTTCTGAGCCGAAACTGTGACAATGATGTGTAGAACTTGAAGGCTGTTGATTTTAAAATTCTAAGTCTCACAGAAGCTCCGCCACACTAATAATCCAAAGGCTGAGTCTAGTTTCATTTTCACCTTCAGCTCATGGTCTTGGTATGGAACCCAATCTCATTTCACCGCATGGCATTTCTTTTTATGCTTAGGGACGAGCATCGTTTAAGTATAGGGGGATGATAATCTCAGATTTATCACTATAAAATTCATTAATTAAGATCTAATCCCTCAAAATCATTGGCATTTCTACATTTACTCTGCATAATTAACATTCATGCATGTTTTGATAAGATTTGCATTTTATCACTTATTTTTGTACAAAATAAGAAGCCAAAAATCCCAACCAAAATTGACCTGTAAATAGCCTAACTTCCCTAATTTTTAACTAATTCACGCTAACTCCGAATGACCGAAAACCACCTCCACTGTTACATATAACTAACAAGAATAAATGAAAAATACAAAAAAAATCACTAACCCAAAATAAGTGGACCAAGAATCCAAACCCTAGTTCTAGGATTTCCGGACTAAAGCCCTCGTATCTTCCTCATCCAGTGTCTGTTTTGATCCTACTTACTTTTGAACAAATGTACATTCAATTAATTTCAAAACAAGACCAAGTTCAATTGAATCAGAGCTCATATGTGAAAGTTGGGTTTTGGACCTCTTTTGTACATTTTGTATTTTAGCGGTTTTAACCTATTATTTTATGTACATAATTAATCTATTTTATTTTGTTTCTTTTTAATTTATCTTCTTTGATAATAGTTTTATTAAAATGCTCAAAAATCCAAATCCAAAATGAGCTTGAAATCAAAGAAACTAACCGAGTCCAAGTCTTCATTAACTGTCTGTAAAAAATTGGTCTTTATCATGTTTTATTATTCTTTTTATTAATTAATAAAAATCCAAAAAATAGATTAGTGTGTAAATATTTATATTTGATTTTATCATATTTATTTCGGGATTTTTATCTATTTTAAAATAACAAAAAAATTATAAAACCAAATAATCAAGGTATTCTATGTACATGGGATACACCAAAAATATCGCTTTGTGTTATTGATCGATTTTGGTTTTGATGCATAAAAGGTGTAGATCTCATTGAGACGGGCAACTTTCGTGAAGAAACTTTTTCGATCCGAGGTCTTTTGCTATTTATTTTGGATTTTTCTTTGTATTTATTTTCCGATTTTTGGGGGCTGACACGTGGCAGCTCCTGGAGCCGCCACGTGTCACCCATTTTTGGTTTTATTTTTACTTCATTTTTTATAAAATAAAAATCAAAAGGCCCACACGTGCTCCGCGGGTCGCCCTCTTGCTGCCATATGGCGCTATCAGGGCCATCCGATCTCGATCGATCGGACGACGCCTATACGCCTTCACCTTCCTCCCCCTTTCCCAAATCTTTCCGCCGCCATTGCTGGTGATTTCACCGCCCGATCTCCGCCCATGCATCTCACCACTGCCACATCTCGTTTGCTCCTCAATCTCATGCCTCCGATCAACCATCGATCTTCTCCAATTGAATCTCGTCGAACCCAATCAATCCTCCATCAATAATCCCCTTCCACCGCCGGCTCCCACCTTATCTCCTATTTAAGCTCCATCGTCGCCTCCCTCAAGGACCCATCCGCCGACAACATCTATTGAATGGAAGAGGCGACTGTGATAGAATTTCCTTCTACCTCCTTCACCGGTGAGATCCGGCGTTCCCCTCGACGCCGTCGTAGACAGCTCTCCGCTAGCTACTGCCTTGCTCCGGCATCAATCGCCGTCGAGCATACGATTTTCTTCATCGACAATGCTCCACCGCCCGACTTCGACCATCGCCAACACCGTCTTCATCAAGCTCTACACCGACGTCAGCAACGTCTTCAACTTTGCCAACCATCTCGTTCAACGAGCTTCGCATCCCCTGCGCAACACCTTCCTCCGTAGCGAGCTACGATCATCACCGACGACCGCCTCGACATCGATGTCGGCCCGCTGCGATTCCACCGCGCTCATCGTCGACAGCCGTGGGAGGCGGTGCACTCCAGCAGCACCGCCCCTTCCGCCACAAGCCCGCGCCGGGCGTGACATCGAAACCCCCATGTACGTGAGGAGCACGTGCGTCGGGGGGACTTTCGCCTCGATGCCCCTGGAGAGCTGCCTTATTTAGACAGACCCAGGGATCACGTGCGTCGCACGTGACCTGTTGGATAATTTGCAGAAGACCCCTCGCCATTTCCCTAAGTTGCGGATACATCCCTGCCTCTTAGAAGTCACGTGCTTGTCACATGACTTTTCAAAATTTTTGCTTATTTTCCCCCAAAACTTTCGGTAATTACACATTAGTCCTTTCTTTATTTTATCTTATTTTAAATTATTGCAGATATACCCTTGTGTTTCCCCTTTGTTCTGGACCACTACATTACATTATTTTATTATCCAAAAATAGCTTGATGTTCGTCAATTAATTCTCTACATGATAGCATATGCTTGATATTTTTGTGATCAATGTTAATTATTAATTAATTATTTTGTGGAAAATTGCATATTATGCCCATCTTGTGCTTTGAATTTCATGACAAATTAACCGTTTCTCTAAAAATTGCCAAAAATTCGTAGATTGTAGAATTAATTGGATGTTACATTGTGCCCAAAAAGAATTGCATTTGCATGTATTATTTGCCTTCTAAAAATCATTTTGCATATTTCAATATTTAATTTTTAATAGGTATTGAATCTTGTATTTTTGAGTTTTACGATTTTTTTGAGATCCATCACCTAGTGATAGATCTTGGATAATTTTATCCCATGAAATTAATTAGGTTTAATTTTTATTATAATTAAATATTGAAATTCACTTTGTTCGCATTTAAAAATTCATAAAAAATTCATCTCGCATCCAAAAATTCCAAAAACATTACAATGCATTCATTTCATTGTAATTATCATCTTGGCCAAGTTTCATATTTTTCGGACATCGTTTGACGGATCTTTATATTTTAGTCCCTAAAATAGGCCAAAGTTGCATTTTTCATTCCTAATTGCATTAAAAAATTACAAAAACAAGACCGCCTCGAAAACCATGCACGAACTTTATAAAATTCTATATTGTTCCTTTACCTCCTTGTGTTCGACCTTGGGACTTGACCAAGTAAAATAAACATAAAACCGCATCGATTAAAATTAACAAAAAATTCTTGTGGTAATTTCTTGACCGATTCCGATTGCCCATCTACAATGAAACGATGCATTCATTTACGAGAACGATAATCCACGCACGTATTTAACATCGGCTATCTCGGATCCGTCAGATGGCGCTGTTGCCGGGGAGGCAACAGCTTAATTTTTTATCTAAAAGTTTTTTGTTCGGTTTTCTTTATTCGGGTAGTCTGACCCCCGAATTTTTCACTGTAAATTCCATTTTTCCTGCATTTATTTTTTTATTTTCAGCATTTTTTCTTATTTTTATTTTTGATTTATTTTTGTATCACTCTCTTACACCCTCTCTCTTATTTTTCTTGTGAGGTACCCGGCGTACGTGGAGCGGTTTTTCAAGAGCCTTCATTGATTTCTGAAAAGTTGCAATTAATTTAAGATCGAGTCGAGTTGTGAGAGAGCGTAGAGTCTAGGATTTATTTTCTACATTTTTTAATTTCTATAATTAATTGCTCATTTCTAGCGGTGTCAGTTTGGACTCTCGCGTGTGTAAAGAAACCTTGAACTTTCTTCTGTGGTGTGTCGTGGCATGTTTCACTCTCCAGTGAGGGTGGGGCCCGACTTGAGTGGTGCTTAGGATAGACCTACACATACGACTCTCAGAGCTTTCAACTTTTTGATTGTGCTCGTAAGACCTAGGGTCACACTTCACTTTAATTGAGACGAACATTAGATCGTTCAACTTAGTCAAATTCAACTCAATTCTTCCTGGCTAATAGAACTTTCTGCTAGGTGCGGTTTTTCATCGGCTTGCATTCATTTAGAATAATCTTTTAATTCTTGTATTGCATCCCACATGGAGATTGCGAGGAATCCTGTAAGTCTTCTAACTAAGAATACATCATAGTTTTTCGTGTGCATCAGCTTTTCCTGAATTTCTCCCTCATGTTTTGTCACATAATTTTAAAGGAAATTGGGACTGGACGGTAGACATGTATTTGTGCTTACTTAATTTTTCAGTGATTGACTACTTAAAATTGGGACTGCTAAATATAGCCGACTTTAATTAACCCATAAAATCGAGAATTTTTGTGGGAGAGCAACCCCGACCTTATATTCTTTTATTTTTCTAAGTGAGCGAGAGTTGACACTTAAGGATAGAGCCCAGCTCTGAAATTTTCGTTCAGACTACTGATTCTAAAAACGATTGGTTACTTCTCAGTGAGGATCTACGAGTAGCCGGTAAACGGTCCGGATTTCCTTAGCAGAGTGGGTGGTTTAAATGACACTGCATAAGGCTCCGTCCTTAGGTAACACGGGTAGCCATTTTACGGTCCGTACTTACACCCATACTGGCTGAAAGTAGGTGCAACTAGTCGTAGGAATTCGGGACAGCCTTTAAGAAAATCTTCGGCACCTAACAGCTCGCTAATTATTTTCCAAGATTGATTTATCACCAACTAAAATTGAAAAGAAAATAGCCGAAGTCTTGCGACTTCATTGCGTGAGTTGGTGAACCCGAGGTTTGATTTGTGTTTGATTTGTGTGCGTGAACCGATTTCGAAGATCAAAAGCTGCACACTTATGCCATTACTCTCCTTTCTTGATTTGAAATAGATCCACCATGTCAACCAATAAAACTCCTTCTAAAATTATGTAACTTTTGTCCAAGTATCCTCCAGATCAATATCATGAAAATAGATTTGTCTCGAACAAACCCAACCCGTCATTCATTTCAGCTCTTTCAAAAATGGCAGAACATTTATCCAAGAATCCATCAGAGCTATACTATGAAAATGAATTCGTATCAGTTAGACCCAAAGCCACAAAACCTCCTCCAACTACACATCATCCAACTTCCACAAGAGACTCTCAACCACCAATAGATCCAACACTCTCTACAAATCCGATCTACTTCATGAATGACAATCCTTTGTATTCAGATCATACAAACCAACAACCAACTGAGATCTCCACTTCTTCATTTGCCAATCCTCTCTATTCTGATCATACAATTCATCCTTCATATTCTATAAATGTCAATCCATCATTCATGGGAGATTACAACCACATAATAGAATCTAACACTTCTTCACATCTTTCACCTCCTCCAACCTTGAACACGAATGAGCAACCATCATCTTGGATTGACCATGACAACCCCATCTTCAGACATGACACTCATATAGAGGACTAGACGGATGACATCGATACACATAATCCATGTATGATGACTCCACAATATCAAGGTCTAACCAATCATGATCAAAGGAATAAATTCTACTCAGACCAACTCCACATAACTGAATCACATGGTTTCTATCCTATTGAGCTGACTCCTTCCATGGTTTTAGAGGAGAAATTTTCAGAAGATAAAGATCATATATTCGATATACCAAGAAGATCTTCTCCCAGCTCACACAAGAAAATGGAAGATGAAATGATTGGATCTCAAGATGGAAAACAAAAGAATACTCTTGAAACTACACAAACTGCTCCTAAAAATTATTTAGAGGATAACATTTCGAGGATCACTAAGAGATATGAATTAGTGGAGGAAAAAATCTGAAATTTTACTGACCGATTAGTTTATTTTATGGAAGCTTGGGTACAAAAGTGGAGGATGAAATAATTGGATCTAATATTGAGAACTCCGAGGAGATTCAGAAACCCATAGACAACATTCACCCTAGGGACGACTCTGACAGCAACACCTCTACCTATTACTCCCCTAGGGATGACTATGATTTGGCTGATCAATACCCCTGCTCATCTACGGAAAACACCACATCCACACACCACACAAAAAATACCAAAAAATGAAATTTTAAAAAACAACCAAAAAGTCGAAAATCTCGGAAAATTCATAAAAATTGAGACTAGAGATTATCTGAAGAATTTGGATCCTACTTTACGGGAAGAACTGGAGAAAAGATTGATTTTTGAACTTCCCTTTATACAGGCCATTGAACACTTCCCCGACCATAAAAGATTTGTAATGGATAAATTAATGATGAAAAAGTCGGGCAGGATAAGAAAAAAGACTGAAAGACATATCTTGTCAATGGACTCCTCCTTGGTGTTGAGGAGAAAAACCAAGAGCCGCAAAGTGAAGCGGTTGCCCAGATTTAAATGTGGAATCAAAGACATGATATTTACTCATGCTCGAATTGATGACGATTCACCTATCAATATCCTCTCGACCTCTGTATTTCATGAGCTCAAACTCGGACCTATCAGGAAGATACGAGAGATCGTTCAATTGGGTGACTGATCGACAAAGCGGCCGAGAGGAATCATTTCTGTCATCATTACATTCCAAGGTGCTCCGCTTAAAGTGGACTTCACGATCATTAATATTGAGCATCAAGGAGAATTCACCCAGTCTCTGATCATTCTCGGAAAGCCATTCTTAGTATTGGCTAAGGCAATTATTGAGTGTGAGACTCGAGAAATCAATTTTACAGCATTGGAAGTACTTCGATCTCAACAAGTTTTTGAGGAACCACGATTTTCTGTGGCAACCCACGAAGTCCTTGACAGCCGTAACCATCAAGCGATAGAAGAACCCAACCTGTTGCAATACATGAGATAGCGGTTGTTAATGAGACTATTGGTTTAGAGATTCTCCCTCCTGCTCCATTCCCAGCTTCTCTCACCATGGAAAATCAAGTATATGACTCATACGATCCTAAGACTTATGCACGGTCGCACCGTGGATCAACCTATTCTGACTACCTTGATCAAATCAACTCTACACAGGAATGTTCCAACATCAAGTCAATTGAAAACGAACATGTAGAGACTCCCTCCACTATTTCAATTCCTGTGGATCTCACAATAGAAAAGTGTTTCTTATATGATCCCGAGACTTATGCATGGTTGCACCCTGGGTCAACATACTCTGAATATCTTGACCAAATCTTTCCAGCTCAGGAGTGCACCAACATTAAGAAGACTAAGAACAAACACGCAGTACGAACATTGACCAAGGAGAAAATTTTTATGGTTATTCATCTGGAGACTCAAGTGGACCAACAACTTCACGAAACAAAATGACTACCCCTTCATCAAAAAAGAAAGTCACCTTTGACCTTCCGGAAGAGGAATCATCTGACGATTCCTCATTAGGTCCAGAAAAGGTAATCTACATGAGTGAAGTCTGTTCGGCAGTCCTAAAACCATATCTGCGCAAGGATCCAAACTTCGATTCCCATTGGACAACCTTCGTTCCTCACTATTATTCATCCAAAGACGATGCTCCTGCTCTCATCAAATACACTAGAATAATTTCTTATGAGCTGACTAAGAGTGGTTCTTCAGAGTATTCATCCAAGGATGAATCGCTTGATCCCAAGAAGGAACGAATTCTACGAAAACAACTGAAGAAGCACTAAAAGACAAGAATATCTGGAGTGTGTCAACTTTCAAACACTATTCCTCTGAGGATAACTATGATGATGGTTACCTTTTATTTGACTTATACGCTTCATCCAATATCCAACGGGATTTATCCAAGGATAACACTGATAATAGTTGGGAATTATATGCTTCATCTCCTTCTCATCATTACGATCTCCCACCATAGGCTCACAAAAAGATCGGTCGAAAACCGCCTTAATCATCGGCTACCCACACTCCCTCCCAACCACATCGGCCACCTTGTACATCTTCTTCCTTTACTTAGGCCAAGGCCTAAGTATAGGGGGATCGATGCCCATTTGTATATACTCTCTTCATCCACATATCAGACCACCTCTTTTTTCTTCTTCTTCTTCTTCTTCTTCTTCTTCTCTCTTCTTCTATACTTAGACTGGTCATAGCCTAAGTATAGGGGGCGGACAGATCCATCTTTTTCTTTTCTTTTTCACTCTCTTACGCTTAGCCCAAGCTATGTCTTCTTTATGCTTCTTGTGCTTTGAGGACACAGCACTCGCTAAGTATAAGGGGGTCTGTATATATATTGTGTATATACTTTACCCGTATCTCGTATTTTCGTGTAAGTCTATATGTATTTACGGGGTGGGTAACTAACTTGAAAAAAACAAAAAATGAACAAAAAAAGAACAAAAAAACAAACAAAAAGAAACAGAAAAAAAGTTTTGCTACTAGCACTGACTGTGTCCAACCAAAATTTTTGAAGAAAATGGATTCTTATTCATATTTGCATAAATTTTCAAAAAAGGAAGAAAAAAGAACTATTCAAAAAAAACTTGTGTCTGCATTTCACACACCTGCACTTCATCCAACATTTCATTCATTTACATCTTTGAAAAGCTGGTGGGTTCTGAACCGAGTTATGAGTAGAAATCGAGAGTGGTCTGGACTTGACCTTAATACACTTAATTTTTAGAGGAACTTCACCGTGAAATATGATTTTAGAAGCTTCATGTCTTTGACTTAACTCTTCGAGTTCAACATGACAATGTGCAGCATTTAACTCTTAGTGTCTAACCTGGTCTCTTCGTTGTGGGTACAACTCTGAAATAAGGAATTAATTTGTACTCTCGCACTATGCACTTAGCTCAACTCAGACGGGTTGTTGGAACACTGTGTGAGTTTCTTTTCTGGTAGCGTGGAAATCTAAAGACCGGAGTACTGGATGAAATAAAGCTTCGGAAAAGGGAGGGACGGTTGGGCACAATTTTTTGTAAGATCCCAAAACATGTACAAAAAAAAAGATTCTATATCTGTAGGGGCACAACAAGATCCAAGTAGAACCACCAAAAATCCAAATACAAAGAAGCCACTACCAAATAAATATCTGACCAAAAAGGTCCAAGCATCAAGAAAACCTGCAGATCTTAGTGGAGACTCGGCTACACTGGCCAGCTTCACAAGGAGAGGTGACTACACTGGCCACCCTCCAGTTCTTTTCTCCTTCTTCTAACTTCTCCCCCATTTCGATTGTGAACACATTACGACAGACCTTAGAAGGAAATACCTGACTCCCCGAGGACGAGTTACTGGAGAGGAGGTTTGCATGGTAGTCTGGCATTTTGGATGGGAAGACCTAAAATCTTTCACACACAGGAGTCGATTGTTCAATCTTCATAGGGTATGCTTTGGGAGGAGGATCGATCTAAGATGACTTTTGAGCCGAAACTGTGACAATGATGTGTAGAACTTGAAGGTTGTTGATTTTAAAATTCTAAGTCTCACGGAAGGTCCGCCACACTAGTAATCCAAAAGCTGAGTTTAGATTCATTTTCACCTTCAGCTCATGGTCTTGGTATGGAATCCAATCTCATTTCACCTCATGGCATTTCTTTTGATGCTCAGGGACGAGCATGGTTTAAGTATAGGGGGATGATGAATTTCATATTCATCACTCTAAAAGTCATTAATAAAGATCTAATCCCTCAAAATCATTTGCATTTCTTCATTTATTCTGCTTAATTAGCATTCATGCATGTTTTGATAAGAGTTGCATTTTATCACTTATTTTGCACAAAATAAGAAGCCAAAAATCCCAACCAAAATTGACTTGTAAATAGCCTAACTTCCCTGATTTTTAACTAATTCACGCTAACTCTGAATGACCCAAAACCGCCTCCACGGTGTACATATCACTAACAAGAATAAATGAAAAATACAAAAAAAACCACTAACCCAAAATAAGTAGACCAAGAACCCAAACCCTAGTTGTAGGATTTCCAAACTAAAACCCTTGTATCTTCCTCATCCAGTATCGGTTTTGATCCTACTCACTTTTGAACTAATGTACATTCAATTACCTTCAAAACAAGACCAAGTTCAAGTGAATCGGAGCTCATATGTGAAAGTTGGGTTTTGGGCCTCTTTTGTACATTTTGTATTTTAGTGGTTTTTGACCTATTATTTTATGTACACAATTAATCCATTTTATTTTAGTTCTTTTTCATTTGTCTTCTTTGATAAAAGTTTTATTAAAATGCATAAAAATACAAATCCAAAATGAGCTTGAAATCATAGAAACTAACCGAGTCCAAGTCTTCACTAATTGTCTGTACAAAATTGGTCTTTGTCGTGTTTTATTATTCTTTTTCTTAATGAATAAAAATCCAAAAAAATTAGATTAGTGTGTAAATATTTATCTTTGATTTTATCATATTTTTTCGGGATTTTTATCTAGTTTAAAAATAATGAAAAAAATATAAAACCCAAAAATCAAGGTATTCTATGTACATGTGATACCCCAAAATATTGTTGTATGTTATTGATCGATTTTGGTTTTGATGTCTTCATAAAAGTTGTAGATCTCATCAAGACGGGAAACGTTAGTGAAGAAACTTTTTTGATCTGAGGTTGTTTGCTATTTATTTTGGATTTTTCTTTGTATTTATTTTCTGATTTTTGTGGGGCTAACATGTGGCGCTCCTGGAACCGCCACGTGTCACCCATTTTTGGTTTTATTTTTATTTCATTTTTATTAAAAAAAATTAAAAGGCCTGCACGTGCGGGGTATGTGCCTCCCGCACGTGCCACGCACGTGCTCTGCGGCCGCCCTCTTGCTGCCATATGGTGCTATCAGGGTCGGTCGATCTCGGTCGATCGGACTGCGCATGTACGCCTTCACCTTGCTCCCCCTTTCCCAAATCTCGTCGAATCAACCATCGATCTTCTCCAATCGAATCTCGTCGAATCCAATCAATCCTCCATCGATGATCCCCTTCCATTGCTGGCACCCACCTTATCTCCTATTTAAGCTCCATCGTCGCCTCCCTCAAGGACCCATCCGCCGACAGCATCTATTGAACGGAAGAGGCGACTGTGATAGAGCTTCCTTCTACCTCCATCTTCATCGGTGAGATCCGATGTTCCCCTCGACGCCGTCGCAGACAGCTCTCCACTAGTTATTGCCTTGCTCCAGCGTCGATCATAGTCGATCCTACGATTTTCTTCATCGACCATGCTCCACCGCTCGAATTCGACCATCACCAACGCTGTCTTCATCAAGCTCTACACAGATGCCAGCAACGTCTTCGACTTCACCAACCATCTCGTTCGACGAGCTTCGCATCCCCTGCGCAGCACCTCCCTCCGCAGCGAGCTCCGATCATCACCGACAACCGCCTCGACATCGACACCGACACACTGCGATTCCACCATGCTCATCGTCGACAGCCGCAGGAGGCGATGCACTCCACTAGTACCGCCCCTTCCGCCACAAGCCCGCGCCGGGCGTGACGCCGAGACCCCCACGCACGTGAGGAGCACGTGCGTCGGGGGGGACTTTTGCCTCAACGCCCCTGGAAAGCTGCCTTATTTCAGCCAGACACAGGGGTCACGTGTGTCGCACGTGACCCGCTGGGTATATTGCAGAAGACCCCTCGCCATTCCCCAAGTTGCGGATACATCCCTACCTCTCAGAAGTCACATGCTCATCACGTGACTTTTGGAAATTTTGCTCATTTTCCCTCAAAACTTTCGGTAACTACACATTACTTATTTTACTATTTTATCTTATTTTAAATTATTGCAGATATACCCATGTGTTTCCACTTTATTCTGGACCACTACACTATATTATTTTATTATCTAAAAATAGCACGATGTTCGTCAAATAATTCTCTACATGATAGCATATGCTTGATATTTTTGTGATCAATGGTTAATTATTAATTAATTAATTTGTGGAAAATTGCGTATTTTTCCCATCTTGCACTTTGAATTTCATAACTAATTAACCGTTGCTCTAAAAATTGTTAAAAATTCAAAGATTGTATAATTAATTGGATGTTACATTGTGCCCAAAAAGAATTGCATTTACATGCATCATTTGCCTTCTAAAAATCATTTTTCATATTTCAATATTTAATTTTTAATAAGTATTGAATCTTGTATTTTTGAGATTTAGGATTTTTCTGAGATCCATCACCTAGTGATAGATCTTGGATAATTTTAACCCTTAAAAATAATTACGTTTAGTATTTGTTATAATTAAATATAGAAATTCACTTTGTTTGCATTTAAAAAATCATAAAAAAATCATCTCGCATCCAAAAAATTCCTAAAAAATTATAGTGCATTCATTTAATTACATTATCATATTGACCAAGTTTCATATTTTTCGGACATTGTTTGACTGATCTTTACATTTTAGTTTCTATAATAGGCCAAAGTCGCATTTTGCATCCCTAATTGCATGAAAAAATTACAAAAAAAAGATTGCCTCGAAAACCGTGCATGAACTTTGATAGACAAAATTCTAGGTTATTCTTTGCCTCCTTGTGTTCGACCGTGGGACTTGCCCAAGTAAAATAAACATAAAGCCACATCGATTAAAATTGACAAAAATTTCTTGTGGTTATTTCTTGATCGATTCTGATTGCCCTCCTACAACGTAATGACACATTCATTTACACGAACGATAATCCATGCATTTAAGATCGGCTATCTCGGATCCATCACCCATGAGTGTTAGAGATGTCTCAATCAAAATCTCTGCATGTTATCATGAAAGAGATCAGGAAATGGTGTGATGTTGGCTTCATTTTTCCCATTTCAGATTCCAAGTGGGTCAGTCCTTTACATGTGGTCTCGAAGAAATCCAGTAATACTATCGTAAAGAATGACCATGGTGAGGAGATTCCGACATGTGCACCTACTTCATGGCGTGCTTGTGTACATTATCGATGCTAGAATGCATCTACCAAGAAAGTTCACTTCCCATTACCCTTTATTGATCATATTATTGAGAGGTTGGCAGGGAAAGAGTTCTTTTATTTCTTGGATGGGTACTCGGGTATAACCAAGTTTCTTTCTCTCTTGAGGATCAAGAGAAAACTACTTTCACTTGTTCGTTTGGCGCCCTGCGCCTTTAAATGGATGCCCTTTTGATTATGTAACACCCCCGCTACATTCCAAAGGTGAATGTTGGTCGTTTTTGCCGACATGGTGGGTAGCTTTCTAGAGGTCTTCATGGATGATTTCTCGATCTATGGGGATAGTTTTGACACATGTATTGCTCATTTAGACCTAGTACTTCAATGTTGTTGTGAGGTAAACCTAGTGCTCTCGTGGGAGAAGAGTCACTTTATGGTGACTAATGGGATTGTATTGGACCATGTCATCTCCAAACATGGTATGGAGTTTAACCCGGCTAAGATTGATGTGATCTCCAGACTAGAGCCACCATAGAATATGAAGCAATTGAGGTCATTTCTAGGATATCTTGGATTTTATAGGTGATTCATTTAGGACTTAAGAAAGATTGCCAGACCTTTGACCGAGCTTCGATGTAAGGAGAATGAGTTTGTTGTAGATGAGAAAGTCCTTCTTGCAGTTCATTAAATGAAAGACATGGTTACTAGTGCTCATGTCCTACATCCACTTGACTGGTCTCTCCCCTTTAAGATCATGATGGATGCCTCAGATTATATAGTTGGAGCTGTATTAGGGCAAAGAAGGGATGGGATACCATTTATTATACACTATGCTAGCAAGACTCTGGATGAGGCATAGCGTATCTATACGGTCGCAGAGAAGGAGATGTTAGCAGTGGTATTTACATTAGAGAAGTTCAAATCCTACCTACTTGGTTCACGCGTAATTGTATACATAGATCATAATGCCATACGATACCTGCAGGCAAAGAAGAATGCCATACCATACATTAGTAGATGGATTCTTCTTCTCTATGAGTTTGATTTGGAGATTCGAGATAAACCTGGAATAAAGAATGTTGTGGCAGATCACCTTTCTGCATTACAGATGTAGAGACTCCTGAGCATACTATTCTATCAGAGACCTTTCCATATGAGATCATTTTGTTTGTGGATTCACTCCCATGGTATGCTAATATTGTGAAATATCTTGTCTCCAAGAAAGTTCCACAAGATTGGTTGAAGCATAAGGTAGACATATTCCTGTCAGAGATATATTTTTACCAGTGGGAGGATCCGTATCTATTTCGTGAGGGTGCGGATTGTATTTGGAGAAGGTACATTCCTCGGGAGGAGTACACTAACGTACTTGAGCATTGTCATAGATTAGAATCTGGTGGGCATCATTTGGGGAAGCACATCGCAACAAAGGTTCTACAAAGCAGCCTATGGTGGCCAACTTTATTGAAGGATGCTATAGAGTATGTCCGGAGTTGTACTGACTGTCAGAAGATAGGAGGAACCATCGGTTCTGAAGATACCATGCCCCTGAGATATATCCATATTTCAGATATTTTTGATGCTTGGGGCATATACTTCATGGGCCCATTTCCTGTTATTCAGGAATTTCAGTATATCCTGCTCGCCGTGGATTATATTATCTGATGGTGGAGGCTATCCCCACTTGAGCCATTGATAGTCGTATAGTGTGTTATTTTCTCAAGGACCACATTATTGCACGGTTTGAGTTTCCCAAGATACTCATTTCATATGGAGAAGACATTTCATTAAGCGAGAAGTCAAGAAGCTCATTAAGGTGTACACCATTGAGCAAAGAGTTGCATCTCCATACCACCGATAGACTAATTGCTTGGCTGAGATTTCAAATAGGAAGATAAAGACGATATTTCATAAACGTCTACGTACAGACAGGAAGAACTAGTCCTAGATGCTTGACTCAGTTCTATGGGCTTATAGGACGGCGTACAAGTCTCCATTGGGTATGTCTCCCAATAAATTGATGTATGGAAAGTCTTGCCACCTGCCAGTTGAATTAATTCACAAATCTTTATGGTACTCCACGTATAAATTTTGGATTATGAAAAAGCATGAATGAACAGGAAGTTAGATCTGAACAAAGTGTTGGAATTTTGAGATTTTGTATATGACAACTCACTCATGTATAAGGAGAAAGTCAAGCATTGGCATGATAGACACATTAGAAGGAAGACTTTCTCCCCTTATCAGAAAGTTTGGTTATTTGTTGCTAAATTGAAGTTATTTCCAGGCAAATAAAAAAGCAACAGGTCAGAACCGTTCATTGTGAGAGTTGTGCGTAACAATGATAGTATTGTTATATATGGGTTGTCATCTGACGCACGGCCATTTGTTGTGAATGGACAGTTGCTGAGGCCATATCTAGATCATGATACATTCCTATCCGTGGTTAATTCTATATTTTTGGTATGGGACGATGACTTTTTGACATCTTCTGTGTTTAATACATGAATTGATTTTCACTTGTATATATATCCTTTCGTTGTATTCTTACTTCTTCCGTTTTTATCGTTTACCTCTTTTCTGTGTGTATGTTCTATACATAGGATGTACTCTATCTTAAGTATAGGGGATGTGAATGATTTGAGTTGTTCCATTTTCGTTCGGTTTCATCACTCTTGTTGTTGCCTATACTTTGGGATACTTTACCTTAAGTATAGGGGGTTGATGTTGTTCATTCTATCTCTTCCATGTTTTTTTACTTCTTCCATTCTCTCAACTTGTTGATATTATTTTTCTATACTTAGGGATCTTTTACCCTAATTATAGGGGGGACAAGTCGAGTCGAGAGTAGGTTCATTCTTTTCCTCAGTTTTCCTCGTGTGTAGAGTCTTCTATACTTAGGATTATTTGATCCTAAGTATAGGGGGGATCACCGACTTCTATTCTTTTCGTTTATTCTTGAGTCTTTGTTGTATAGGATTTTTTCACTTTTCTATACTTAGCACGAGTTATGTCTTCCTTTGTTGCTCCTTTGTTCACTATGAGGACATAGTTCAAGCTAAATATAGGGGGTGTCATATATATTGTATATATACTTTATCCATAACTCTTACTTTTATTAATAATATGGCTATTATTACTCTTATAAAAAATGCTTTGAAAAATTATTTGTAAAAAAATTGCAAAAATCTTTAGAAAAATATTTGCAAAAATTGTTTGTAAAATATTTGCAAAAATCTTTTGTAAAATTATTTGTAAAATTATTTGTAATAATGTTTATAAAAATCTTTGTAAAACTATTTTTGTACAAATATTTACAAAATTGTTTGTAAAAATATAATGTTTGTAAAATTATTTTCTTTATCAAAACTAAATATACTATACAAAATGTGTGTAAAATTTTTGAAAGAAAAATGTTTGCAAAAACCTATTTGTAAAATTGTTTGTAAAATGATTTCTAAAAATGTTTGTAAAATCGTTTGCAAAAATATTTGTAAAACTTTTTAAAAAAACCTTTGCAAAATGTTTGAAAAATATTTGCAAAATATTTTGTAATTTTTTTGAAAAGACTTGTAAATTTTTTGTAAAATTATCTTGTCACATGGGATATTAAATATGGGTTGTATATATATTCATAAAATCCACGTGTGTCTAAAAACCTTGATAACTTTTCATGTAAATAAAATTCTTTATTGTATATAAAACTCTTTTATAAAACTTTTACATAAAATCCTTTTGTAAATTTTTTATAAAATATGTGTAATCCTTATGTGTATACGTATATATATAAATTCATTTTACAAACCTTTTTTCTTTCTTAAAAAAATGTGTTTAAAATCCATAAAAAAATTGCAAAAATTCTTTGGAAAACTTTTTCAAAAAGTTGTTCTTTATTTTTATTTCAAAATAAATGTTTTGCATTTGCATGTGCATTTTTCAGAAAAGTATTGACACTTAAACTAGTCTGGAATAAAGTTGAAGAATGGAGCTTAGTTGGACCTTAATCCACTTAGTTTAGGGGAACCTTATAGGAAATGGGATTGAGATTCTTCAGGTCTATAGACTTAATGCTTTGGGAACCACAAGACTTAGTTAAGTGTCATCTTGACTGCCTAAGTAGAATATTCATAGCACATATATGATTATTATCGATAATGACCAATCTTGCACACCTGCACCTACACTTTGCTCTCCTAAAGTGAAGTATTAGAGGGCTGGATTTGCTGATATGAGACACAAGCCAATGGGAACATCGGCAGTCATACATTTGTGGCCTTTGTACCCCAACCTGGTCCAGTTGCAGAAGGGTCTAAAGACAGAATGTTGTGGGTTGCAATAAAGCTTCAAAAGAGGGATAGTCTACTGGCTCAAGAGGAAAAATTCCTTATGTACATGTTGAACCTTGTATATATTCAAAAAAATGTGCAAAAATCAAAAATTCCAAAAAAAGTGGACAAACCTGATTGAAAATAAAATCTCTGCTGGAGAATGTGCATTTGTATAGTCAAAGAAGCAAGCTTGAGCTTCCAAGTCAGATATTTATGAGTATGTAGCTGGATGACTTGGCTACATTGGTCATGCATCCAAGAATAGGTAGCTACACTGACTACTATCCATTCTTCTCTCCACCTTCTCTTCTTTAGCTAGTTGCACTTGAACTTAGAATGGAACACCTCGCTTCTCGAGGAAAGAGTTATTGGATTGGGTAATTAGGATCACCATGTTTGAGAAGACTGACTTTTACCGCTTCAGCTGAGGAGAGCTACATATCACTTACACTGTACAAGAAAGATTCATAGTTATAAGGGATTGCATATGAGTTGATCTATTCTGACCTAGCTATTAAGGAGACTTGAGCATAGTTGTGTGGTTTCTAAAGGCTGTTGAGTGCCAAGACCTCCTCCCACTAAGGTTTCGTCTAAACTAATAATCCAAAGGTCTGACAGAGCTCCATAATTTGATTTTATAAAGACAAGTTAAATACTCAATATTATTCAAAGTTCTTTATTTTTCCATTATTCTTTTTCTTTTTCTTTTAGTCACTTATTCTTCAAATAAGTGTTTGCTAAGGGACTAATAAAGGTAAAGCTTAGGGGGATGATGAATTTGCAATTCATCATCTTTATTCATTTATTTTATCTAAAAATCTATTATAAACCATCTGTAAATAGAAATAAATCCATTCTTTTACTAACCCTAATTCTTGTGTAAATATTGTATATTTATCACTATTTTAACTAAAAATAAACAAAGAAATAAAATAAAATAAAAAAAGAAAATATAAGACTGTATATGTAATGTATACATGCTGACTCTAACCACGAGAGAAGGTCAATACTTAACCTGATCGATAAGGAATAAAGTTGGGGACATAAGGCCCAAAAATACCAAAAACTACTGAAAATCATGTCACTTGTATATTCATTATTTGTACATGATTATCTATAATACAGATTTTTTTCTTATTTTATTTATCATCAAATTCTTTGTAAATAAAATTGATTTCTTATTGAAAATTGTGAATAAAGTTTTTTGTAAATAATTAAAATAATTGCAATAAAAATATGTATATAATGTATAAATAACAACACTCTCAAAAGGACACAAAGTTCAAACTTGCAAGATCAATATTTGTTCCAACAAAACTCCAAACTCATCACACTCACTTTCATTGTACTCCAAATTAAATTATCTTTGAAATGGAGGTGATTACATAAAAGTCAGAGTTAAGGTGTGGAATGTGGCTAATTGGGGTATTATTGTATAATATACATACGAATACTGTATACTTCATTTATTTTTTTTCTTGTGCATATTTGTAAATATTGTATATAACGTATATAAGATATACTTCTTGTGCATAAAAATACAAATAAAAATCACAAAGTCGGAAATCAATAAAAATAAAATCATGTATATATTATGTAGGTAACACTATGTATATATTGTACATATACTTATTTATTTAACCTAATAAATCAATCCATAAAAATCAAATAAAAAATTCATTAAAACCCTAGTCAAATATTGTAAATAAATAAAATATTAAATTATGTATATATGTATATAAATAATCAGCAAAATTTTAATATTTGTATATATAGGTATACATGCATATAAATAACCCTTTATATTTATTTTAACCCTTAAATATACATTATTTAATCAATTAAAAATTACCAAAATTAACTTTATTATTCGTAACACTTCTTATTTACATTATTAAATTTTTTAAATTCATTTTCGATTTTTAATTGATTTAATTATTTATTTCATTAATTTTTGTCGTTTTCCTTATTTTATCTTTTCCTCAGCACGCTCACAATGGTTGGCTCGGGTCTGTTGACTTGGGTCAACTCTCCAGTCCACCTGCTAGCTTTGCACCTCCGTTCGTCAGCCACGTCTTCTCCAATTTTTCCCACGTGCGTCACTCATTAACCCTCTTCGTTGCCTTCTCCATAATTCTAGCCCATTCAATTATCTTCCATGCCAACTCTTCAGATCCACCATATTCTCCTTGACTTGCTCGCCATTTGAATTCAAACATCACCGGATTCCACTGCTTTAAATATACCCCCTCCACCTTCGGTGATGGGTTGACCCATTTAGGAAGGGAATCTTCACCCGAGACTGAGCTCGGACGATTAGGCAGTGACAGAACCCTTGATCTCCACAACTAGGAGTGTGAGGAGACATGGAAAAGATTGGATCCAGGCACACGCCGGAGCTCTCCGCTGCATGTTATGCCACTCTGTTGTACCTGCAGATCAAGGCGGTTTTCCTCCTCCTCTCTTCACCGTAGGTAACTTAAGCTCTTTATCCTCGATTTTGCATTTAATTTTCACCTTGATTTCATTTAAATCGCTTAGAGTCGATCTTCATCTTCAACCTCCGATCCGCATGATCGGAGGAGTTCCGATCAACGTTAATCAATTCCGACTACGCAAACACATTCACCGGACTTTTCTACAACTCTTCCACCTTCTGCCCTACTTCAGGTCTCCCCAGATATGAAGACCGATCTCCCCTCCGATCACACTTCGTCAAAGACTCCCACTCCGTCACCATTGCCCGTGTTTTGACCTAATCCTTCGGTCGGATGTTCCTTCGAGCATAATCTTTCCATTGCAGAGTCAAATTACATTGCACCAACAGGGATGGAATTCTGGAGATTCACACGAAGCACCTTCTAACTCTGATCTCTAGAATCTCAATCAAACGTCAGTGAGCTCTATTTCCTTTATTAATCGATGCGGCCATTCTGGAGGGAGATTTGATGGAGAACGAACGAGTTACAGCCAATCAAACTTCGACAAGGAAGACCCTCTTCCCAGTTCTTCCAGAAGCCTTCACAACCCTTCGATCAAGAACGGCCATCTAGTTTCAATCTTGGCCGTTGATTTTTCCCCAAAGTTGGACCGTGGATTAAAGTTTCCAGATTTGATCGACGCCATTCATGCACAAGCCCATCTCAACCGTTGGATCAGAGCCTCAGCGCATCGAATTCGTCTAGAGATCCACCAATAATAAGGGTAAATTTGTGCTTGAGCCCATACATTCATTTAATTTACAATAAAGTCTTGTAAGGGCACGTGTCTCCTTGTCTTTATTTGGACATTTGCAAATTTTCCCTTTGCATTTATTTTATTTGCATTCTCGTCCCAGTTTGAAATGTGCTTCTCCTTCGCACATGACTTTTAGGTTATTTGCAAAATAAAGTATGTATGTTTGTGTTACTATTTGGACCTTGGAATTAATTTATTTGCTAATAGATCCAATCCAACACATATCACGTGCTTACACTCTTTTTTAGATAATTTGCAATATTCGCCCTGCATTTTTTATATTTGTTAACATTTAGTCCGCACAGTTTAAATCATTGCATATATGCCCCTTTGAGTCTGCATTTATTTTGCAAGATAAAAATAAAATACAAAATACAAAAACCTCATTAAAAATTCAACAAAAAATCGTTTTAGCATTATGATAATTAGAACTTTCTTCCAGAATTTTTGTTTTGTATTTTTATTGTTTTTATTATTTTTAAAATTCAAAAACCTCATAAAAATTCCATGTTTGCATTTGAAATGAATAATTTCTAAAAATCTACAAAAATTCACCTTTGGTTCTTTTGATTTATTTTAATTTCTATAAATTTTGGCATTTTTTATTCCTCATAAAGACTATAAAAATCATAAGACACTTAAAAACATTAAACATTCGGAAAAAATCATATAAAATTACAAAAAAAGATTACAAAATATCTTTCTATAAAATACAAAAATTCCTCTTTCACTCTGTATATATTTTATTTATTGTTGACTTTAATTGATATTTTAAAATCCAAAAACAATCATTTAGTGTTCTGTTTATTTTTTTATTTATTTAAAGGATTTAAAATTTGTGGAAATTCTGGAAAATCATAAAAAATAAAAAATTATTATAATCTCAAATATATTTTTCTTGAAATTTTTATATATTTTAACACTTTGTGAAAATCCAAAAGTTGTCTCCTTCTTCTTTTTTATTGATTTCTTTATTGATTTTTTTCATTTTATTTTAACTATTTTAAAAATTCTTTTTGCAAAATTAAAAATAAAATTCAGAAAACTAAATAAAAAATATACAATTAAAATTCCATAAAAAATACAAAATTCAAAAATACAAATTCAAAGACTAGTGTGCATAGAAATTCCTTGATTCTTTTCATTTATTTTTCAATTAATTGAACAACCCTCAGGATTTTTGTAGGCTCCCTAAGTTTGTCCCTGTATGCTATACAGGTAAATTTAATAGCAAATTTCTCTTGCTACACTTTCTTTATTCCTTTTGGTTTGAGAATTGAAAAAAAATTTTCTTGACGCTTCTTTGGGTTGCGACGACCATAATTCATTTGTGAATAATTCAATTAAATAAAAACATGAATCCAAGCGTTAAACAATAACCAAACCAGACCTCTCATTTTCAATAAGAAATTTCATTAATGACAATCATCGTACGAGGGTCGTGAAGGTAAATCAAAGAAGAGGGGAAGGTATGGAGATGGATCCAATGCCCCAGCCTTGTTCGCATGCTTCAATCAATGCGCTTAAACTCTGTTAATGTTGAGCATGCAAGTCATTGATGAATCCGAAATTCATCTCCTTTATTATTTTATTTTATCTAAAATTCGAAGTAAAATACATGTAAATAACCATTAAAAATTACTTCTTAATATAAATCTCTTTCCTAGGCCCCTGCTCACTTCCACAATATTCACATGAATAAAAGTTCGTTTTCAATGTGAGTTTCGATAAAATAAAAGAATAAAGGAAGAAAATAAAAGAAGGGCATGGAGTAATTTTTATCTCAAACCAGTTTCCATAAAACCATAGTATTAATTTGGATGAACTTTCTAAGATTAGGATTTAACACTTGATAGCCCTCAAGTTCCATGAATCTCTATCCAGTTCACCTCAACTAAAGTCATAACCATTTCTTTGTATGCATAATCCTATAACTTTGAATTGACTTGTACAACACGTGAAGGGTATTAGCTCTTCCCACTTAAAGAGGCGATGTAATCATCAATTCCACTGAGGAACCATGAGATTCCCTTATCTAGCCACTCTTTCCTCGAGGAGCGGGGTATTCCCTTGTGAGCTCAAGTTTAATGACTCCAAGAAGTAGGGGAGTATAAGAAAGGTGGAGTGTGACTAGTATAGATGCATCTCATATTTGGTGCTTGACCGGTATGGCCAAGTCTCCATATGCATGCTTCTTGGTTTAGCTTTGATGTTTAGATTTACTTTCCATTATCCAAACTTTACTCCAACAATATAGAATCTTTGTGTATGCCTATGTTTTAGAGACTTTATTTCATATTTTTTTGGAGTTTTGAGTATAAGAATGAACTTGTCTTATTGTACCAGCGGACTATTCCTCATCCAAAGCTTTATATCAATACCAAACCTCCTAACTTTATATGCCCACGCCACTGGTTTGAGTTGCGCTGGCCTTTGCAGACCATCCTACTCCCTCATAAGTTAAGACAATGCATTTATGTGCGTACCTGACTTAGAATGAGATGGCACTTTGGTTGAGTTATGTGTAGAATGCATGCTCCAAGTAAGGTCATTGTCTAAGAGTCGTACATCTGACATGAAATATTCTACTTTGACAAATTAAATTAACATATGAACACAGTTTTATGGAACCCACAGTAGATCGGTCGAATGGAGAAGTCTCGATTTTAGTTCCTAGGAAGTTCTTGTCAAAATAAGTGGATTAAGGTATTAACTAGGCCCCATTCTCCAAATTTTATTCCAGGTCATTTCAAGGAAATTATTTTTGAAAAATACCAATGCAAATGCAATAGTTTTTGTGAACTCATTTTCAAGATTTTTTAATTTTTATGTGGATTTTGTTGATTTTACACATTTTTGTTGGATTTTTAAGATTTGCAAAAAATATTATGAATTTTCCTTTTCTCATTTAATGTTTTTTTGCAGTTAGAGCTCCATCATAAGATAATTTTAGGCAATCCTCGTACTAGTTCTTCTTCTTTTCTTACTCATTTCTATGTACTATATTCTATCTCTTCTCAGCTCTTCTATTCATTTAGTTGTTAGGTTTCTATTTATATTTCTCCCAATCTTATTCCCCTTTATATTTTTATTATTTGATCGATCAGCATACCCTTCTCTTTGCCATTTTTCACCTTTTTTCGACTTCGGATTAAGTCCATCAATTGAATAAATGACCCTCCAGTCGCCAACATCGATAGAGTCACCCTTCCATTACTATATTCTACTTTAAAGCCTCATTGGAGAAAATTCTCTCAGCTCCAACCCAAAATTAGTTCAAGAATTATAAAGGGAACCTTTTTTAAAGGTATGTACTTTATTCAAATGAATGATATTGGTTAAAAGTGGTAATAGGTGAAGGGTTTAGTTTAGTCAAATAGGGTTTCTATTCACAGAAATCTACTAAAGCAATCTTTTCTCTTAAATCTAGTGTTCTTGCTTTGCATTATATTATTATAGGTGGAGTTTTCAAATCCATGATCAGTACTCCAATAATGAAGCATTTGTCAGGGTATCAAATAGGAATTCCCTCAGGCTTTGTCGGCACTAGCTAGAGTATCAAGTAGGAGTACCTTCAAACTCTTTGATCGAGCCTTGTAATAGTTGTTAAAAATCACCAAAGTAAAGAGTTCAGGCTGAGCTCTGCTCTTTCCACCTCATGTTAATCCCATTAGGAGTCAATGTGTTTCCTTAGTTAGAATTATATAGGTAAACAGCTCCGAAGACCGCATGCCTTCAACACCTATCACTTTAACCTCAGTCAGTGGTTAACTAGAGGGCTTTTATAGGCATGCCTTCGCAACATCTTGATAATACATAAGGACCCCATATTTTGGAATATTTGCAAATTTTCAACATCAATATTTGAAAATTGGCAATGAGTCCCTTGTACTTGTAAAGAAGAAAAATTCTAACAAACTCTTGCATGTGAGACCTTGGAGGTTTCGATATTTAATTTTGTCTTTTCTTCGAATTCATGAATAAAAATTTTACTGAGAATTGTATTATATATCCTATTTTAATTATTAAAAATTCTTGTAGTTGTTTCCATGAAATGTATGGAACTAAAAACCAAAGAAGGATTTAATTTTTACATCAGAGGATGTTCCCTCGAGATCTCTTCCCTACATAATGCGCCACACACAATGACTATGTATGACCATCAGATTACTTTCTGATGATCTCTGTAACGATGCCTTGGGATAGCTGATCAGACCAATTTTTCTTATGACTATGATGATCTAGCATGGATTTCAATGACATTGGCATAGCTTTGTTAAAGGTGGAGAGAGGTCTAAGGTTGCATCCCTCTACCCTCTTATTTATACAAAACCCTTATTTTGGATCAGATACATATATATTATTAGATCCTGACTTGTTTACTTAAACCACATCATGTATTGAGATCTCGAACTCGAATTATGTGATCTTAGACTCATTGGAAAGTTCCCGATGAGCTATATGCAATAAATGGCAATTGATGAATCTCATATTCATCGCTCTAAAAATGATTAATTAATCTCAAATCCCCGAAATTCAAAGGTGTTTCTTCATTTATTCTACATAATTAGCATTCATGCATGTATAATTAATAACTTCATTTTATCACTCGTTATTGCATATAATAAGAAGCCAAAAATCACAACCCAATCAATCTGTAAAATAAGCTAACTTCCTTATTTTTAATTAGATCATGCTAACTCCAAATGACCTGAAACCACCTCTACATATTACTAACAAGATTACAAAAAATACAAAAAAAATCACTAACCTAAATATGTGGACCAAAAACTAAAAACCTAATTCCAGGATTTCCACACTAGAACGTTGATATCTTCCTCGTCCAGTATCTGTTTGGTTCTACTCACTTTGAACTAATGTACATTCAATTACCTTCAAAACAAGACAAGTTCAAATGAATCGGAGCTCATATGTGAAAGTTGGGTTTTGGGCCTATTTTGTACATTTCGTATTTTAACGTTTTTTACCTATTATTTTATGTACATAATTAACTAATTTTATTTTATTTATTTTTCATTTACTTTCTTTGATAAAAGTTTTATTAAAAAGTGCAAAAATCCAAATCCAAAATGAACTTGAAATCAAAGAAACTAACAGAGTCTGAGTCTTCACTTACTATCTGTACAAAAGTTGTCTTTTTTGTATTTTATTTTATTTCTTCACTATCTGGGTTAATAAAAATCCAAAAAATATGAAATGTGTAGATATTTATCTTTGATTTTTATCATATTTTTCCAAATTTTTAATCTTATTTAAAAATGATAAAAAATTATAAAACTCAAAAATCAAGATGTTCTATGTACATAGAGTAGCCCAAAAATATCACTTTATGCAAATGACCAATTTTGGTTTTGATCCCTTCATGAAATTGCAGATCTCGTCGAGATGAGAAATTTTGTGAGAAAACTCTTTCGATCCGAGGTTGTTTGCTATTTATCTTGGATTTTTCTTTGTATTTAAATTTCTAAATTTTCTAGGGCTGACATGTGGCAGCTCCTAGAGTCGCCATGTGTCGCCCATTTTCGGCCTTTATTCTTTATTATTAAAAAAATAAAAAATTAATTATTAAAAATATTAATTAAAAAATATATAATAATGTGTGACATGGCGAGATTAGGACCGCCCAATCTCGGTCGATAGGTCGGCTCCTACATCTCATCTCCTTCCTATTTTCAACTTTCCCAATTTGGCTGACGTCACCCCCCCCCCCCCCCGATCTCCAACCACCGTTACTTTCTCACAGGCCGCCACCACTAGACCTCAATCACATTGGCCTCCACCTTCCAACTTCGGCCGATGACATACCCTTCATATCCTATAATCTGATTCTTTGTTGTGATCTCCGTCGTCCCCTTTCCTTCTATGGGTGGTGTTGTTCCGCGGATCTCGTAGCCCGTCATCACCTATATAACTCAGTCGCCCCCTCTATCAACATCCATCCGCCGATTGCACCTTACAGAGGGGTACATGGTGGTGACAACACCTACTCACCCTCATCTCCGGCAAGATCCAGCCTCCCCAGCAGCCGCTGCAGCGCTACCACCTTCGTGTGCCTGCCTTGCTCCGGTCATTGCCATTGAGCCAACGACCGATTCGACTCAGCCATCACCGTTGAGCCACCATCATCATCAACTTCGCCACACCACCAATGAATTTTTCCACTACTACACCCATCGTACCCCACACTTTCACACCACCTTCAGTGTCGCTCTTCAGCACTAGCACCTTGTGGCTGAGCCAAACCTCGACCACCAACCACCTCTGCATCGTAGCGGCCAAGATCAACAACTCCTTTGACAGCTGGGACGCACCTCCCTCAACCATCGATGCCTTACAACTCCGCCCCTGTGCCTCTTCGCTCCTCGGCCATCGTCATCGACTTCAGACCCTCCAGTGGCAGCAAACGCCCCTCCTTCTACCGCATAGATACCATCCTCCAGGAGCTACTCGCCATCGACATTAACAGGAGCCTTGTTGCCCACCCTCTGCTCGCTCTCCGCCTCTCACCGGCAGCGAACCAGCGAGCAGGAAGCCCGAGGTCCTCCTACGTGTGCGGCACGTGAGGAGGGAACGTCAACAAGGAGCACCACTACCACCCACATGATACGTACGTGCGGGGTGGGTTATTTGCGCTCATGCCCCTAGATCCCTGCTTATTTCCATCGAAACCCAGCCGCTAGAGGGCACGTGAGCGGCATGTGTCCCTCTATCAGTTTTGCAGAGAAACCCCCAGGGGTTTAGGTAATTAAACATTATCCCTTCACTGCACTGTCATATTTTTTATATTCTATAGTATTGCAAAAAGAACCTTATATTTATTCTGTAATTTGAACCCTTTTGCATCTCTTTATTATTTGAAAATTAGCATGATGTTCTTTGATTCTCTACATTATGGCATAATTGTTGTATTTTTCTATGCTATGGTTATTTAATAATTATTATTCCTGTGGAAATTGTTTATTTTGCCCATTTTTGCTTCAAAATTCATAAGATATTAACCATAGCTCCAAAAATTACCAAAAATTCATAGAATATAGAATTAATTATGTTTAATATTGTTCCCAAAAAGAATTGCATCTGCATGCATTTATTGTTCTAAAAAATCGTTTCGTTTATTTCAATCTTTAATTTTTAATAGATATTAAATCTCATATTTTTGAAGTTTAGGATTTTTCTGAGATAAATCACCTAGTAATAGATCTTAGATAATTTTATCCGTTGAAAATAAATGGAGTTAATATTTACAATAATTAAATATTGAAATTCACACCGTTTGCATTCATAAATTCGTAAAATATTCATCTTGCATCAGAAATTTCCAAAAAAATTACAGTGCATTTATTTCATCATACTTGATATCTCGCCAAGTTTCATGATTTTTAGACATCGTTTGATTGAAATTGCATTTTAGTCCCAAAAATTAGCCACATTTGCATTTACATTCACAAATTGCATTAAAAATACCAAAAAGATCAAAAAATATCACCTCGAAAACCGTGCACGAACTTTGATAGACATAATTCTAGGTTGTTCATTTGCCTCCTTGAGTTTGACCTTTGGACTTGCCCAATTAAAATAAACATAAAACTACTCCGATTAAAATTGAAAAAATTAATTGTGGTTATTTCTTGATTGATTCCGAATACCCAACGTAAATAAAATGATGCAATCATATATTTCAAACACCTAATTCACACAAATTAACTTAGGGTTTTCACGACTCATCAGATGGTGTCGTTACTAGGGAGGCAAATGGCTTAGATTTTGGTCTGAAAAAATAGTGTTCGATTTTCCTTATTTGGTAGTCTTACCCCTGATTCTTTACTGTATATTTTCCATTTTTTCTGCATTTATTTTTTTTCAGCATTTATTTTCTTATTTTATTTTAGATTATTTTTTGTATCACTCTCTTACACACACTCTCTCTTATTTTTCGTGTGAGGTACTCAATGCTCGTGAAGCGGTTCCCTTGAAACCGATGCATCTTCACCAACTATCCACATTAAAATTAAGATCGGGTCGAGTTATGAGAGAGCGTAGAGTATAGGATTTATTTTCTGTAATTTTATTTTTTGTAATTAATTGATCATTTACAGCGGTGTCCCTTTGGACTCTCGTGTGTGTAACAAGATCTCAAACTTTTCTGTGGTGTGTCATGGCCTGTTTCACTCTCCGGTGAGGGTGGGGCCCGACTTGAGTGGCTCGTAGGTTAGACCTGCACATACATCTATTAGAGCTTCTAGGGTTTTTGATTATGCTTGTAGAACATAGGACCACACTTCAACTTAATTGAGACGCACAGTAGATAGTTCAACTTAGTAAAATTCAAATCAATTCTTTTCGACTAATAGAACTTTCTGCTAGGTGTAGTTTTTGTCGGCCTGCATTCATATTAGATTAATTTTCAATCCTTGTATTGCATCCCATATGGAGATTGCGAAGAATCGCTATAAGTCTTCTATCTGAGCCTACACTATTTTTTCATGTGCATCGGCTTTTCTCGTTTCTCCCTCATGTTTTGTCGCGTAAATTTTAAAGGAAATTGGGACTGGGCGGTAGATGTATATTTTTACTCACCCTAATTTTTCAGTGATCGCCTAATTAAAATTGGGACTTCTAAACAAAGCTGACTAAATTAACTCATAAAATCAACAATTCTTGCGGGAGAGCAACCCCGACCTTGGATTCATTTATCTATTTAAGTGAGCGAGAGACAACACTTGAGGCTAGAGCCTAGATCCGGATTTTCATATTGACTACTGATTCTATAAAACGATTAGCTACTTCTCAGCGAGGAAATATAAGTAGCCGGTAAACGGTCTGGACTTCCTTGTCAGAGTGGGTGGTTTAAAGGACACTGTTTAAGGCTCTGTCCTTAAGTAACGGGTAGACGTTTTACGGTCCGTACTTACACCCATAGTAGTTGAAAGTAGGTGCAACTAGTCGTAAGATTCGGGCTAGTCTTTAAGAAAATTCGAGGCACCTAACAGCTCGCTAATTCTTTTCCAGGACTAATTTTATCACCAACTAAAATTGAAAAGATAAATTGACGAACTCTTATGGGTTCATTGTGTGAGTTAGTAAACTTGGGATTTGATTTGTGTTTGCATCGGTGTCTGAACCGATCTCAAATGTCGGAAAAAAACCGCACACTTGTGCCATCACTCTCCTTGATTTAAAATTCTAGGTTTCTACTATTGAGTATCCCATACACTTGAACATTTTCAACCAAGATCTATCATGACAACTCAGCCACCTTCTTCGAAGATGATGAGACATTTTTCCAAGTACCCATCAGATCTATACTATGAAAATGAACTCGTCTCGATTAAACCAAAATTATCTAAAACCTCTTCTGACAAGCATCATCCAACTTTCACAGTAGACTCACCCACAAATAGATCCAACACTCTCTACAAATCCGATCTACTCCATGAATGAAATCCTTTATATTTGGATCATATAAATAAATAGCCGACTGAGGTCTCCACTTCTTTGTATGTCAACCCTCTATATTCTGACCATACAATCAATACTTTATACTATGTAAATGTTAATCCTTCATTCGTGAGATACTCTAACCACAGGATGAATTCGGTCGAATTTAACACTTCTTCACATCTTCCACCTCCCCCACCCTTGACCACAAATAAGCAACTACCATCATAGATTGACCCATTTCTCATCAGAACTCATGAACCATTTGAAGATCAAATCACTTTTGAGATGAATGACCGGCCGAGAAAACAACTCCAACTGACTTCAATCTCTCCTCACAATATTGTTGGAACAGATCAATACTTCACAAATCCACAATTCGATTTCACCATTGTGGATAAAATGGAAATCCGAATATATCAAGAGGATTGGCCTGCACCTGATAGTCTTCCATCTTTGATTAATCGTGACAATCTCATCTTCAAATATAACACTCATACAGTGGATTGGACTGATGATATCGATACACATAAACCATGTATGTTGACTCCAAAGAATAAGGGTCCACCCAATCATGACCAAAGGAATGGACTCTACTCAAATCAGCAATACATGCATGAGTCACAACATTTTGAGTATGCGACCTATCGATTCCCTCCAAATCCTCCACCTGAGTAGACTCCTTCCATGATTTTTCAAGAGAAAATACCAGAGGACAACAAATCAAGACATATTTTGAGAGGATATTCTCCTAGATCGTACATGAAAATGGAAGATGAAATAATTGTATCTCAATTTGAAAAACGAGAGAACACTCAGACTATTCCCATGATCGATCATGAAAAGTTTTTGGAGGATGACATTTCGAGGATTACTAAGAGATCTGAATTAATTGAGGATAAATTTAGAGATTTCACTGATCGACTAATTTCATTCTATTGTAGCTCGTGTATAAAAATGGAAGATGAAAAGATTGGATCTCCTATTGAAAGCCCTGAGGATATACAGAAACCCATAGACTATATTCACCCTAGGGACGACTCTGCTAGTGACACCTCTGCATATTACTCCCCTAGAGTTAACTTCGATTCTGACTCTTACTCGGAGAATCGAAACTCCTCATCATCTACGGAAAGCACCACATCTACATACCACATCAAAAATACCAAAAAAACAAAATATTAAAAAACACTCAAAAAATCGAAAAACCGGACAAATTCATAAAAATTGTAAGTGAGGAGGATTTGAAGAATTTTGATCCTGCTATGAGGGAAGCATTGGAAAAAAGATTGATTTTTGAACTTGCCTTGATACAAGCCATTAAACACTTCCCGGCCTTAAATGATTTGTAATGAGCAAACTAATGATGAAAAAGTCGGGCAGGACGAGAACAAAGAGTGAAAGACATATCTTGTCAACCGCCACCTCTTTGATAATAAGGAGAAAAACCAAGAGCCATGGAGTGAAGCGATTGTCTAGATTTGACTGTGAAATCAAAGACAACATTTACCCATGCTCGAATAGATGATGACTCAACAATCAATATCCTCCCAACATCTGTATTTGACAAGCTCAAACCCGAACCTATCAGGAAGATAAGAGAGATCGCTCAATTGGTTGGTTGATCTATAAAGTGGCCAAGAGGAACCATTTCAGTCATCATTACATTCCAAGGTGCTCCGCTCAGAGAGGACTTCACGATCATTGATATTGAGCATTAAGGAGAATTCACCCAATCTCCAATCATTCTCGGAAAGCCATTCTTAGCATTAGCTAAGGCAATTATTGAGTGCGAGACTCGGGAAATCAATTTTAAGCATTAGGAGAACTTCGATCTCAACCAGACTTTGAGAAAACACAATATTCTGAGGTGACCCACGAAGGCGTCAACAGTCGTAACCACCATGCGGTAGAAGAGCTATATCTCGTTGTTACACCTAAGATAGTGGTTGTTGAACTGACCATTGGTTCAGAGACTCTCCCCATTGTTCCATTTCCCGTTGCTCTCACCATGGAACATCAAATACATGACATCTTATATGATCTCGAGACATATGCATGGGCTCATCCTGAGTCGGCTGAAATCTCCTCTGACCACTTTGATCAAATCAACCTGACACAAAAATGCACCAACATCAAGTAAATTGAGAACAAATATGCGGGACGTGCACTAACCATTAGCTTGGATATTCTCCCCATTGTTCCATTTCCCGCTGCTCTCACCATGGAACATCGAATACATGATTTCTTATATGATCATGAAACATATGCATGGTCTCACCTTGAGTCCGTTGGAATCTTCTCTGAACACCTTTACGAACTCGATCAGACTCAGGAGTGCACCAACACTAAGACAACTATGAACAAATACGCGAGACGTGCACTGACCAAGGAGGAATATTTCAATGGTTATTCATCTAGAGACTCGATTGTTAACCCCTCACTCCCAGGGCCAACATATTCACAAACAACATGAAACAAAATGGTTGCTCCTTCATCTAAAAAGAAAGTCACCTTTGACACATCGAAAGGGGAGTAGTCTGATGATTCCTGGTCAAGTCCGGACAAGGTAATCTATGTGAGCGAGGCCAGTTTGGCAGTTCTAAAACCCTATCTACGCAAGGATCCAAACATCAATTCCCGTTGGACGACTCATGTTACTCACTATTATTCATCCAAAGATGATTCTCCTGGTCCTACTAACAATACTAGAATAATTTCTTATCAGCTGACTGAGACTGGTGCTTCAGAGTATTCGTCATCTGAGGATGAATTGCTTGATTCCAAGAAGGAACAAATTCTGAGAAAACAACTGAAGCAACTAAATAACAAGAATATCTAGAGTGCCTCCGCTTTCAAATATTTTTCCTCTGAGTATAACTCCGATGATGGTTGGATATCATCTGATTCATACGCATCATTGATGAATCTCAGATTCATCACTCTAATTCTCATTTATTAAGCTCAGTTCCCTCAAAATCAATAGCATATCTGCATCTATTCTAGATAATTAGCATTCATGCTTGTTTTCATAAGAGTTGTATTTTATCCATCATTTTTGCACAAAATAAGAAGCCAAAAATCCAAGCCACAGTTGACCTGTAAATAGCCTAATTTCCCGGATTTTTAACTCCTCCATGCTAACTCCAAATGACACAACTACCTCCATTGTGTACATATCACTAACAAGAATAAATAAAAAAATACAAAAAAATCACTAACCATGTTAAGTGGACCAAAAACCCAAACCATAATCTCAGGATTTTCGGACTAAAAGCCCCATATCTTCCCCATTCAGTGTCCAATTTGATCCTACTCAGTTTTGAACTAATGTACATTCAATTACCTTCAAAACACTACCAAGTTCAAGTGAATCGGAGCTCGTATGTGAAAGTTGGGTTTTGGGCCTCCTTTGGTACATTGTGTATTTTAGCGGTTTCTGACCCGTATTTTATGTATATATTTTCTTAATTAATAAAAATCCAAAAAATTTAGATTTAGATGTCTTTTATTTATCTTTGATTTCTCCTTATTTTTCCGGATTTTTTATCTGGTTTAAAAATGATAAAAAAAATAGAAAACCCAAAAATCAAGGTATTCTATGTACATAGGATACACCAAAAATTCACTTTGCATATTTGATCGATTTTGGTTTTGATGTCTTCATGAAAGTTGTAGATCTCATCGAGACGAGCATTTTTTGTGAAGAAACTTTTTCGATCCGAGGTCGTTTGCTATTTGTTTTGCATTTTACAAAGTCATTTATTTCGGAATTTTATGGTGCTGACACGTGGCAGCACCTGGTGCTGCCATGTGTCAGCCATTTTCGGCTTTATTTAATTCGTTTTTATAAATAAAACAAAATTAAAATGCCCATGCACGTGCGTCGCACGTGCCCCATCCTTTGACCCCAGCTCGCCACTTGGCTTGATATCAGCCGTCCGATCACGGAGGATCGGACGGGCGATGTACATCGTCTTCAACCTCCGACTTCTCCGCCTTGACCTCGTCAACCTCCCGCGCCTCCACCCCGAAGACCTCGCAACCACCCCCCCCCCCCCCCCGCTATCTCTGGCCAACCGCCTCCCCCGCTTCTCTCTCGTCGCCAATGACCACCCTCGCTCCTATAAAATCGACGTTGTCGCCTCACCGTCCCCCCATCCACCGGCTTGCACAAGGACGAGGAGCGGGGTGACAGACCGCCTCTCCCCTTCCGGTGAGGTCTGAGCCATCCACACTCGTCGTAGCCTACGGTGAGTTCTTCTCCGACCGTCCCTGCTCCGCTCCGAGCTTCGTCGAGCCTACGACCTTCATCTCTGCCGCGGGTCACCGCCAGCGTAAACTACACCGCATCAGCTTCGCCACCACATCAACTTCGCCACCGTCATCGACTTCACCAACGCCACCGCACCGACGTTTTCTTCGACTTCGACATCTTCTCTGACCATCTTCCACGACCTACGTCTCCGAGCTTCTCGTCGCTCCATCGACTTCATTGACAACCGCCATCGACTCCAGAGCTTCCCCAACTTCGCCATCACCGACCCCAGACGCTACGACTCTGCCATGACCTCCTAGCTTCATCGACAACATCTCCATCAACTCCATCCCGGCCTCCCACCACCGCCTTGGCCGGAGGGCGCCCCTTGCGAGCCAATGCAGCTCCGCCTTGACGCCGCCGCTCCACGGTGCCAGACGCTCCAGGGGCCTCCATCGGAGCGTCCCTCTTCAACGCCACGCCATCGGGCCTCTCCGCTAGCACCACCAGCACCGCAGGCCGGGCACTAGACTCGAGGTCCCCCGCACGTGCTTTGCACGTGCGTGGGGAATCATCAACGCTGACGTCATCCCAGGTCACGTGCTGTGCACGTGACCCGTAGGCAAATTACAGGACCGCTCCCGACCTCCCCCTTATTTGCACAGAAGTCTAATATCACGTGCCTAGCATGTGACAACTTGGAGAGTTTATAGAGAGGCCCCGGAGTTCCTTCATATTTGCGCTCCAGTCCACCGACCAGAGGGCACGTGCAACGCACGTGTCCCTTTGGCAAAATTGCTAAAGCATCCCCTAGACTCCTGGTAATTAAACATAGGTCGCCTCTGCTTATTTTCATATTTATTTATTTATTGCATCTGTACCCATGTCTTTCCCTTTAATTTTGAACCCATTTATTACAATATTTTATTAATCCAAAAATTGCATGATGTTTATCACTTAATTATCTACATTCTGACACATTGTGAATATTTTTGTGATTGACGGTTAATTAGTGAATAATTATTTTGTGGAAATTTGCATATTTTGCCCATTTCTTACTCTGAAATTGCCATTGATTAACCGTTTCTCTAAAAATTCCCCAAAAATCAAACATTGTAGAATTAAGTTTGCTTGACATTGTGCCCAAAAAGATTTGCGTTTGCACGCATAATTTGTCTTATAAAAATCATTTTACATATTTAAATATTTAATTTTTAATAGGTATTAGACCCTACATTTTCGTGGTTTAGGATTTTTCTGAGATCAATCACCTAGTGATAGATCTTGGATAATTTTATCTGCTGAAAATAAGTAGGTTTAAGATTTATTATAATTAAATATTGAAAATCATTCTGTTTGCATTTAAAAATTCATAAAAAAAATTTATATTGCATCTAAAAATTCTAAAAAAAATACATTGCATTCATTTCATCATATTTTGCATTGTGGCCAAAGTTCGTATTTTTCGGACATCGTTTGGTCGTAATTTGCATTTTAGTCCCTTAAATAAACTAAAATTGCATCCTGCATCCCTTATTTGCATTAAAAATTCCAAAAAAGATCACCTCGAAAACCGTGTATGAATCTTGATAGACACAACTCTAGGTTGTTCCTTTACCTCCTTGTGATCGACCTTGGGACTTGCCCAAGTAAAATAAACATAAAACTACTTGATTGAAACTGAATTATTTTTGTGGTTATTTCTTGACCGATTCCGATCGCCTACAACAAACGACAAACCAAATTTTTGGCACGAACAAATAAAAACAACTTCTTAACGCAGCGATTCACAGACCCGTCAGATGGCGCCGTTGCCGGGGAGGCGAACAGCTTAGTTTTGTGTTTTGAGACTTTTTGTTCGGTTTTCCGCATTCGGGTAGTCTGACCCCCGAATTTTTCACTGTAAATCCTATTTTATTTCTTGCATTTATTTTTCAGCATTTATTTTGCTTATTTCATTTTTGATTATTTTTTGAGTCACTCTCTTACATTTTCTCTCTTATTTTTCTTGCGAGGTACCCGGCGTACGTGGAACAATTTTTCAAGAAATCGGCGCATCTTCACCGACATCCGAAGAAGCCACAATTAATTTAAGATCGAGTCGATCGTGAGAGAGCGTAGAGTCTAGGTTTTTAATTTCTGCAATTTTAGTTATGTAATTAATTGCTCATTTATAGCGGTGTCCGATTGGACTCTCGCGTGTGTAAAAAAGACTCTGAACTCTTCTTGCGGTATGTCGTGGCATGTTTCACTCTCCGGTGAGGGTGGGGCCCGACTTGAGTGCCGATTAGGATAGACCTGCACATACGAATCTCAGAGCATTTTGATTTTTTTGATTGTGCTCGTAGGATCTTAAGACACACTGCACATTAATCGAGACGCACATAGATCATTCAACTTAGCCAAATTTAACTCAATTCTTTACCGCTAATAGAACTTTCTATTTAGGTGTGGTTTTTCATCAGCTTGCATTCATTTAGAATAATTTTTCAATTCTGTCTAGCATCCCACATGAAGATTGCGAGGATTCACTGTAAGTCTTCTAACTGAGCATTCATCATAGTTTTCCGCGTGCATCGGCTTTTCCTGAATTTCTCCCTCTTGTTTTATCACATAATTCTAAAGGAAATTGGGACTGGACGGTAGACGTGTATTTGTGTTCATTTAAATTCTTCAGTGATCACCTAATAAAAACTGGAACTGCTAAATATAGCCGATTTCAAAATAACCCATAAAATCAAGAATTCCTGCGGGAGAGCAACCCCGACCTTGGATGTTTCTATTTTTCTGAGTGAGCGAGAGACAACACTTAAGACTAGAGCTCAAATCCGAAATTTCGGCACCTAACAGCTCGCTAAATTTTTGCCAAGATTGATTTATCACCAACTAAAATTGAAAAGACAACAACCGAACTCTTACGGCTTCATTGTGTGCGTGGGGTTTGAATTGTGTTTGCATTGGTGTGCGTGAGCCGATTTCAAATATCAATAGCCGCACATTTTGATAAAATTTATTTTGACTATCCCATGCAAATTACCTCTCTCCTTCCTGATTTAAACCTCATCATGGAACTCTTGTCCAATAACTCTTTCAGATCCAACCTCCCATTCCTTTCAAAAATGACCGAACATCTATCTGGAAACCGATCAGAGCTATACTATGAAAATGAATTTGTCTCAGTTAGGCCTAAATCAAGCAAATCCTCTTCTTTCAATAATCCTCCAACTTTTGTAGGAGACTTTCACCTCCGGATGAATTCTGCCTCCTCATTTAATTTCTACTTGAATCATCCGACCACACATGACCATCTACCATATTGGACTGAACCATCTTATTCTCGGATTCTTGCTGATGAGCCATTTCAAGATCAAAATACCATTGAGTCCCATTACTGGCCGAGAAACCAAACCCAGATGGAAAGACCCACACTTAATGATCATCAGCATTGGATTGACCATGACAAACCTTTCTTCGAACATGATACTCATACAGAGGACTGGACTGACCACATAGAAACATATAAACCCTGTATGCTGACTCCACAATATCAAGGTCTGACCAATCATGATCAAAGGATTGAACTCTACTCAGACCAACTACACATGCCTGAACTATATGAGTAGCCTCCTTCCATAAGTTTTGAGTAGAAATTTTCATAAAATAATGATCATATGTCGAATATTCCAAGAAATTCTCCTCTCAGTACAAACAAGAAAATGGAAGATGAAATTATCGAACACACACCGACTGCTCCCATGATTGATCATGAACCGAATTTTGATGATGATATTTCGAGGATAAATAAGAGATTCAATTCAATAGAGGATAGATTTCTAAAATTTATCGACCGATTAATTTCACTCTATAGGAGCTCGGACATAAAAATGAATGAGGAAATGATTGGATCTCATTTTGACAATTTTGAGTCAGAACTCAAAGCCCCTACTCATCGACGGAAGAAACCACATCACACACAAAATACCAAAAAAATCGAAAATCTCAAAAAATACATAAAAATTGAAACTGAAGAAGATCTGAAGAATTTAGATCCTGCTTTACGGGAAGCATTAGGAAAGAAATTGATTTTTGAACTTCCCTTTCTACTGGCCATTGAACACTTCCCCGACCTTAAAAGATTTTTAATGGAAAAATTAACTATGAAAAAGTCGGACAGGATTAGAACCAAGACCGAGAGACATATCTTGTCAATGGCCTCCTCCTTGGTGTTGAGGAGAAAAACCAAGAGCCGCATAGTGAAGCGGTTGCCCAGATTTGACTGTGAAATCAAAGACAAAATTTTCACCCATGCTTGGATTGATGACAATTCACCGATCAATATCCTCTCGACCTCTGTATTCCATGAACTCAAACCCGGACCGATTCGGAAGATACGAGAGATTGTTCGATTGGCGTACCGATCGATAAAGCGGCCGAGAGGAATCATTTCTATCATCACGAAATTCCAAGGTGCTCCACTCAAAGTAGAATTCACGGTCATTGATATTGAGCATCAAGTAGAATTCACCCAGTCTCCAATCATTCTCGGAAAGCCATTCTTGGCATTGGCCAAGGCAATTATTGATTGTGAGACTCAGGAAATCAATTTCACAGCATTGGAAGCACTTAGATCTGACCCTGTCTTTGAGGAACCACGATTTTCTGAGACAACCCACGAAGTCCCCGACAGCCGCAACCATGAAACGGTAGAAGAGCCCTACCCTGCTACGACACCTGAAATAGCGGTTGTTGATGAGACTATTGGTTTAGAGACTCTCCCCGTTATTTCAATTCCTGCAGATCTCAAAATAGACAAATCCTTCTACTACGATCCTAAAACATATGCATGGTCGCATATGGAGAAACATTCTCTGAATACCTGAACCAAATCATCCCAAATCGAGAGTGCACCAACATTCAGACAACCAAGAATAAACGCAAACTGACCAAGGAGAAGAACTCTAATGGCTATTCATCTGGATACTCAAGTGAACCGACACCTTCACGAAGAAAGAAAAAGAGAGTTACCTTTAACCTTTCGGAAGAGGAATCAGTTAATGATCCCTTATCAGGTCCGGAAAAGGTAGTCTACATGAGTGAAGTCTGTTCGGCAGCTCTAAAGCCATATCTTCGCAAGGATCCAAAATTCAATTCTCGTTGGACAACTCCCGTTCCTAACTACTACTCATCCAAAGCTGATGCTCCTGCACTCTTCAAGTACACTGGAATTATTTCGTATGAGCAGATTGAGACCGGTGCTTCTGAGTATTCATCCGAGGACAAACCGATTGACCCCAAGAAGGAACGAATTCTGAGGACACAACTGAAGAAACAAAAAGATCAGAATACTTGGAGTATGTCCGCTTTCAAATACTATTCCTCTGAGGATAACTCTGATGATGGATATCTTTCATCTGACTCAAATGTTTCATCTACTATCCATCATGATTTTTCTGAGGATGACACTGATCATAGATGGGAATCATATGCTTCATCTCCGACTCATCATTACGATCTCCCACCGTAGGCTCAAAAGAAGATCAGTCGAAAACCGCCTTAATCATCGGCTACCCACCCTCCCTCTTGACCACATCGGTCTCCTTGTACAGCTTCTTCCTCTACTTAGGCCAAGGTTTAAGTATAGGGGGGACCGATGCCATCTGTATATACCATCCTTCTCCTTCTCCCAATCGCTCCATTTCCACCCTTCTTTCATACTTAGACTGATCAAAGCCTAAGTATAGGGGGAACTGACGCCCACCTGTTTATACTCCTCATTCACATATCCCGACCACTTCATTTTTCTTTTTTCACTCCCTTACGCTTATCCCGAGCTATGTCTTCTTTCCGCTTCTTGTGCTCTTAGGACACAACACTCGCTAAGTATAGGGGGGTCTGTGTATATACTTCGTATATATTTTACCCATATCTCATACTTTCGCGTAAGTCTATATGTATTTACGGGGTGGGTAATCAAAAAAAGAGAAGATAAAAAGATAAAAAAAGAGAGTTTTTTCTACTAACACTAACCTTGCCCAAAATTTTGAAAAAAAATGGCTTCTTATTCATTTTCGCATAAAAAAAATTGTGTCAGCATTTCACACACATGCACTTCATCCAACATCACATGCATTTGCATCTGTGAATAGTCATTGGGTTCTGAACCGAGTTGTGAGCAGAAACCGAGAATGGTCTGGACTTGACCTTAATCCACCTAATTTTCAGAGGAACTTCACCGAGAAATAGGATTTTAGAAGCTTTAGGTCTTTGACTTAATTCTTTGAGTTCCACATAACAATGTACAGTGTTTGACTCTTAGTGTCTAACCTGGTCTCTTCATTCTGGGTACAACTCTGGAATAGGGAATTAATTTGTACTCTCGCACTATGCACTTAGCTCAACTCAGACGGGATGTTGGAAGACTGTGTGAGTCTCTTTTCTGGTAGCGTGGAAATCTAAAGACCAGAGTACGGGTTAAAATAAAGTTTCGGAAAAGGGATGGATGGCTGGGCACAATTTTTTCTAAGACCCCAAAAAAATGTACGGAACAAAAAGATTCTATATCCGTAGGGGCACAACAAGATCCAAGCAGAACCACCAAAAATTCCAAATACAAAGAAGCATTCTACCAAATAAAATCCGACCAAAAAGGTCTAAGCTTCAAGAAAACATGTAGATCTTGGTGGAGACTCGGCTACACTGGCCATCTTCACAAGGAGAGGTGACTACACTTGCCAACCTCTAGATCTTTTCCCCTTCTTCTATCTTCTCCCCCAATTCGATTGTGAACACAGCGTGACAGACCTTAGAAGGAAATACCTGACTCCCCGAGGACGAGTTACTAGAGAGGAGAGGAGCATGGTAGTCCGACAGTCTGGATGGGAAGAGCTAAAACCCTTCACACACATGAGTCGGTTATTCAATGTTCATAGGACATACTTTGGGGAGAGGATTGATCTAAGATGACTTCTGAGCCGAAATTGTGGCAATGATGTGTAGAACTTGAGGGCTGCTGATTTTAAAATTCTAACTCACAGAAGTTCCGCCACACTATTAATCCAAAGGTCGAGTTTAGTTTCATTTTCACCTTCAGCTCATGGTCTTGGTATGGAACCCAATCTCATTTCACCTCATGGCATTTCTTTTTGATGCTCAGGGACGAGCATGGTTTAAGTATAGGGGGATGATGAATCTCAGATTCATCACTCTAATTCTCATTTATTAAGCTCATTTCCCTCAAAATCAATAGCATATCTGCATCTATTCTGCATAATTAGCATTCATGCATGTTTTCATAAGAGTTGCATTTTATCCATCATTTTTGCACAAAATAAGAAGCTAAAAATCCAAGCCACAGTTGACCTGTAAATAGCCTAATTTCTCGGATTTTTAACTCCTCCATGCTAACTCCAAATGACACAAAACCACCTCCATTGGGTACATATCATTAATAAGAATAAATAAAAAAATATAAAAAAATCACTATCCCTGTTAAGTGGACCAAAAACCCAAACCATAATCTCAGGATTTTCGGACTAAAAGCCCCATATCTTCCCCCATCCAGTGTCTGATTTGATCCTACTCACTTTTGAACTAATGTACATTCAATTACCTTCAAAAAAATACCAAGTTCAAGTGAATCGGAGCTCGTATGTGAAAGGTGGGTTTTGGGCCTCTTTTGGTACATTGTGTATTTTAGCGGTTTCTAACCCGTATTTTATGTATATATTTTCTTAATTAATAAAAATCCAAAAAAAAAACTAGATTTAGATGTCTTTTATTTATCTTTGATTTCTCCTTATTTTTCTGGATTTTTTATCTGGTTTAAAAATGACAAAAAAATTAGAAAACCCAAAAATCAAGGTATTCTATGTACATGGGATAGCCCAAAAATTCACTTCGCACATTTGATCGATTTTGGTTTTGATGTCTTCATGAAAGTTGTATATCTCATCAAGACGAGCATTTTTTGTGAAGGAACATTTTCGATCCGAGGTCGTTTGCTATTTGTTTTCCATTTTACAAAGTTATTTATTTCGGATTTTTCTGGTGTTGACATGTGGCAGCACCTGGTGCCGCCAAGTGTCAGCCATTTTCGTCTTTACTTAATTCGTTTTTATAAAAAAAATAAAAATAAAAATCCCACGCACGTGCGTCACACGTGCCCCATCCTTTGACCCCAGCTCGCCACCTGGCTTGATATCAGCCGTCCGATCACGGAGGATCGGACGGGCGCTGTACATCGTCTTCAACCTCCGACTTCTCTGCCTTGACCTCGTCAACCTCCCGCACCGCCACCCCGAAGACTCGCAACCACCAATCCCCCCCTGCTATCTCTGGCCAACTCCCTCCCCCGCTTCTCTCGCGTCGCCAACGACCTCCCTCGCTCCTATAAAATCGACGTAGTTCCCTCACCGTCCCCCCATCCGCCGGCTTGCACAAGGACGAGGAGTGGGGTGACAGACCGCCTCTCCCCTTCCGGTGAGGTCCGAGCCATCCACGCTCGTCGCAGCCTATGGTGAGTTCTTCTCTGACCGTCGCCGCTCCGCTCCGAGCTTCGTCGAGCCTACGACCTTCATCTCTGCCGCGCGTCACCGCCATCGTCAACTACACCGCATCAACTTCGCCACCGCATCAACTTCTCCACCATCATCGACTTCACCAACACCACCGCACCGATGTTTTCTTCGACTTTGACATCTTCTCCGACCATCTTCCACGACCTACGTCTCCGAGCTTCTTGTCGCTCCATTGACTTCATCGACAGCCGCCATCGACTCCAAAGCTTCCCCAACTTCACCGTCACCGACCAGAGACGCTACGACTCTGCCACGACCTCCAAGCTTCATCGACAATGTCTCCATCAACTCGATCCCGGCCTCCCACCACCGCCTTGGCCGGAGGGCGCCCCTCGCGAGCCACTGCAGCTCTGCCTTGACGCCGCCTCTCCACGACGCCAGAAGCTCCAGGGGCCTCCACCGGAGCGGCCCTCTTCAACGCCACGCCACCGGGCCTCTCCGCTAGCACCACCAGCACCGCAGGCTGGGCACCAGACCCGAGGTCCCCCGCACGTGCTTCGCACGTGCGTAGGAATCGTCAGCGCCGACGTCATCCCAGGTCACGTGCGTGCACGTGACCCGTGGGAAAATTACAGGACCACCACCAACCTCCCCCTTATTTGCACAGAAGTCTAACATCATGTGCCTAGCACATGACAACTTGGAGAGTTTACAGAGAGGCCCCAAAGTTCCTTCATATTTGCGCTCCAGTCCACCGACCAGAGGGCACGTGCAATGCACGTACCCCTTTGGTGAAATTGCTAAAGCATCCCCCAGACTCCTGGTAATTAAACATAGGTCCCCTCTGCTTATTTTCATATTTATTTATTTATTGCATATGTACCCCTGTCTTTCCCTTTAATTTTGAACCCCTTTATGACATTATTTTATTAATTCAAAAATTGCATGATGTTTATCACTTAATTCTCTACATTCTGACACATTGTGAATATTTTTGTGATTGACGGTTAATAAGTGAATAATTATTTTATAGAAATTTGCATATTTTGCCCATTTCTTGCTCTGAAATTGCCATTGATTAACCGTTGCTCTAAAAATTTCCCAAAAATCACACATTGTAGAATTAAGTTTGCTTGACATTGTGCCCAAAAAGATTTACGTTTTCACACATAATTTTTCTTGTAAAAATCATTTTGCTATTTTAATATTTAATTTTTAATAGGTATTAGACCCTACATTTTCGTGGTTTAGGATTTTTCTGAGATCAATCACCTAGAGATAGATCTTGGATAATTTTATCTGCTGAAAATAAGTAGGTTTAAGATTTATTATAATTAAATATTGAAAATCATTCTGTTTGCATTTAAAAATTCATAAAAAAATTCATATTGCATCTAAAAATTCTAAAAATTTACAGTGCATTCATTTCATCATATTTTGCATTGTGGCCAAAGTTCGTATTTTTCGGACATCGTTTGGTCGTAATTTGCATTTTAGTCCCTTAAATAGGCCAAAATTGCATCCTACATCCCTTATTTGCATTAAAAATTTCAAAAAAAGACCGCCTCGAAAACCATGCATGAATCTTGATAGACACAACTCTAGGTTGTTCCTTTGCCTCCTAGTGATCGACCTTGGGACTTGCCCAAGTAAAATAAACATAAAACCACTTGATTGAAACTGAATTATTTTTGTGGTTATTTCTTGACCGATTCCGATCACCGCCTACAACAAACGACAAACCAAATTTTTGGCACGAACAAATAAAAACAACTTCTTAACGCAGCGATTCACGGACCCGTCAATCATCTACTATCCAGCATGATTTTTCTGAGAATAACACTGACCATGGTTGGGAAGTGTATGCTTCATCTTCTTCTTATCATTACAATCTTCGACCACAAGCTCACAAAAAGAACGACCGAAAAACACTTTAATCATCAGCTACCCCTTCCCTCCCGACCCCATCGGTCTCCTTGTACATCTTCTTCCTCTACATAGGAAAAGGTCTAAGTATAGGGGGACCGATGCCATCTGTATATACGATTCTCCTCATTGACTCCTCACGATCGCCTAACTTCCACCCTTCTTCCGCACTTAGGTTGACCAGAGCCTAAGTATAGGGGAATAAATACCCATATATATATATATATATATATATATATATTGTCCTCATTCACATCTCCAGACCGCCTCAGTTTTGCTCTTCTTCTATACTTGTATTGTCCACATCCCAAGTATAGGGGGGAGGGCCGACTTTCTATTTTTGTATGATTTTTTTCTTTTTCACTCTCTTACGCTTAGCCCGAGCTATGTCTTCTTTGCACTTCTTATGCTCTGAGGACACAACACTCGCTAAGTATGGGGGTGTGTATATGTACTATGTATATATTTTACCCACAGCTCATATTTTCACGTAAGTCTATATGTATTTACGGGATGGGTAACTAACTTGTAAAAACCATAAAAAAGGAGAGAGAGAGAGAGAGAGAGAGAGATGTGCAACTAACACTGACTGTGTCCTTCAAAAAATTTTGAAAAACGGCTTCTCATTCATTTTTGCACAAAAATCCTTGGATTAAAAATATATATCTCTCAAATCACAAAAGTCACAAAAGTCAAAAAAATGTGTCTGCATTTCAAGCATTTGCACTTCATCCAGCATTGAATGCATTTGCATTTGTGAAAAGCCCTTGGGTTCTGAACCGAGTTATGAGCAGAAATAGAGAGTGGTCTGGACTTGACCTTAATCCACCTAATTTTCAGAGAAACTTCACCGAGAAAGAGGATTTTAGAAGCCTCGGGTCTTTGACTTAATTCTTCAAGTTCCACATGACAATGTGCAGAGTTTGACTCTTATTGTCTATTCTGGTCTCATCATCCTGGGTATGACTCTTGAATAGGGAATTAATTTGTACTCTCACACTATGCACTTAGCTCAACTCAGACACGGTATTGGAAGACTGTGTGAATTTCTTTTCTGGTAGCGTGGACATCTAAAGACCAGAGTACAAGTTGAAATAAAGCTTCGGAAAAGGGATGGACGACTAGACATAATTTTTTCTAAGACCCCAAAATATGTACAGAAAAAAGATTTTGTATTCGTAGGGGCACAACAAGCTCCATGCAGAGCTACCAAAAATCCAAACACAGAGAAGCCACTACGGGATATATATTTGACCAAAAAGATCCAAGCTTCAAGAAAACCTGCAGATCTTGGTGGAAACTTGGCTAAACTGGTCGGCTTCACAAAGAGAGGTGACCACACGAGTCACCCTCCAGTTCTTTTCTCCTTCTTCTAAATTATCCCCCTCTTTGATTGTGAACATAGCGCGATAAGCCTTAGAAGGAAATACCTGACTCCCCCAGGACGAGTTACTAGAGAGGAGGTTTGCATGGTAGTCTGACATTTTGTATGGGAAGAGCTAAAACGTTTTACACACATGAGTTTATTTTTCAATGTTTATGGGGTATGCTTTGGGAGGAGGATTGATCTAAGATGACTTCTGAGCCAAAACTGTGACAATGATGTGTAGAACTTGGAGGCTGTTGATTTTAAAACCCATAGTCTCACATAAGTTCCGCCAAACCAATAATCCAAAGGTCAGGTCTAGTTCCATTCTCACCTTTAGCTCATGATCTTTGTATGGAACCCAATCTCATTTCACCTCATTGCATTTCTTTAGATGCGCGGGAACGAGCATGGTTTAAGTATAGGGGGATGATGAATATCAAATCCATTGCTCTAAAAATGATTAATTAAGCTCAAATCCCTAAAATTCATAGGCATTTCTTCATTTATTCTGCATAATTAGCATTCATGAATGTATAATTAATAATTGCATTTTATCACTCGTTAAGAATCCAAAAATCACAGCCCAATTAACCTATAAAATAAGCTAACTTCCCCTATTTTTAATTAATTCATGCTAACTCCAAATGACCTGAAACCACCTCCATTGTGTGCATATTTCTTACAAAAATTAATAAATAATACAAAAAATCACTAACATAAATAAGTGGACCATAACTCAAAACCTAATTACAATATTTCCATATTAAAATGTTGATATCTTCCCCATCCAGTGTCCAATTTGATTCTACTCACTTTTGAAGTAATGTACATTCAATTACCTTCAAAATAAGACCAAGTTCAAATGAATCAGAGATCATATGTGAAAGTTGGGTTTTGGGCCTCTTTTGTACATTTTGTATTTTAACAGTTTTTGAAATATTATTTTATGTACATAAATAACTCATTTTATTTTATTTGTTTTTCATTTATTTTCTTTGATAAAAGTTTTATTAAAAAGTGCAAAAATCGAAATCCAAAATGAACTTGAAATCAAAGAAACTAACAGAGTCTGAGTCTTCACTGATTGTTTATACAAAAGTTATCTTTTTAGTATTTTATTTTATTTCATCACTTTCTTGGTTAATAAAAATCCAAAAAATATATTAATGTGTAAATATTTATATTTGATTTTATCATATTTTTCATATTTATAATCTTATTTAAAAATGATAAAAAAATATAAAACTCAAAAATAGAGATGTTCTATGTACATAGAGTACCCCAAAAATATCACTTTATGCAAATGATCAATTTTGATTTTGATCCCTTCATGAAAGTTGTAGATCTCATCGAGACGAGCAACTTTTGTGAAGAAACTTTTTCGATCGAAGGTTGTTTGCTATTTATCAAATATTTTTCTTTGTATTTAAATTTTTGAAATTTCTAGGGCTGACACGTGGCAGCTTCTGGAGGCGCCACGTGTCACCCATTTTAGGCATTTATTTTTTTATATTATTAAAAAATAAAAAATTAATTAATTAAAAAATATATAATAAAGTGTGACGTGGTGAGACCAGGACCGTCCGATATTGGTCGATCGGATGGCTCCTGCATCTTATCTCCTTCCTATGTTCAACTTTCCCAATTTGGCCGATGCCACCTCCCCCCCCCCCCGATCTCTAGCCACCATTCCGTGATTCTCGTCGGTCGCCACCACCAGACCTCAAACACATTGGCCTCTACCTTCCATCTTCGGTCGATGGCATCCCCTTCGTATCCTATCACCCGATCCTCCGCCGCGATCTCTGCCGCCCCCTTTCCTTCCATAGGTGGCGTCATTCCGCAGATCTCGCTACCCCTCGTCGCATATATAACTCAGTCGCCCCCTCTATCAACATACGTATATTGATTGCACCATAGAGAGGGGCACGCGGTGGTGACAACACCTACCACCCTCATCTCCGGCGAGATCCGACCTCCCCAGCGGTTGCTGCAGCGTTACCACCTTCACACGCCTACCTTGCTCCGGCCACTGCAGTTGAGCCAACAATCGATTCGACTCTACCATCACCATTGACCCACCACCATCATCAACTTCACCACTCCGCCAACACTTTCACCGCTACTACACCCATCGTACCCCACACTTTCACCGCTACCTTCAGCACAACTCTTCGACACCAGCATCTTGCGGCTGAGACACACCTCGATCGCCAACCACCTCTGCATCGCAGCAGCCAAGAACAGCAACTCCTTCGACATCTGGGATGCACCTCCCTCAACCATCGACGCCTTATAACTCTGTCCATGTGCTTCTCTGCTCCTCGTCCACCGTCATCGACTTCAGACCCTCTAGTTGTCGCACACGCCCCTGCTTCGGCCTCATAGATTCCATCCTCCAGGAACTACTCAACATTGACATCAACAGGAGCCTTGCTGCCCACCCTCCACTGGCTCTCCGCCTCTTGCCGGCAGCGAACCACCAGGCGGGAAGCCCGAGGTCCTCCCACGTGCGTGGCACGTGAGGAGCGAACATCAACAAGGAGCACCACCTCCGCCAACGTGATACGCACATGCGTGGTGGGTTATTTGCACCCACGCCCCTGGATCCCCACTTATTTCCATCAAAACCTAGCCGCCCAGAGGGCACGTACACAGCACGTGCCCCTCTAGTAGTTTTATAGAGAAACCCTCTGGGGTTTAGGTAATTAAACATTACCCCTTCACTGCATTTTCATATCCCGTATTATCATGAAATTTGAACCTTTTTGCATCTTTTTATTATTTAAAAATTAGCATGATGCTCTACAATTGATTCCATAAATCATGGCATAGTTGACGTATTTTTTCTAAGTTGTGATTATATAATAATAATTATTCTTGTGGAAAATTGTTTTATTTTACCCATCTTGTGCTTCAAAATTCATAAGTAATTACCATAGCTCCAAAAATTGTCAAAAATTCATGAATTATAGAATTAATTATGTTTAATATCATGCCCAAAAAGAATTGCATTTTCATGCATTTATTGCTCTAAAAAATCATTTTGTATATTTCAATCTTTAATTTTTAATAGGTATTAAATCTCGTATTTTTGAAGTTTATGATTTTTTTGAGATAAATCACCTAGTGACATATCTTGGATAATTTTATCCTCTGAAAATAAATAGGTTTAGTATTTATTATAATTAAATATTGAAATTCACACCATTTACATTCATAAATTCATAAAATATTCATCTTGCATCAGAAAATTCTAAAAAAATAATGCATTTGTTTCATCATATTTGATATCTCGGCCAAGTGTTATGATTTTTGGATATTGTTTGATTGAAATTACATTTTAGTCCCTAAAAATGACAACATTTGCATTTACATCCACAAATTGCATTAAAAAATATCAAAAAGACCAAGAAAATATCACCTCGAAAACCATGCACCAACTTTAATAGACATAATTCTAGGTTGTTCTGTTGCCTCCTTGAGTTCGACCTTGGGACTTGCCCAAGTAAAATAAACATAAAGATACTACGATTAAAATTGAATAAATTAATTATGGTTATTTCTTGATTGATTCTGAATACCCAACGTAGTTACAACGACACAATCATATATTTCAAACACTTAATTCATGCAAATTAACTTAGGTTTTCGCGACTCATCGGTAATTTATGTCATTTAGATATCTGAAAGTTTCCTAATTTTAAAGTATGAGGTTTCACAAGTAATAATACCAAAAACTTACCTTGGTAGAAAATATAATTTTAGTATATACCAAATACATGATAGAAAAATTAGAGCGACCTCTTGGAACTCAATCTTTCAAAGACAAAAATGATTAATGTACTTTTTTCTTTACAAATATGATATTTAAAGAAACACATCACTATAATAAGAAGGAATAGATTGTAGAAAATGGCAAGAAAATAATATAATTTATGACATAAAATAACTATCATATGCTTCATGTTCAAACTAAAATCCCCCATGTTACTTGTGTTAGACAAGTATGAAGTAGAAAATGCAACGATAGGAATATAATTTATACTAAGTTCCATAAGATATTTGTTTGGTAACTATCCTGTCTAGACATTCAGCGGAGTTGAGGCTTCTGCTGGTTGTTGGCGAAGAAGATGGAGGTGGTTGAAGATAGAAGCAGACGATGGGTGGTTGGATAAGCGAGACGAGGGTACGCGACAGTTGTGAAGGGCGTCGCACCGGAGAGGGAAGGCACCGCGAGGTGGAGCGGCGGTGTTAGAGCAAGGGGCAAGACCCTACGTGCCCTGCACATGAGGAGGAGGAAGTCAGTGGTCACGTTCTAGGCACGTGACCTTAGTGGCTGAAGGATAGTCAAATGTATGACATGTGAGGAGAGAGAAAAAGGGGCCAACGGAGCGATGACACATAGCAGAATTGACCAGATGTTGACTGTGCATGAAATGGATGATTAATTCAATTGAAAATAGTAGATGGACTCACATGCAAAAGTTATAAACATGAAAAATGTGCCTCTTAGTATGATCTACAATGCTTATGAAGGCTTCATGTGCAAATGAAATGATGAATGCAAGATATGATTTTTTTGGTGATAATTTATATAAATAAAATGCCATTTTAGATTTCCAATTTTTATTTGATTTTCTGATGATAGATAAATGCATGCAAAAATCATACATGCTTTAAAATAATGCAATGGACTTAGATGAGATTTTTTGGAATTTTTATGGGTTTCGAATAGGTTAGAAAATTAGGGAGTTTAATTATGCATAAGTGGATTGGGTGAATAATCTCAAGTCAGAATTGGTCTTTTTCTTTGCTTTTCTATTTTTTTGGTTTTTGATTTTATATAATTTATCAAAATGATGAATAATTTAAAGAAATGAAAGAGAAAATTGTTAAAAGAATGAAATATGCACATGAAATGAAAGGTCAAAATCAGCAAAAATGTAAAATGCGCAAAACATGCTCAAAACCTAACTTTCATAAATGGGCTTCGATTTTTTATGAAATTGGTCTTGTTTTAAAGGTATTTGAATTACATTACTTTAATAATGAGTATAGTTAAATCAGTCACTGTATGAGAATGATATCAACATTTTCATCTGTCTATCCTAAAATTAGGGTTTGGATTTATTTTGCATATGTACAAGTTAGCATTTTTTAGGATTTTCATGGATTAAGGTTAGTGATATTGATGATAGGGGTTTTGTCAGGGTCATGTCAATCCACAAGGCGGACCGACAGTCACCGAAGCGACCTCAGGCGAAACCTCTAGTCAATCAACAATTAACCCACACCAAGGTTGAAGCAATAAATATAAAAAATATGGAGTTAAAATTTATTATAACTCTACAAAGGTGTGTATAGTATAAGCAAGTGTAGAGGTTAAACTCAGGGAGCAAACGGTAGATGGAGGCAGAATAATGCGCACAAAATTTGTTCTTATCCTCTTTTCCATGTTTATTGTTTTTGTGGGTTTTTTATTGTTATATTTTTTTATTTTTTATAACTTTTGTTTTTGTTTTATTTTTTTATATTTTCATTGATATTTTATATTCCTTTTCTTTTATATATATATATATATTAGAGCTATATATAAGTCTATATACACAATATAAGCAATTATACTTAAAAAGAGTCATCATATAGAAAATAAACTTATTTTGGATTTTATATATTTTCTAATGTTTTTGTAATTTTGTATAGGATTTTTGCTAATTTTTATAGATTTTTAAAGTCAAAAATATCCCAAATCAAAGATTTAATAAATACCCAAAATTGATTTGAATTTTAAAAATAGAAAATAAGGTCCAAAATATCTCAAATTAATTTTAATATATAAATATTTGTATAAATAAAATTAGAAAACATGAAAACATATTTTTATGGTTTTTGGAATTTTATATATTTTTTATCAAGTTTTTTAGGGTTTTTCATTTTTTAGGAGTTTTCTTTTTCCATTTTTAGTGATTTTTGGCCTGGAGTTAAAATATGATAAAATAGACAATATATGATTTTTTACAATTTTTAAAGACATTTTATTATTTTGGGTATTTTATGTTGTAGACAGAATAAAAATGGGCTCCTTTCGATTTTTAATAAATGGTTAAAATGCTCAAAAATGCAAAATAAATTCATGCGTGACAGTACATGCTAGCATGAATCTAACCCTATTTTTGCACAATTTTAAGAGCTAGGGTGCTATTTTTAATAAATAAAATCCAATCACCAAAAATACATGAGCTGACAAGGGCATATTTGCAATTAAAATAAAGATCATGGGTTCATCTGCAAATATGACAAAATTATACAACGTAATTCAAATTTTATTAGACTAAAAATAAATACAAAAAGTATCAGGGGATTACATGAAATTTGCCCATCTCAACGGCACGTTATCTGAGCTGGACTAGACCCGAAAGTAAATACGATTAAGTGCAAGGGCTTATAAGAAAAATGTCCAGTTTATTTTAAATTGCATAATTTATTTACAACATTAAATAATAAATATAAAAGAGGTGGGGCACGATCTGTAATTTACCCCATTCACGTGCGGAGATGGATGACTCAGGATCATTCACTTGGCTACGTGCCGCCTCCTCCATACACGATACCAGTTCGATCTCTAGTGGTGAGGACTAGATTGCGGGGAGCGATCTAACAGTCGAGGGCTGACTAAATCGAACGGTTGTGGTGTAATCTGGAGCTCCTTGTTGATCGGATGGTGGGGATCGATCTGGGAAGAATAAGGATGATGGTCCGGCGAGGTGAACTTCATCTAGCCGAATCTCGCTCCTCCGTCAGGCATGGATGCTCCAAAAGGCACAGAAAGACTCCCAGGGTGGTTCTCTGTCTGCGGGGGCTTTAGAAGACGTAGAGGATATTGAATGGGGTTCGCCGGAGCAGAGATCCAATGAACTACGAATGGGCTTTTTAGGCAAAATCTCTGCCCTAATTACTAAAATAATTACAAAAATCAAATGCGGGGACGAAAAGATTTCTAAAAAAAGAAAGTGCGGCTCTTACCTAGCCGGAGACCAAGGAGCAGAGGTGGCCGACGACGACTGCCTGGGTGTACCTCCGTCATTCGTCAGCTGCCGTGGAAGCTCAGGGGACCTCCCCCTGTCATGAGGATGCGCTCTAGGCCGAGCCCATGGGCTTCAGGAGTTGGGAAATGACCAAAATCGAAGAGGAACGATGAAGATGTTATTTATAAACAAGAGATGGCACCCTTATTCAAGGAAGATTTGGCGATATTAGAATGTGTGTACAAGGGATCTCGATGCTCGACGTGGATCCTGGGACTTCAGGGAACATATCTTGTAAAGGGATCGAACGTGATGGAAGGATGGCTCGAGCGAGAAAAATGGAAGAAAACGAGGGATTTGACGCTTCTGATGGCGGATCAGAGGTGTTGGGGGAGTTGACTGGAGATCGACGAACTCTAGGCTCTGATTGGTCCAAGTAGGATTGCTATGAGACAAAACTACCTATTTATTCAAAAGTAATTATTTAATAATAGTAATAAATTTTATTAATTTTTTATTATAAAATAAAAAATATTTATCATTTTTTTGGTATTTTATTATGATTTTTATTTATTTTTTATGATATTTATTAATAGTTAATTATTAGGTGTGTATTTATAGGTATATTCATATATATATTCTAGCTATTCCATTTTTATTTGCTATATTTTATTTTATTATTTTATTTTAATATTTTATATAATTATAACTTATTTTTTTGTGTATACATATATTTTTATTATATTTTTATGATGTTATTGGTATGCTTAAATAAATAGGGGTATATATTATATAGGTATACTTATAGGTATTTTATCTATATATTATACACATTTATTTATTTGAATGTATTTTCTTTGGTTTTATTTTAGCTTTATATTTTTAATATAATATAAATAATATTTACAAGAGTATAAAAATATACTTAGATAAAAGAATAAATAATAGATTTCCTTTTATTTATGTACAAGTACTAGCATAGGTATTTTGCCTATGTATTTTTAGGCTTCTTTTATTTTAATGTTTTATTGGTGATTTTATTTTGGTTTCAATATGTACATATATAATAAATAATGTTTACAAAATTATAAAAATAGAAAATTGTAAAAATAATAAGGATTGAATAAATTGAATGTTTTATTCAGGTATACTATACAATGAGGGTCCAAAACCTAACTTTCACACCTTAACTTCAAAAAATATGAAACCACCTTTATTAAATAGCTTGTTAAATATTATATAAATTAGAGTGATTTTGATACATTCTGAATTTTTATTTGGAAGATATAGGTATGTGAAGTTGGGATTTTGGCTTTTTATTTTGTGTATAAAAAGTACACTGCGTATTATTTTTATATAAACTCAGTTTTGTATTTTTGTTTACATTTTTATCTACAACTTTTATGTACAAAGTTTCTTTATTTGATGTGTAAATAATAAAGAATAAAATTGGTGTCAAAAATGAATTATTGATGAATAAATAAATGTGATTTTTATTGTATTTTTTACCCTTATCTCCCCCTACTTTATTCCTTGTTGATCAATTCAATTCTTTACTTGGTTTCGGGATTTAGGGTCATAAAATATCTTTGATATTTTATTCTTTTTCTTTTCTTCTCTTTATTCTATATATTTTGCTTTAAAAATAATATTATTTACACACTTTTTGTAATAAATGATTAATGTTATTTTGTACAAATTAATGCTATTTACATGTATTAGGCAAGGTTTTTAAGGCCAAAATGATAGAATAAAGATGATGAAATGGAGATTCATCACCCCTATACTTGCATTTGCTAGTCCCTTGCAAACACTTATGCAATAAGTACACAAAAAGAATAAAAAAGAAAAGAACAAACAGAATTGATTTTAAATATTAAACTTATCTTCATAAAATCAAAGTTTGGGGCTCAGGTCAGACCTTGGTGTGAGAATGTGTGTGGAACCTGGTTGAGAACCAAATTTAAAACATAATAGCCTTCGAAAGTCACAGAACTCGGTTCAAACCACCTTAATAGCCAAGTCAGAACTAGCTTACATCATACGCAAACCTTATGACTATGAAGTTGACTTGTACAGTGTAAGTGAGAGAGACTCTCCCCAACTGAAATGGCAAAAGAATTGACCTCTAGAATGACAACACAATGATTCCCCAATCCAGCAACTCTTTCCTCGAGGAGCGGGTATTCCCTTCTACGTTCAAGTGGCATCTGACTCAAGAGGATGGGGTGAAGAGAAGAATGCATGGTAGACAGTATAACTACCTATCCTGGGATGCATGACTAGTGTACTCAAGTCATCCAACTCCAGGCTCACATGGTATAACTTTGAGGCTCAAGCTTCCTTATTGACTATACAAATATATACACCCCGAAATGCATTTTATTTTCAATCAGGCTTGTCCATTTTTTTTGATTTTTTTTGGAAATACTATATGCAACAGCATTTATATAAGGAGTTTTTCCTCTTGAGCCAGAAGACTATCCCTCTTTTGAAGCATTATTGTAACACATACTCTCATATCTTTAGACCTCATGGCTACTAGATCAGGTTAGGGTGCACTTCCCTCCCTAGATGAGGATGAATGTTTACACTCGTGTGCGTCTCAAACCGGAAAATCCAATCCCCTCACCACTCCAACTGAATTGAGACAAGTGAAAGGTGCAAGTGTCTATCCAAGTTAGGTCACGACCGACAAGAATCATGTGTGTGTCTCGAAAAGTTCTAGTTAGTTAGTTGAGGTGTCTTGAACCCAGCCCTGAGTCTCAAAGAATTAAGTCCCAATGGACCTGAAGTACCTTAAATCTAGTTCCCATAAGGTTCCAGTGAAGTTAGGTGCAGTAAGGTCCAGCCAAGCTCCAATCTTCGACTTTACTCAAACTAGTTCAATTATTAAGCTCAATCCGAAAAGAATGATAATGCTATGCAAATGCTATGTATAATGCAAAACAATGATACAATTTTTCAAAACAAATTTGAAAATAAAAAGAATTTTGGCACAAAAGTGTAGAATGTGTTCGACTATTTATACGAGTGTGCCTCTTTTATTTATTTACCAGAATTAAAAGTTTAAGGAATTGATAGTTTGAATAATATTTATTGTTATAGGTACGTATATACAATTGGTAAGGAATTTTTATTTCTATATTTCTATATTTATTTTATGTATATATATATATAAATTTATTTATTTAATGATGCATATATTCCTCAAACATATTTGAAAGTAATTTAGAAAACTATAGTAGAAAATAGTTTTTGCAAATATTTACAAACATTTGAAAGCCATTTTACAAAGATTTTTCAATCAGTATATACATTTCTAAATATTTTTACAACCAATTTCAAAACCATTTGCAAATAGGATTTCAAAACATTTTATTTCACTCAAAGAAAAGAATTTTTATAAATCAAAAATGTTTTTACAAAGGTTGAAAATGTTTTACAAAAAGTTTTCCAAATGGGTCAAACCATTTTTCAAATCATTTTGCAAACATATTTTTAACCTGATTTATTAATCAGTATATACAAAAAGAATTTGAGGAATAATATGCATTATTTTATTAATTGATTTAATGAATTATATATTTAAATATAGTATTTTAGCCATATTTATTATTAATAATACAAAAGTACGAGTTATGGCTAAAGTATATACAGAGTATATACGACCCCCTATATTTAACTTGAGCTATGTCCACATAGATCGAAAAGAAAAAGAGAAGACATAGCTCGTATTGAGTATAGAAAAGCCTATACTACAACGATGAAATAACGGAGAAATAAATGAATCAGAAGTTGACCTTCCCCCATATACTTAGGATGAAATAATCCTAATTATAGCAGGATGTACACAAGGCAGGGAGGGTCAAGGGTGGGAATAAACAGATCACAACTCGGTCTATCTCCCCCTATACTTAGGGTGAGATATCCCTACGTATAAGAGAGCAAATCAACAAGAGAGGAGACAGTGGAGGGAATTAAAGAATGAAAGAACTCGGGGGTGCACCCCCTATACTTAAAATAAAGTACGCCCTAAGTGTAGAAAACTGACAAAAAGGGGGGACACCTTTATAGTAGAGAAAGAAAAATAAAAATGAAAAGAAGAAAAGAAGAAAAATAGATGATGATAGAGGAAAAGATCGAATAGAATATACGCATCACTCCCCCTATACTTAGGGTAAAAGAGCCCTAAGTATAGACAATGACAAGAGTGATGAAACGGAACGAAAAAAGAACACAGGGTGTACCCCCATATACTTAGTACAAGGTACGTCATAAGTATAGATCCATATATGTAAATGATCTAGGGTACACATGCCATACGGGGAAAAGAAGGGATGCAAGAGAAAACATATATATACAACAAGTATAGACTGATGAAGTACATGACTATATCTAGTAAGTGAATATCGTATTCTCATCATAGTCTCCTTGTGAGAACGATAATGCATTCAAAAAGTGAAAAGATACCCGGGCATACAATCAAGTGGCGGTCGCCTACCAGGCAAAACAAATCAAAACTAAATTAGGATTCGGTAGCATGAAGGAGATCATCGGCTTATAAGAAAGGAATCTAAGATCGGAGCCGATACGGTAAGACATGGAGGAAGAGTGAGCAGTATAGAATCCTCCAAGTCAATCAAAGTCTCTGGAAGAAAGGAAAGGTGAAGAGCAAGAGACTCGTTACACAACATGATATCCAGTGGTCATAAGGTCACAGAAACACACTAAACACCACAATACATGGCCTAGGGTCCTTAAGGTGAGCAGACTCAAATGAGTCAAAGATCAAAAATAATTAGAAGATTCAGCTCCGTGCTCCAACAGATCAGAGACACAACCATAGAGGAGACTGAGTACACATGTCATAAGACTCGACTTCGTCCTCCGCTAGATAGGAGACAACGGAAGTGAAATCGAGTACCTATAAAATGATGTATCCTTCCGCAAATAACCCTCGGAGAGTGATACTTACTAGGCAATGGATAATAAGAGGAGAGCTCGCCCTTGTAAGGGTCGTTAAGGTGAGCGGACTCAAAGGAGTTAGATCCATCAGACAGATCATCAGAAGCGGTCTCGGTAGACGATAGATCGGCTACCAGTAGAAGAGACCGACAGATCAAGAAAGTGACATAGTCTCTCAAAGATAACCCTCGGGGAGGACTATGATCTGATCAAAGAATAATCAACAAAGTGTGACTCATCCTAGTGAGGACCGTCATGGAGAGGAGACTCAAAGGAGTCCTGAGAAATAGGTCTCGTGCTCCGACAGATCGGAAGCACACTCAGGCAGTGAGACTGATAACATTTACCTAACGACTCAGTTTCGTGCTCCAATAAGATGGCAGTGCAAGCAGTGAGTGAAACCGATCATAAAGAAAATGTTGCATTCTCCCACAGATAGTCCTCGTGGAGTAATGCAAACTAAGTCAATGAAAATTGTGGGATCAGTGGCATCAAATCTCAGGTCCTTGAAATAATTAATCAATCACTAATAAGAGGGCATAAGATCATGGGAGGGATAGAAGTCAATCACGTCAGTCACAATTCATCCCTCAAGTCAATCAAATCAGTTGAGATGGATCGAAATGTTAGACAGAAATCCTCTAAGTGCCATGGGTGGATGGGAGAATCAGGAGATCAAGGATGGATTAGTCAAGCAGATGAGTGAAATAATGTGGGTTTCGGGCATCGTCGCTCTGAAGCGCATAAAGATATAGCACATCAAGCATCTAAATCAAGACAGTAGGAGCCGCAGGAAAAGGGCAAACAGTCATCGCTCATGGAATCACCATCCAATCATCAAAATAATTCGCATCCTCAATCCGGTGTGCGAGATCAGAAATTCTCAAATATGAATCACACATGTGATCGTGCAAACATCAAATTCCTCAATAGTCTTAATGCACAGATCCGAAGCCATATCCACCACAGGTAGCACACCAATCTCAACATCCTCAAACTTGGTCAGCTTAGTCAACCGATCAATGTAAACCATAAACCTCAATGCGGGCCTTTTCTACAAGCACAACAATCCCGGGTAAAAGAAGGGATGATACAAAGGGAAAGGGGAGGATGGGCAAGATAAAAGTGAACATAAACAAATTTGTGGTTCCAGGAGGGGTCTCCTCGAACTAGACTAGATATGGGGTGATATGTGTAAGGAGAACAACCATGAAATCGGGCAAAGACGGTGAAGCTCAAGACCTAATATCACAAATCGGATGCAAACGAGGAAATATATAAACAAGAGAGGAAGAGGGACTCAATGACAAAAACGATTCACACTTGATGGGATTGGAAACTCGAAAAAGGAATGAAATGTAGATTGGCTCAAAGTCACCATCAATGTACAAAAAAAAAACCCCAGTTCACCTACTCAACAGATTGAAGATCGAGATGTTGGTCTTTTATCTTTTGATTTTTAGAGTTAGGTGATTTCAACAAAGTTGTACAAATTGAAGATAGGCCTGGGATTTGGGCACTAATCCTTAGTGTGTACGTAGGAATAAAATGCTCAGACAAGGTGGGGGTTGCTCTCCCCAAAGCAATGATTCCATTACATTTTATTTTTAAGGTTCAATAAAGTTAGCAACCCCAATTTTATTTAACACTTTTTTTGTTATTTCTCAATGCACGCGCCTAACGATGTTTTAAATTTCCATTTAGAAAAATCAGAGGGAGAAGGACAGAATAGCCATGCAAGTCAAAAATCGATGATGTATGCAAAGTCAGAAGACTAACAGTGCTTCCCGGCTCTCTCCATGCGGGATGCATAATAGAATTGAAAGCTATATTATATACAATGCAATACGATGAACTCATTCTAAAATATTAATTGCTATTATCGTGAAGCACAAAATGTTAGTTACTCAGAAATGAGATCTAAAAGTCCGGTCTCTAAAGTGCATCGGTATCCACCACAACGGATCCTGCAAGCATTGTAGAACACTTCTATGGTGCTCGATCTCAAGTCTAAATAATTGACAATTTAATATATGACTAGGTCCAGACATATACTATAGGCACATGCAATGATTGATTAAGTGTTTGGACCTAAACTATCGTCAAGAAATTCTACAACTAGGGCTCAATCACACAAAGGAAAGAAAATCAAAAACTGGAAAACAAAGGAAAAGAAAAGCACCAAAAACGTGAGAAAACTGACATGGCCCCCAAGGGAACAATACTTCAGGCACTGGACCTCGTGAAGTCGTTGTGTCTAAAGAGTCCAAATTGATACACATTAATTATTACTCTCTCACATGAATTACAAGATAAAATAAAAATAAATAAATAAAAAGGAAAATGTGAGAATACTGTTTTCAAACATTCCTTCATGCCTTCCTTCATTGCTCTTCCCTACCGGCTAAGTGAGAAAGACGGCTCCGCCTTGATCGGGTATGCAAGTCATCTTATGAAGTCCTCGCCCGCGTGGTGGTCCCACGCAACAAAGTCAAACAAGAAGGAGTGTCAGACAGTTCACAATTAATATCAAAAAATAATAAAAATAAATAAATGATAAGAAGAAATAAATGCAAAAATAAATAAATGAACAATAAAGACAGAACAAATAAAGAATCCCAATCTATGCGGCGTTGCTCCCCAGCAACGACACCATTTGATGACAGGGGATTTGTCGGGTTCATGTCAATCCACAAGGCTGACCGACAGTCATTGAAGTGACCTCAGACGAAACCTCTAGTCAATCAACAATTAACCCACAACAAGATTCAAGCAATAAATATCAAAAATGTGGATCTAACATTTATTATAGGGTTTTTATCACTTGTGCCCCTCCGAGATACCACAATATCAATTATGCCCCTATCTTTTTGGTAATATCAGTTGTGCCCCCAACTTCTTGCCGTTTTATCAGTTGTGCCCCTTGGGTTAGTTGTCGTCCATCCACACTACAAACGGACGTTAACTTTGAGGACAAAAGCGGAATTAATTTTAAAAAAGGGTTCAATGGTCATTTGACACCATCTTCCTCATCCTCTTTTTCTTCCTCCTCTTCCCCCATCCTCTTCCTCCTCCTCCAACCTCCTCCTCCTCCCTCTCCGCCCAGAACTCCTCCCCCACCCCCGGACTACCCTCTTCCTCCTCCCCAGCCTGCCCCTCCTCCGCCCCAGCCTCCTTCCTCCCCACGTCGTACGTCCCTTGACGTCAACTTCGATATAACAGAGACGTGCTAGATCCACCATGACGAAGCGCTCGTCTGGGGACAAGGAGCTGTATGAGAGGCCAGTGAAGTCGTGGCCGATGTTCTTAACGCGTAGGCGTAGGCTGTGCTTCTTCCCACAGACGACCGAGGTCCGCACGTGGGACTCGTGCATTGGCGAAACGATGAGGGCCGACCGCGCCCAGGTCGCCCCCCGCACGGCCCCCCCGCCTCCCCTGCCCCCGCTGCCACCTGCACCCAAGTCGCCCCCCGCGCCTCCTCATCCCCCGCGTCTCCCCCTGCCCCCGTCGCCCCCCATGCCCAGGTTGCCCCCCACGCCTCCTCCTCCCCCGTGCCTCCCCCTGCCCCCACCGCCCCCGCACCCAGGTCTCCCCCCGCGCCTCCTCCTCCCCCACGCCTCCCCATGCCCCCGCCACCCCTCGTGCCCAGGTCGCCCCCCGCGCCTCCTCCTCCCCCGTGCCTCCCCCTATCCCCGCCGCCCCCTGCACCCAGGTTGCCCCCCGCGCCTCCTCCTCCCCCGCGCCTCCCCCTGCCCCCGCCGCCCCCCGTGCCTCCTTCTCTCCTTGAAACTGGAGAGCTTTCAATTTTTGTTAAATTAAGACAAAATTTTGACTAATTGATTCATAAAAATTCTTCAAAAAATTCAATAAAATTCACCGTTTGATCCATAATGAGTGATATATTTGTGAAAATGTAAAAGTTTTTTAGATTCGATGGATGCATGAAGGTGTCACTAAGAGAGAAATTATGAAGATAAAGGAAGAAGAACAAATGGAGGAGGAAGAAGATGAAGAAGTTTGGACAATAATACCCCTCTTAACTGCACCAAGGTTTGAAAAAAACTATGGTTAAGTCAACTCATTGACAGTCAATCTGATGAAAGGGCACAAGTGATAACGGCAAAAGAAGTGAGGGGCACAACTAATATTACCAAAAAGATTGGGGCATAACTGAAATTGCGATATCTCAGAGGGGAACAAGTGATAAAAACCCTTTATGATAACTCTGCAACTTGTGTGTATAGTGTAAGCATGTGTGGAGGTTGAACTCAGGGAGCAAACGGTAGATGGGACGGAATAATGCGCACAAAAATTATTCTTATCCTCTTATCCATTTTTATTGTTTTTGCGGGTTTTTTTATTTTTATATTTTTTTATGGATTTTTTTATTTTTGTTTTTGTTTTGCTTTTATATCTTTATATTTTATTTTTCTATTTTCATATTTTTAAATTCCTTTTTCTTTTTAAATATATATAGTATACCATATATAAGGCTATATACAGAATATAAGCAATATTATAATTATAAAACACATAAAAAGAGTTAAAATACAGAAAATAAATTGTTTTGGGGTTTTATATATTTTTTGACTATTTTTGTAATTTTTCTGGGATTTTTGATAATTTTTATGGATTTTTAAAGTATAAAATATCCCAAATCAGAGATTTTATAAATACGCAAAATTGATTTGAATTTTAAAAATTGGAAATAAGGTCCAAAATTACTCATATTAATTTTAATATATAAATATTTATATAAAGAAAATTAGAAAACAGAAAATATTTTTAGGGTTTTTGGGAATTTTATACATTTTTATAAAGGTTTTTGGGGTTTTCGATTTTTAGGAGTTTTCTTTTTCAATTTTTATTGATTTTTGGTCTGGAGTTAAAATATGATAAATAGATAATATATGATTTTTTGGAATTTTTAAAGAGATTTTTATATTTTTTGGTATTTTCTGTAAATAGAACAAAAGTGGGCTCCTTTTGATTTTTTAAAAGTTGTTAAAATGCTCAAAAATGTAAAAAAAATTCATGGCGTGAAAGTACATATTAGCATGCATCTAACCCTGTTTTTGCATAATTTTAGGAGTTAGGGTGTTATTTTTAATAAATGAAATCTAAGCACCAAAAATACATAAGCTAGCAGGGCATATTTGCAATAAAAATAAAGATCAGGGGTTCATCTGCAAATGTGCCAAAATTATACAACATAATTCAAATTTTATTAGACTAAAAATAAATAAAAAAAGTACGAGGGGCTTATATGCAATTTTCCCAGCTCACATGGGATTGCACGTGAGCTGAGCTGGAGAGGACCCGAAAGTAAATACGATTAAGTGCAAGGGCTTATAAGCAAATTGTCCAATTTAATTTAAACAGAATAATTACAACATTAAATAATAAATATAAAAAGAGACGATGCACAATCTGCAATTTACCCCATTCAAGTGCGGAGATGGACGACTCAGGATCATTCACTTGGACACGTGTCGCCTCCTCCATGCATGATACCGGTTCGATCTCCAAGGGTCAGGATTAGATCGCGGGGAGAGATCCAACGATCGAGGGCTGACTGGATCGAATGGTTGTGGTGTAATTTGGAGCTCCTTGTCGATCAGACGATGGGGAGCGATCTGGGAAGAATAGGAAAGAAGATCCGGCGAGGTGAACTTCATCCGGTCGAATCTTGCTCCTCTGTCAGGCATGGATGCTCTAAAAGGCCCAGAAAGACTCCCGGGGCAGTTCTCTGTCTGCTAGGGGCTTCAGAAGGCACAGAGGATAATGAATGGGGTTCGCCGGAGTGGAGCTCCGACGAACTATGAATGGGCTTTTTAGGCTAAATCACTACCTAATTACTAAAATAATTGCAAAAATCAAATGCAGGGATTAAAAGTTATCGAAAAAAAGAAAGTGTGCAGCTCTTACCTAGCAGGAGACTAGGGAGCAGAGGTGGCCGGCGACGGCTGACTGGATGCACCTCTATCGTCCATCAGTCATCGTGGAAGCTTAGGGGACCTCTCCCTATCACGGGGATGCGCTCTAGGTCGAGCCCATGGGCTTCAAGAGTTGGGAAATGACCAAAATCGAAGAGGAATGATGGAGGTGTTATTTATAAACAAGACAGGGCACCCTTGTTCGAGGACGATCTAGCGAGATTTGAATGTATGTACAAGGAATCTCGATGCTCGGCATGGATCCTGGGACGTCAGGGAACATATCTTGTGAAGGGATCGAATGTAATGGAAGGATGGCTCGAGCGGGAAAATGGAAGAAAACAAGGGATTTGACACTTCTGACGCAGGTCAGAGGCGCAAGGGGAGTTGATCAGAGGTCAACGAACCCTAGGCTCTGATTGGTCCAAGTAGGCTCGCTATGAGACAAAACTGCCTATTTATTCGAAAATAATTATTTAAAAATAGTGATCGATTTTATTAGTTTTTAGTATAAATAAAAAAATGCTTATTAATTTATGTAGTATTTTATTATGATTTTTATTTATTTTTTGGTGTTATTTATTAATAGTTAATTATTAGGGGTGTATTTATAGGTATATTCATCTATATTTTAGCTAGTTTATTTTTATTTTGCATATTTTATTTTATTTTTTTAAATTTTATAATTTTATATAATTATAACTTATTTTTATGTGTATAAATATATTTTTATTATATTTTTATGATGTTATTTGTATGCTAAAATAAATAGAGGTATATATTATATAGGTATACTTCTAGGTATTTCATCTATGTATTATACACATTTATTTATTTATTTAAATGTATTTCCTTTGGTTTTATTTTAGCTTTATATTTTTAATAGAATATAAATAATATTTACAATAATATAAAAAATATACTTAGTTAAAAGAATAAATAATAGATTTCCTTTTATTTATGTACAAGTATTAGCATAGGTATTTTCCTACGTATTTATAGGCTTATTTTATTTTAATGTTCTATTGGTGATTTTATTTTGGTTTCAATATGTACATATATAATAAATAATGTTTAAAAAATTATAAAAATATACAATTGTAAAAATAATACGGAATGAATAAATTGAATATTTTATTCGAGTATACTATACAATGAGGGTTCAAAACCTAACTTTCACACCTTAACTCCAAAAAATATGAAACAATTTTATTAAATAGTTTATTAAACGTTATATACAGTTAGAGTGATTTTTATACATTTAGAGTTTTTATTTGGAAGATACATGTCTGTGAAATTGGATTTTGACTTTTTATTTTGTGTATAAAAAGTACATTGTGTATTGTTTTTATATAATCTCAATTTTGTATTTTTGTTTACATTATTAGCTACAACTTTCATATACAAAGTTTCTTTATTTGATGTATATATAATAACGAATAAAATAAGTGTTGTGGAAAAAAGAATGAAAGAATAGAAAGCTTGCTTTTTTCTAGAGGTCTAGGGGTCATTATATAGGACAAAACCCCAGAGAGCTCAAAGGAGAAAATACATAAATACCACATAGAATATTCATGCCACATAGAATATTCTCTTAACATATACTCCTACCACATAGCATATTCTCTTAATATATACTCCTGCTACATATAATATTCTCTTAACATATACTCTTGCCATATAGAATATTCTCTTAACATATATACTCCTAACACTCCCCCTCAAGTTGGAGCATTTTTATCAATCATGCCCAACTTGGAAACAATCCAGGAGAGTCGATTCTTGGGCGGTGCTTTTGTGAAGACATTTGCAAGCTGAAGGTCAGTGTTGATGTGAGGAGTAGTAATCCTTCCAATCCTGACAACATCATGAACAAAATGGTAGTCAACCCCTATATGCTTGGTTCGCTCATGGAACACCAGATTCGTGGCAATATATGTAGCAGATTTGTTATCACAATATAGTGGAATAGGAGTAGTGACAACAATAACAAGTTCTTGCAAAAAAATTTAATAGCCACGTGATCTCGCAAGTAGCTTGAGCCATCGCCTTGTACTCTGCTTCTGCACTGGATCTAGATACAACAACATGCTTCTTGCTTCTCCAAGTAACAAGATTTCCTCCATCCATCATAACAGAACCTGTGGTGGAGCGCCGATCCTCTGGTGAGCTTGCATAATCTGCATCAGCATATGCAATAATACCGGTGTACCCATTTACCCCGTAGAAGAGGCCACTTCCTGGTGATTCCTTCACGTATCGTAGAATCTGAAGAACATCCTTCCAGTGATTGTAACAAGGAAACTCCATGAGTTGACAAGCTATGCTCGCTGCATAGGAAATATCTGATCTGGTGATAGTAAGGTAAAGAAGTTTGCCAACCAGACTCCTATATCAAGTAACATCTTCGAATATAGGTCCAGAGGATGTGAAGTGTTTCTTAGGATCTGTGGGAATACTAGCGGGCTTGCATCCAAGTAATCCAGCTTCCGTAAGAATGTTCTGACAGCATTTTCTCTGTGAAAGATGAAGACCCTCTGTAGTGCGTAGTACTTCTATGCCCAAGAAATATCGTAGTGGACGAAGATCCTTGGTAACAAATACGTTCTGGAGGAAGGCCTTGGTCTCTAGTCCCTTTATCATCATCACATGTGATGACCATATCATCCATATAAACTGCAAGAATAATAGTACCAGTTGTTCGTCTTCTGACAAACACAGAATAATCAGATATTGTTCTCTGGAAGCCAAGAGTGTTGATCTCTGTAGTAAGTCCGTCGAACCATGCCCTTGGGCTTTGTTTAGGTCATATATTGCTTTGCAAAGTCGACAAACACACTACCCCTCGACTTCATAACGCGGAGGTTGCATCATATATACTTCCTCATTAAGATCGCCATATAGAAACGCATTTTTCACATCTAACTAAAATATATGACATGCCTTATTAGATGCCACAGAAAGGATAGTCCTTATTGACCCCATATGCGCAACTGATGAGAATATCTCAAAGTAATCCACTCCATATGGTTGTATGAAGCCCTTTGCCACGAGCTTTCAACATGTCAATCGATCCATCTGGTAGTTATTTGGCAGTGAAGAACCACTTACATGCCACAGGTTTAGTCCATCTGGGACATTACACTAGATCCCATGTTCCCCTGGAAATAAGAGCATCCATCTTGTCATCCATGGCCTTTCGCCATCCTAAATCCTGCAAAGCACTATGGTGGTCTCTTGGAATAGAAATAGTCATGAGAGCATCTGCATATCTTCTGTCAGTGGTTTATAAAGTAGCAGTAGAAGTGAAACGAGACATGGGATGAAGTGTGCACTGCCTCTTAGTTCTACGTAGAGCAATGGGAAGCTCCTCAGGAACATCCGGGATAGCAATGGAGGGGACACTTGAATTAGGTATATCATCCTACAATAAAGAAATAGGTAATGAAACATCTCGTGATTGGGATTTTTGTTTTCGCTTATAGACAATTGATGGAGGTGGGAGATCAAAAGGGATATCGGTAATAGATTGTATGAAGAAGCTAGTCTGCTCAAAAAAGGTTACATCTGCAGATATATAATAGTGACGTGCAATAGGATCAAAGCACCTGTAATCTTTTTGAGTACGTGAATAACCAAGAAAACACATTTAATAACATGAGGAGAGTTTGTCAGTAGTGTGAAAGTTATGAACAAATGCAACACATTCAAAAATTCGTAAGGGTAGAGGAAAAGGTAGCTCAGTTGGGTAAAGCAGAGAGAAGGGGGTGGATCCATTTATGGATGGAGATGGAACCCTTTTGACAAGATGGACATCAGTTAAAACAACACCCCTTCAATAGATTTTGGGAACTTTCATCTGGGTGAGGAGGGATCGGGCTATATTTAGAAGGTGTCCGAGTTTCCTTTCGGCTGCCCCATTTTGTCGCGAAGTGTAAGGACATGATGTTTGGTGAATGGTGCCCCGGGATGCAAAGAAGTTGGTTAGATCATGTTGAGTGAATTCCAAAGCGTTATCTGTGCGAAAAATTTGAACACCAGAAGAAAAGATATTTTTGACATAATGGAAGAAATTATTAATAATGTTGCTAATCTATGATCATTCTTTTAACAGATAGACCCAAGATGATTGACTTCATTGGCAAAAACAACAAAGTACTTATGCCCACTCAGGGTACGGATCGAACAGGATCCCCAAATATTACAATGGACTAAAGAAAAAGGAATTTTGCAGTGAGGTCCAGAACGAGCAAGGAAGGATGCTCGATGATGTTTCCCGAACTGACATGCCTTGCACTCAAAGGGCTTGAGCATAGAAAGCTCAGGGAATATTAAAGAGAGAGCTTTGGCGGATGGATGATCGAGACGAAGATGCCAATGAAAGGGATCAGTGGATATAGATGTAGCATCAGCAAAATCAGAATCAGAGGGGATATCAAGATAATATAGGTCGTTCTTCTCATGTCCCCCACCAAAAATCTGTCTCCTCCGGATGTCCTGAAAATAATAACAGTTTTCACCAAAAATCACATGACAATTTAGTTCCTGGCATAACTTTGAACAAATAAGAGAGTAAGCAGAAAATCAGGAGCATAATGCACATCAGTAAGTCGGAGTTTGGATGAAAACTCCATAGTCCCCACACTACTGATAGGGGAATGCACTCCATTGGCAACCCAAACAGTCCTCACAATGGAAGACGGATGTGCAGAGGTGAGAAGACTACCTTCTCCCATCATATGAGTAGAGGCACAAGAGTCAATGATCCATGCAGGAATAGATGCAGAGGCAACATTGGAAAGTGTACCTGAAGTAGTGGCTAGACTCGCAATAGGAGTAGAGGTACTAGTGTTGCAAGCAGAATTTTGTAGCAGCTGACGTAGACGAGCATACTCAGATGCAATGAAGGATGTCTGACAATTGCCAGACAGTTGTTCTGGCGAGGTATCTATATTATCATATGGGCCTTCGTATGAGGTAGCCTCATAGGCACTATTGGCATTAATAAGCATGCCAAACTTTGCCCAACAACGTTCAGATGGATTATTCCAGCGTCCGCAGTGTGTGCATTCTTGATAGATGGTGGTGGCGGGATCCCATCCACGTCCGAAGTCACGTCCTCATCTAGCCTCAAGGCCACGACCACAGCCAAAGTCACAACCATGTCCTCCTTGGTAGTTAGGTCGTCCTCTAGCAAAATGTGCAGTAGTCTCCGTAGATAGCTGAGGAGGGGGAGAATTAAGTTCCTGTAATTGACCATATATGGTATCTAGAGCGGGTAGCGCAACAGTAGTTAGAAATTGGTCCTTCACAGTCTTGTATCGCAGATGTAATCCTGACAGGAAACGATACACTTGCCATTCTGCATGCTCACCTATCTGCTTATCAGAACAAGCAGGCTGAAAGATAAGAAGCTCCTCAAACATGCCTGTAAGGAGCCTATAGTACTCGACCAAAGATGTATCTCTCTGATTTGCAGATCAAATCCGTATGTAGATATCTGAGAGCCTGGACTTAGTTATCTTATGGGAGTATGTGTTCTCAAAGCTCTCCCACATAGCCTTTACCATCTCCTTATAAAGAAGATTTGATGCAATATTTGGATCGGCGTTGTTCATCATCCAAGTAATCACTTGGCAGTTGTCCACGTACCAGGTATCGTAGTCTTTGTCCATCTCCTTGGACGGATCTTTTGTGAGAACATAGTTCTTTTGTTGACCACCAATAAACACCTTGAAGGATCTGGACCATACTAAGTTCTCGAAGCCTTTTAGCTTTATATGAGTGCCATGTACCATCACAGAAGAAGTCCGGTACATGGGCTTGGGCTCTGCAAATGACATGGTGGTTGAGTAGGTCAAGAAAAAGTGACCTAATTAGTTCTTACAGTCTTATTCAAACATCACGGAGACCTAGCAGTGCATCGATTAGGTAATCGGCATCAAGTGATGATAGCCTAGGTATTCGACAAGGGAGAGAGAGGCAGTTGATGGGTGGGGAGCTGTGTGGGGGCGTCTGGGACGACGCTGGCGAGCACCTAGGGCGGTGCAGGAAGCCTGGGATAGCGTCTAGAGAAGCTTGAGGCGGCGCTGGAGGTGTCTAGAGCGACACGATGGGCCTGGGGTAGCATGAGGCGACGTTGGGGCACTGGGGGGGGTCGCCTAGGGTGCGAGCAGAGTTGCAAGGCACCTCGGATGGCACGAGTGAGCGTATGGGGCAGCGCTGGGCCGCTTGGAGCAACGAGCGGTAGCGCGGACTGCGCCGAAGGTGCTTGGAGTCGTCACAGGTAGGCGGTTGTTGCTTAGGGAGGACTTGGAGCTGGTGGTGACGGAGGGATTTATGTCAAAACACATGTCTAGGACCGATGCTATGATACCATGTGCAAAAAATAATGAAAGAATAGAAAGGCTTTCTTTATTCTAGAGCTCTAGGTTCCTTATATAGGACAAAACCCTAGACATCTCAAAGGAGAAAATACATAAATACCATATAGAATATTCCTACCACATAGAATATTCTCTTAACATATACTCCTAACACATAGAATATTCTCTTAACATATACTCCTGCAACATAGAATATTCTCTGAACATATACTCCTGCGAAATAGAATATTCTCTTAACATATATACTCTTAACAGGTGTCAAAAATAAATTATTGATGAATAAATAACTATGATTTTTATTGTATTTTTGACCCTTATCTCCTCCTACTTTATTCCGTATCGACCAATCAATTCTTGACTTGGTCTCGGGGTTTAGGGTCATAAAATATCTTCGATAGTTTATTCTTTTTCTTTTCTTTTCTTTATTCTAGAATTTTGGTATTATAAACAATATTATTTACACAATAATTGCAATAAATGATGAACGCTATTTTGTATAAATTAATGCTATTTGCATGCATTATCCAGAGCAAAATGATAGAATAAAGATGATGAAATAGAGATTCATTAGATATGTACACAATGGAGTCAGTTTTATGTCAAATGGAGTTAGCATGGATTAATTAAAAATTCATGAAGTTAGATGAAAATGCATGGATGTACGAATGCAATATGAAGTGCAGATTTATGCAAATTATTTATGAGTGCATGAAAGTTTATTTTATGAAGTTAAGATATAGATGATCCTAAATTCTCGGGACGAAGCTCTATTTTCAGTTAATTAGACTGATGAATGATGGATTCATCACCTACAGATTACCATTATCTTGTTGGAGATTCCAAGTACTTAAAGAATGTCTTTATGTTCCAGATGTTATAAGAAACTTGATATGTGTATATAAGTTAGTTAGAAATGGATATGTGTTCTTCTTGTGTAATAAACTTGACATAAGTCATTATGATATATATATATATATATATATATATATTGCGAATGGTATTCTAATTTCTCGTGGACTCCATGAATTAGAATTATGCATTGATGAATGTTTCAAGAATGTAACACCCACTGATAAAAACCTTAAAAGAACCAAAGAGGGTGGAATTCATTCAAACATGATTTGAGATCAAAGGCTTGGTCATTTATCTATTGATATGATCAATAGATTGAATAAGAATGGACCCTTAGATTTTCACAGGTCCAAACTTTGTCTACTTGAGAATAATGCATTTGAGGTAAAATGACCAGAGTACCCTTTCATAATAAGGTTACACGATGCGATGGTATTCTTGACCTAATACATACCGATGTATGTGGTCCCTTCAGAACCACGATTCTAAATGGACATCGAAATTATTTGACATTTATTGATGACCATATACGATACGAGTTTATCTTCCCGATACGTCATAAGTCTGAAACCTTTGAAAAGTTCAAAGGATTCATGCCTTTGGTTGAAAACCAAACCGATAGGAAGATCAAACGGATTCGATCTCACGAAGATGGAGAGTACCTATCAGATGAATTTAAGCAATACCTCAAAGAGAGGGGAATTGTATCCAATATCACTCCTCTCGGAACTCCCAAACAAAATGGTGTTGCCGAAAAATATAACATGATCATCATGGACATGGTCCGTTCAATGATGAGCAAAGCACATTTACCTCTTACTTTCTGGGAATATGTATGCAATATATATCCTAAACAAGATTCCTAGCAAATCTGTACCCAAAACCTCTCAGGAGCTTTGGTTTGAAACCAAGTCCAGTGTTAGACACTTGAGGATTTGTGGTTGCTTGGTCCATGCGAAAAACGCCTATGCAAGTAAGCTAGGATCTCACACTAGAGAGTACTACTTTATTGGGTATGTAAAGAACGGTATTGGATACCAACTTTGCAACCCTACGAATGGTATTCTAACTTCCGATGGACTCTATGAATTGTACATTGATGAATGTATCGCGAATGTAACACCACCTGATAAAAATCTTAAAAGAACCACAGAGGGTGGAAATCATTCGAACATGATTTGACATCAAAGGCTTGGTCATTTTATCTATTGATATTATTAATAGATTGAATAAGAATGGACCCTTAGATTTTTACAGGTCCAAACTTTGCCTACCTTAGAATAATGCATTCGAGGTAAAATGACCAGAGTGCCCTTTCATAATAAGGTTACAACGATGCGATGGTATTCTTGACCTATTACATATTGATGTATGTGGTCCCTTCAGAATCACGATTCGAAATGGACATCGATATTATTTGACATTTGTTTGATGACCATTAGCGATACGAGTTTATCTTATCGATACGTCATAAGTCTGAAACATTTGAAAAGTTCAAAGGATTCATGGCTTTAATTGAAAACCAAACTGATAGGAACATCAACATATTCGATCTCATCGAGATGATGAGTACCTATCAGATGAATTTAAGTAATACCTCAAAGAGAGGGGAATTGTATCCAATATCACTCGTCTCGGAACTCCCCAACAAAATGGTGTTGCCAAAAAATGCAACATGACCATCATGGACATGGTTCGTTCAATGAAGAGCAAAGCACATTCACCTCTTAATTTCTGGGAATATACAGTAGATACCGCAATATATATCCTAAACAAGATTCCTAGCAAATATGTACTCAAAACCTCTCATGAGCATTGGTTTGGAACCAAGTATAGTGTTAGACACTTGAGGATTTGGGGTTGCTTGGTCCATGCGAAGAACATGGATGCAAGTAAGCTAGAATCTCGCACTAGAGAGTGCTACTTCATTGTGTATGTAAAGAATGGCATTGGATACCAACTTTTACGACCTTGAGACTCAAAAGGTTTTCTTTTCTAGAGATGTAAAATTTATGAAGAATAACTTACTTAAGGATCAAGATAAAATAAAGTAAAGGAACTCATTGAATCCCCTTAAAATATTGACCTTCCTGAACCAGAAATTAAAAATGTGAATAAAAATGAAACACATGAAGTTCTTCGAAGGAGTTTGAGAGTGATTGTACCACCTGAAAGGTACGGATTCCATGTGTCAAGTGAAACTAGCAGTGATCCAACTTCATTTGATGAAGCATTCGTGAATCATGATATGGAAAGGTGGATGCTAGAAATGAAATCTGAAATAGACTCCATGTATAAGAATGGTGTATGGACCCCTAGAGGATCCACCTATAGGGAAAAACCCATTAGATGTAAATGGATTTTTAAGAGAAAGAGGGGACTTGATGGGAAGGTAGAGACCTTCAAGGCATGGCTCGTAGACAAGGGCTACATACAGAGAGAAGACATCAACTACGATGAGACATTCTCACCTGTGGCTATGCTCAAATCCATCAGGGCACTGCTAACTATAGTTACATATCTTAACTACGACATCTGTTAGATGGATGTCAAGACGACATTATTCAATGGATACCTTGAGGAGGATATCTATATATAGCAGCCCCGACCTTCATAGCTGGGGAAGGTAAAGTATGCAAGACGAAGAAATCCATCTATGGACTTAAAAAAGCTTCTTGTAACTGGAACATCAGGTTTGATGAAACCATAAAGACTTATGATTTTATTCAGAATCCTGATGAACCATGTGTGTACAAGAAGCTTAGTGGGAGCATCATTGTATTCATCGTGCTTTACATAGATGACATCCTTATCTTTCAGAATGATACATGGATGATGACTAGTGTCAAGATTTGGTTGTTTCTATACCTTCGAGATGAAAGATCTTAGAGAAGCCTCATATATCTTGGGTTTCAATATGTTCAGAAACAAAGAAAAGAGGAGTTTGGGATTGTCACAACACGGATACATTAAGAAGATCTTGGAACGTTTCCATATGGATAATTTCAGGAAAAGCTTCCTTTCCTTAATACTTGGTATCCATCTATTTAAAGGGAGGGCTCCTCAAAGTGTTGAGGATAGACATGGTTGATGCCCTTAGGCATCAACTTTGGGAAGCATAACGTAAGACATGATGTGCACAAGGTCAGATATCTGCCATTCAGTGGGAGTGGTAAGTAGTTACTAATCCTTCTATGGAGAACAACACTGGAATGTAGTAAAGAACATGTTAAGTATCTAAGACGGACACAAGATTACATCTTAGTCTATGGAGATGGTGATCTCCGAGTCTTAGGATACACAGATTCAGACTTCCAATCCGATATAGATGATCGCAATTCAGCTTCATGGTTTGTATTCTTGTTGAAGGTGGAGCTGTGAGCATGAGAAGCAAGAAGCAGGACACTACGACTGATACAACAACAGAAGCTGAATATAGTGTTGCATCAGATGCTGCAAAGTAGGAGGTGTGGTTATACAAATTCATACTGGAACATGGCATAGTTTCTTCTTATGCTCCCATCATGCTGCTTTGCAATAACAAGAGCCATAGTTTAGGCGAACGAACCCAGGTGGTATCAAGAAAACACGAGGAAAGGAAATACCACATCATTCAAGAGATTCGAAAGCGTGGTAACATAATAATCACCAAGGTCACCTCTACCGAACTAATTCCCTTACCAAACCTTTACCCCAAAAGGTTTTCGACCATCATGTAATGATCATGGGTTTAAATATTATACTCGAATGGTTCTAAGTGCTAGCGGGAGATTGTTAGTCATGTGAAGCCGGGGACAAACCATTTCTATAATAAATGTTATTGTAATATTTGATATATCAATAAAGGTTCTAGGTTTATTTCACTCCATGTCTAAGATTAAATGAACGAATGCACTTATAAGATCCTTTAATATAATTAGGGTTATGTACCATGGCCATCTTAATAATCATATAGCTGTTAATTCAATGGTTGAATCATAGAGGTTGGTGCTTGTATGATATCCGAAGAGTTAGATTGAGGACTCATAGAGCACCGTCAAATGATTATTAAGAGATGATCTCCAGCTTGAGAAGGAGATGATAATTCTTTTCTAAAGGTTAATATCTAAGCGACCTCTAGATGCAAGTCCTCTCTGTATAGGAACAGGGATTCAAAGGTGTCAGATAAGTTAGTTCAAATAGTTGACTTAGCGGGGTCAAGATAACCAAGACCTATGTTGTATGGTGTCACGATATAAGTGTGCATCCTCTGATCGGAGATAGATGTATTACTATATATCTAAGTATTTACAATATGCAAACCATTAGGATGATGATCTAATCAAGGTCTATAGACTGGCGAGCTTGTGTTCATACGAGGGTATATGAGTAATATGATCTCTCAAAGGGATCATATAGGTTCACTACTGAATCAGAAGGCATGAGCTCACCCATGAGGTATTAGGATCGATCAACTTCAATGCATGGTCATCTTACTTTGGAAGCATGATAATAATTTGTAGGTATGATATATGATTTTGGAAAGTATATGATTGATACCAACTCCTGATGACCGAATTAAAAACTTAATGATAAAACCCTGAAGAAGACAATCTAAATATGATCTAAAACTTCAGGTTTTTTCTAAGTCATTTAGTATGCAAGATGTAGGAGAATTAGGAATATTCAAGGGTGATGTGATCGTAAATGATTGTATTACCATGACACTTCCATTATGAGAGAGTAATGAAACATGTTTGGGTTTTAGTGACTCCTCTCAATAGAGATGTAATCTTATCTTATTCTAAATGTTGGACATTGATCAGAATGCAATTCGGATGCAATGAGAAGATTAGACTTACAACCTTGATTAATTCAAACATCTTTGAGAGGTCCTCGAGATATGGATTTGAGATGTGATTTCAATATCCAAGTCACTATACATGACATGTACAATCGCCCTGTCCTTATCTCCAAGTATCCGTAGAGAAAGCACATTATTCTTGAAAGAGTTCAAAATAAATTCCATCGTTGATAATGTATCTGAGTTGAAAAATGTATGATTAAATGTGATTTAATTATCATGAATATTGTTAATATGATTCGCTTTATTTGCACACATGAGAATAGTTATCTAAGATAATCAAATATGATTCAATTATCAAGTATATGACTATTATAGATATTATTATCCATAATAATCATAAATATGATTTATAATATGATGAAGATATTTAATTGTAAAAAAATATACAAATTAAATGTTAATGTGAATTGGATTCACATTGAACATGTAATTGTAAATGCAATTCACATTTTATATTAAATGTATGAATATGATTCATAATTGTTGATGGCATGATTGAAATTATGATAAAATAATTTGGAACTATTTTGGTGAATAATTTTGCAACAAAAGCTGTTGCACATGTGGAATATTTGGAGAGATATGAGATCTATCATTTAATTAAGAAGAGAGCCACCTTCCCTTTTAATAGGGTGGACGACCATGGAGTCCTACTTCATGTATAGTTGTCCACTCTATTAAGGGAAGGAGGCGTGTCCTCTTTCCTTTGTTTCTACATGAAATTGATTTGAATAAAATTGATTGTGTTGTAAATTATTTGCAGCAAATTTAATTTATTTTAAATTGATTATTTGTTATTGCAAATTTATGCTTCAAAATCATGGACGTTGATAAAAAGCACAAAATAATCTAGATACTTGATTATGAGTGTACATGGATTGAGATCCATGAACATCCAATTTGGTATAAGAGGGGTAGCCCTAGTCTTTTCTATTTACATCAATTTGAAGAGTAACAACTCTATCTATCCATATTCTCACACATGTCCTCCCTCTCTTTCTCAACATCATGGTCAGCCACATTGTTGACCTAGAGAGACTCGAAGTCGTCGTGACACCGTTGTACTGCTAGATTGTCTGCTCGTGGATCTTCTCCATCTTCGGTGCTTCTTGCTCGTGAAGAAGGCATCAGATTTCGTAAGAAGAAATCAGGATACTCCTCGCTCAGATCAACAACTTAGATTGCGGGAAACATGCGTCTCATCCACGTGCCTGCAAGTGCGATCTTCGTCGGATCGACCTTGAGACAGGAGGTCTCTTATTTTAGATACAAGGGACCGCAAACACGCTTCAAGAGGTATTTTTATAACTCATTTGTGATCTTGATGAAACGATATGAGAAGTATTCTCATATCATGTGGCTTCATCTATTTAAGAACTTTAAATTATGATGCCCCAAACAATTAGTATGACTAGTCGCTCTTGATCCCATGTGATATGATCTTCAAGCTTCTGTGATGCGTTAAGGCCCAAACCCTAGCCTTCATTTACTATGTGGAGAAAGAAGAAAGTGCAAAGTATGCTTCAAAATGCTAACCCTATAGGAGTTTATATAGTACCTCCTCCCACACAAATAAATCCTAAGAATTCATGGCATATCAACAAGAGGCCTTGCTGGTTTAAGGTGAAGGCTTCCACATTTGCTCGACAATCACTAATTGTAGAGGTGTGCATGGTTAACATTATAAACATTCTTGTATTTTCTAAAAACTATCACGTCGAGTGTCTAGAGAAAAAAGAACTTCTCAGAGAGGAGCAACTAATCTTACATCAAACAAGATAATCAACATCTCCTCACAATGCGATTAACGAATCAATTTGTGATTTTTAATGTTACATACGAGTCAATATGATGATGTCATATTCCAATCATTTTCTGTCGGTGTTTTGATCGCATTTCATATTTGCTAAGATGCAATGTACTAGTATTCATTTATGCGTGTTCATTTAAAATTATCGGAGTATAACGGATCCACTTCACTATATAGTTTTGATGGCAAGACCATATATATTTTGGAAATGGATGACGTCCTAATGGAACTTGTTAATCAGAGTGACACAATGGGGAGCACATGGTAAGAAAAATTACAGTTACTAGAAGGGATATCATTATAGTCGGTTTATATAAAAGATTTAGAAACGGATATCTGCAACATTGGGTCATGAAAGATGACTTTCCTTGTATCAACAGAGATTTGTTCATTGGATGAGCGTCTACATTGTCTCACTTCCGACAACCCCGAGTTGTGGGAATATGGAAGTTTGGACTTTTCCCTTTCTCCTATGAAATAAATGGTTATATTATTTTCTTAATATGATGTTTACACAATGATAGCCAGTAGGCTGGTAATGTATATACCAAGTTAAAAGACCATCGATTCCATCATTCTGACATATGGTTGATATCATGAATTGTTCTCCAATAATCATCTTGCAATATACCCCAAATAGAAATTTCTTGTGTTATGTCAACTATGTATGTGAATAACAACATCAATAAATATTCAATTATGCTCTATGGCTGTAGAAACTTCCATTTTATTGATTGCATATTTTGTTTCGAGGATGGAGTTCAGGAATACATGAAAACACAAAATGCATACTCAAAAAAAATAACTAACTTCTATTTGTGTTTTTATTTTGTTAACCGAGCAGATAACAACACATAATTACCATTTATCCCTCCTTATCTGACAGGTTCTTATCCCCTGCAAACGAATGGAAACGAGGGATACAGCAACTTGATCCCTCCTTATCATGTATCTCACTGCTGAACGAGGCATGAGATCCATTGCAGATTTGAAATTTCTATTGAATTGATGCAATAGTGGCAAGAGAAAACTAAAAATGTGCCACAATTACCACACAAAAAAGTCCTGCATATGCGTCACAGCAGAGTTCCATGGTTTCATCTTATAAGTTTTCATTCAGTAGTAGATATTTCTGTACTATGTAAATAAGTAGTTAGATGCGGACTTGTACAACACCTTCAATAAGCTTTTGATGAAAAAGAGTGGGAATTTCAACGGTTGCGGATAATCTGGGGGTGAAGGTGCATATTAACTCTGAAGCAGAGAAGTTTGTTAGAAACTTAAGGCGAGCGAAACCAAATGATTCAGGATGTCTCTTTATTTTAGAAGACACTGGGAGTTTCATTTGTGTGTAGGCTCAATAGTTAATTTGAGAATTACAGCCTCTCTGCATCAAGTACTGCATGTAGAAGCTTCACGGATGTAAGAGGATTCATATATTTATGTACAAGATATATGAAAGTAAGGATTGGCAACTCGCCTACATAGACATCATAAATCACAAATTCGGGCATCTTTTACTTGATAAAATATCAATAACACAGTAAGTGCATAGTTGCATCCCTTCTTAACCAATCAGCAGATACATGTGGTCTCTTTCTAAATATTAGTACATGATACAGCACACACCACTACTATAGATTTTCACTTAATGACGAGAAATCAACAACAGTAATTGTGGAGTAGGAAGGACTGGAAGGAGCATGTGCTTCATCTATCTATATTTCACAAGAATCTGATGATTCCCCAAACATGTTGTAACGATTATTTGCCACAAATTCATACACCACGTCTCTAACAAACCTATAGAAGGCATCATAGGAAACAAGAAATATCATGGCAATATATTATTTTCCATGGCAAACTACGTACAAGAAAGGTAGGTTAGGTAGTTCACGTGACTTACCAAGGAACAACTCGCAAGAAAAGTGCAAGTTGAGGAAACGGGAGGTCGAGATACTCCATTATCTTCAGCACGGCATCCGACTTGACATAGGATCTGCAGATAAGGGAGGACAACAAAAGAATCAACTGACCATCTAGTTTAGATTTCTTTCAATTTGATCGACATAAGAAAAGCTGAATAGACACATAGAAGCATGGAAAGTGAATGAAATTGATGAATGTAAACCTGTCCTTCTCAACGAGGACAACACTAGAGATGTCGTCGGGAGATCTTCCAGATCTCTGGAGGAGTTCCCGGCCAGAATCACTCTGGAGAGCCTCAAACCTCACCCTTCTGCAGTGGAACACAGCATGATTTCAGTCACCAAATCGTTATTTCTGCGGATATATGCCATCTAAGCTATTGGCAGTTGGTAGAAGAGAATCTGAGATGATTCAATTTGCCAAACTAGATGAATTGAAACAGTGGGTACTTGCCCATTACTATCGTTGGCTCTCACGAAGCGCACACCTCCATTGCATAGATTGCAGACTCCTGATTCAAAACCATGACTTGGTGAGGGAAAGTCAACAAAATTAATAGCAGATTGCAGTTACTTTAAAACAAACAACAAAGTTAGCGGGGAACGAAGAGGAGAAGAAAGTAGAGACCGTCAAAGAGCATGATGGGTCTAGCGTCATGGTTGAAGAAGTGAGAAGTGGCTTCCACCCAATCCACCGAACCTTCTCTATCCCCGTCAATGATGCTCCTTGCTGCCTCTGGTGGTGTCTCCGTAGCAGCAGCAGCAGTGACGGTGGTGAAAGAGGGGCAAGGGTGGGAGGATGCGGCGGTTGCCGGTGACCAGAAGCGAATCGCGGGAAAAGCAGTGGTAGCAGGAGGTGAAACAGAAGCACGATGATGGTGCAGGGGGCTGGATCTCAGATGTAGACGCCACGCGGACAGCAGAGGCAGTGGGGGAGCCAAGAGGCTGCCCATTTCCGTTGGCGTTCCGAGGGAGCACAGACCCGATATTTGCAAAAGTTAAAGACCATTTCCACCACTCAAAACTTGCTGCAACCTGCATCATCCACGCAGCTACGCCCAACTTGTGTCTGTCTCTTGGTCTCAATTTCAGCATTATGACGGTGGGAGGGAGATGCGCGCCGTCTTTTCTTTAAAAAAAATCCACCCTCGTTGATATTTTCCTTGCAAGCTCCTCTCTTCAACCATCATATCTTAGAGGTGGACAGCAATCAAACAAATCTACGGGCCGACCTAAACCGGAGTAATGCCCGCCTTACTGGTTTCATTGGGAGCACGTGGTTTAACTTTATAAAGTTAGGATTAATCACTGTCTCTAATTGGTTTGGTCAAGGAAATGGATGAAGGAAGAAGCTAAACGTATTATTTTCCATTTTTTTAAACAAAGATAAGTGTGGGACTGGTTCAAGAAATTTTTGGCCATATACTTATTTTCATGGAATGATATTGGAAATATAATACTCGATATAGCATTCATGTTGAATTCAATTTCAAAGTACTACCCTTCTATCATTTCTCCTCGTGTAAAACACACAACATTACAAAGAATCATTCACCCTTCACCACTCCCACCTTGCCCCCTTCTCCTGCCTTTGTCCCTCTCACTACAACATCACCATCCACCTCTCCCCTTTGCCTCATCAACCTCGCCTTTTGCTCACAGCATCCTCAAATCTGTAAGACCATCACAATTGTGCCCCCATCCATGGAGTACTCTGTCTCTTGGAAGGATGGTTGAAAAAGCTTAGACTCTGATTTTACTTAATTCAATGTCGCTTCTAGTATGTTTGATTTTCAGTCAGATCAAAATGAAGGTTAGGATTTAGGCCTTATCGCATCATGAAAGCGTGAAGATCACATCATATGCGATTGGGAGAGACTACTCAAACTAGTTTCTCATGGCAGCGGAATTTAAAAAAAATTAAAGCGATGAAATCACATGATTCGAGAACACTTGTCAAATCATTTCATCATGATCACAAATAAGATATAGGAATACCTCCTGAATTGTGGTTGCAATCGAAGTCTCTAAAGTAAGAGACTGTCTGTCTCAAGTTCGAACCGATAGAGGAGATGCTTGCGAGCGTTGATGAGACGTGTCCTTCTCGCAATCTAAGATGAAGATCTAAGCAATCATCTCATGCAATCCGAGGACTTCTTCACGTGCAAGTAGTATCAAAGAAGATGGAGATCCATGAGCAGTCGAAGCAGCATCACAATGGTGTAGCGGTGACGACAAATCTCTCTAGGGCAAGAGGTGGATGCCCACTCTTGAGAGAGAGAGAGAGGGGTGGGGGCGTGTAATGACAATGAGAGAGAGAGAGAAAGTGAGAGCTTGTAAATTTTGTTTTGTAAAAGAAGAGTTAGGGTTGCATCTTCTTTTATAATTTTTTAGGAGTCCTTGGATCACAATCCATGTGTCACACAAAATTAGTGGTTGAGATTGATTTGTATTTTCATTCAATGGCCATGATTTTGTTGCATAAATTTGCAGCAATAATTAATTTAAATTAAATTAACTATATTGAATTATCATCAATATATTTTAATTCAATCAAAGCAATGCACACAAAAGGATTACGAAGGAGGTAAGGCTCCTTCCAATTAAGGGGGATGACTACTTTTGATTTAGGACTCAAGGGTAGTTGTCCACCCTCCTTACATGGAAGGTGCCTTCCTCTTCCTATTATGTGAGATCACATATCTCACATAATCCTTCATTATTTGCAAGAACTTTTATTGCAAATTTATTCACAAAAATAATTCCAAATTATTTTGTGATAATTTGAATCATGCCATTGGAAATTGTGAATCATATTTGCACACCCAAATCCAATTCACATCAACATTTAATTTGTAAATACTATTTACAATTATCTCTCTCTAATATATTATAAATCACACTTATAAATATACATATATGATTAATATGTATAGTATTATCCATATTATTACTATCCATGATAATTAAATCATATTTAATTGTCTTAGATCATCATTCTCATGCATCTAAATAATATGACATTATTCATGATAATTAAATCATAATTAATTATCAATTTCTCAATGCTCAGATATGCAATTCAACAATGGAAGTATCCTTGAACTCTTTCAACAATAATGCACTTTCTCTGCGGATACTTGGAGATAAGGATACGATGATTGTACGTTTCACGTAGAGTGGCTCGGATATTGAGATCATATCTCAAATCCAGATTTCGGGGACATCTCAAAGATGCTTGATTAAATCAAAGCCGTTAATCTAATATTCTCATTTCATTTGAATCACATTCAGATCAATGTCCAACCTTTAGACTAAAATTTGATCACTTCTATACTGAGATTAGTCACTAAAATCCAAACCTTTTTCATCACTCCCTCGGAATGGAAGTGTCATGGCTATACAATTATTTATGATCACATCACCCTCGAGTACTCCTAATGCCCTCACATCATGCATACTAGAAGACTTAGAATAAACCCAAAGTTTATTATCTCTTTTAGATTGTCTTCTTCAGGGTTTTGTCATTAAGATTCTCATTCGGTCATTAGGAGTCGGTATCGATCATATGCTTTTCAAAGACATATATCATACCAACAAATTCTTGTCATGCTTCCAAAGCAAGACGACCATGGATGAAATTTGATTGGTCCCAATATCTCATGAGTGAGCACATGTCTTCCAGTTTAGTAGTGAACATGTATGATCCCTTTGAGAGATCATATTACTCATATTCCCTCGTATGCACACCAGCTCGTCGGTGTATATACCTTAATTAGATCATCAACCTACTGGTCTGCTAAATATACATACTCAAGCATATAACAATACATATGTCTCCGGTCAGAGGATGCATGCCTATATCGTGACATTATACGACATAGGTCTTGGTTATCTCGATCTCGTTAAGTCAACTCTTTCACCTAACTTATCCGACACCTCCGAGTCTTCATTCGTAAGCAGAGGACATGCATTAAGAGGTCGATCAGATGTCAGCCTTTAAAGAGGAATTGACATCTTCTTCTCAAGATGGAGATCATCTCTTAACAATCATTTGATAATGCTTGATGAGTCATCAATCTAACTCTTTAGATATCACCCAAGCACCAGCCTCTATGATTCAACCATTGAATCAATAATTGTGTGATCATTAGGATGGCTATGGTACATAACCTTGATTGTACTAAGGGGCCTTATACGCATTCATTCATTTAATCCCAAACATGGAGTGAAATAAAATAAATAATTTTTATTGATATATCGAAGATTACAATAACATTTATTGCAAAAATTGTTCATATCGGGCTCACATGGCTAATAATCTCCCACTAACCCTCATAACCATTCAGGTACAATCTATAAACCCATACTCATAACATATTGATCGAAAATCATTTGTGTCAAAAGTTTGGTAGGGGGATCAGCAATGTTATCGTTAGAGGCCATCTCAGTGATGATGATGTCACCACGCTTTTGAATCTCCCGAATGATGTGGTATTTCCTTTCGACATGCTTGCTCTTTTGATGCCATCTGGGTTCTTTCGACTAAGTTATGACTCTCGTGTTATCGCAGAGTAGCGGGATAGGAGTATAAGATGAAACTATGCTAAGTTCCAGGATGAACTTGCGCAACCACACCGCCTTCTTTACAGCATCTGATGCGGCAATGTATTTAATGTTTGTTGTTGAATCAGCTATAATGTCCTACTTCTTGATTTTCTAGCTTACAACACCACCGTTCACTAGGAACACAAACTCTGATATTGACTTTTGATCATCAATATCAGACTAGAAGTTCGAATCTTCATATACTAAGTCTTGGAGATCACCATCTCCAAAGATCAAGATGTAATCTTGCGTCCGTCTAAGATACTTAAAGATGTTCTTCACTGCATTCTAGTATTGTTCTCCGTAGCAAGATTGATAACGGCTTACCACTCCCACTACATGGCAGATATTTAGCCTTGTGCACATCATGGCGTACATTAGGCTTCTCACAGCTTATGCATAGGGGCATCCACCCATGGCTTTCTTATCTTCTACACTTTGAGGATCCATCCCTTTAGATAGGTGGATACCATGTCTTAAGGGAATGAAGCCTTTCTTGGAATTCTCCATATGGAACGTTCCAAGATCTTCTTAATGTACCCATATTGTTATAAACCTAAAGTCCTCTTTTCTCTGTTCCTGAATAGATTCAAACCCAAGATATGTGAGACTTATCCAATATCTTTCATCTTGAAAGTATGGGACATCCAAATCGTAACACTGGTCATCATCCATGTACCATTCTCAATGATAAGGATGCCATCTACATAATGCAAGATGAACACAATGGCATTCCCACTATGATTCTTATACACACATGGTTTATCAGGATTCTGAACAAAATCATAACTCTTTATGGTTTCGTCAAATATGATGTTCCAGCAACGAGAAGCTTGCTTGAGCCCATAGATGGATTTCTTCAGCTTGCATACTTTACCTTCCTCGGTTATGAAGCCTTGGGGTTGCTCCATATAGATATCATCCTCAAGGTATCCATTGAGGAAAGTCTTCTTGATGTCCATCTTTCAGATGCCGTAGTCATGATATGCAGCTATAGCTAGCAGTGTCTTGATGGATTTAAGCATAGTCATAGGAGAGAATGTCTCATCGTTATCGATGCCTTCTCTCAGTGTATATCCCTTGGCTACGAGTCGTTCTTTGAAGGTCTCTACCTTCCCATATGTACCCTCTTTTTCTTGAAAATCCATTTATACCCAATGGGCTTTACTTCTTTAGGTGGATCCCCTAGGGTCCATACACCATTATTATGCATGAAGTCTATTTCAGACTTCATTGCTAGCATCAATCTATCCATGTCATGATCCACGAGCGCTTCATCAAAGAAGTTGGATCATTGTCAGTTTCATCTAACACATGGAATCCGTACCTTTCAGGTGGTGCAACTACCCTCGAACTCCTTCGAAGAGGTACATGTGTTACATCTTTATTTACATCTTCAGTTTCCAGTTCAGGAAGCTCACTATCCTCAGGGGATCTAATGAGTTCCTTCACTTCATTTTTGTCTTAACTCTTAAGGAAGTCATCCTCTAGAAAATGTGCATCTCTAGATTTGAAGACATTCTGAGTCTCAGGGTCATAAAGTTGGTATCCAATACCGTCCATTACATACCCAATGAAGTAGCACTATCAAGTGTAAGATTTCATCTTACTTGCGTACACGTTTTTCGCATGGACCAAGTAACCCCAAATCCTTAAGTGTCTAACATTGGGTTTGGCACCATACCAAAGCTCATGAGGAGTTTTAGGTATATATTTTCTAGGAATCTTGTTGAAGATATATGTTGTAGTCTCTACTGCATATCCACAAAAATTAAGTGGTAAATACGCCTTACTCATCATTGAACGGATCATGTCCATGATGGTCATATTGCATCTTTCAACAACACTAATAAGTTGGGGAGTTCCACAAGGAGTGAGATTGGAGACAATTCCTTTCTCTTTAAGATTTTCCTTAAATTCATCTGAGAGGTACTCGCCAACTTGGTCAGATTGAATCCATTTAATATTACTATCAATTTGGTTCTCAACCAAAGCCATTACTCTTTGAACTTTTCAAATGTTTTAGATTTATGGCGTACTAGAAAGATAAATGATACTCGAATTTTGCCTGCGGTTAATAAAGGTGTCGGTGTAGAAAAACCACAAAGACAAAATTCGATTGATCAAACAAAAATTCAAAAAAATTAAGAGAGAGAGAGAGAAAGAGAATGAATAAAGTGATTTCTCTCCTATTTTATCTTAAACTAATTATTTATCTAGGTAAGTTTCCCTAGGTCGAATACAAGGAGGCAGAATAACTATGCTTCGATTTTTGGGAGAAGAGGTATTTTTGTGAGTTTTATCTCTTCTTGATGAAAGAAAGAAAAGTCGTCAAGATGGATGCGAAATTTAAAATATCAATCAAATAAATATATGATGAAAAACTCTGAAATTGTAATAGAACCTCTCTAAGTAGTTGGCTAACTACCCTAAAAGATTCGTCAAAAAATAAGACCCACAAAGTGTCCAAAATTCACTATGTATACAGGGGTACAACTTTAAAAAAAAAAGAAAGAAGTTTGCAATTTGGTCCCTGGCAAGGACTGAAATGAAAAGAAAACAAGTTTTATTACATTTAGGTCCCTGTATGGGGACCTAAATGCAATATCTGGAAACTTTTGAATATGGTAGGAATTTTTGGACTTGCGGGGGCCTATGTTGCAATTATTCCACCGTTTCGCACGAACGACCTAGATTAGACAGAGCGCGCTTGATCATGGTTGTTTAAAGCAGCCACGTGTCGCAAGGCTGTAACCCGCCTGTTTTTGCGGTTCTTCCCTAATTCTGATGCGGCTAAAGATGGGTCTCCTTCTCTGATCATGCTCCGGTGAAGTCGAACGGTGGGCGAGCTCCGGCAGGTCCAAGAGGGGATCGCCTATCCCCTCCGAGCTATCCTACGGCGAGAGGTGTTCTAAGAAGACGGCATCACTGATCGAAGGTTCAAGGGTCTCAAACCCGAACTCCTGGTCATGCACGATTGTTCGATTGGCGATGAAGATGCTCCAGAAGATGAATGATGAAGCTCTAGATGCAATAACAGACCTGCAAGAAGATGGGACTTGCTCGATTGACCAGAAGTCAGCCAAGAAGTTAGTAGTTATTGCAGTTCATAATAGGGTTCCAGAAAGTTTTGTATCAAGTAAATATAGAATGTGAATTGGTTTAAATCGAATTGGAATTGAGATGAATTATTGATTGTGACTCAAAGAGGGTAATTAATGGAGCCTAATCAAGCGATTATCTAAGCTAATTGGGCGATGAAATTGAGGGGAAAAGGAAAGGGGGTGAATGTTGCACCTGTGAATGAGAGTGTACAACTCTCTGATCTTTGTTTAATGGGCGGTGGTCCAGGAGCTCTACACGGCGGTGATAGCCGTGATGCAAGGCAGCGATGCCTTGGAACCTTCCTCCGTCAATCAGACTCTCACGGGGAATGGCCTCTGGCCCTGTCATGGCCGAAATGAGGTCAGAATCAGGTGGAGAAAAGAGGGTGATGACCAGGTTGTTCTGGTTCTGGAGAAGTTAGTTGGTTTGAGCCAACTTTGAGATGATTTATAGAGAGATCAATGGGGAGTTGGTAGAGATCAATGGCTAGCGTGGATCTTGGTCGTTAGGTGGGTAGCATAGATGGTTAGGATTGGGTTTAGGATGAATGATGGACATGGGGAAATTAGGCGAAGTGAAGGCATTGGAATAGTTTGCAATGAACTGTTCTGGAGAAAGATGAACCAGGTGTTGACACGTGTCAGCACCTGGTTGGCCAGATGTGATAATTATAGTATAAATTAGATAATAAATAATAATTAACATTATTTTAAATAGGTATAAAAATGAAAATATAAATAATTAATTTATCTAAATTATGGAATAATTAATTTTGATAAATAATAAATAATTTATGAAATATAAATATAATATTAACAAATAGGTATAAATAATACTTAATAAATATATATTTGATTTGTAATTTAACAAATTAATAAATAATAACTTATTTTTAAAATTTCTTGATTATTAGAACATTAAATAGAATATATTGAATGTTTGTGGATTTTGATAAATTAATTAAATATATTAATAAGAGGATAGGGAGTATGCACCCAGGTGCATGTAATTCTACATGCACCCTGGCCTATAACTCCCACATTTTTTTACTTTTCCAAAAAATACCGTCATGTATATTCATCTATATATCCCTCCTGTATGTCATTCCAATTTCGTCAGAAACAGAGACCCCTACGTCTTCCATCCAGAACAGGTCGATTACATCAATTCTAAGACCGTTAAAATAATGTGTTCTAGATGGAGGATGTAGGGATCTCTCTTTCTGATGAAATTGGAATGACATATAGTAGGAATATATAGATGAATATACGTGGCGGTATTTTTCAGAAAAATAAAAAAATGTGGGAGTTATAGGCCCGGGTGCATGTAGAATTACATGCACCTAGGTGCATACTCCCTATCCTCTATTTATAAATACAGGTATAAATTACACAGTTCAATTTTGTCTATAAAATAGAATTTCGATTTATTTAAAATAATAAATAATGTCAAAAAAGCTGAAACAAATCATGGTTAAAATACAAGAACAAGAAAATAATTTAAAATTATAAAATAATTAAAACTATAAATAATGTGTTCGGGATAAATATATAGCCCAGAAACCCCGTTGTCATTAGGTCCCAAAACTGACTTTTTGCAAACAGATTCTGATTTTAGTGAAATCTCATTTATTAATTAGAGTATGAACTTTAAAGGTAAGTAGAGTGAAATTGGAGTTCGTATGAGAAAGTTATGATGTTCGGAAGTTGAGAATTCGACAATTTAAAAGTTGGATTTCTTGGATTATATACAAGTTATTATTTTTAACTTATTTATATATTTTTCTATACATTTTTTAAAATAATTAAGAAAAAAGTTTGATGAAAATATGTAAATATAAATTCATTAAAAATCAATGAAGATTTGATAATTATTTGATAAATAATGAAGAATGTATATAGTGTATAATTAATTATTTTTTTATTATTTTCTTTCCTTATCACCCCTACTTATTTGTTTGTCGACCAACTCATGCTGACTTGGTCTCGGGTGTTAGGTTATAAATATATCTTTCAGCTATATTTATATTTTCTAAGTCGTATTGTACATATATGCATATTTACAATCTACCTTCTTTTTGTTTTTTTATTTTTATTCTTTTATTTATTTACATGTTTTGGATGCATAAAGGTGCATTTTTATTCATGAATATGATTTGTTAAAAGATGGAAATTAATGACTATTTACATGTATTTGTTAAGGGTTTTAAGATAAAATGCAAAAAGAATGTTAATGAATCATGGATTCATCAATAAACCCATATCGTGAATAGTTACCAATAAACGTCAAATAATATCAATATCCATTTCAAGTCATGGTACTAAAGGGACCATATATGTCAGTATGTGTTAGGTCAAGAATACCTTCACATCATATAAACTTGTTATGGAAAGGCATCCTACTCATTTACCTCGAATACAAGTTCACAAGTAAGCAAAGTTCGGACCTGTAGAAAATCTAAGGGTCTATACTTTATCAATCTATTGATTCTATCAACAGATAAATGACCAAGCCTTTGATGCCAAATCTTGTTTGAATGATTTCCATCTTTTCTGGTTCTTTTAGGATTTTTATTAGTGGTAGTTACATTCATGACATATTATCAATGCATAATTCATATAGTCCACCAGAAGATAGAATACCATCCGCAATATATTTGTCATAACGACTTATGGCAAGTTTATTACATAATAGAAATGAATATCCATTTCTAACTAACTTAGGTACAGATATAAGGTTCCTTCTAACATCTAGAACATAAAGACATTCTTTAAGTACTATGACTTTTCCACTAGAAATGATAGTCTGCAGATCCCGACGACGATTGCTGCAACAGTTGCATCAGGTCCCATCTAGATGACTCTCTCTCTTCATCAAGATTCCTAGTTTCCTGAAATAGATGCAACAAATTGCATACATGAACAAAAGTACCAGATTGATGATCCCACTACCTTCTCGTCCTACGAGAAAATTGGTTTCAATGATGAATGTAGAATTTATACTTGTTGGGGCTTTACCGTTCTCTGCGATTTTATGGTAATCTAGGCACGCTTCAAGTGCCCTGATGAATATCCATTTCATCACCTTTATTCTATTATTTTGGCCTTAAAAACCCTAACTAATGCATGTAAATACCACTAATTTGTACAAATTAACATTCATTCTTTGTTGTATAAATAATATATAAAATACTATTTTTAATGCAAAAATTATAGAATAAAGAAAAGAAAAGAAAAGAATAAAATGCCAAAGTAATTTATGACATGAAACCTCGAGACCTAGGCATCTTGATAACTAGGTCGACAAGGAATAAAGTAGGAGAGATAAGGGTCAAAATACAAAAAAAATCCCATTTATTTATTTATTTATTTATTTTTGAGATCTATTTTATTTTCTACTTTTTATACCTCAAATAAAGAAACTTTGTACATGAAAGTTGTATATAATAATATATAGAAAATACAAAAAATGATTTCAAACAAAAATAATATATAGTGTAAAAGTTATACTCTAAATAAAAAGCCAAAACTCTAACTTTCCAGACCCATATCTCTCAAGTAAAAACTCAAAATGTATCAAAATCATCTTTAATTGTATATAATTTTAATAAGCTATTTAATGAATGTGGTTTCATATTTTTTGGAGTTAAGGTGTGAAAGATAGGTTTTGGACCCCTCTCGTACAATATACTCGAATAAAATATTCCTTTTATTTATTCTTTATTATTTTTATAAATTTATATTTTTATATTTTTTAAATATTATTTATAGTATATGTACATATTAAAACTAAAATAAAATAATAAATAAAATATTAAAATAAAATAAAATACAAAAAATATATAGATGATTATACAATAACTATACCTATATAATAAGTATACCTATTTATTTAAGTGTATATATTATATCAGAAAAATATAATAAAAATGTATTTAAGTATATCAAAATAAGTTATAAGAATATAAAATAAGATAAAAAAATTATAAAATAAAATACACAAAATAAAAAATTAAATAATCAAAGCATAAATGAATATACCTATAAATATACTCTTAAAAATTAATTTGTAATACATAACACCAAAAAATAAATAAAAATCATATTAAAATACTACATAAAATAAAAAGTTTTTATTTTATAATCAAAATTTAATAAAATAATTTACTATATTTAATAAATTATTTTGAATAACATATGCAATTTTGTCCTTATACGGTTGATCTGGACCAATCATGGCCCGGGGTTTATTGACTTCCGGTCAACTACCCCTGGTGCCTCTGGCTTTCGTCAGAATTGTCGAATCCCCCATTTTCTTCACTTTTTCAAGGGTGTCTCATCAAATCCATCGACCTCGATCCCTCCATATGAAATCATCACTGATATTCTATGATTCATGCCAATCCTGTAGGTCTATTGTACATACGCAGATTTCTCCTAATAAAGTCGATCAATAAGGGTGCTTAGCCTGTATATAAATAACTACCTCATCCTTCACTCTCTTTTTTGGTCACTTTTTAGAGCCCTAAATCCTGGTCTAGAGTGTATCCCTGTGATAGGGGGAGATCCCCTGAGGTCTGGAGCAGCTTGCGGAGGAGGAGGTGCACCCACGGTGGTCCGTCGCCGGCCTCCCTGCTCCATGCCTTCACTGGTAGGTATAAGAGCTGCTTGCCATGATTTTTAGATAGTATTTAATTTTTTCTTTTTAATTATGCACATTTGGTTAGGCGATTAGTTCAACAATTTAGCTTAAAATCCCCATTTTGAAGTTCGTCATAGCAGAAACGCCTGGTTTCGACGCACCACTTTCACCTCGTCTCTGTACCCATCATTTCTCCATCGTGTTTCACCTCCCACTCACCTAGATCAACCCTTGATCTGGACTATCGGGATCCATTCCTCCTCCTCGTTGGAGTTGTCGTCGCTCTGCCTCCCCCTTCCATTCCCCTCTAATCAGGTCTAAGTATTTTGCCCTCGACTTAGGTGTGCTTTTTGTACAGGTTTAAACATCAAAGACCCAACTAGGTGCTATTTTGACCATCATTGGAGATACCTGGGGCCGTTCATCTTATTTGACCCAGCTGGAGAGCTTCGGCGGTCCCCAACTCTTATTGAGCCCCCCAACAGATAGACGAAACCTCCAGGAGACTTTTTGAGCTTTTTGCAATTACGAAGGTGGCCAGAGCAGCGCCACATCGTCGATCGAATCTCGAGCCCCACCTTTTTCTTCCCTGTTCTTGCAGGGGGTCCAAGACCATAGGATCGAGTCTCGTTTCCAGATCCTCAAGCCTCTGTCCTATCGTTCGCCTCGCAACCATCAGATCGAGATCCAGGATTTAATCCTAGTCGTTTAAGGTGAATCTTCATCGCGCTCGCATGAGTCGACACGTGGATTAGTGACCCAATATGCGTCGTTCAGTCCCGTGCTGTGTTGGGTAAATTACACACTTAGCCTCGTTCATTTTTGTGTTTAATCATTAGTCTTGTATATAAATTATTATTTGTAAAAAATGATAAAATTGCACGTAGACCTTGTATTTTTTTCATATTACATTTAGGTCCATGCCATGTCTCCTCACGTGTCGTCCCACGTGAGGTGTCCATTTTGCAAGGAAGCTCTTGTAACTTTCTGTATTTATATTAGGTCCATTAAATTTTAATGTCATTGTAAAGTTCTAGGAAAATTTTAGCAATGCCCCTAATATTTATTTTATTTACACATATACCCTTCCTAGTTATGTATTTTTAGCTAGAATTTCATTTATCAAAAATATCCCCCATGCTCAAAAAATTATGCAAAATAGGGTTAGATGCCTGCCAACATGTGTTTTAACGACTCAATTTTATTTTAGCATTTTTGGCATTTTAACTATTTATTTAAAATGAAATGAGCATGTTTTTATCTCTAATTGTATTAAAAATACTAAAAAAATATAAAAATGTTTAGACAAATTCTAACAAAATATATGTTGTTTATTTTAGTATGCATTAATTGCTGACCAAAAATCCCTAAAAATAGAAAAAGAAAAGGAGTGAAAATCAAAAAGATCCAAAATCCTTTATAAAAAATACGAAAAATCACCAAAAATTCAAAATATGTTTTTCAATTTCTTAATTTTATTTATATTAGTATCTATCTATTAAGATTTATTTGAAGAATTTTGGCCTTATTTTGCTATTTTCCCTCTTTATTTCAATTTTGGATATTTGATTAATCCTTGACTTGGGATATTTTTAATTTTAAAAATGCACAAAAATTAACAAAAATTCCAGAAAATCACAAAAATATTATAAAAATATATAAATCCCAAAAACAATTTATTTTCTATATTTGATTTATCTTTACTTGTATTTATAATTATATTACTCATTGTTGTATACATAGCCCTATATATGTTATTATACATTAAAAAGAAAAAGGAATATAAAATAAAAAATATAAAACAAAATTACAAAAAATATAAAATTAAAAACATATATATATATATTAAAATTCAATATATATAATTACAAACCCACAAAAATATAGAATGAAGGATATGTTTGTACATAATACACTTTGATTAACCATAATCGTAGGCTACATGTTTTGCTTTTTGTGGTTCGACCTCTACATTCTTGCTTGCTTTATCTTGTGTTTTATAGGGAATAATAAATTTTAACTCACATTTTGTGCTATTCATTGTTTTATATATATCGTGTGTTAATTGTTGATTGACCCGAGTTTCGTGAGCAATCAACGCATCGACTACGATTTCGCCTTGTGAAACCGTACGATCCTCGCGAGATCTGTGTCACTATTGGCACCGTCACCGGGGAGCAATGTGTGTAGCCTATTTTGTCGTTTATTTCGTACAGTCGTTTGCTCATTCTTTGATTCATTAATGTAATTAGTAATTTATTTTCACTTGCATAGATAACATTATTTGATTATCTATGCTAATATACCTCTTTGTAAATTTGTTGCGAAGGCCCGCTATGCGAGGATGGTTTCCTAGAGACTGGTGCGGTAGAGCTTGGTGTAGATTGGTGTTCACCTTCTGACCAGTTGGAGAGGCTACAAATGAAGCAATGAGAAACTATTTAGCATAGAACTTATCTAGATTTATTTACTTAAGGGTGAGAGAGATACAATCATTTATAATTTGTAATAATTAAGACTTGGACACTACTCTTCACAATGAGGTCCAGTGCCTGGGTATATGTTCACCTGGGGGGCCTCGTCATAGGTTTTCGTGCTTTACCACCTTGTTTTATTTCTCGTTGTTTTGAGTTTTCCTCCTTTCTTTCTGTTTCCCACTATTTTGAGTTTTCCTCCTTTCTTTTTATTTGTTTTATGTTCATGGAGCCCCTAGACTTAGGTTTCTTATCTCAGTAGTTAGATCCAAACCCTAATAAGAATGCATGCACCTATAGTCTCTCGCATTTGGATCTAGTCAAATTAATAAATGTTAATTATTTGGATTTGAGGACGTGTGCCGAGAGAGGTCTAATATAGCGCTTGCAAGACCCGTGTTGGTGGGCAGCGATCCGCATCGAAGATCAGACCTTGGTCTCATTTTCGAATAATTAACAGATGGTTCTTCACGATTAATAGCAGCTACTATTTAGGGTGATTTTGTCGATTGCACACCACCATGTAGTTAGGTTTAAAAATTATGTTTTGCATGCCGCATGGAGAGAGATGGGAAGCATTGTAAGTCCTCTAACTCAGCTCATCAATAGATTCAATGGTGAGATTTCCATCATTGAATCGACTTGCACGGCTTTTTTGCTATCTCTGTGACGACCCGTCCTCCCGAGGACCTTAGGTTACCCGTCAAACACGTCATTTGCACACTTAATAAGCTTAAGTTAATCTCATGCTATGAAAACCTAGGGAAATTTTTTTTTTAAACATGACATTCACAAGATTTAAATTTGGCTAAGCAAGCAACCACAAAAAAAACTAAAAGCGGAAGTAAGTAGTACACCAGAACTGAACGACAACATATCCATTCATTTTCATTTCATTCATATACATGTTGAAGCTTCGCAACATTCAATATACATGTATGTATCCCAAAAATAACACTACAGAGGAGAACACAACGAACAACTGTCTAATGAGCTCCAAAAGAATATACCTGCTCTGTAAGTGTCAGCACTAAAAGAACAACAGCAGCCCCAAGTACGGTAGCTACTCGATCGCAGGCCCTTTGCCTGCCATAGTAGAAAAAGGACAAGAAAGTATCTGTCACAAAGTTGTAGAGTACAAATTCTACACGGTTCTACTAAGGAAAGTAGTAAGCAAAGACTAGCACAGCTAGAAAAACAGTAAGGTAACTGTAGTGGACAAAAGAAGCTAACAAGTAAAAGTGGGTTAATTGATTCTTTTAAATTATTTACTTGCTATCAGAAGTCTAACAGAACACACTCGCTCACTACCACACTGTGTCTCCCTCGATCAATGGAACTAACCAAACAACAACTCAAGCCTAGAAGTAAGTCTGTGGTCTTGGTCCGGTTAGGACCTCGATATCCGGGAAGGACTTCAAAGTCCAGGTTGAACCTCACACTATGACTCTGAGGTATGGTGTACGCCTCAGGGTTGGGGTGCCTCCGTAGGCATGCGATGGTGTCTTGCATCCTAACTAAGTTCCCAACACTCCTTCTAGCTTGTTCTCTCAACTCACATTGATCCTCGGTCGACACATGTGATAGGTCGCTCCCGAAGGTGTACGTGTACTTACAACTCTCTCTCAGCATTCACTCCTCGTTAGTCTCGACTAGCGGTACTGTCGTCATTAGTCTCGTAGCGGAAGATTCTAAAGATCACATATGTCTTACCCCATCACGAGGTCATAAACCTGACAGAAAGGTATTGATGAAGTTTTTAGTGTTTGTTACCCACTACCCCATCACCATTGCACGACATGGTGGAAAGGTAATAATGAAGTCATCAGTGTCTACTAACCACTACCCCATCACCAGTGCACGACATAGCGGAAAGGTACAAATGGTGACATTGATGTCTACTGACCACTACCCCATCACCAGTGCACGACATAGTGGAAAGGTATTTGTGGGACATCAATGTCTACTGATGAAATTTCATCTTAACTGGGCAATTGGTGAAATGTCACAAGTCTTTTAATCACAATCCCATCACCAGAGCACAACCTGGTGGAAGAGTAAAAATTATAGCGGTGAGGAAACCCCCGAAGGGATTCGTCTGCTCTCGCCAATCCCAGTGGAAGTGTGGTCCAAGGGAAAGGCAGTGGTAGTACGACTACTACGCCACTGGAGGCAGGAAAGAGAAGAGGTAAGCCTGCCGGACCCGACTTCCTCTCTCGCTGCTCAACTCCCGGAGGAGAAGATCTAAGTAAAAACCAGACGAGCTCGTAACTAACTGCAGAGAACCCCAAACCTAGGCTCTCAAAGAAAACCAACGGGTCAGCGGAATGGTCTAGACAACTCGTGGATCCCAACGAAGCGTAAAAACCGAGCCGGCTCGAAGAAAACACGTAAAAAGACTGGGATCCTAGACCCATGCTCTCAATGTCCGCTACCCAAGCCTGAGCGATCTCATCTCCTGCTCAGGTGAGGGTCACCGCGCCCTCGCACAGTCGGAGCACCATTCTCCATGACTGATCATATGTGACATCACCATTTCTTTTTCATGTTACTCCCTAAGCGTCTATGGTTTCTTTGATTTGTTTCACATCTACAAGTTATCGGTCCTAGACCCGAACTTGTTCTATAAGAACCTCTATTGATCCAAGGTCGACGATACAGACCTGATACGATAGTCTCTCTCTAATTTCCTACTCAAGAACATCAATCTTATGTTCTTGGCTATCTTATCGGAAGCTTCTTTCTTTCCTACGCCCCAAAAGATTCGGAAAAACCTACAAGGATCGGGCTACTCCTTAGAGGAAGACTTGCTTCATGACAAGTTCATATGGACTTATTTTCCTGTATAGTAACTACATATATATATATCCTTAAGATCGTCCCCAAATTTCTAAATATCATAATAGGTGTTTCAAACCCACCTTTATAAGTAGCAATTATCCTAGGCATGCTCTAAAATGATTACAAATAGAGATTTACCCTATTCACTTTTTGATCACCCCAAAACATTGTCATTATGTGTGTATACTTCATAATAATCCAAGGCATCTAGTCCTTTTAAGTTCACACCCAACTTCATGACTTTAAAGATGCTATTTAGGTGTTTAATTTACTTTAAGATCTAACATTTAAAGGGGTATGTTAGAGTGTATAACATGCTCCAAACATGTATCTATTCCACTCATAGACCTATGTGTATAATAAGCATATGGTTGCAAACATAAGGAAAATTATCCTATCCTAATCCCTCTCCTAACTGGGATTAAATCACTAATTGATTTCCCATTTCAATATAGGGAAACAAGGGGACTTGGTGTTTTTAAAACTTATTAAAGGATGCCTAAAAGTTTGATTAAACATGCACTCTACAATGGAATTTGGTCACAGTTTTGTTTATGGACAGCAACCAAATTAGTCTCAAAATCTTCATCAAAACCAATCCAAATACATGGGTTTCATGTGTATTACATTCCCTAAATATCTATAGTCAAATACACCAAAGGATGTCTAAGGATATTGTCAAAATCATGTATGTTCTTAGTCCTAAGGCAACCATCTCCAATCTGAACATTCAGTGGAGATATCATGTAGGTAGTCAATAACTCCTCAAAAACTCTTCATTTTTTCTAAAATAAACCCATGGATTAATGGTTGATATGAAAGAGTATATATTAACCAGTAATTTCACTCAAGGAAACATGAAGAAACTCCCCAAATACATCCTAAAACTCTAATTTAAAATGCATGGACAGATCTAGGCATTCAATGTCATGTAGGATATAGGTAGTCAACAACTCTTCAAAACTCCTTATTTTTCTAAAACAAATCCATAGACTAAAGGTTAATATGAAAGAGTATATACCAACAAGTAATTGCAGTCAAGGAAACATGGAGAAACTCCTCAAATGCATCTTAAAACACTAACTTAAAGTTCATGGACAGATCTGGACACATTCAGTTACATGCATATGTCAACATCCAAAACATTTCTAATCACCTAAATTTTCAAATTTAAAACCAAGAATTATAAGCCAATTTATTAGGGTCATAATCAGTAAGTAAATCTACTCAAGGGAATTTAAAGAAGACTCCCAATTCATGCAAGTTATTGGCCAACATTTACAACAACAAATCTGAAAATTTCAGTGGACAGTCCATGTATAGCCTCTTTAAGATGTTATAATCACATGCAATTTCGTATTTAACCCCATGGATTTCAGTCTACCTTAATGGGGTATTAAGCAACATATGATTCTACCCAAGAGAACCCAAGAAAGATCCCAAAATACATGTCTAACTTGGATTAAAAGGAAGACATACAGATTCTGGCCACAATAAAAACCGTGCATATAAGTCTATTTTTCTCAATTTTTTTCAACCAAAAACCCCAAAACTAAGGCTTGATTTTAGATCTGGGATATAAGTGGTAAAAACTCTACATATGGCAGCAAGAGAAGGGCTAAATTTGTACCTCAAATCAAGCTTTCAAAAGCTTGAAGAAGAACTCTCCAAGAAAAATGTTGGGCTGTCCACACCTTGAGCTTCAAGCTTGGATTCCTCCTCTTCTTTGGCCCTTGATCTTACATGCAATGTAAGATCCAAGATCCTCTCCTTCCCAGCTTTGATTTGAGCTATTGAAACTCAAATTTGGGTGAGAAATGAGGAGTGGATCAAAGAGAGAAGGTGGAGGACATGAGGTGGTTGGCCATGGCTAAGGGAGGTGGAGAAGATGAAGAAGATGAAGTGGGAGGGAGGGGGTGACGCCTATGGGGATTATAACCTTGGGAATTTTGAATCATAAACCCCACCAACTCCTCCTAATTGCAACTAAGGCCCACCCATGAATAGTAATCACATTACTAATCATACTTAGCCACTTAATCACCTCTAGCTACAATTATCACAATTAGCCACTAATGGCATCTCTAATTTCCATCAAGCTCGCTAATGATTCACCATCTTGGCTTAATTAGTCATTAGTATTCAAGGATTTTACAATCATAAAAACCTCAAAGAGAGTCTCGTCCTCGAGACTCCACTTCTAAGTTGGGTTCGTCGGTCTATCATAAAAACCTCAAAAGGTTTTTAACCCATAAAAACCTCAAAGAAGGTTTTTACCCAGAAAGTGAAATAATTTGCCATACAGAGAACTGATAAACTAAACTGCGAAAGTACCTGAGAAGAGTCGCGGGTATTTCTCTCGCATAGCTGCTTCGGTCTCCCATGTCGCCTCCTCAACACCCTGTCGGTGCCATAGGATCTTGACCAAGGGAATCTCCTTGTTCCGAAGCCTCCTGACAGCAAAATCAAGTATCTGTACTGGCTCCTCCTCGTATGTCAACTCTGGCTCTATGTCAAGGCTCTCATAGCTGATGATGTGCCGAGGATCGTGCACGTACTTCCTCAAGTTCGACACATGGAATATGTCGTGTATAGCCGCCAAATGTGGGGGAAGTGCCAGTCTGTACGCCACCTTCCCGACACGTGAAAGTATCTCAAATGGCCCAACAAAACGTGGCGCCAGCTTGCCACGAACTCCGAACCGTTGTATCCCCTTCATGGGCGATACACGCAGGAACACAAAATCCCCAACCTGAAACTCCAAGTGTCGGCGTCGGCGATCTGCATAGCTCTTCTGGCGACTTTGTGCCGTCAAGAGCTTCCTCCTTACCAAGTCAACAACCCTCGCAGTCTCCTCCAAGAGATCCACGGTATACAACGCATGATCGCCTACCTCACGCCAACTGATTGGCGTAAGGCATCTCCGCCCGTAAAGAGCCTCGAATGGTGCCATGCCGATGCTCGAATGATGGATGTTGTTATAAGTGAACTCAACAAGAGGTAAATGATCCTTCCAGGATCCCTTCCACTCTAGAGAACAGGCGCGTAAAAGATCCTCCAAGGTCTGTATCGTACGCTCGCTCTGTCCGTCCGTCTGAGGGTGATACGCTGAACTCATCTTCAGCTCGGTCTGTAAAGCTGACATGAACTGCTGCCAGTAATGGGAAGTGAACCTCGAGTCTCTGTCAGACACTACCTCTCGGGGTATGCCATGTAACCTCACAATGTGCTGTATGTACAATCTGGCCAACTGAGAAGGTTATAAGTCGTGCTAACAGGTATAAAATGGGCTGACTTCGTCAACCTGTCAACAATGACTTAAATGGAATCATGGCCTCCTGGTGTCCTTGGCAATCCTGTAACAAAGTCCATCGAAATGCTCTCCCACTTCCACTCAGGAATGGGGAGAGGCTGCAGTAATCCAGGTGGTCGTCTATGCTCTGCCTTCACCATCTGGCAAGTCAAACACCTGTTGACATGCCCAGCTACGTCCCTCTTCATCCCGTCCCACCAGAAATGTCGGTGAAGATCGTGGTACATCTTCGTACTGCCGGGATGAATGGAAAGATGCGAACAATGCGCCTCGTCAAGTATGTCTCTTCGTAGCTGCTCATTGTTGGGAACCACTACCCGACCTGCCTTCCACAGAATAGACTCTGCAACAACAAAATCGTCAAACTCATCCTTCACTGCCCGCATGTATCTGTCGCGAATCCACAGGTCTGTCTACTGACCTGACACAATACGGTCCCAAAGGCTGCTGTACCTAGGAGGTACGGAGATGGGAGAAGAAGCACCGTCCTCTAGATGCCAATCCATCAGTGCTGCAAGTAAGTCCCAAGTGTATAGCCAGTTCATCGTACCCTCCGTGTGCGCTCTCCTGCTAAGGGCGTCTGCAACCACGTTTCCCTTACCAGGATGGTAAGAGATCGTGCAATCATAGTCCTTCAGCAGCTCTAACCATCTGCGCTGCCTCATGTTCAGCTCCTTCTGATCAAATATGTACTTCAGACTCTTGTGGTCTGTGAAGAGCTCAAAGTTAACCCCGTACAAGTAGTGACGCCAGGTCTTCAAAGCGAAGACCACTGCCGCCAACTCAAGATCGTGTGTGGGGTAATTCCGCTCATGCGGTCTCAACTGTCTCGAAGCATAGGCAATCACATGCCCCTTCTGCATCAGCACTGCTCCCAAACCATCTCCTGACGTGTCTGTGTAAACCGCATAGTCCTGTGTACCTGATGGTAGAGCAAGAATCGGAGCTGTAGTAGAAGGCAGTCCGCAGTCATCGCGTGACCGCCTATGAACACTAGTAACCCTCTAACTATCTCTAAAATCACGAACAACTGTCCGCCAGGCCCTCGAATGTGAAATGGAGGATCTACGTCCTCCGCAACTCTACCCAATGTGGCTAGAAGCCTCACAGCAAGAAACGAATGGGTAGCACCAGAATCAAACAACACGTGAAAAGGATGGCTCGAAACTGAAACCATACCTTTCACGACCGTGGCCGCGGACCTGCCTGCTCAGCTATAACTGCGTGAATCTGTCCCTGACGTATAGATCCGGCACTGGATCCTGCTACGCTCTGAGCTGGTCTCTGCTGACCTCTGTACTGGGAGCTCCTCCCGGTAGCTCTCGAACGCGATGGAGGTGGAGGTGGTGGAGTCTGTAGCTGTGGGCACTGGGACCTGATATGTCCCACCTGCTGGCACTGGTAGCACCTGATCGCCCTGCTCGGCGTAGAAGATGGACCGACATTCTCTGCGGGTCTCGCGCTCTGTGCTCCAAACCTCTGCGACCCAGATGGTCGCGCTGCCTCAAAACCTCTACTGGCCAGTGCTCCTCCCAAAGTAGTCGTGGGGGTCGAGCAAACACTGCCAGAAGAAACCGTCCCTGTCGGACGAAAGCGTCGTGCTGACCGCTGTGGCTGGAACTGCCGCCGAATAGGCCCAGACGACCTCGGTGGTACTGGTGGCGGTCTAAAGGTACTCCCAAAACGTCTCTCGCGGACGTCCTCAATCCGCTCTGATGCGTCGGTCACCTCAGCAATGGTAGTCAGTCTCAGCCCTACCAACTTCTCTTGAACGTCCTCTCTCATGCCACGGACAAACTTCTCCAGATTCTCCTCTGGAAAAGCAGCTGCAGAAGATGTGTGGCGTGACAACTCAGTGTAGCGCACAAAGTACTCTCGCGCTGTCATCCTGCCCTGTCTCAGCTCTGCGAACAACCTGCGCTGTGTCTCCTTCCACTTCCCTGAGAAGAAGTGGCCTCTGAAGTGGGTCTCAAAGTCTGTCCAAGTCGGCACACGTCCCATCTCAGACACAGTAGCCTCTCACCAGCGCTCTGCAAACCCAGTAAGGGAGAACTCAGCAAAAGGTAACCATGACTCTAGTGGTGCCTGAATCATCCTGAACACCTTCGTCACCGTCCTGAGCCACTGCTCAGCCTCGTCAGATGTACCCGTGCCCTGGAACCTGGGTACTCCAGCTCTCTGGTAGGATGTGAAGACATCATGGTGTCTCAGTGCAGTAGGAAGAACAAACCCTGTGACCTCTACTCCTGCTGTAGGACCTTGGCCTACCTCAGCTCTGTCGGCTCCTGACTCCCTCGGAATCTCTGCCTCAGTATGCTGGTGAATCTCCTCAGAGAATAGATGCTCGGCTCTAGCGGACTCATCCCTGGATGGGTGGTATGAGGAGTCAGACAGCTCCTCCATCCTCAGCTCCATCCCAGTCTGGCGCTCAGCCAACTCAGTCTGCCGGGCAAGTATCTGATCCTGTCTCTGTCGCAGATCAGCGAGTGCAACTAGTACCTGTGCCATCTCTCCTGGCTGATCGCGAGCTACTCGGGGTGCCATGCTGATCCTTCCTGTATTAGATCATAGCATAGTTAAGTACACTTTAGGAAATAATCAGTTGTACTATTTCTCCTCTTGAGATACTTATATGAATGAAATGTTCTGGTGACTTGTGGTTACATAAATCTTTTGAATGTCAAAAAAATTTCCCATTCGGCTTCATGAGAAATCAGAAGACTCTCGCTATTAAGTTATGCGAATGCGTGTATCAGGGTAACTCTGCTCTGATACCAAACCTGTGACGACCCGTCCTCCCGAGGACCTTAGGTTACCCGTCAAATACGTCATTTGCACACTTAATAAGCTTAAGTTAATCTCATGCTATGAAAACCTGGGGAATTTTTTTTAAAAAACATGACATTCACAAGATTTGAATTTGGCTAAGCAAGCAACCATGAAAAAAACTAAAAGCGGAAGTAAGTAGTACACCAGAACTGAACGACAACATATCCATTCATTTTCACTTTCATTCATATACATGCTGAAGCTTCGCAACATTCAATATACATGTATGTATCCCAAAAATAACACTACAGAGGAGAACACAACGAACAACTGTCTAATGAGCTCCAAAAGAATATACATGCTCTGTAAGTGTCAGCACTAAAAGAACAACAGCAACCCCAAGTATGGTAGCTACTCGATCGCATGCCCTTTGCCTGCCATAGTAGAAAAAGGACAAGCAAGTATCTGTCACAAAGTTGTAGAGTACAATTCTACACAGTTCTACTAAGGAAAGTAGTAAGCAAAGACTAGCACAGCTAGAAAAACAGTAAGGTAACTGTAGTGGACAAAAGAAGCTAACAAGTAAAAGTGGGTTAATTGATTCTTTTAAATTATTTACTTGCTATCAGAAGTCTAACAGAACACACTCGCTCACTACCACACTGTGTCTCCCTCGATCAATGGAACTAACCAAACAACAACTCAAGCCTAGAAGTAAGTCTGTGGTCTTGGTCCGGTTAGGACCTCGATATCCGAGTAGGACTTCAAAGTCCAGGTTGAACCTCACACTATGACTCTGAGGTATGGTGTACGCCTCAGGGTTGGGGTGCCTCCGTAGGCATGCGATGGTGTCTTGCATCCTAACTAAGTTCCCAACACTCCTTCTAGCTTGTTCTCTCAATTCACATTGATCCTCGGTCGACACATGTGATAGCTCGCTCCCGAAGGTGTACGTGTACTTACAACTCTCTCTCAGCATTCACTCCTCGTTAGTCTCGACTAGCGGTACTGTCGTCATTAGTCTCGTAGCGGAAGATTCTAAAGATCACATATGTCTTACCCCATCACGAGGTCATAAACCTGACAGAAAGGTATTGATGAAGTTTTTAGTGTTTGTTACCCACTACCCCATCACCAGTGCACGACATGGTGGAAAGGTAATAATGAAGTCATCAGTGTCTACTAACCACTACCCCATCACCAGTGCACGACATAGAGGAAAGGTACAAATGGTGACATTGATGTCTACTGACCACTACCCCATCACCAGTGCACGACATAGTGGAAAGGTATTTGTGGGACATCAATGTCTACTGATGAAATTTCATCTTAACTGGGCAATTGGTGAAATGTCACAAGTCTTTTAATCACAATCCCATCACCAGAGCACAACCTAGTGGAAGAGTAATAATTATAGCGGTGAGGAAACCCCCGAAGGGATTCGTCTGCTCTCGCCAATCCCAGTGGAAGTGTGGTCCAAGGGAAAGGCAGTGGTAGTACGACTACGACGCCACTGGAGGCAGGAAAGAGAAGAGGTAAGCCTGCCGGACCCGACTTCCTCTCTCGCTGCTCAACTCCCGGAGGAGAAGAGCTAAGTAAAAACCAGACGAGCTCGTAACTAACTGCAGAGAACCCCCAACCTAGGCTCTCAAAGAAAACCAACGGGTCAGCGGAATGGTCTAGACAACTCGTGGATCCAACGAAGCGTAAAAACCGAGCCGGCTCGAAGAAAACACGTAAAAAGACTGGGATCCTAGACCCATGCTCTCAATGTCCGCTACCCAAGCCTGAGCGACCTCATCTCCTGCTCAGGTGAGGGTCACCACGCCCTCGCACAGTCGGAGCACCATTCTCCATGACTGATCATATGTGACATCACCATTTCTTTTTCATGTTACTCCCTAAGCGTCTATGGTTTCTTTGATTTGTTTCACATCTACAAGTTATCGGTCCTAGACCCGAACTTGTTTTATAAGAACCTCTATTGATCCAAGGTCGACGATATAGACCTGATACGATAGTCTCTCTCTAATTTCCTACTCAAGAACATCAATCTTATGTTCTTGGCTATCTTATCGGAAACTTCTTTCTTTCCTACGCCCCAAAAGATTCGGAAAAACCTACAAGGATCGGGCTACTCCTTAGAGGAAGACTTGCTTCATGGCAAGTTCATATAGACTTATTTTCCTGTATAGTAACTACATATATATATATATATATCCTTAAGATCGTCCCCAAATTTCTAAATATCATAATAGGTGTTTCAAAACCCACCTTTATAAGTAGCAATTATCCTAGGCATGCTCTAAAATGATTACAAATAGAGATTTACCCTATTCACTTTTTGATCACCCCAAAACATTGTCATTATGTGTGTATACTTCATAATAATCCAAGGCATCTAGTCCTTTTAAGTTCACACCCAACTTCATGACTTTAAAGATGCTATTTACGTGTTTAATTTACTTTAAGGTCTAACATTTAAAGGGGTATGTTAGAGAGTATAACATGCTCCAAACATGTAACTATTCCACTCATAGACCTATGTGTATAATAAGCATATGGTTGCAAACATAAGGAAAATTATCCTATCCTAATCCCTCTCCTAACTGGGATTAAATCACTAATTGATTTTCCATTTCAATATAGGGAAACAAGGGGACTTGGTGTTTTTAAAACTTATTAAAGGATGCCTAAAAGTTTGATTAGCACTCTACAATGGAATTTGGTCACAGTTTTGTTTATGGACAGCAACCAAATTAGTCTCAAAATCTTCATCAAAACCAATCCAAATACATGGGTTTCATGTGTATTACATTCCCTAAATATCTATAGTCAAATACATCAAAGGATGTCTAAGGATATTGTCAAAATCATGTATGTTCTTAGTCCTAAGGCAACCATCTCCAATCTGAACATTCAGTGGAGATATCATGTAGGTAGTCAATAACTCCTCAAAAACTCTTCATTTTTCTAAAACAAACCCATGGATTAATGGTTGATATGAAAGAGTATATATTAACCAGTAATTGCACTCAAGGAAACATGAAGAAACTCCCCAAATACATCCTAAAACTCTAATTTAAAATGCATGGACAGATCTGGGCATTCAATGTCATGTAGGATATAGGTAGTCAACAACTCTTCAAAACTCCTTATTTTTCTAAAACAACTCCATGGACTAAAGGTTAATATGAAATAGTATATACCAACAAGTAATTGCAGTCAAGGAAACATGGAGAAACTCCTCAAATGCATCTTAAAACACTAACTTAAAGTTCATGGACAGATCTGGACACATTCAGTTACATGCATATGTCAACATCCAAAACATTTCTAATCACCTAAATTTTCAGATTTAAAACCAAGAATTATAAGCCAATTTATTGGGGTCATAATCAGTAAGTAAATCTACTCAAGGGAATTTAAAGAAGACTCCCAATTCATGCAAGTTATTGGCCAACATTTACAACAACAAATCAGAAAATTTCAGTGGACAGTCCATGTATAGCCTCTTTAAGATGTTATAATCACATGCAATTTCGTATTTAACCCCATGGATTTCAGTCTAACTTAATGGGGTATAAATCAACATATGATTCTACCCAAGAGAACCCAAGAAAGATCCCAAATACATGTCTAACTTGGATTAAAAGGAAGACACACAGATTCTGGCCACAATAAAAACCGTGCACATAAGTCTATTTTTCTCAATTTGTTTCAACCAAAAACCCCAAAACTAAGGCTTGATTTTAGATCTGGGATATAAGTGGTAAAAGCTCTACATATGGCAGCAAGAGAAGGGCTAAATTTGTTCCTCAAATCAAGCTTTCAAAAGCTTGAAGAAGAACCCTCCAAGAAAAATGTTGGGCTGTCCACACCTTGAGCTTCAAGCTTGGATTCCTCCTCTTCTTTGGCCCTTGATCTTACATGCAATGTAAGATCCAAGATCCTCTCCTTCCCAGCTTTGATTTGAGCTATTGAAACTCAAATTTGGGTGAGAAATGAGGAGTGGATCAAAGAGAGAAGGTGGAGGACATGAGGTGGTTGGCCATGGCTAAGGGAGGTGGAGAAGATGAAGAAGATGAAGTGGGAGGGAGGGGGTGACGCCTATGGGGGTTATAACCTTGGGAATTTTGCATCATAAACCCCACCAACTCCTCCTAATTGCAACTAAGGCCCACCCATGAATAGTAATCACATTACTAATCATACTTAGCCACTTAATCACCTCTAGCTACAATTATCACAATTAGCCACTAATGGCATCTCTAATTTCCATCAAGCTCACTAATGATTCACCATATTGGCTTAATTAGTCATTAGTATTCAAGGATTTTACAATCTCCCTCTGATTTTGAGCATCAAGGACTTAAACAAAAATCTACAAAAATGATAGGCGCTTGTATGCAAAAAGATCCAAAAAAGTGAAAACCCAAAAAATTAAAACAAGGGGACTGCTAAATAAACTTTGACCTTAATTAAAATCTGTAATGGACTATCATTATCTTGGGTTCATAAAGCCCTTGTTGTTTTCAGGTACCTTAGGAGGGGACCAAAACCCCTCCCATGAGTGAGGTGCAACCCACTAAGGATTAAAGCCAAAAACCTAGTATGTAACTGCCTTGTGTATCGCATGGACTTCCGAAGTAATGGCGCTTCCATCGTATGTGACCGAGTAGGGCCTTGTCAGCGATGGTGTTCCTGTCTTGTGTAGAACATTGACATGGTTTGAAGTACAAGGTTAGGCCACGCCCTCACGGGTGTGTCTGTCTCATCGATTTGCATCCGAGTAGCTCCTTGCACGCTCACGGGTAATTCCGTTGCGAGCGAGGACCGAAGTAATGGTTTCACCTATCGACTTCCTCTCTCTCTTTCTTTGTCTTAGTAGGGAACCAGGAAGGGTTACTAGGACCTCAAAAAGTGCATACTATAGGTTACAAAGGAGGTAGACAAGTACGAGATACGTTTCTGGCAGTACTCTCTCCTATAGGATTAGCGTGCTAAGGACTTGTTAAAAGATATACCTGAAATAACAACTCTAAAACTGAAAAGATAATAAATAGCCAACCCTTCACAGCTTCACATAGCATGAGTTGGTGAACCCAATTTTGTATTGTGTTTGTATGGATCTAGGTTAGGGTTCAAAGATCAAGTCACGTGCATTTGTGCAAAATTTTTATCATAAGGGTCTTCCTCTTTGACCCCCGCTCAGTTTAAGCCTTTCTACTATTTTACACTCATTTTTATTCCTTGTTGACCACCGTATCTTTCTTCCTGCATCGATTTCTTTTTGTTCCATGATGGTGATCCTTAGATGGTTTAGTTGGGACTCCTCTGACATCCACATCAATTCCATAGACTCAATATTGTTAATAATTCGAGGCGATTCCTGAGAACCCGGCTCGGACCTTGCGGATCGATCTCCCGACTCCTCTTTTTCTGTCCCTCCCTTATGACCACCTTATAAACCGATACCACCCTTGTCCCACACTCGCCATTGCAAATGGAGTTCAATTACATCTTTTTCCATTCACAACCAGCTGTGATTCGATTTCAAGTGGTCTGATTTGGATTCTTTCACATTTCATATAGAAGACAAACCCAGTCCTGGATCACAACATATAATTCATATCCTCTAACTTAGACCCATAGATGGCACCTCAAGGAAAAGGGAAGGGACAACGGCCGTCACAAATATAGTCGGGTCAGGAACCCGACCAGAACCAAGTCAACACTCAGTTGCTGGCTTCCATACAGGTTATACAACAGTAGCTGACAGAGCAGGTTCTTGTTCAGACCGTATTTCAGGATATGATGAATGATCTCAAGAACAAACCAACAGGAGGAGGAGACAGATCCTGTGATGACCCTGACGAAGAAGAACCGTAACCTGGGAGGCAGAAACCCACACTAAAGGACACATACAATCCTGGAGACAGCTAGATGACTGAGTGGATCCTCATTCCATTGATACATGTTCACTTTGAGCTCAAAGCCCAGTTCCTCGCTCTTCTACCATCATTCCACGGGAAACCAACGAGGAGCCATACATTCACTTACACTAGTTCTCGTGCATCTGCTGAACTACCCACTACCCCCAATGTTCCCTTGGATGTAGTGAAGATGATGGCGTTCCCCTTCAATTCGCAAGACAAGGCCCTATACTAGGTCAATCATTTGGGAAAGGTTGTGAGGACTTGGGAGGAACTGAAATCTACCTTCCTTAACAAATTCTACCCTCTCGGTTGGCTCAACCAGATGCGAGCCAGGATTAGCAACTTCTCCCAGGTTGCCTACAAAACTATCCATGAAGCCTAGGAGCGATTCACGGACATACAAGAAAAATGTCCCCATCATGAGATACCGAGGACTAGTCTGGTCCAACACTTTTTCAGGGTCTTAAATGTTGAAAGATAAAGGCTCGTAGATGCAACACGTGGGGGATCTCATTTTAACCAGGATGAAGACATGATCTGGTAGATCTTTGAATAAATGGTCGAAGGAGAGGTCGCCCTCTCTTCATCCCGTGCATATCAGAGACAACCGTAGGTCCTCCAGAAGCAAGTACATATGGCAGTGTCTCGTGAGGTAGAGAGAGATGAGAGATCCAACCTCAGTATCATCAGGGGCCATCAGTCGAAGGTTGAAATTATCGAGAACGGTCATAGGATCTCGAGAAGCTCATTGTGATCGAACAGAGGATGCAACACTTAGATAAGATGGATCAAATCACTAAGCAGTTGGAGCTGTTGGTGAGTACCATCCATTTTGTTCAGTCGGCGACACCATATTCAGAGATTCCTACTGAGAAGAAGGACAAGTCATCACCGCAATAGTAGCCTCAGCTGAGGTAGCAGCCACCGACTATCCAGCACGCATACTACGTGTAGGCGCCTGAACAGGGCCCGCCACAACAGCAGATGGTGGTTTACCAGCCCGACTTTCCTCCCCCTTGAGATCCAGCATTCCCACCGCCACCATTTATTCAGGAAGTCAATGGTATATGGAGTAACGATGCACAACTAGCCTCCCCTACCGGAAACTCACAGGGCTAGCTACCAGCCAACAAGGCTTATCACCAACCTCAGGGTGGTCGTTATGGATAGTCCTCTCAACCTCCACCTTTGTATCACTAGCCTCAACAGTACCAAAATCATTGGAGGCAGAATCAATAATATTCACAGTCACAATACCGCCAGTCACAGTTATACCAGAATCAGTATTTACTCTAATTATGTATTTTTATTTCACTTTCTTTTTTCTTATTTTCTAATTTATGATTGGGCCACATGGCCTAATCTCATCACGCCACATAGCCGCTCCTTCTTTAATACCCACTTCAATTGTGGCCTTTTGATCTTTAGATCAGACGGTTCCTGTTCCATCCAACCTACCTTATTTCTGACCGCTTGATCACTTTATGAAAGCAATTATTATTGTCCTTCAGATCTTGTTCCAATGGACTAAGGATGTCATCAACCTCTAGTAGCATCGCCTTGAAGGGATGTAACCTTTTGTGGGTGGCAACTTCCTCCATTTTCTCCGGCCACCTCACCTGCCACAACCTCCAATTTCCAACACCATTCTCATGCCTTATCCTCCCTCTCTTTCGCTATGTGCTTCACCCACTCCATCTCCCTCATGTGAGCTATCTGGAGGTAGTTGAAACCACATCTAGGAGTAGCCTAATCTCCTAGATTCGTTACTCAAAACCAAGCTTCCAGCCAACCATTTGCTGGATCCGCCATTCGTGTGAGGTTTCTCTGATCTAGGTGACATATAGATTGATCATTGGCGAGCAAAGAGGGAGCACCACCTCTTGTGATATCCTCAGTGCATCAGACATATTGTAGACCTCTATTAGGCTCTACTCGATCTTAGTTCTGAAGAGAAGAACTTTAAGCAAAGATCGTAGTGTCAAACTCCAAGTCCATGCCTTGTGATTCATCTTCCTCCATTCATATTCATTCTAGGTAAACATCCGATCTTTGTTTTTCATCCATTTCTCCTTATTTTTATGTACACCTTATTCACATATCTCCCCATATGAGATCATCTCTACCATTACCGATTATCACTCTTGCATGCATACGCCTCCGTATCCTCGATTCCTTTATCCATCTTAGTGATCACCTTGATTCCTTCTTCCTCTTGAATAGAGAAAGAACCCATTCAGGACTTAAATCCTTTGCCCTTCAACGAGCCTCCATTTCACTCCCTAAACCCTCATTTTTGTTCAATTTTAGTCTCTAACCCCTGTAGGAATATTCTACTCTTCACTGATCAGAGGAAGCTTCTTTGCTCTGATCTCCACATTCTACATTGGAGGTGTGCTTCATCGACTAGTTTCAGCAGAGGTTTTCTCCTCATCCTCGAGTCTTCACAACATTCGCCATGTTTAGGCGAAGAAATTGGGACATTCATTCAAGCGAGTGGAGCACGGAGACGCTAATTAGCCTTCGCTGGAGCTCTGTCACTCCTCTGTCGCAAGAGGAGGAGAGGGAAGAACAAGACGAGCATGCACCATTCGATTATTCTTCATCGACTCTCATCCTAAAATGCTTATCCAAAGCAACAATTCGCATCCGCACGGTCGGAGCACCCAAGTCTCGCCCGAAGCACCAGGAGCATCCAAATGTCCCCGAGAATCCAGCGCACCTCAAACCTAAGATCACATTTGCCTCGTGTGTGTCCTCTTGGAAATTTTATGAAGAAAACCCTTTGCATTCTTCAATTTTCACTTAGGTTTGTTTATCACATGCTTGACGCATGTGCACATGGAATAATTGCATATGAACCCTACCTGGTCTTGGATATTGAAGATAAGTCTTCATGTAATGCAAATTTTATATATTTAGTCCCCATAGTTTTTTATTCGCATTTATACTCTTATAGAAGTATTTGTCATTTTCTAAATATTTTTAATTATATATTCTTGCATTTATGCCCTTGTCTTATATGTTTAATATCTTGTGAACCATAACTCCAGATTAAATAAATAAGTATCGTTTTAAAGATTTGTTTATTCTCTTTAATGTTGTGTTGTTAATTCTCTTATTTGATTCATTTCACATGCATCAAAATTCAGAGACTTAAAATTGACTCTAGATGTTATATAAAGTGTCGAAAATATTTATCACTCCTTTGTTTGATGCATAATTACTACCCCAATTTGATTTATTCTTGTGGATTTTATCCAGAGTTTAATTTATTCATTACTAAACATCATCCCCTGATTTGAAGTACAATTCATTTATTTAATCATTTTCTCATGAAAACAAGTGCATCATATAATCAGGTTATTAGTAACTTCGCTATCATTAATAGATTTGGAATGTAATTTATTTAGGTTCATATTTTTTGTTAAATTTAAAAAGTCAGGAGCTCATTTGTGTGTTTTTATGTTGTATTATTTTTTCATTAAATATATTTGCATAATAAAAAAATCTTTAAAAAATCATGCATTGCTTTCTGTTTGAACTCTCTTGACCTAGATCACCTATTGATCACTAAATTGAATATTTTACACCTAGATTAATTCAATTAATTGCTCGTGTCTTTGTATTCGATCATAGACGTATCCAGGATAAATTAAAATCGAGTCATCTTCACATAGATCTTATGACTCGGTTCTAATTGATAGTTAAGCGATTTTATTACAACGAGTGATTCTTAACATAGTTGTTTAGCAAGTCATCAATGGTCTTTAAATATTTTCTTATCAGGGGAAGAAGAACCACAGGGTTGAATGCAACCAAAGAAGTGGATTTTAACCAGTTTTAGAAATTTTTTTCTTAGCAAACAAAATGCAATCAACCTATTTACCTAAGATTAGAATGGACTCACATTTTTGAGGATGGTTGGATCTAGAAAAATATTTGTCCATGCTAGTTGTTCTTGAATCAGGATCCTAAGAGAGAGAGAGAGATAAAGAGTCGAGATGAATTTTTTTACACCTATAATGAGAGAGAAAATGATTAGAAATGAAAAACAAAAATAAATTTGAAAAAATTACGATGTTGCTTGTCGCCGGCAACGACGCCAAAATGGTAGTATGAAAATCGATGCGCTAAAAAGTGAATTTTTGATGTTGTGAAAATACACGATTCTCGACAATTTCAAATAAAAAATAATGAACAAGAACAAAATTCTAAGGAGTATATAGGCATGTTCATGTATGAACACAGGGACATGATGTTTGCAACACAGTTTTCGAGATAAAACAAGTTTAGATATTGACAATTATGCCAGACATAATCTCCTAATTTTCTCTTAATTTCTGATGGAACAAAATGTGATGAATATGCACCAATTTATTATAGACGCGTCTAGTATCCTATGAAATTTTTCGATGAATTATTTTGGTATGTCAAGCTATTTTTAATTAATTATTGAAGATACAGGGTCATTAGTGTAAAAAACTCAAAATCTGGGGGTCAAATTATAACTAAAATTAAACTTAGGGACTGTTTTGCAATTTAAGAACTTTAAGAAAAGAGTGTAAATATGCTAATTAATAAAAGAAATGGACATTTTTCATATAAATGGAAACTAGTTATAAAATTGTAAATTGATCCTTTAGGGTCTGAAATATAAATTATCAAAAGATGATAGAAATAAATGTTATTACCGTAATAAAATATGGGAAACTAGAAAATTATGAGAAATAAATTAGATTCTAAAATATTACAAGCAGGCACAAAAGATAATAAAAAATGCAAAATGGTCATTGGCATGGGAGCTACGGACGGTGGCTAGAAGAGAAGGGTCATGTCCAACCTTCGTTGTAGGGGCTTGAACATGGCTAGGCAATTGCACGCTACATCACATAGGGAGGCACGACAACGAGTGGAGGTGTAGCTTTACGATGGAGGCAACAGGAATGGTGGTGTGCGGAGTGAAATACCAGAGAAAACCCTAGGTATTGTCTTGTGGTCCACACAAGGCAGGACCAACAGTTGTTGTGATGACATCCCAAGAAGCTCTAGGATAAATTCAACAATTAACCCACAATATAAAAATCAAGCAATGCAAGGCAAGATTACTTTCGAAAGGTGGAAAGCTAGTCCTTTTGAAGCATGTTCTCTCGGCAATACCGATTTTCTTCTGGTCTACGAGAGCCTTGCCAGATGGGGTATGCAAGAAGATTGAGGTCTTGATGAGGAGATTCTTTTGGTCCGATGACGGGAAATCTATGGGAGGTATGCATCTGGTTGATTGGGGTACGTTGAATGTGTAGAAGAGGAAGGGAGGGTTGGGGATCATGAGGTTGGGTGAGATGAATAAGGCCTTCATGGCTAAGTAGGTGTAGCGTATTTAGGGGAAGTCGGAGGATCTGGTGTGCAGGCTGTTGAGAAGGATCTATGGGTTGTCCATGTCGCTGGAAGTTGAGTTGGGACGACTCACGTCCTCTCTAAGGAGAGGTATTTCGTAGGTGGTTCTCGAGTTGGCTATCAAGACAAAGCCTATCTTGGGGAATGAGGGAGTTTTTACTTTTGGGAGGATGATTGGTCTGGGGAGGATCGATGCAACTAGCAGCAGACAAGAGGGTGGTGGTGCAAGAGGTATGGGGTGGGGGGGTTTCTTGTCGATTTTTATATCTGAGCTTTCGTACCAGAGATGTGACGAGTTCTTGGAGCTACAGGTGCTACTGGCGCAGGGAGAGGTCCCTTCAAAGGGCAAGGATCATTATGAATGGGGCGACGAGAGGTTCTCGATTAAGAAGGTGTATAGTTTCTTTGCAAAGGAAGGGGAGGAGACTATTGCGGAGGAGGTTGCCATGGATCTAAATATGATATGGAGGATAGGGTGCTGACTTGCATTAAGGTTTTCCTGTGGATATTCAGGAGTGGGAGGACGCTCATGAAGGCACACTAGAGGCGACTGCTGGGAATAGAGGGAACTCTTTGCAGTAGATGTGGAGCAAGGGAGGAGGATGCAAACCACTTGTTCTTCTTGTGTCCGTCCTCGACTGACGTGAAGGGCAGAGCAAACATCTCTTGGCTCGGCTCACAATACTGTGCAAGTTTATGAAGGAATATCATATCTACTTGTGGTAATGGCCACGAGGATTGTGGGCTTACATTTGCGGTAATTTGGGTGATATGGTGTGCGTGGAATGCTTTTATCTTTAGAGGGGGAGGGTTTTATTCTGAGAATGTAATTGAGCATTGTAGGGCAATGTGTAGAACCTGGATCATGTAACAAGTTGTATCCTTACTTTCTAATATACATATATATAGTCTTTTTCGAGGTGGTACCCATCCTAGGACTCCACTCTTGCTCTCTTTTCAAAAAAACCCTTCTTTGCTTCCTTCTTCATGATTTTGTAGTTTGAGATAGTTTCATCTGTTCTATCCTTAGACATAGCTTTAAAGCATGCTCTTTTAATTTTGAGCCTCTATTGTACCTCTCCACTCCACCACCTAACCTCCTTTTGGCCTGGGCACCTCTCTTTGACTCGCCAAGCATCTTTTTGGCTACCCTTCGGATACAAGATGCTACTGCCTCCCATATCTCGTTTGCACTTACATTACAATACCAAGATAAGTCTTCTAAAACCTTCTCTCTGAAGCTTGGTTACTTCAATAAAAGATTCCACCATCTAGTTCTAGTGATCTTGGAAATCCTCTTTTTCTTTACCATACCTTTTATTTGCACATCTACGACTAACAATCGATGTTGGATGGTCAAACGCTCTCCTATGATTACTTTGCAGTTTTTGCAATACAATCGATCTCTTCTCCTTAACACAAAGTAATCTGTTTGTGTTCTAGTCGAGCCACTCTTATAAGTAATTAAATAATCCTACCACTTCTTGTAAAAGAGTGTTTGTTATGAACATGTCATAAGTTGTTACAAAATTCAGAATGACTTTTCCCTCTTCATTTCTGTCCCCGAAGCCATGTTCTCTATGAATACTAGCATACCCATAAGCATTTTTTCTCATATGTCCATTAAGATCTCCACCTAGGCAAAACATCTCTCTTTATGGGATTCCTTGCATAATCTTATCCAAATTCTCCCAGAAATCTTTGTTTAATCCTTTCATGTAAACCAATATGTGGTACATAAATCAAGATAATATTCAGAATTTCTTCTTCGAGCACCACTTTTAGCAAAATAATTCGATCCCTGAATCTTGTATCTTAGCCAAACAATCCTTCAAATCCTTATGAACAACTGCTCCAACACCATTTCTGCCTTTATCTTTATCTGAATACCAAAGTTTAAAGCATGTCTTCTAGATCTCCCTTGGTTTCTCTCCAACTCATTTTGTCTTTTGGAGACACTATCAGAATCTTCCTTCTTTCCATTATATCTATTATCTCCATTGATTTTCCAGACAAAGTGACAATATTCCAACTACTTATCTACAACTTCATTTGCATCCTCTTGTTTGTCAACGTTCACAAGGAACCCTACCCATCATGACCAAAATCTAGGCCGGCAATTTCTATACTTCTAGGTTTCTTAATGCATACCATTCAGTGTTGATATTTTCTTAATTGTCAATACCTAACAAACTTTCCCTACTACATAAACGTTTGACTTGCAAACCTGATATTTATCTTTATTTGTAAATCACATATTGCCATCAATATTTTCCTCATGCGCCCCACTATTGGAGCCTTTATTGTGAACCCTTTAACAGACAAACTACTAACATGTAGGATTATACTTGAATGGAAAATAATCTTCCGCCTATCCTCAGGGTCTGTCTCGAATCACCTTCACCATTAACATGATACAATGTTCACAACTGAAGTAAGCAAGCTCCAGCGGCCATGATGCACAACATTGTCAAATAACTCAATGACTTGAGAAAAATGTGCCATATAAGGAATGGCCTCTGCAAATAAAAATACACGTGAATGCTTGTTGCAATGACAGTAATACCTTTCAGGTTAGTCAAGTGTGGAAGGAATTTCTACCTTTCACGTTGATTAATCCTTCTCTTAGGACAAAGGTTATGTACCTGAGAAGCAGAAAGTCATGAGCAATTGTTTAGGATGTTTGCACCATGGCCCATTGATGAATCTGCATTTCATCATCTTTATTCACGTATTTTATCTTAAAATCTCTTATAAAACACATGTATATATTGCTAACTACATATTCTTACTCAATTGCATATGTGTGTAAATATTGTACAATATTGTTACTTTCACCAAAAATAAATAAATAAATAAAGGGAAAATTAAAAAAAGAAGAAGAAGATTGTATATATGTAATAGATACAGGCTGACCCGAACCCCCATAGAAGGTCAAGACTTGACATGATCGATCAGGGATAAAGTAGGGGAGATAGGGTCCTTAATAAAAAAAATATAAAAAAATGTGTTGTAAATATTTTTCTTTGTATATTTGTACACTTACACTATTTTATTTTTTATATAAATTGACCTTAAATTAAATAATTTTGAAAATAAAATTGTAAATAAAAATGTTCCCTAAATAATAAAAATAATTGCAAAATAAAATCATGTACAGAATAAAAGCAACCACACTTGGAAAAAGCCGTAAAGCGATAATTGAAAGATCAATTCTGAATCCATATGAACTCGAATTAAATAAAACTCATAGTCATTGTATTCTAAATTAAATTATCTTTAAAATGGCTTTGATTTCATATTTTTTAGAGTTATGGTTGAAAAATCGATTTTCTACAGTGGTTTGTGCAATTTTACCATTTTTTATTGCATTTATTATTTTATTTTTGTACATATTATATCTTTAATAATTGTAAATATTTTTCACTGTAATTTAAAGTGAATAAAAATTTTTAATAATTTTTTTTAAAATTATTCCCTTATTTGTACATGTGTATAATGTACATTATGTATATATAGTATGTATAAAATTAATCTCCTTATATAAAAAGCACAAAAAAATTATTATCTAACATTAATTAATTAAATTAATATAATTATGAAATTTTGATTTATTTATTTATTTGATTTGATTTCAAAACCTACCATATATATACGATTTAATAGTGTACCTTAGATAACCACCATTAAGGTGGCTAATTAATTTTTACCAATAATTATTTTATTATATTATTTAATTCTAAATTTCGTTTTTAGTTTATTTAATTTATTTTATTAATTCCACCATTAACATCCTTCTTCTTTTTCTCTTAATTGAATTTTTTAAATTTTTATTATTTTATTTATTTGGCTCCTCCTCCCTCATTTCTCTTTGATCAATCTTTGGTGAGAGGAGGCCATTCTCCGAGAGCCATCTTGTCGCAGAAGGGTGTTTAGCCTCCAAGCCGTCCGGTGACAGTGAGTCGGCCTTCGTCGAGGCCACTACAGTTTTTTCCGCTCATAAGGTGAGATCCATTTTTCTTCTCTTATTTTTAACCAAGGTTAATCGTAGTTTACTTCTCGCATTTATAATTCATTGTCATTTTTTCTCTATATCTTAGAATCACACACCATAATTTGATCTGAATCCGATCCGATATTTCATCTCATTTTCTTGATCCCATCGCTTCACATTCTACCTCCACGATCTCTCACCTCCGACCACACACGATGGTCGGAGACATGGTTCCATCCATCATTTCTCCCGGAACTGCACCTGCTCATGTAGCTCGATTTTATTTTTTTTCTAATAATAATTAGGACCGAGCCATCGTGCTCGCATCCTAATATGTTTATAAATAAAAATGTAAAAACAAAAAATATATAGCTTTCCTTTCTAACATTTGTTTTGCAGGAATAAAGAAAAAGATTTAAAAAATAAAAAAATAAATAATATATATATATATATAATTTCTGCGGTTTCTATTTTAAAAAATGTAAAAAAAAGAAAAGTTTTCTGTTCTATTTCTATTTTACAAAAAAACAACGTGGCAGGCGCTGTCCATCTAGCCTACAAGCGACGCCCGCCGCCCTTCCTCCACCGCTCTACCGCATGAGCGTGCTAGCCACCCGCGTGAGTCATCCAGCACCGCATCGAGTGCCCACCATCCGCCAGCCTCTTCGCCTCGTCTACCACCACCGTCTGGAGCTACCTGGATCGCGCACACGCCGTCATTCTCATATCTAGGCATGTGTCGCCCAGCACTACGGCAAGTGCCGCCACCACCGTCGTGGTAGCGTCGTCTCCCCCGGCCTCTATTATGAGTTGCTCACCCCACTCCTCCCTCCACAACGAGCACCTTCTCCACAGGTCGCCACCGCTCTGCCGCAGGAGCACCGCATCTGACCGCCTTCATCTGCCTTACCGGTCGCGCCAGCCTGCGCGAAGCTCGACCATCCTCCTCCCCCATGCGAGACCGCGCAACTACAGTTCGACGCCAAGGTTCCATCGCACCGTCACGCCCCCCGATCGCTCGAACCCGCCACAACTGCAGCTTGTCATGGAGAAAGAAGACAGGGGCGATGGTGGCCCCTCCTTTTGTTTGAAGAGAAAGAACAACCAAGCTCAGGAACCCTAGTGCTTTTAAAAAAATAAAGAATTGGGTAAATTGTAAAAATCTCCCTCTGTTTATTTCATGTTATTTATTTCACGTAGAAAAATTAATTATTTGCATTTCAGTCCCTGTGATCCAGATTATTGATTTCTTGTGCTTTTCTCATTAAAATAATTATTGGCTTTGTCCAAAAAACTCTAAGAAAATTATGTCATGCTCATGTCTGCGTGTTCTATCTTGTATGTAATCTTCATCACATTTTTATTTTTATTTGATATTGTTAAAAAAATAAAAAACATGTCATTTTTTCCTGTTTGAACTTTGAAAATCCTAAAAATTCGAATATTGCTTAAAAAATCCAAAAATAGATTAATTTTCTTTTGGTGAGTTTTAATTTTTGTGCAAATTTCACGCATTAATTACTGTTAAAATCCAAAAAAAATCAAAATACACAAAATCTTACACAAATCATAAAAACATTGTAGGATATCCAAAAATAGTGATTTCAGTTCCAATGTGTAGATATATTCCTATAGTTTTTTCAAAAAAAATCATTTTCATATTTTTTTGAATTTATTTGTTATATTTTAAATTACGAAACAGTCATGTTGATTCATTATTTGCATTTTCCCTTGTTTTTGTTCATTTTCAAAATCCTAAAAATCTAAAAAAATTCTTAAAAAAATATAAAAATAGTAAAAATTTATAAAACACAAAAAAAGATTGTCTTTAAATATTTTTTAAATTTTTATCATATTTTAATATTTTCAAAAAAAATGTATTTCTTTTGTGTATAAATTTATTTTGAAAACCATATTGTTGAAAATTAAAAAAATACAAAAATTAAAATCAATAAAAAATTTAAAATCCAAAAAAATATAAACATAGAGATTAAAAAATAAAAAAATAAAAAGATAAAAATCAAGACAAAAAACCAAGAATAGTGTACATTGAGAAATATGTTTTCTTTTAATTGATTTTGTCGATTAATTGAATAACACTCGGGAATTGTAGCCTCCATGAGTTCGATCCTGTTAGCTATACAAGTAAATAAGTAGCAAAAATTTCTCTCGCTTCATTTTTCTTGTAATTAATTTTGTAGCTTGAGCAAAAAATGTTTGTTTGAGCCGAGAATTTTGGGATCGCAATGATAACTTTATATCAGTAATAACCAATTCTCGAGATTATCACTCGGCAAAATGCATCGTTGTCTGGGAGGCACAGCGAGGGTAGTTAGGTTTCTCTTTTGACCTTTTATTCTTATTTGTACATTTTTGTCTATATTTTTCAACATTTATTCATAGTTCATATTCATTGTATTTAATTTATAAATTTTTGCTCATATTTTCATATACTTGTGTCTCTTACATATTTTCTATTTCCTCTTTCTTGCGAGGGCGGAGTTCTTTAGAGCACCGGAGCACCCAAGCGAAGCGGAGGCGGCTTGATTCTTCACCGAGCCGCAAGAGAGCGTGAGAGGAGGAGTAGAAGATTTCTTGAGGAGACCAACACTTGGAGCATTACAATAGTGTAGATATAGCATTTATTTCTTTATTTGAACTCTTGTAAAAGGACACTATAAACCTTATTTGTAGAGTCTGTTTCTTCAAGTGCCGGTGCACTTGGGGGACCTCAACGGTTTTGTTTTCATCGCATTATTTTTCTTTGTTTCACGTAGATTTCGTGAGCTACCAATTGCTTACTTTAATTATTTTTCTTGAGACAAGTAATTAATTAGGTCCAAACACCCTAAACAAGAATTTTTGTACCTATATAATAGAGCGTAATTGGACTTAGTCAAATTTAACCGATTCTTGCCCATTAATAGAAGCTATTGATAGAACGGTTCATTTGTATTTGCATATAGGTTAGTTTATTTTTTGTATTTAAATTACGCATGGATCACCCTGCATGTAGAGTGTTGGTGACAAGGTACGCATCTCTAACCCTTGCATGCATCATTGTGTTTAATCGTATATTGGCATTTCCAATCTCCTTCCTTATTTTCACTCACATAAGTTAAAAAGAAAATTGGACACTTGGTGGGCGATTCATTGAAATTATTTAAACCAAGTGACAACTGCCTGAAATTTGGGATTGCTAAAGAAAACTCGATCCTAAAATAAATGTATGGAAAAAATATTATTTTGGGGAGAGTAACCCTCGCCTTGTTTGATTTATCTGCAACGAGAGAGTGACCCGCACAGTAGGATAGAACCACGCCGAAACTCTCTTCAGACTACTATCTTGTGATTAGTTGTTCTCCAGTGACGACTTCACCGGATAGCCGGTAACCGGTTCGGGATTTAGTGTAGAGTGGACAGATCAGGTAGCAGGTAAACGGTCTACACCCATATTGGCTGGGAAAAACTAGTTGTGAGATCGGGGTAGTCTCCTAGAAGCATTGGGTTCCTAACATCTCACTTTAACCACTCTGATAGATTGTATTCTCACCAAACTCTAAAAAATTGACAAGATAATTGATCGAACCTTCATGATCTTCACATTGCATTGAGTTGGTGAACTAGGGGTTTGTATTGTGTTTGATTGTTTGTATGCATACTAGATCCTTATGCACATTTGCGCCTTTTTCTTCACAACCTTTGACTTGACCCTCATGCTCTCCAGATCATTTTCTCTTGTTTCGAAGAGGGCCGACTAGAGTTATTTTAATCCGATCTTCGTGGATCCCTCGTACCCTCCAGCCGATCTGCCTTCCTTTTTCCAGGAGGACTTTCCTCTTGATTTTTGTGCATATCTGCCTAACCCATTATTTCAGGAGTCGGACTTTGATTCTCACCCACCCTCATTCCACTCACCCGATCCTAGGATTTTGGAGTCACCTTTCATGATTTCCACACTTGAGACCCATGAGAACCAGATGATGGAGCATATGAATTCAAGGATTAGCTGTATATTTAACATAAATAAGCTCTAGAACGTTGCTCTACTATTTGAGGATATGGATTCACTTGAGGATAATCACGAGAGCTTACAATCGCCCAAAAAATAAAAAAATGAGAAAATTTTGAAAAATCCAAAAAGATTTCGGGAGACACATCGTTCATTCATTTTGTGAGGAAAGGGCACCCATGCCAAATTATTTTCCTACACAGTCATTAACCACATGTCCCACCTTTGACCCTAAGGATGCCACTGTACAGACTTCTCTTGGCAATCCTCGTGTATATGTTGATTCTGATCTTCTCCCTTGTATGGAGGAGGTCCAAAAATTCAAAAAAAAAGTTGACTAAACCTGAAGTGATGGCCACCATTCATGAGATCATTAAAGCCCCACTTCACTAGGCCATGACTCATTTATCTGCTCCTCAACACAAGAAGAGAAAGCGGAGGAGAAGATCTGAGCATCACATCTTGACCATGGCCACTACCCACTCCATCTCTCACCATCCACATTTTAAGAAAGGGAACACTGTCGCACCTCTTGTGAGTTGCTCCATATTTAACTATTCTTGTGATAACACTCTCCTTGACGGTGATGCTTTAATCAATATAATAACCTTCTCTATGGTACAGTCTCTTCATCTTGGGCCTCTCAAGAAAGCCAGGATGATAGTTCAATTTGCTGATGGATTTATCAAGAGGCCAAAGGGTATTCTAGAAAATGTTGTCATTCTCATTCAGGGCATGAACTTCACTTTTGATTTTGTCGTATTGCCCGTGGAGACCCCCACCCCTATGGAGCACCCTCCAATAATCCTGGGATGACTTTTCCTCACCTCTGCGAGAGCCGTTATTGATTATGGATCAGGAGAGATTCACTTCCGTTCTGATGCAGGGAGCGATGTGTTGATCACTACACCCAATATTGACCAGAGACCTGCATCCCATGAGAGCCCTCCCATGTTAGCCAACCCCAAGGAATTTAAACTTGATGATAATATCAGAGATTCTTGTTGTATGTTGGATGATACTGAGACCCAAGAATTCCTCTTCAAGGGAGAAGAATTGGAAAGCATAGACCTTGGAGTTTCCCCTTCTGGTACATGTCAATACATTGATGACATCCGCAGGATTTATACAATAGACACCCTAGAGCGGAAGTCAGACTCTGAGACTAGACAGGACGGACATGATTTGGCTACTTTCACTGATGAGTTTGTTCCTATTCACTTTGATTTAGATGAGACTGATGAGGCAAAATTTGATTTGATTTCTTTTATAAAGAAATTTGGGGCCTTTTGATGAAGATGATGATCCACTAGAGGCTCGCCAGGCTGGAATTGATCTTACTTTTTGTGATAATGATTTCGAGCCTTTTTACTTTGATATTTGTTAGACTTCCCAGGCAAGACATGACCACACTACTTCCATTGACTGATTCGTGACTGCACACTCTAAGACTATTGAGGATACATTCTTGGTCGATCCTGATCAGTTTATGTCTAATGACGACCCCAATATCGATCTACACCTTGTTAGATCCATTCCTCAGCGATCTCGCAAGAAGGTCCGCTTTCAACCTTCTTGACCTTTGTACATCCACTCCTCTTGTATATCCTTTCGTTTCATTCTTTCTTCTACCGTTTTATCGTTCACCCCTTTTCCATGTGTGTGTATGTGCTATACTTAGGAGGTGCTTTATCCTAAGTATATGGGGATGAATGATTTGTGTTGTTCATATTTGTCATGTTCATCACGTCTGTTGTTGCTTATACTTAAGGATACTCCACCCTAAGTATGGGGGGTGATGTTGTTCATATCGTCTCTTTTGTGTTTCTATTCTTTTGTTCTCTCGATTGTCCCCCAATTTGTTGATATTATATACTTAGGTCTATTCTACTCTAAGTATAGGGGGGAAAGTCGAGCCGTTGAGTTCGTACACACTCTTCATCAGTTTTCCCCTTTTGTACAATCTTCTATACTTAGGATTTCTTGATCCTAAGTATAGGGGAGATCACCGACTTCTAATCTTTTCATCTTCTCTTTGAGTCATTGTAGCATAGGAGTCTTTTCACTTTTCTATACTTAGCACGAGTTATATCTTCCTTTGCCGCTCTCTGATCACTATGAGGACATAGTTTGAGCTAAGTAGAGGGAGTGTCGTATATATTGTATATATACTTTAGACATAACTCGTACTTTTAAATATGATTATTTTGAGATATGTATATAAATTCGTAAAACTCACGTGTGTATACAGAAAAACAACACAAAAACAAAAACAAAACAAACAAAACAAACCCAAAAAAAAGTTGTACATACTTGTATATATTTTACTAACCCTTTTTCCTTAAAAAAACCTAAAAACTACAAAACCAAAAGTCTATAAAAATTTGCATTTCAAAAAAAAACTCTTTTCACATGTGCATCGTTTTTTTCTTCCCACAAATCCATAAAAAGTTCAAAATTAGAAAATTGTTTCAAAAAAATTGCTTTTCTTTTTGCATTTTACATATTTATTGCATTTGCATGTGCATTTTTCAGGATAGTATTGACATTTAAGCTAAGTCTAGAATAAAATTGAAGGATGGAGCTTAGTTGGACCTTAATCTACTTAATTTCAGAGGAACCTTATAAGAAATGGAGTTAAGACTTTTCAGGTCCTAGAGACTTAATTCTTTGAGTCCATAAGACTATGGTCATATGTCGACTTGATTAGTCTAAGTAGAATATTTAACAACACACGCATGATAATTTCAGACCGTGGCTTATCTTGGACAAGCATTCTACACGTAGCTCTTCATGGAGGAGGTAGTGAGGAGGCAGAATCTTTTGGCTTGGAGTAGCATATGAAGGTAGTACATCTAGGCAGAACCTCTCGTCTTCCTTTAGGGAGGGTTGTGCATCTCAACCTGATCTAATAGCATTGAGGTCTAAAGACAGGATGGTTGTGGGATTGCAATAATGCTTCAAGAGAGGGATAATCTACTAGCTCAAGAGGAAAAACTCCTTATGTACATGTTGCACCTTGTATATATTTTCAAAAAAAAAGAGAAAAAAAATGCAGAATCTCCAAAGTGGATACGCTTGATTGAAAAGTAAAATGCATTCGGAGTGTATATACAAGGATAAAGAAAAAAAGAAAATAATAAGAGCTTCAAAGTTACATTTTTGTAAGCTTGCAGCCGGATGACTTGGCTACACTGGTCATGCATCCAAGGATAGGTAGCTACACTGGTTACCGTCCATTCTTTTCTCCATCTCCTCTTTTTGAGCTGGTTGTACTTGAACTTAGAAGGGAATATCCCTGCTCCTCGAGGAAAGAGTTGCTAGATCGGGAGACTATAGTTACCTTGTTGAGGGAGGTTGTTTCTTTGCTACTTTTGAGATGGGGAGCTATATTTCACTTTACACTGAATAAGTAAAGATTCATAGTCATAAGAATTTGTGTATGTAAACTTGTTCTGACATGACTGTTGAGGAGATCTGAATAGGAGTCTTGTGGAACTTAAAGGCGGTTAGGTTTTAAATCCATTTCCCACAGGTTCTGCCACACTAATAATAAAAGGTCCGACAGAGCTTCATACTACAATTGTATGAAGATAATTCTAATACTCAATATTGTCCTAATTTCTTTATTTTTCCTTTCTTTTTCTTTTATTCACTTATTCGTTCAAATAAGTGTTTCCTAAGGGACTAGCAAAGGTAAAGCATAGGGGGATGCTGAATTTGCATTTGATCATCTTTATTCATTTATTTTAGCTAAAAATCCCTTATAAAACACATGTATATAAAACTAACTCCATATTCTTACTCAATTGCATCTGTGTGTAAATATTGTACATATATTGTTATCTTAACCTAAAATAAGTAAATAAATAAAGGGAAAAAAGAAAATAAAAAAAGACTGTATATATGTAATAGATACAGGCTGAGACCGAACCCCGAGAGAAGGTCAAGACTTGACTTGATCAACCAAGAATAGGGGGAGATTGGATCCTTAATAAGAAAATTCAAAAAAAATGTTGTAAATATTTTTTTGTGTATATTTGTATACTTACACGATTTTATTTTGTACATAAATTTACCTCAAATTAAATAATTTTCAAAACAAAAGTTGTAAATAAATATTTACCCTAAATAATAATAAAAATTGCAAAATAAAATCATCTACAGAATAAAAGCAGCCACACTTGGAAAAAGCCGTAAAGCGATAATACAAAGATCAATTCCGACTCCATATGAACTTAAATTAAATCAAACTCATTGTCGTTATATTCTAAATTAAATTATCTTTAAAATGGTTGTGTTTTCATAATTTTTGGAGTTACGCTTGAAAATTCGGTTTTCTAGGTCGTTTGTGCAATTTTACCATTTTTTGTATTTATTATTTTATTTTTGTACATATTATATTTTTAATAATTGTAAATATTTTTCACTATAATTTAAAGTAAATAAAAAAATTAAAAAAATAAAAATTATTTCCTTATTTGTACATGTGTATAATGTACATTGTGTATATATAATATGTATAAAATTAACCTCCTTATATAAAAACCACAAAAAATTATTATCTAACATTAATTAATTAAATTATTATAATTATGAAATTTTGATTTATTTATTTATTTATTTGAAAACCTACCGTGTATATATGATTTAATTGTGTAGCTTAAATAACCACCATTAAGGTGGCTAAATAATTTTTACCAATTAATTATGTTATTAATTTATTTAATTTCGAATTTGTTTTTATTTTATTTAATTTATTTTATTAATTCCATCACTAACATCCTTCCTTTTTCTTTTAATTGAAATTTTGAAATTTAAAATTTTTTATTCTTTGATTTAATTGGCTCATCCTCTCTCATTTCTCTTTGATCAATCTTTGGTGAGAGGAGTCCATTCTCCGAGAGCCATCTTGTCGCAGAAGGGTGACTAGCCTCCGAGCCGTCCAATGACAGCAGATTGATCTTCGTCGAGGCCATTACGATCTTTTCCGCTCCTAAGGTGAGATCCATTTTTCTTCTCTTATTTTTAACCTAGGTTATTTGTAGTTTACTTCTCACATTTTTATTTTGTTGTCATTTTTTCTCTAGATCTTGGAATCACACTCCACAATTTGATCCAAATCCAATTCGATATTTCATCTCATTTTCTTGATTTCGTCGCTTCACGTTCTACCTCCACGATCTCTCACCTCTGACCACGTACGGTGGTTGGAGTCTCGGTTCCATCCATCATTTTTCTCAGAACCGCACCCACTCACGTATCTTGATTTTATTTTTTTTCTAATAATAATCGGGACCGACCCAGCGTGCTTGCATCCTAGTTTGTTTATAAATAAAAATATATAGAGCTTTTCATTCTAACATTTGTTTTGCAAAAACAAAGAAAAGGATTATTTAAATAAATAATATATATAATTTATGTAGTTTCTGTTTTAAAAAGAATATAAAAAAATAAAAGTTTCCTTTCATGTTTATGTTTTACAAAAAAATAATGCGGCAGGCACCGCCCAACCAACCCGCAGGCGGCGCCCGCCACCCTTCCTCCACTGATCCGCCGCAAGAGCGCACCAACCGCCCGTGCGAGTCATCTCCAGTGCCACATCGAGTGCCCACCACTATCCAGCCTCTTCACCTATTCCGCCGCCACCTTCTGGAGCCGCCTGGACCGCGCACACGTCGCCATTCCCAGATCTAGGCTTGTGTCGCCTAGCACTTCTCTCACGACGAGAGCCGTCGCCAACACCCCGGTAGCGCCATCTCCCCCGACCTGTATTACGAGTTGCTCGACCCGCTCCGCCCTCCACAGCGGGCACCTCCTCCACAGGTCGCCACCGCTCCGCTGTAGGAGCACCGCATTCGACCGCCTCCACCTGCCTTGTCGGTCGTGCCAGCCTGCACGAAGCTCGCCTATCCTCATCCTCCGCATGAGAATGTGCAATTGCAGTTCGATGCCACAGTTTCGTCGCACTGTCGCACCCCCTATCGCTCGAACCCGTCACAACCGTAGCTTGGCGTGGAGAAAGAAGATAGGGGCAGCGGCAGCCCATCCTTTTGTTTGAAAAGAAAGAATGACCAAGCCGAGGAACCTTAGTGCTTCTAAGAAAATAAAGAATTGGGTAAATTGTGAAAATCTCCCTCTATTTATTTCATGTTATTTATTTCATGCATAAAAATTAACTATTTGCATTTCAATCCCTATGATCCAGATTATTTATTTCTTATGTTTTTCTCATTTAAATAATTATTGGCTTTGTTCAAAAAAACTATTAAAAAATTATGCCTTGTTCTTGTTTGCGTGTTCTATCTTGTTTTTAAATTTCATCACATTTTATTTTTATTTGATATTATTAAAAAAATCAAAACATGACATTTTTTCATGTTTGAACTTTGAAAAATCCTGAAAATTCGAATATTGCTTAAAAAATTCCAAAAAAATATAGATTAATTTTCTTTTGGTGAGTTTTAATTTCTTTGCAAATTTAACGCATTAATTCTTGTAAAATCCAAAAAATGCAAAATACACAAAATCTTATAAAAATTATATAAAATTGTAGGAAAATCCAAAAATAGTGATTTCAGTTCCTATTGTAGATAATATCCTGTAGTTTTTTAGAAAAATCATTTCCATAATTTTTGCATTTATTTACTATTTTTAAATTGTGAAATAGACTTGTTTATTCATTATTTCCATTTTCCCTTGTTTTTGTCTATTTTAAAAATCCTAAAAAAACTAAAAATTTCGGGAAAAATTACAAAAATAGTAAAAAAATCATAAAAACACAAAATGATTTCCTTTAGATATTTTTTTAGCATTTTTATCATATTTTAAGAACCCCATAAATTTACATTTCTTTTGTGTATAAATTTATTTTGAAAATCATATTAATGAAATTAAAAAAAATTAAAAAAATTAAAATCATTAAAATTTTGAAAATCCAAAAAAAATATAAATTAAAAAATTAAAAAATTAAAAAGAAAAAATAAAAATAAAAAAACCAAGCATAGTATACATTGAGAAGTCTGTTTTCTTTTAATTATTTTTTTCGATTAATTGAATAACCCTCGGGAATTGTAGCCTCCCTGAGTTCGATCCTCTTAGCCATACAGGTAAATAAGTAGCAAAAATTTCTCTTGCTTCATTATTCTTGTAATTAATTTTGTAGCTTGAGAAAAAAAATTGTTTGTTTGAGCCGGGAATTTTGGGATCGCAACAACAACTTTATATCAATAATAATCAATCCTCAAGATTATCGCTCAACACCCATATAAACTTTGCCTATTACGTGAAGTCATCTACATTCTTCACAAGGTTATACAAGTCGGTACTCGATCAGTTGGGTCACCGACTAAGGATTAATCGGTAGTCGGGAGGATATTCGAATTTAATCGGTTTTGAAATTTCTAAATATTTTAAACATATAAATCAATTTTTATACATATATTCTTGTATATTTGCATAGATTTAGACTTTTTCAATACCATAATGCATTCATAAAAATATAGCAAGAATACTATACCTATTAAAAAAGTTAACATTAAGAAAAATAAATATCATAATTAAACTAACCAATAGCATTAACATATAAAAACCTAGTCGGCGAACTTTAGAGGGGGTAAAGGGGAGCATGTGTGAGCCCCCCATCTCATAATTTTATTGGATTTTGATATGCAGGGGGTAAAGGGGAGCATGTGTGAGCCCCCCATCTCATATTTTATTGGATTTTGATATGCGGTTCCATTTAAAACATAAACTAAATGTACAACATGATAACATGAACTAACAACGAGATATTGTGTTTCCACGTATCGAAGGGATCGATCACAATGAGGTTCCAGTGAATGCCATTCCGATCTCTTTTGGGCAGACCGCCTCTATTGGGGATTATAAGAGTTTCGGGCCCTTTTTGGCCCGACCGAATAGTAAACTATGTTTGCTGTCTAGGTCATCCTTATCAGCTCGAAGTTAGACCCAGAAGAGCTGATAATCAAAAGTGCATCGAAGAACGCTTGAAGACCATGAAAGAAAGTAGCAGGTGCTCTAAAGTTCTACCCTAACTCTCCAACTACCCCTTTCTCCCAAGAAGTAAGATTTTTGAAATTTCTGTGAGTTTTAATGCTTCCTCTTTTGCTCCTTGAATCTCTCCCTCCAAATCCGCACTTTCCATAACAACTCCCTAAGAAATCAGATTCTCCGCCCTCGGTTGCGGTGTTGTAGGTGGTGAGGATGAGCATGCCGTCACTGCTTATGAGGTACAAGGAGGTGATGGAGATGGTGGTAAGAATTGAATATGAAGCTTGAAATACACTTGTCCCACTAGAAGAATGCACAGTGACTCTGCCACTGTGCTTATGGGGCTCTCCTCCATACGAGCATAGCTAAGGGGTCGTCGCTCGGCGATCGACCATTCACGAGAACCTGTGTCACCTTGTCATAGTCTCTCGACGCCGAAGCCAATACCTCCACAGAGCATGACAAGAAGGAAACGCCCATACTATAATGTCGATGGGCTCGGAGTGGGGAAGGAGCCTCTCATCCCGGTGGAGGTCGGCGGTCGCCTACTAGTCGAATGGGAGAAGAGAGCTATAGGAGCGGAGAGCACGTGGGCGCCGACGACAGCAGTGGTGTTCAGAGGGTTAGGGCTGATAGAAAAACAAGGGATATTTGGGAGATGGAGAGCAGGGAAGAAGCACTAAGAGAGGAGAAGAACTCTTGTTGTATTGCACTTGGTGAATGTGTGCTTTGGAAGCTTGAGAGCACATGCTTATATAGCTACATCTCATGGATAAAAATAGAATGCAAATAAAAATAATAAAAAATAGAAACTCCTCCATGCAAGGAGGACCATCCACCTAATCCCAATTTGCTAGATAATAGCTCTAGCTTCAACCAACTAAGACTAGGCTAATATATGCCTTTATTTAAAACACTTAAAATAACTAGAATGCCAAGAATAGCATTCACATTCTCCCCCTTGGTCTTGGCATACCCCGAGATCACGGACTCCAAGTAAATGACGCATAGTCGCCAATCTTGTTATCGGTAATGCCTTTGTCAGCGCATCGGCCCGTTGGTCTTCGGTGCGAACGAACTCGACGCTAATCAACCTTCTTTCGACACAGTCATGAATGAAATGATATTTTGTGTCGATGTGCTTACTTCATCCATGGAAGACCGGATTCTTAATAAGAGCTATTGCAGACTTGTTGTCAACGAACAGCTTCACCATCCTCGATTCTGTTCTGATCAGTTCAGCCAATAATGCTCTAAGCCAGAGTGCTTGACATGCTGTTGCAGTTGCCGCCATGAACTCAGCCTCGCAGGATGAAAGAGCTACTGTCTTTTGTTTCTGTGAGTTCCATGAAACAAGACAGTTGTTGATGTAGAATGCCATGCCACCTGTGCTCTTCCGATCATTCATATCACCAGCCAGATCACTATCTGTATAGCCAGTGATTACTTCTTCCTCGCCTCCTTTCTTGTAAACAAGTCCGAAATCGATGGTGCCTTTGAGATACCTGGGGATTTGCTTCACAACCTTATGATGCATCATTGTAGGCTTCTCCATGAATCGACTCGCCACTCCAACAGCGTAGGAGAGATCCGGCCTAGTGTGAAGAAGATAGCGCAAACACCCGATGACACGCCGGTAGTAGGTGGCATCAACAGGTTGTCCGTCTAGATCCTTGTGCAGATGGGATCTTGGCTCCATGGGAATCTTACAAGGATTACAATCAGACATGTTAAATTCATTTAGTACCTTCTTAGCATAGGTTGTTTGCTTGAGTGAGATGCCACTGTCTCCTTGTTCCACCTCAAGTCCGAGGTAGTATGTGAGTAAGCCGAGATCGCTCATCTCAAACTCTCTCATCATTTGCCTTTTGAAGTTTGCAATTGACTCTGGATCTTCTCCCATGACGATCAAGTCATCGACATAGACGCCGACGATGATGCCCGTTGCAGCCTCACCTCTTCTATACACGGCCTTTTCCTGTGTACATCCTGTGAAACCGAGCTACTTCAAGCTTTTATCAAGGCGCATGTGCCATGCACGTGGTGCTTGTCGAAGCCCATAGAGCGCTTTGCTTAGCTTGAGCACCATATGCTCTTTTCCTTTTACTGTGAACCCCTCAGGCTGGGTCACATAAACTTCTTCTTCGAGTTCACCATTCAAGAATGCTGACTTGACGTCAAGGTGATGAACTTGCCATCCTCGATTGGCCGCAACAGCTAAAATGACACGTATTGTGTCAAGGCGAGCAACCGGAGCAAAGACTTCTTCAAAGTCAATGCCTTGTTGTTGTACATACCCTTTTGCAACAAGGCAGGCCTTGTATTTGATAACTTCGCCATCTGAGTTCTTTTTGAGTTTGTACACCCATTTAAGCCCTATAGCTTTATGTCACGCCGGTAACGTGGTGAGTGACCACGTCGCATTTTTTCTCGATGGCTTCAATCTCTTGGGCCATGGCGTCATCCCATGCTGGATGACCAACAGCCTCCTGGAAGCATGTAGGTTCTTCCGTCTCTGTGAGCATCGCTTCCTCTTCTATTAGATCCATGTGCGGAGCATCATGCATGATGTCAGCCATGTACCTATAACGGACAGGTGCACCGTCGCTGTCGACTTGTCCTCCTGACCAAAGTGTAGGTGAGTGCCTACCCTGGTCAACATCTTCTGTCGTGGATGGCATGACCTCCGGAGCATTCCTGGGTGTTGATGACGAGCTTGATGCAGCACCTATTGGAGAGGTCGGTGTAGATGGTTCGAGCACCGGTGTTGGCTCATCTGCCGAAGTACCCAACAATGGAGCTAAGCAGACTTCAACCGGTTCGGTGTTGGCGTCCTCCTCAATCACAAAATTGGGTGATTGACCACTTTCCACATTAGCAGACCATTTCCATTCCACATTTTCTTCAAATATAACATCACGACTTACATGGATATTTCCACGATGGGGGTCCAGTAGACGGTGGGCCTTGCAACCTTCTTCGACACCCAGGTACACCATCGGTTGACTGCGATCATCGAGCTTCTTGAGGTTTGGCATGGTCACCTTAGCATGTGCCATGCAGCCGAACACTCGAACATGTGCTAGATGTGGCTTCTTTCCCGTCCATGCCTCGAACGGAGTGCGATCGCCCATCGCTTTGGTTGGGAGGCAATTGAGGAGATAGACGGCATGCCGTACTGCCTCCCCCCAAAACTTGCTTGGTACGCTCATACTTTTGAGAAGTGAGCGTGCCATGTCCATCATTGTACGGTTACGTCGCTCCACCACACCATTTTGCTGGGGTGAATATGGTGCGGTGAGGTGACGCTCGATCCCTGCCTGCTCGCACATCTTTGCGAACTCGCCTGATAAGAACTCTCCTCTGCGATCAGATCGGACAACCTTAACACGATAATTACTCGCGTTCTCGGCGAGCAACTTGGTCTTCATGAATGCTGAATATGCTTGATCCTTTGTTTTGAGTACATGTAGCCACATCCACCGAGAGTAATCATCTACAATTAGCATAAAATAGTGATTACCACCTGGAGTCGAGGGCGTGATCGATCCACACAAATCAATGTGTAGAAGTTCGAGCGGCTTCTGTGCTTGGTACTTGGCTGCTTTCGGGAACGTTAATCTTGTCTGCTTTGCCGCTAGACATGTCCGGCACACCTGGTCGGGATGCGTAATCAGCGGCCCACCAGCCGCCAATCCTTTGCTGGCAAGCATCTTCAATGCTGGAAAGTTGATGTGGCCAAGGCGAGCATGCCACAACCATGCAGGATCATCGAGGCTTGCTAATAATGAAACTGGCCTCGCTAGTTGTAGCTCGATGCGGTAGAGACGGATTTGTGTTCTCTTTACTTTTATAATCAAGTGAGAGGTATTCTTGACTGATACTCTGAGCGTATCTTCATCCATAAGCACTTGGTGCCCAGACTCAGTGAGTTGACCAAGGCTTATTAGATTGCTACAAAGTCTAGGGATAAAAAATACCTCTTGGAGAAGCCACTGATCACCATTCTTGCATGTGAAGAGGATTGATCCCTTCCCCTTGATCTGCACCGTCGAGCCATCGCCGAATCTGACGCTTCCGGTGATTGCTTTATCCAACTCGTGGAACTTAGCTTCATCGTCGGTCATATGGTTTCTAGCGCCGTTGTCGAGGTACCATACATCTGTTGGTCCCTCAACATGCTCGGTAGCATGCAACTCCGGCCACACCTTCTCCTCATTCAGCATCACGACCTCCTGTCGCTCTTCCTCAACCAGCAAAGTCTCATTTGAGACCGTTAGTAGAAGTGCTGGTTCAACATCCTCGGCACGTGCAAAGTGTGCTTCCTCCTTCTTCCTTGGGGCTCGACAGTTTGTCGAGTAGTGTCCCATCTCGTTGCAGTTATAGCACCGAATATGACTCTTGTCACGGCCACCACCGTTAGAGCCATTTGCTTCATCTTTGCGTGGTCCTCCACGACCACCTTTGTAGCCTCCTCTGCCACGTCCACGACCTCCACGGTCGCGGTTCCCGCCATCTGCGGGAGCTTTGTTCTTCGACAAATCTCCTCCGGTCTTCTTAGATCGTGCTTCCCACTCGGCCTGAGTGAGGAGCAGTTGCCCGTCTGCGCTTCCACCTGCGCTAGTGTTCTTCCTGCATGTCTGCCCCTCAAAGGCTTTGAGTCGGCCGACGGCCTCCTCAAAAACCAAGGTTTTGAGGTCACAAAATTGCCCGATGCCGGCTATCACACTGATAAACCGTTCTGGCACCGTGTCGAACAATTTTTTTACAAGCATAAGATTCGTCATCGTCTCGCCAAGAGTTGCATACCTGACAGACATGGCTGTTAGTCGACCAGTGTATTGGTCGAGGGATTCTCCATCATTCATCCGCATGACGTCGAACTCTCGCTTCAACGTCTGCAACCGTGCGTCCCGAACTCGATCTACACCGACGAACCTCGTCTTGAGGCAATCCCAAACTTCCTTCGCTGTCGTGTTCTTGGCCACCAACATGAGGAGGTCCTCCGGAAGCGCTTGGAAGAGATGCATCTTCGCCTTCTTGTCGAGCCGGACGTCGACTTGAGTTCCCTCTGTCGGAGCAACAGCCCCCCAGAGGCCTTGATCCTCCATTATGGCCTGAACACGAATCACCCAGCTGGTGTAGTTCGTGTTCGTCAACTGAGGGTACTGGAGCGTACGACTCAGTTGCTGCGCCCATGACGATTCTCCAGGGACGATAGCCATGGAAGTGGCTCTGATACCAGATGATAGAAAAACAAAGGATATTTGGGAGATGGAGAGCAGGGAAGAAGCACTAAGAGAGGAGAAGAACTCTTGTTGTATTGCACTTGGTGAATGTGTGCTTTGGAAGCTTGAGAGCACATGCTTATATAGCTACATCTCATGGATAAAAATAGAATGCAAATAAAAATAATAAAAAATAGAAACTCCTCCATGCAAGGAGGACCATCCACCTAATCCCAATTTGCTAGATAATAGCTCTAGCTTCAACCAACTAAGACTAGGCTAATATATGCATTTATTTAAAACACTTAAAATAACTAGAATGCCAAGAATAGCATTCACAAGGGCCATACATGTGGGCATTCTCTCTCAGTGGAGATGCTTCGAGCGTGGTCTGGTTGGCTACCTCGCACGTTGGTGTAAGGCGAAGAGAGAGGTGTGCTACCATCATTGCAAAGAAGGTCATATTTGGAAGGACTGTCAGGGCCCTTCCTCCAGGGTGGCAGCATACGCAAGTGATGCGCGTAAAAGGTTGGAGGTCATAGGAATCCATGATGATCGTGTTGAGGATGTCCTCATCGCAGAGGTTCCGATTGAAGATATGAGTAAGGTTGTGGAGGTTCTGGAGTTTGGCCGCTCAGTGGGGTAAGTGGAAGATGGTATTTCGTTGTCGGAGACATCTTTGTGCGTCCGAGGAGTGGAGGCAGCGGAGGTTGCAGGCTTCCTCTCCAACGATAGTGGTGTGTTCCCAGCATTAGTGTAGTGGCGACAACCTTGTTTGTGGGATGGGGAGGTGCAAGCGTTGCTAAGGTGGTTGTTGAAGATAGAGGGTCTACCGATTCAGTGTCGGGAGATGAGAGCAGTCAAGGGCGTGCTGCGAAGAATAGGAGAAGTAATCATGTTGTGCGCACCAACCTTCATCCTGGGAAGGGTTGGAATGTGCTTGTTTCGATGAAGGGGTGCTGAATGGAGGTTCCGTCGGTGGCATTGTTCCGGGTTGGGAGGGTTGTTCCGGGTTGGGAGAGGCCGGAGACTGATGATGTGCCTAGCGACTTAGGTTAAGTATGTAAATAATCAAGGGTCGTTGTCACCCAAATCACTAAGTGCAATCAACGAGAAAATAAAACCACTCAAGGAAAAACCAAACAATCAAAGTATGTTAGCGGTTCGCTATTTTTATTTACCTGGTATAGCCACCAGTGTCAAACACAAGAAGTAGGAGAAAAGTACAAAGTAGTCAAATTTCAAAATAAAATGATTTTTATGGTTTTTTTTCAATTTTTTAATTTTTGAATAAAAGCACACTAGCACAAAAATATATGAAAACAAACACAATGATCTTTTTGGATTTTTCTAAATAACCAAAAATAGTCAGAAAATAAAACCAAAAATGTTTTTGGGTTTTTTTTATTTTTAAAGTGTTTTGTTAATTTTACTGGATTTTTCAAAGGATTTTATGATTTTATAACAATCAAAAAAGTGCTCAATAGTCAAAACAATGCACATCAAGGACCTAATTGCAAATTAAAAATATATAAAGTGTCCTAATGTCATGATTAGTAATTTTAAGATAAAATAGAGATAAAAAGCTACAAACAGGGACTAGAAATGGAATTTTTTGGAATTTTCTTTAATTTTATATGTTTTTTAAAAGTTTTTGGTTATTTTGTAGTTTTTAGGGTTTTGTAAGAAAATTTCAAGCAAAAATATGAAAAAAATAAAAACACAATTTAAGGCACGTACAGTAACTTTTATGGAATTTTTAAAGCATTTTTTAAATTTTTAGGATTTTTGTAAGGTAGACTTGAACTTTTTTAAGGTTTTTTGAGATTTTAACAAGAAAACGCCAATAAATCAACCTACCAAAATTACAGTAAATATTACACACTAACAGGAGCCAATGGTAATTTTTATGTAATTTCTAAGGTTAATTTAATATTTATTAAGTCCAATACAAAGCATGTAATTAATCACAGTTCACAAGGACCTATTTGTAAATATTTTAGGTTTCTGGACCAAACAAATAGCACACAAGAAAAGTCCAGGGTTGATTCTGTAAAAAGCCCACGCAGTTCAAGCACATTCTCAATATTATACGCACAGGGGTATAAATGCAATTTCTAAAACTAAACATTCATTCAATAACAACAGATAAGTTCAGGGCAGAAAATGCAAATGACCCAGAATACACATGAGCACACACGTGCTTCAGACTTAGAGGGACTAGAATGCAAATACCAAAAAGTGTAAGGTCTGAAACATAAATGTACTTAACTACAACATTTATTTAATGGACTAAATATAAAAACACAGACATGTAGGGAAGAAAAAGAAATATACCCGGGCAGGGGTACGTAGCGCACATGGAGCGGCTTTTGATGTATCGTCTGATGACTGTTAATGGAGCAGATCTGACGGACTGAAAAGGGCGTGAAGACGTGCGGCTCAGATCTGTACTTGGTCTGATCAAACTGTTATCATGTAGGCATGGATGGACGATTGCGACCAAGACTAGGCACAAAGGAGGATCGGACGACTCCAGAGGGTGTTGGAAGAACTGAAGCCCGGTGGACATCGACCTTGCAGATCTCATGATCCACAGGTCTAATCAGCTTGACGTAAGGTCGAGCACCTTTGTGTTGCTCCTCCGCGACTGATGGAAAGCTCGGATTCGAGGGCAGACGGTTTGATCGATGTGACGGTACTCCCTCGCCTAGATCTGCTCCGCCTGAGCAGAGGGTGCACCAGATGGCTATCTAAGTGCATCCCAACCTGCAGGGTATACTCAAGGCTCGAAGATCGAGCTTCGACTGGGGTTATTGTGCAAGGACAGCAAAGGAAGCGGTGGGGGTGGTGCTTTGGGTCTCCTGCGAACGCGGGGGATGGAGACCCAACATAATCTAGACTCGATGGTCGAGCCTCAGGGGGAACATGTCATGTAAGAAGATGGAGGGTGAGGTGAGGCATCGATCTGAATGGATAGATGGTAAAGATGGAGCTCCAACCGACTAGTCAGAGCTGAGAAGCTGCGACAGGTATAAAATGGAAGATGGAATCAAAACGGGAAGTGAGGGTGAAATGGGTGATACCTGGAGATTCTGAGAAGCTCAGCAATGTCAGGCAATCGTGTGGTGAGGGTTGTTGCCTCGATTCCTCTACGGGAGGAGGAAGAGGCTTCTTGTGGTGGAGGACTCTGACCACGACTTGAGTTTTGTCCAAATGCCGACCAAACTGAGCTCCAAAGGAGGCATCGAGCAGCTGTCACTCTGTTGAAGCTAGCTAGGGGGCGAGAGTGGCGCGAGGCATGAGCTACCATGTTGCAGGAGGCAGAAGAGAGAATTTATAGGCAAGCCAATGGTCTAAAAAAATCGACGAAGAGCTCGAAACCTGAGGCAGATCCAATTGTGCCTAGGCATCCGCGAGGGTCCTGAAATGTTGGAGTGTAAACAGGTGCAGGGATTGAGGTAAATAGAGGCTGGGTTTGACTGAGAAAATAGGGAGAAGAAGCTCCGACGATGATGTGTCGGGTCAACCCGGCTGGGAAGGGGACGTTGACCGGGGTCAATAATCCCAGCTGGACCAATCAACATTAAGGACATACATAAATAAAAGAATAATATATATATATTAGTTAATGGCTTTAAAATAAAAATTTTATAAAATAAAAAATGTTTATTATTTTCAAACTATTTTCTATGAGTTTTAATTATTTTTATGGAAAATAAAATTATGTTATATACAGTATATAGTATCATATACACGTATAATATAACCAAGTATTGTGTATATCTATTTTTACTTTATTATTTTTACAAAAATTCTGTGTATTTTATATTTTATTTATTTTTTAGTAGTGTAAAATAATTTTTATTTTATTTTTGTTAAATTATATAAGGATATAAAATAAATAGTGAATGTAGAATATACAAGTGCATTTTGTACAAAGATTGGATGATTTTCTCTTTTTTTATTTTTTTGATTTTTATTTTATTTCTATATTATTTTTAAAGACATATAAAAGGGTTTAAAGGTATAAAATAATTCTATTTTATCATAAATAAATAAATATATATTATATACAAGTATAGACGATATGTACATACATAGTTATCTCTCTTTACTTATTTTACTTTACGATCAGGTCAAGACTTGACCTTCTCTTGGGGTTTGGGTCACTATGTATTTATTCTAAATACATCATTCTTTGTTTTTTTCTTTTATTCTTTTATTTTTGCAAAATAAATGCTAATTATTCATTATTAACATAGGCATGCATAAAGCAAAGTTATTGAATTTATAGGTATTTACATGTAGTTTTGCCAAAAAGAAGAGCTAAAATAAAAGAATAAAGAGTGAGAATCATGGATTCATCATCCCCTGTACTTTACCTTTGCTAGTCCCTTAGCAAACACTTATTTGAAAAAGAAGCGAAAGGGAAAAGAACATAAAAAGGAATCGATGTTGATTATTAAACTTATCTTCATTAAATTGGAGTATGGAGATTACTCATACCTTTGGATTAGTAGTTTGGCAGAACCTTATTGGGAAATAAGTTTAAGACTTCACAGCCTCTAAGTTCCACAATTCTATGTCAAGACTCCTTAATAAACCAGGTCAGAACAAGTCTGCATATGCAAACTCTAAGGACTATGCATCTTTCCTTGTACTGTGTAAGTGATATATAGCTCCCCACCTCAGAAATGACAAAGAAACAGCCTCCCTCAACAAGGTAACTCTAATTCCCTGTTCTAGCAGCTCCTTTCCTTGAGGAACAAGGTATTCCCTTCTAAGTTCAAGTTCAACCAGCTCAAGAAGAGGGGAAAGAAAAGAATGGACCATGACCAGTGTAGCCACGTATCCCTTAGAGCAAAGCTGGTGTAGCTAAGTCTCCAACTGCAAGCTTCCATGAGATGAAAAGGTGGAATACATACAAGCTTTGCTTATTCATTATATACACTCTGGCAGGCATTTTATTTTCAATCATGCATGTCCCTTTTTTGGAGTTTTTCATATTTGTGCACATTTTTTATGTCCATATATACAACATATTTACATGGTGCAACATGTACATAAGGAGTTTTTCCTCTTGAGCCAGTAGACTATCCCTCTTTTGAAGCATTATTATTACCCACAGACTCATGTCTTTAGACCTCAATGCCACTAGACCAGGTTGAGATGCACATCCCTCCCTAGAGGAAGACGAGAGGTTCTGCATAGAAGTACTACCCTCGTATGCTACCCTAAGCCAAATAATTATGCCTCCTCACCACCTCATCCGTGTTGAGCTACGTGTAATGTGTGTGTCCAAGTTAAGCCATTGTCTCTGAGAGTCATGCGTGTGTTGTTAAGTGTTCTACTTAGGCTCGTCAAGATGGCATGTGAATATAGCCTAGTGGACTCAAATAATTAAGTCACTAATGGACTTGAAAAGTCTTAACCCCAAATCTTATAAGGTTCCTCTAATGTTAAGGGGATTAAGGTCTTAACCAAGCTCTATTTTTCAATTTAATTCCAGACTAGTTTAAATGTCAACTATGATTCAGGAGAATATATAAGCAAATATGTACAAAACCCTTTTTTGTGCAATTTTTCAAAATATGCAATTTTTATGAAAATTTTGTGAATGCAAAAAAGGAAAAAGGTTTTGCAAAAACATTTACAAACATTTACAAATAATTTTTTGCAAACTTTTTATTTTTCAATAATTTTTCAAAAAATTTATACTATATACATATTTTGATATGAAAATATTTACAAAGACTTTACAATCAACACATTTTTACAAAAAATGGTATAAAAATAGTTTTTACAAAAGGTTATTACAAATATCTATGTACAAAAAATAAAATTTTTTTCATTTTTAGTTTTGTGATTTTTAGCCGTAGTATTTTATTAACAAACTCAAACCAAGTACGAGTTATGGATTAAGTATATATACAATGTATACGACACCCCCCATACATGTCTCGAATGATGTCCTCAGAGTCATCAACAAGTAATGAAAAGAAGACATAACTCGTGCTGAGTATTGGGAAGCGAAAAGAATGTTATACTACAACGACAAATGAAAGAGTGAATGAATAGAGGTCGGTGATCCCCCTATACTTAGGATCAAGTAATCCTAAGTATAGGAATCTGTACACAAGGGGAAAACCGAGAGATATGATGTACAGGTTTTACCTCCCCTATACTTAGGGTAAAATATCCCTAAGTATAGGCAGAAAAATAGAGGTAAAAAGAATCAACTGAATAATTACATGTCCAATACCCCCCATAACTTAGGGTAAAGCACACCCTAAGTATAGCATAATCATAAGATAAAGACGGGTAATTAGTGATGAATATGCATTTCATCATCTTTATTTATTTATTTTAGTTTTAAATCCCTTATAAAATACATGTATATAATACTAACTCCGTATTCTTACTAACTTGTATCTGTGTGTAAATATTATACATTTATTATTATTTAACCTAAAATAAATAAAGAAAGAAATAAAGGGAAAAAGGAAAAAAAGATTGTATATATGTAATGGATACAAGCTGACCCGAACCCCGAGAGAAGGTCAAGACTTGACCTGATCGACCAGGAATAAATTAGAGGGAGATAAGGTCCTTAATCAGAAATCCAAAAAATGTTTTGTAAATACTTTTCTGTGTATATTTGTATAAAACTTAATATTTTATTTGTACATAAATTGATATCAAATTAAATAATTTTCAGAACAAAAGTTGTAAATAAAAATGTTTTTTAAACAATAAAAAAATTGCAAAATAAAATCATGTATCGAATAAAAGTAACCACATCCAGAAAAAGCCATAAAGTTATAATTGAAAGACAAATTCCAATTCCATATGAACTCAAATTGAGTCAAACTCACTTAAATCATATTCTAAATTAAATTATCTTTAAAATAGTTGTAGTTTCATAATTTTTGGAGTTATAAATTGAAAGATGGTTTTTAGGGTGGTTTGTGCAAATTTACCATTTATTGTATATATCCATATTAATTGATTTATATTATATTTGTAAATATTTTCAATAATTATATAAAATAAAAATAATAAATAATAAAAATTTTAAAACAAAAAACTAATTTCCTTATTTAACAATGTATATAATGTACCATATGTATATAGTATATATATAATCAATTCCCATAAATAACCACACTAAAAAATTAAATAATTTACATTTACTATTTCATTTAATAAAGTGAAGAAATAATTAATTATGTACATAATTTTAACTTCCTCTCTTATCTTTATCTCCATTCAAATTTCCCTTATCTTTATCTCCATTCAATTTTTAAAATTTAAATTCAATCATTTTTCTAATTAATTGGCTCCTCCTCCCTCATTCTTTTTTGATCAATCTTTGGTGAGAGGGTCTAATCTCCAAGAGCTTCGTGTTGTAGAAAGGTGCCTAGCCTCCGAGCCTTCCGGTGATAGCGAGTCGGCCTTCGTAGAGGCCATTATGGCATTTTCGCTCCCATGGTGAGATCCATTTTTTCTTGTTTTTATCTAAGTTAATCGTAGTTTAATTTTCACATTTTTATTTCGTTGTCATTTTTTAAATTTCTAGATCTTATTTAATCATTTTTTTAATCAACCATCTGATTTCCGATCATCCGCGTCATTTTCGTGACCTCTTCATTTTCATTCAACATACACAACTACGCACCTCTGACCACGCATGGTGGTTAGAGATCCCGATCCATCCCTCCACCCTATCGGATCAGTGTTTCCATTCACATTTTCCACCAAGTATTTTTTGACTAAGCCGTCGTGCTCGAGTCAGTCTATCTTTGTCTTATTTTCATGCACAAGAATTTCAAAAAAAATTACAAAAAAATTTGCAGCTATTATTTACAAAAAAGAAGATGTTGTTCAGAAAAAAAATTACAAAAAAATAATAAAGAAAAAGTGATTGAGGGCTGCCCGTAGCCTTCCCAATCGCAGGCGGTGCCCGCCGACCTCCACCGCAAGGCTACCAGTCGCCCATCCTCCGCCCGATGAAGCCCCTCCACTGGGCAGATCCGCAGCACTGCCGACAACTGCCCATCGCGACATCCCCCATCGCCGCTAGCCACCCTTCATCCACTGCAAGAGCCGCTCCACCGATCTCCACATCAGCCCGACGCCTGCCTGGGAGGAGCCTCCTCTGCGTGAACCATCAGACTCCTCCTTGGTTCCATCACCGACCGGGAGGAGCACCACCCAATCCCTACGTCGCTCCTTCGTCGTCCATCGCCAACCTTTACGCGCGTCTGTCACCCGCACGAAGCCCTCCGCCCAGACGCACTGCCCGCGTGCGCGTCACTTGTAGGAAGCATGTCCGCCAATCAACCTTCACGCGAGCTAGCGTGTACCGGCCATCCCGCATCACTGTTTGCATCCTGCACCGATGCGCCTACGCAAGCTCCGCCTGAAGGAGCTGACCTCCTCCCACGTGGAGAAGAGAATGCACGGACCACCACTGTTCACCGACCATTACTTCAGCCTGCGTGAGCCAAGCACCACCTCCTGTCCGCTCTCCATCATCCATCGCACAAGGAACAACGCTAGCAACCCCCTCACCACCGAGGTGCCTACGCCATCTTCGTTGACGCCGGTCGTATGAAGAAAGAGGAGGGGCGGCGCCCCTCTGTGCCCATTTCCCCTTGGGCGTGAACAAGAAGGAATGAAGAGAAACCCTAGGGGATATTAAAAATTGGAAAATTTGCAATAACTCCCCTCAAAGTTTCTAGATCTGCAATAAAGTCCCTACCAACTTCATAGCATGTGCTTTGCATGCTTTGTACTGGGTAATTTGTAATTTCTTCCCTACATTTATTTCTAGTTATTTTTCATGTAAAAACAATAAACTATTTGCAATTCAGTCCATCATTTCCAGACTTTAAAATTGCATGTTTATTTGATTAAAATAAATATTTTTATTACTCTGAAAATCCTACAAAAATTTGTGTAGACTCCTACTATGGTGCATGATCATTACATAAAATTTTCATTGCATTATATTTTCATTTTATATTATTAAAAACTCAAAAACATTGCATATTTCCATATTTGAACTTTAAAAATTCATAAAAATTCAAATATTTCGTGAAAAATTCTAAAAATATTAGATAAGCTTTATTTTTGTATCTTTTATTTCCGTCCAATTTTCGTGCATTAATTAGTTTTAAAACCCAAAAAATGCAAAATATTCAAAATCTTAAAAAATCGTATAAAATTGTAGAAAAATCCAAAAATATTGATTTTAGTTCATGTTTGAGGATCATTTTCTTTAGTTTTTAGGAAAAATAATTTTCATAATTTTTACATTTACTTGGTATTTTTAAATTGAAAAATAATCCTATTTGCTCATAGTTTGCATTTTCCAATGTTTTTATTCATTATAAAATTCCTAAAAAATATAAAAATCTTTAAAAAATATAAAAAATTAAAAGTGCATCGAAAATACAAAAAGATTCTATTTGTACATTTTTAGCATTTTTGTCACATTCGAAAAATCTAAAAAAATTGCATTTCTTTTGTGTATAAAGTTGTTTTGAAAAATATATTTTTCAAAATAAAAAATTGCAAATTAAAATCATTAGAATTGAAAATCAGACAATAAAAATTAAAAAGATAAAAAAGATAAAAATTTCACAAAAACCAAGATAGTTAGCATTTGATATTCCCTTTTTCTTTTAATTTACTTTTCGATTATTTAAATAACCCTCGAGAATTGTAGCCTCTCTGAGTTTGATCCTGTTACTATACATGTTTATTAAATAGCGAAAATTCTCTAGCTACTTTTTTTGTACATAATTTGGATTGAGAAGAAAAATAAATATTTTTTTGCAGGATATTTGGGTTGCAACGACCACTACGCATTTATTACATTTAATCAAAATATCAAAAATCCTCCATGAACAATTAGACAAAAAGAATGAATGATATGGACAACTAGATCTATACACCTGTGGAAGAGAAGTGAAAATCAGGCAAGAGATGCAAATGATGTGAGTCAAACACCACATCTCATGCAAAATGAATAGGGGCAACATCGACGATCAGCGGATCATGATCAAGATATGGCTTCAGGCGCTGACCGTTAACTCGAAAGGTGGAATCAGATGACAACTCGGATATATACGTGCTTCCATTGTCGTGCACCCTTCTGACCAAATAAGGTCCCTTCCATTTGCTTTGTAATTTCTTTGGAAATAATCTCAACCTAGCATCGAATAGCCATACTCTCTGGTTCAGCTCAAACTGTTTATGGTTGATATGAGAATCATGCCATATCTTCACTCTCTCCTTGTATTGTAGGCTACTCGAAAAGGTTGTATCTCTCAACTCCTCCAGGGCTTCCAACTCTACTTTCATCTGATCTCCTATACTCTTGGGATCCAATAATAACTCAGTGATCGCCCAAAGTGACTTGTGCTTGATCTCCACAGGCAAGTGGCATGGCTTGACATAAATGAGACGAAAAGGGGATGTACCCAAAGGTGTCTTAACGGAAGTCATGTAGGCCCACAAGACCGAGTCCAAAAGCTGTGACCAATCCTTTTGGTCTAGACGAACAACCTCATGTAATATCGTCTTGATCTCCATGTTCGATATTTCAGCAAGACCATTGGTCTGAGGGTGATATGGAGTGGCAACTCGATGGTCAATGTTGAACTCGTTAGCAAGGGCCCTTACCTTGTCGTTGATAAAGTGAGTCCCCCCGTCAGATATCAACTCTAGGTACCCCGAACTGTGAAATGATATTTTTCCTCAAAAATCTGCATACGGACTTAGCATCTGCAGTTTGGGTGGGGATGACCTCAACCCAACGACTCACATAATCCACAGCAAGCAAAATGTACTCGAATCCCTGACTCTTAGGGAATGGACCCATGAAATCGATGCCCCATGTGTGAAAAACCCCACAGAAGTGAATGGGTTGCATCGGCATCATATCACGTTGTCCACAAGTGCCCATCCTTTAACAATCAGTACACCTCTTCACGAACTCATCAGAATCCTTGAAGAGAGTAGGCCACCATAGGCCGGATTGGAGCACTTTCTGTGTTGTCCTCCTCCCAGAATGATGTCCTCACACCTCAAGCTTGTGGCAGTATATGAGAGCGTTGTGGTGCTCCTCCTAAGGAATGCACCGACACCAGACACTTTCCCACCCTTCATGATAAAGGGTGGGATCTTCCCAATGGTACGACTTGGCCTTCACAAGGAGGTCTCAAGTCATTGTCTGGGCCAACCTTGTGGAACTTTCTTGGTGATAAGATAGTTCACAATGTCAACGTACCATGGAAACGAGGTGATAGCAAGAATCTCCTCGTCTATGAAGGTATCTGTAATAGGTGTGATATGATCAGAATCCTCAAGTTTCTCTTATCGGGAGAGGTGATTTGCCACCACATTCTTGACTCCAGGATTATCCTTAATCTCAATATCAAACTCCTGGAGTAGAAGGATCCATCTAGTTAATATGGCTTTGGCATTCTTCTTTTCCATGATGTATTGAAAGGTGGTGTGATCTGTAAATATAGTCACTCGGGATCCAAGAATATAAGATCTGAACTTGTCTAAAGTAGAGACTATAACTAGCATCTCCTTCTCAGTCACAGTGTAATTCTATTGAGCGGCGTCCAAAGTCCAGCTAGCATAGTGTATGGCATAAGGCAAACCATCCCTCCTTTGTCCTAGCACAACCCCTATGGCAAAATCAGAAGCATTCGTCATGATCTCGAATGGGAGAGACCAATCGAGTGGCTGAAGGACTGGAGCCTCGACAACTAGTCTCTTACGAGTCTTGAATGAGGCTAGACACTTATCCTATACAATGAAATCGGTGTCTTTGGTCAGCAAATCAGTAAGTGGTCAGGCTATACGACTGAAATCATGAATGAATCGTCGGTAGAAATCGACATGCCCCAGAAAAGACCGCAACTGTCACAAATTGGACGGTGGATTGAGTTTCTTGATGATATCTACCTTGGCCGGATTGACCTCCATGCCCCTGTTGGAGATTATATGTCCAAGCACCATCCCCTGAGTCATCATAAAATGACTCTTCTCCCAAGATAGTACAAGGTTGACCTCTATGCAACGCTGAAGTACGTGGTCTAGATAGTCGAGACAAACATCAAACAGCATCATCGTAGATCAAAAAGTCATCCATGAAGACCTCTAAACAGTCGCCAACCATGTCCGAGAAGATGGAAATCATGCACCTTTTGAATGTAGCGGAGCATTACATAAACCAAAGGGCATCCATATAAAAGCATACGTCCCAAACGGACAGATGAATGTCATTTTCTCCTAGTCTTCGGGCACTATGGACACTTGATTGTATCTGGAGTACCCGTCAAGGAAATAGTAATGAATCTTCCCAGGTAGCCTTTCAATAATCTAATCAATAAATGGAAGTGGGAAATATCCTTCTTGGTGGCCTGATTCAATCGTTTGTAGTCCACACAGACCCTCCAAGAAGTGGGTACCCGTGTAGCTACTCCTCTCCAGACTCACTCAAAACTATAGTGATTCCCTTCTTCTTGGGTACCACATGTAATAGACTAACCCACTTGTAGTTGGAGATGGGGTAGATAAAATCGGTTCTCCACCGCTTTGATATCTACTTCCTGACCACATCTCGAAGATTTAGGTTTAGCAGCCATTTGAACTCACGTGATAGCCTGGCATCCTCTTCGAGATAAATGTGGTGGGAGCACAGGGCCGGACTTATCCCGTGGAGATCGGCTACGCTCCATCCAATAGCCTTGTAGTTTCTTTTAAGAACCTCCATCAAACGAGATTCTTGATCTCCAGTCAAATCTGCTGAGATGATGATCGGGAACATCTCTGGCTCACTCGCAAGGAATCTGTACTTCATCGACTGCGACAAGGTATTCAGTTCTGGACAATTGGGAGCTGACAAATCTGGTTTCTGAAATGTCTGAGTGAAGGTAACCAGGTCTGCGTGAGAGAACTCTTGCTGCTCTGTGAATCTGACGAAAGCGACACTGCTGATGTATTTGTAATCTATGTTGGCTCGCTCTCTGCCCTAGATGTCAACTCTGAAGGAATTAGACATGGCAAATAGTCATCCAAGTCATCACAATCAATGCCTGAATCCAAGGGATCTGAATCGTAAGAACATGAAATATACTTTGCTTCGTTATCCTCACCACAATCATCGGCCTCAAATGTGTCCGGTGCCAAGAGTGTGCTCTCCGAACTCTCATATGCCAAAATCTGTAAATTTGCAGTGTCTAAAAGCATGACAAGAGCTCATGATACAGGGTCTGGCCAAACTGCCTCATCGTTTGTGATTACAAAATCATGCTCCTGGTGGATGTCTCGCTCTACATCTGTCATCTGCTCTGAATCACTCGACTGCTCGGAGCAGGCTGAATCTCTTGCTCTGGTCTCCTTGATCATCTCTACTTGTACACTTATGTCCTCGACGCAAAAGTATACCTTCCCGCTATCATGATCGGATACCGCCTTGGCTGTGGCCAAGAATGGGTGTCCTAGTATGATGGGGGAATCTATCACAGACTCAGGGATCTCCATGTCCAATACAACAAAGTCCACAGGGAATTTCAGGCCCCGAATTGTGACGACCACATCCTTTAATAACCCCTTCGGCCTTTTGACAGGTCTATCAGCAAACTGAAGCACTGTCCTGCACTGTTGAAGAGGGTCAAACTCGAATCAGTCGAGTAAGGCTACCAGAAGAAGGTTAATAGAAGACCCACTATCTAATAAGGTACGATCGAACCACTGCTCGTGGATATGGATTCTGACATATGGAGCTCCTGCATCAGGTCTCTTGGCTTGCAATCGGTTCTGAATGGCAAAGCAAGTGGCACGAGTAAGCACGTGGATCTCTGTATTGTGGTTCCTTCTCTTCCAGCAGATGGTGGTCCTCTCTCTCAAATTCTTCTGGAAGAGAGGTATGTGCTCTAGTGCCTCCTATAGAGTCAGCTATATCTGGAATCGATCAATCATCTATTGGATAAACTCTAATTGGTGACTCTTTTTCGGATTTTCATTTTTTGCCCCCTTTCCTAAGCAGAGTGCTTGAGGGAAGGGGATGTCTAGACCCTCTCTAGAGAGATTAGGGCCAGGAATAGGCTCCTGTGCATGTAGACTAGAATCCATACCAAGATCATCATACAACACAGATGAACTCGTAGGGGATACAGAAACCTTTCCTTTGTTCATATTTTTATTATTTTCTATTTTCCATTTTGTATTTTTCTAAAACTGTCCTGAGATACAGAAGGAGGTAACACAACTGAAGGTAAACACCACCTAAAACATCTAAACTAGAGGTATCAGCATCGCTCTCTGGCCGAACATCTAGAAAGCTGGTGGCATCAGCACCACCGTTTGCTATTAGAATCCTGACGGCCTTAGTACCGTCGGCTGGATCAACATCCTTGGTGGCTTTAGTGCTACCATCATCATCATCATGAGCGGCATCAGCACTGCTACCATCCTCGCCTGCCGCTCTGGAATCTCCATGTGGTCGTCACTCAGATGAATCACCATTGGTTGGCATCCTACCGCTCCTAAGTGTCACAAAATCAGCATCAAATATATAGGAAGAAATATCACCCAAAGTATCACTAGGAGTGGTGGTCTCTGTGAACTGTATCTACTCAGGTTTTTCTCTTCAGATTTTCTGGGTTAGGTTCAATCTAAGCTGGTATGGCAGCCTTGCCCTTGATAATCTCCCTCATATCCTGTCGGAACTCGTCCATCTCTCGTCGGAAGGCTTCCTGCTGATCAGATAGTAAGCGGGTGAGGTCGTCAAGGGTTGGGTTCTCATCGTCAGGTCCATGAGAACCGGACGAGTTACCTCGCTGGTAATGAGGTTGAGACTACTACTGATAGTGAGGAGGAAGCTGGGAATACTAAGACTGAGGCTGTTGCGGCTTCCTCTACTGTTGTCTCTAGTATGAGGGACGAGGACCCTACTATTGGTACTACTGGTGGGAGTGATGGGGCTGCTACTGTTGGCTGCTCTATCCGACCTGAGCTAGAGGTTATTGTCGAGACCAGGTGCCTCCGGTAGTCCGTCAGAAACCCGGGTGATCACGACGGATCCTGAGCGGTTGTTGGTACCAATCATACCAAATCCCATTGACTTCCATCAACGGCCCCGGCTACTCGAAGTGCGGTGAGGGAAGAATAGTCAGGGGCTGATCCAGCTGATAGACCACCATCTGAGTATCCGAAGATGGTGGTGGTTGCTCGTAGTGCTGCAGCTGTTGGACTGGCTCTTCTTGGATGTGGTGAACCTGGCGGTATGTGGCATAAGGCTGGGTAAAGTTGTTGCTGGGATCATCCCATGACCTAAGATGGGGTTGAGAAGTCGCATGTGCCTCCTAGAGATACATGATCTGAGTCTTTAGGTAACGCAGTGTCTGTGCCAAGTGATCAATATGGGTCAGGCCTCGCATTTTCTTTTCTGAATGATCTCGATGCGATCCAACTTCTCATTGATGATGCCCATATCAACAGCTGAGAACTCAGCATGTGCTGTTGCTGATGAAGTAGAAGGACCAGCATCGATGCGTGCAATCCACTGATAAGACACGGCCTGTGGGAGGGGCTTCCCCTGAGTGTAGACCCAAGTCTGGGACATCATTGTGTAGTTTTCTGCCGTCTCCTCATAGATGGCCCAGACTTGGTCCTTGTCCTTGGCAAAATAAGACCCTACACACAAGGCGTTTACTAACCCCTACAGCTCTGGTGTCAGCCCACAAAATAAGCTCTGCACAAGGTTGGTCTTGGATAACTCGTGATGTGGACACTGGTTAAAAAGCTCTCTGAATCGATCCCAAGCCTCGTGAAACTGCTCGTTTGGGATCAAGGTGAAATTATTGATCATAGCTCACGCTGCGTTGGTCCGATTGAGTGGATAATACTTGTTCAAGTACTCGGTATGGAGCTGCTCCCAGGTAGTGACATACCTCCCCAAATGCTTCAGCCAGTAGGCTGCTCTATCGACTAAGTAAAATGGGAAGGTGATCATCTTGATCGTGTCCTTGTCCACAAATCTGTCATGGACAGTGTTGCAGATCATCTCGAACTCCTGTAGATGGAGGTGTGGCTCATTGGTGGCTAGCCCATGGAACTTGGGCAGTAAGTGGATGGTCTGGGGGCAAAGTTCGAAGTCGCCAAAAATCTCTGGTAGCTGGATCCATCTATGTGTGAGGGTTGCACTAGGGTTATGCAACTGCATCATCGTCTATGGCGGTCTGGCTAGCTCCTTCTAGCCATCAGAGTGTTCGTCTCCTCCTTCAGCTGCTGGTATCTCTCCATCGGCAGGTCTCTGCGGCTCTGCTCTGTCGGCTCGCGTATGCGTCAGCTCTCGTCGTACCTTAGCCATAAATACTCCTTGGTCCCTAAATTGTCACTGCATGGTCTCCAAGGAGGCTAAAATATGTTGTTGACGGTGGCTTGGTCAAGTACATACGTTGATCCCTGTGGCTGCTCATCGGTGTATCCCTCACTGCTGGCCATCTCTTAAGTCTCTACAAAGGCAAAAGACCCCATCTCAGATGTCGTCAAGTGAACAAATAACTATGTTGGCCTCTGCTCTGGCACCTCAGGACAGGTAGAAGGGTGGTCAAGGGAGAAAAGGGTGGTAGTGAACTCGGGCTCAGAGAGTGGGTCTGGGATCTCTGAAGCCGCCCTAGATGAATGGAGAGGAGTGCTCGAAAGCAGTACTGTCAAAGGCAGACTAAGGGACCTCCTTCCCATCATCATGATATGGGGATTTATGAAGATTGGATCTGGAGTGCAAACAAGATGTGAAGTCAAACCCCTTTTTCACCTATTCAACACTTGAGCTAATGACTGTAAAAGATCGGTCGTTAATCTTGTCAATTTTTATTACGGTGACAAATCAATCTATCAGAGCGATTAAGCGAGCTGTTAGGAGTCCAATACTCCCAGGAGACTAGCCTAATCTCACACCTAGTTTTTCCCAGCCAGTATGGCTGCAGACCGTTTACCGACTACCCGATCTGCCCAATCTGCGAAGGAAGTTTCGGACCAATTACCGGCTACCCGGTGAAATCCCCACTAGAGAACAACTAACCACAAGACCAATAGTCCGAAGAAAGATCGAACGTGGCTCTACCTAGTGTGCGGGTCACTCTCTCGCTACAAATAAATCAAATAATGAGGGGACGACCCTCCCCAAAATAAGAATTTTTAAGTGAAGTTGATTTTAGGGTCAAGTTTGCATTTACAGTCCCAATTTTATTTAGTTATCTCTTTTTTAGGTATTTTTCTAAATAAGACAATGCCTAACGAAAGATTTCCCTAGTTATTTTGAGTCCAATAAAATAGGGGGAGGAAGTTGGAAAAGCCGATGCATAATCAAACACAATGATGCATGCAGAGATAGAAATGCATACCTGACTCTAGCAGTCTACATGCAGGGTGATCCGCGCATAAAAGAAAATACAGAAAGTAAACTATCTATATGATGCACGAGGAAATCGACCTTAGACGAGCAATAACTATTAACCGTGAAGAACAAATAGCTAATTATCAGGAAGAGAGACCGGAGTCCGGTCTTCGATGCCGATCAATGCCCACCACAATGGGTCCTGCCAGTGCTGTATACGGTCTCTCTCGACACGTGGTCTCTAATCCCAATAAGTTAACTTTTTAATTTTAATTTAGCTAAGTTCAATTACAAACAGACATGTGGTCCAGCACCTTGTGTTGCTCCTCCGTGACTGATGGAATGCTCAAATTCGAGGGCGGACGGTTGGATCGACATGACGATACTCCCTCGCCTGGAGCTGCTCCGCATGAGCAGAGGGTGTGCCAGATGGCTATCTAGATGCGTCCTAACCTGTAGGGTATACTCAAAGCTCGAAACTGAGCTTCGGCCAGGGTTTTTGTGCAAGGACAACAAAGGAAGTGGTGGGGGTGGTTCTTTGGTTCTTCGGCGAACGCGGGGGATGGAGACCTGACCTAATCTCAACCAGATGGTCAAGCCTCAGAGGGAAAAGGTTTCTAAGAAGATGGAGGGTGAGGTGTGGCGTCGATCTAAATAGATAGATGGTCAAGATGGAGTTCCAACTGACTGGTCGGAACTGAGAAACTGCGGCGTGTATAAAATGGAAGATGGAATTGAAACGGGAAGTAAGGTTGAAATGGGCGATACCTGAAGCTTCTGAGAAGCTTAGCAATGTCAGGCAATAGCGCATCAAGGGTTGTGGCCTCGATTCCCCGCCAGGAGGAGAAAGAGGCTTCTCGTGACGGAGGACTCCGACCACGACTTGAGATGCGGCCAAATGCCGACCAAACCGAGCTCCAAAGGAGGCGTCAAGCAGATGTCACTCTGCTGAAGCTAGCTAGGGGGCAAGGGTAGCGTGAGGCATGAGCTACCGCACGCAGGAGGCGTAAGAGACAATTTATAGGCAAGCCAAGGGTCTAAAAAGATCGACGAGGAGCTCGGAACCCTAAGCAGATCTGATTACGCCCAGGGATCCACGAGGGTTCTGAAATATTGGAGTGTAATCGGGCGTAGGGATTGAGGCAAACAGAAATTGGGTTGGACCAAGAAAATAGGGAGAAGATGCTCCAGCGACGATGTTTCGGGTCGAACCGACTGGGAAGGGGACGTTGATCGGGGTCAACAATCCCAGCTAGACCAATCAGCATTAAGGATATACATAATAAAAGAATAATATATATATAATAGTAAATGGATTTAAAATAAAAATGTATTAAATAAAAAATGTTTATTATTTTTCAAACTATTTTTCTATGAATTTTAATTATTTTTATGGAAAATAAAATTATGTTATATACTGTATATAGTATCATATACAGGTATACTACACCTAAGTATTATGTACATGTATTTTATTTATTATTTTAACAAAAGTGATATTTATTTTATATTTTATTTATTTACAAAATAATTTTTGGAGTATAAAATAATTTTTTTTATTTTTATAAATTATTTAAGGGAATAAAATAAATAATGAATGTAGTATATACAAGTGTATTTTGTACAAAGATTGGATGATTTTATTTTTATTTTATTTTTCTGATTTTTATTTTATTTTATATATTATTTATAAAGATGTATAAAAGGGTGTAAATGCGTAAAATAATTTTATTTTGTCAAAAATAAATAAAAAATATTATATACAAGTATAGACGATATGTACATACATAGTGGACTCTTATCTCTCTTTACTTATTTTATTTTGTGATCAGGTCAAGACTTGCCCTTCTCTTGGGGTTTGGTTCACTTTGTATTTATTCTAAATACATCATTCTTTTTCTTTTATTCCTTTATTTTTGCAAAATACATGCTAAGGCATGCATAAAGCTAAGTTATTGAATTTACAGGTATTTACATGTGGTTTTGCCAAAAAGAAGAGCTAAAATAAAAGAATAAAGAGTGAGAATCATGGTTTCATCAGAGACCGCTTCCGTGTTGTATCGCACACATGCTTCAGCAGCTATGGTAGTCGGAGTTTCTGGGAAGGCAGCGTCATTGTAGGCACGTCCAACAACCATTGAGGTTTTGCGATTTGATTGGGTGAAACGTCCAAGGGAGTCCCTTAATATGTAGCTATCGGTTGCGCTGCATTCACTTGGATTCCCTTCTTAGGGGCAAAACCTCGTCCCATCTAAGGCAATTAGGTCTAACATGGCGTAACACATGGCTTTTGGAGGATGTGCCTCTTGCGATGGGTCCGGGCCGCGGGCTGGGTTCTGACCCAGCTATGATTTTTGGGTTCCACCCTCCGTCTACTTTAGGTGGTTGCGAGTTGGATCCTATCACCAACCCAATTGGAGCTCAGGAGTTCTCTAAGGTTTCAGCTCAACTTTTGGACCTGAAGTTCTCGTCGGGATTTTCTTTAGAGGAAGGCGGCTCTGTTACTATATGCACTTTTGGGAGCGTGCTCATGGCTCGTTTATATAGAGATTTGGATGAAATATCCAAGACGGTGGTCCCTGGCGGTTCTCTTTCTTGTGCTCATGCTTCTACCTCAACGGCAGTGGGAGTCAACGGCGATGTTCTTTGGGCTCGGTGATGGAGGTCATTGGTTTTCTCGATGGATCTGATGCGGAGGTCCTTCCAGGTGTATGGGTGTTAGGCCACATCGACCCCACTTTGTTGGATTCGGGAGCCAAGGCAGTGCCTGAGGAACCCCTGGTTGCCGACGTGATCGAGGATGGAGTGATCCTAGGGGTTGTGACTTTGGCTCAAAGTCGTAGAAAGGAGCGTTGCATCCTGGCAGCAGAGAGGGTGTGGAGGGAGCAAAGGTTGGTGCTTGGAGGGGGTGGTAGTCGGGTGAAGTTGGACCTACTTCTATCCTTTTCTCGTAAGAGGTGGAAACCTGCGGCACAATTGTGGTTGGAGAGGGAGTTGGAAGATAAGGAGGCTGATTTCAAGGGTGGCTGGAGTGGTTGCAGCAACTGATGGGGCTAGTTAGTCTTTGGAGCAGAACAAAGGGGGTGATGCGTTGAATAACTTGGTCAACATTCACGTGCGGGTTGCGGAATGTCTTGGAGTATATATGCCCACGGCTAACTCTCAGAGTGGATCCAAATGAAGATCGTCTCCTAGAACATGAGGGGCTGGGAGATAGGGAGAAGAAGGGCACAATTGGGGGTCTATTGAGTTCTTGGAATGCAGATGTGGTGTTCTTGTAGGGGTCCAAGATTGAGTCGTGGGTCTTTATCACCTGGATATCTTTGGAATGGTCTAGACTGGCAGAGTTCAGAGCGGTTCCATCTGTGGGAAGTGCTGGAGTGCTTGTTCTGGCATGGAATATTGATTTGTTCTCTCTTATTGCTGAGAGTGTAGATCTAAGATATGTATTGATGTTGTTGGAGTGCAAATCTGAGACTGGCAGAGTTCTTTTTACATCGATTTATGGTGTCCTCGGAGGGAGCGTGACCCGATTTCGTGGGAGCATTTGAAAGTTGTTAGAAGATTGTAGTGGTCTGGGGTTATTTCATTGTAACATTGTTGGCGTCGAATCGCCCGTGTGACCATGGAGGGAGGGACCCAGGGTCTGGTGATTTCTTAGATTGTGTTGGCGAGTTGGCAGTGGAGGTTTTGGATGTCATGAACAGAAGATACACCAGGCGTAACACTTCCTCGAGGTCATACCTTGATAGGTTTCTGGTGTTGAATGAGATGTTGGAGATGTTCCTGCTTGTTGTGGTGTGTGCACTTCCTAGATCTCGATCAGATCAAATGCCCATTTGTTGGGATTTAGGTGAAGGATTGATTTCAAAGTTGATGTTTAGATTTGAAAAATCTTAGTTGTTGGACGATGGTTTCAAGGATCTGGTTGTAAGCTTTTGGTGCTCATTGCGGGTAGATGGCTCAATGACTCAGAAGCTTGTGCATAAACTTAAGTTGTTACGAGGTACAAGAAGATGATAAAGAGAAGTAGCATTGAGAAGCAGGAGAAAGCAATGGCATAGATAGTGAGGTTGGATGAGATCGAAGATTTGCATAGTTTGTGCAGTGAGAAGATGTGTTCTAGGAGTGAGCATCATGTTGTGGTTGTTAAAGATGACAAGTTAAGGGAGATGGTGTAGCATCAGAGGTCTATCCAGAAGTGGGTGAAAGAAGGGGATTCTAACACTCATTTCTTCTACACAGTGGCTAGTGGAAGAAGGAGGAGGAACCAGATTCTTGATCTAAACATGGAAGAGGAAAGTATTCAAGGGGACAAGGAGATAGGGAAGGCACTCGTGAATCATTTTCGCCAATTCAGCATACGACTGCCCAACTCCAGAACATGGTGGTCAGAGAGGGGTGTCAAAATATTGGGAGGGTCAACGGGAAGCACTTGTATCAGAATTCTCTAGGAAGGAGATGTGCAGAGCTATTTTTGATCTCAATGATGATGGTTTCCCATGTCCATATGGCTTTCTAGAATAGTTTTACAAAGAATTCTGGAAGTGGTGAAGGAAGACGTTATGGAGTTGTTGCTAACAAGGGCTTGGCGAAGCTTAACAAGTCCCTTTTGTTTTTGCTCCCTAAGAAGGAGGGTGTGGAGCGGGTTGAGGAGTTTCAGCCTGTTGCATTGTCAAATGTTGTCTACCTCACTATGGCAAAGGTGTTAGTCAACCACCTTTGGTGGGTTATGGATGATCTCATTTTACCTTCGCAGATGTCTTTTGTCCTAGGATGGCAGCTTTTGGAGGTGGTAGTTGTGGCAGTGGAGATTATCACTCGCTTAAAGAGAAGAGGAACGACATGCTTCTTATGGAAGGTTGACTTCTCGAAGGCCTATGATAGCTTGAACTGGAAATTTATCTGGGTGTCACTGGTGAAGAGGGGCTTTCCGGACATCTGGTTAGATTGGATGAAAAGATGCATCACCAACTTCTCGCTTTCGGTGCTGGTGAATGAGAAGTAGGAAGGTGGTTATTTTCAGCCACAAAGACGGGTAAGTCAGGGCTATTCTATGGCCCCCTTTTATTCGTCTTGGTTGTCGAGGCCTTGTCTACCATGTATGGTCTGGTAGTGGATGTCGGTTTTTTAGAGGGTACTCTAGATGTGGTATTTCAATACCGGTGTTGCAGTATGCAAATGACACTTTGTTCTTTATTGAAAAAGGTGTGGATGAGAGCATGGCGGTAAGGGCGATCCTTGGCATTTTTTGAGATCTCTCAGGTATGAAGGTTAATGGTACAAAGTCAACCTTTGTACCATTTAACCTTTCTCTAGAGGATTTGGCATCGTGTGGGGAGATCCTGGGGATAGAGAAGAAGACTCTGTTCATTGGGTATCTGGGCTTATCATTGTTGAGTGGGAGGCTTCGGCAGATTGATTAATTACCTCTTGTTGGGAAGCTGTAGAAAAAGTTGGCAGATTGGAAGACGACCTTGCTGTCGAGAGGTTTAAGACTGGTTCCGATCAAGGTCGTCATCTCTGCTATTCATGTTTTCTTCATTTCAACCAGAGTCCTGTTAGTGGGTGTTCGGAGGAGGTTGGAATCATTGATGTATCTTTTTTTATCATCAACTCAAAGGGACGTGGGTCTCACTTCGGTGGGCTGGTCGACAGTGACCACATCGATCAGAGGGGGGTCTTGGAGTGTTGTAGATTGGCGACATGAACAAAGCCTTGTTGGCAAGGTGGGCTTTGAAAATCTGTGGATTGGGGAGTGATCTCCTTTCAATCCTGATTCTATCGATTTACGTTGTGTCTTCAAGTTTGGTAACTGGGCAGATTGTGTTTCATCGCCAACTACTTTCTTGAGAGGAGTTTGTTCTGTCCTACCGAATCTGATTGGGTCCCTACATACGGTGTTGGGTAACAGACATGGCTTCTGTTTCTGGACTGATGATTAGTCAGAGGAGGGATCGATGTGTGATCTTTACCCTAGATTGTTCGATTTGGCTTCAAATAAGAATGCTTATGTGGTGGAAGCTTGGTCATATGGTTCGTGGATGCCTGGTTTTGTGGCAGAGTTGTCTGATTAGAGAGTTGAGGAGTTTTTGGGTCTCTCTACTAGGCTGGCTAGATTGGAAGCGCCATCGGAAGGGACGGACTCTTGGTGCTGGAGAGACGGTTCTTTCACTGTCAAGAAGTCTTACAAAGTACTTTCTGCTCAGTTACCCGATATAGATTTAGAGCTCTCGTGGGACTTTGAGAATATATGGAGCTGGAGGGTTCTAGCTAGGTGTGAAGGTGTTCTTATGGCTACTTAGGAGGGAGAGGATCTTAACGGCTGCCAGAAGGGCAAGGATTTTCCAAAAGTAGGGGAGGTGTAGAAGATGTGAGATCCAAACTGAGGACATATATCGCAAATATCCTAGATCTAAAAAGATCATGGGTCTGATAGAGGTGTGGCAGACATGATCAATAGAGGTGTGGAATTTATTCTTCAGGTGCCCAGGATCGATAGAGGTGTGGCAGACCGCGAATATCCTAGGTCTGATTTGGAGTGATAGGGGTTCTTTTTGGGAGTCACTCAGTAGAAGGTGGTCTGGTTCTGAGGAAAGAAGAATGAAGGCTTGTGAAGAGAGGAAATTAGAACTTGTTTATTCATAGATCCCAAGGGTTCTCTTATATAAAAGAGAGAATCCCTAATGGGTAAATTACATACTGTGGAAAGAAGAAATATAAAATGACTAAAAAGGTGTTACAATAAAAAACTCTTCAACACTCCCCCTCAAGATGGAGCATAGATGTCGATCAAGTTCAATTTGGAACAACATTTTCGAAAAGGTCCTTTGGCTAGAGGCTTAGTGAGCACATATGTTGTCTTCTCATTAGAACTGAAATGGAAAGTAGAAATAAGACCCTTCTGGATCATGTCTCGGGTGTAGTGGCAATCTACCTCGATATGCTTGGTTCACTCATGGAAGGTTGGATTGTTGGCATTAAATAGTGCAGCCTGGTTGTCACATTGGAGATGCATGGGGAGTGGCACCTCAATATCTAGATCAATCAGAACCATTCTAACGCACATCATTTCTATGTTTCCTTTTGCCATAGCTCTATATTCTGATTCAACACTAGATCGAGCCACCACTATATGTTTCTTTCTCTTCCATGATACTATTGAATCCCCCTCAAAGATTGCAGACCCCAAAGTTGACCTCCTGTCCATGGGACATCCGACATAGTCGGCATCTGCACAAGTTGTAATGGCAAGGGATGTTCCTCTAGTGAATAAAAGACCAGTACTAGGCGAGGTCTTCAGATACCTCAAAATCATAAGGAGTGCATCCATATGTGCTTGTCTTGGATGCTCCATGAACTAACTCACTTTGCTTATGCAAATGATATGTCTGGTCTAGTAATGGTTACATATAACAACTTTCATACTAACTCCATGTATCTTCTTTTGTCAACCTCATCAATGTCATCATCATAAAACTTCATGCTTGGGTCCATGAGAATAGTTGTTGGCTTGCATTATGTCATACATGTCTCAGATGGTAGATATGTAACATACTTCCTCTAGGTCATCACAAGACCTCGCTGGCTCCTGGCGAACTCCAGTCCAAGGAAGTAGCGTATACTGCCTTGATCCTTGGTCACAAGATGCCAACCTAAGAAAATTTTAGTTGTTTAAATCCCTTGTGCATTATCCCATGTAATGATAATGCCATCAACATATATTAATATAGTAACGGTACCCTTTTGAGACCTCTAAACAAACAAGGAGTGATCTGCAGCAGATCTCACAAACCCCTTCTGTTCTATCACATCGGAGAGCATCTAAAACCATGCTTTCAGACTCTGCATAAGGCCATATATAGCCTTGTGAAGTCTACATACCTTTTGTGTCTCCCCCTCAGTAGGAAACACTGGTGGTTACCACATGTAGACTTCCTCCTGAAGATCACTGTAGAGGAAAGTATTTGCCACATCAAGCTGGTATAGAGGCCAGTCTCGCGTGACTGTGATAGAGAGGAGGACCCGAAGTGTAGGGTGTCGAGCAATTGGAGAGCAGGTGTCCTGATAGTCCATCCCATAGGTATGGGTAAACCCGTGAGGAGAAAGGGGTGGCTACTATTCTTGGAGATAAGGTGGATGATTTGTTGCGTGAGTTCACTGAGGACGAGGCTAGGAAGGCGTTGCATCATTTGAATGTGGATGGGGCTCCTAGCCCTGATGGCTTCCCTGTTTGCTTCTATAGGGAGTTCTGGGAGATACTCAAAGGTGACATCACAGAGGTGTTTGCCGAGTTTTGGTGGGGAATCACGATTTTGAGAGGCTAAACATGCCTCTCATTTTTCTATTGCTGAAGAGAAGTGCTCCATCCAAAGTGGAGGACTTCATGCCCATTGTGTTGTCAAATGTTATATATCTCTTGATTTTGAAGATCTTGGCGATTTGTTTATCACGAATGATGAGTCAGATTGTCTCCCCTGAGCAGTCAACGTTTCGTCCTAGGGAGGGTTATGGCAGATGGGCTTGTGATGGCTTCTGAGATAATGTCAGATTGGAAGAGGTCTAGGACCAAGGGTATGTTGTGGAAGGTGGACTTTTCGAAGGTGTATGACTGTGTGGATTGGAGATTTCTTTGGACGTCCTTGTTGAAGAGGGACTTTCCGGAGTTGTAGGTGGCTTGAATCAAGCGTTGTGTTACGACGACGTCTCATGCGGTGCTCGTCAACGGTTGACCAGAGGGTGGTTTTTTCCAACCCCAAAGGGGCATATCAGGCATAGATTCCAGTTGGCTTCTATGTTGTTGTCATTGTAGCAGATGCGCTTACTGTGATGGTTAGGCTGGCAACGTATGGGTGGTGGTTGTGCTACAAGTGCGACGGGATTTTTATTCCGTTATTGCAGTATGTTGTTGTCGCGGTCCTGTTCTTAGGGGAGGATGAGGAGGGCCTTCATAGAGCTTCATCAGTCATGGCGATCTTTGGAGACATTTCAGGTCTTCAAATTAATAGAGACAAGTCGGTGGTGGTGCCTTTTGGGCTTTCGGACCAGGAGGTGCGAAGGGCGTCAAGGCTGTTGGGTTGTGTAGTAACTACGTTGCCGATCACTTACCTTGGTTTGCCTCTGGTGGCAGGACGACCCAAGTTTGTCGGCTGGGGATCTTTGGTGGAGAGACTGGAGGGTAATATTGTATAAAATATTGTAAATTAATACTACATTTAATCCCAAAATAAAAGAATAAAGAAAGAAAATAAAAAGAATGAAGTGTCAACGAAACTGAGTGACCCTAGACCCTGATACCCAGTCATCGTGTTGACTTGATCAACAAGGAATAAAGAAGGGGGAGATAGGGAAGAGAAGTTGTACAGAAAACCACACAAAAACCTTAATTCTTATTCATTAATAATGTCCATTTGGGCCATATTTTGATCTTTATTATTTATACCTCAAATCAATAAACCCTCAACATGAACTTTGTAGATAAAAATACAAAGAAAAATACAAAATTGATTTCATTCAAAATATAATGCACAGTATGCTTGGGACATACAGAATAAAAAGTCGCAAAGAAAACTTTCAGTGTACTTGTAGTTTTATCAAGCATTCATTTTATTATTGGCACTATATTATATAGTAATCTCTCGAAAAACTTAAGCATCTTAAAATAATTTTTTGAGATCCTAAATTTCTAGTCATATCAAGCAAACATGTTGGTTTTGCATGTAAAAGTTGTCCTAAAACTACTATAGGATAAATTAGGGTTTTGTCATGGAACATTCATTCAATGGTGATTGATGTTTAATCAAATATTTCCAAAATAAATAATAATATCAATTAATCAATGTAAATCCATAATTTTCTTGATTGACATCGAATGATAATAGAAATGAATATCCGACAGAAATTTATCGACTTTCAGCTTCGTCCAATCTTGTGGAGTTTTCTTGGATACAAGATAATTCACAATATCAGAAACTAGGGGAGCGAGGTAATTGACGAGATTGCTTCATTTGGGAAAGTTTCTGTAATTGTAAATAAGCTTTGCTTAGGAGTATCCAACTCTGGTAATCGTGACAAGTCATATGCTACCACATTTTTAACTCTAGGTTTATCACAGATTTCTAGATCAAACTCCTGGAGCTGAAGGATCCATATGATAAGTGTGGGTTTGGCATCCTTCTTGGCCTGCAAGTACTTGATAGCAGAGTAGTCTGTGTACACCATCACTTTGGATCCAAGCAGGTGGGATCTGAATTTCTCCAAGGTGAAGACGACTGCCAGCAACTCTTTTTCAGTTATAGTGTAGTTTCTCTGAGATTCATCTAGAGTCCTGCTAACATAGCGAATTGCAAATGGCAGATTGTCTCTTCATTGTCCTAGAACTGCTCTAATGGTGTATTCATATGCATATGTCACGATCTCAAATGGGAGGGACCAGTCTGGTGGTTGAAGGACAAGGGCCTGGATGATCAGTTCTTTTAGCTGATTGGAAGCCTGGAGGACTCTGTCATCAATGAAAAAATCTACCTCCTTGCCCAGAAGCTCGGTCAGTGATCGGGAAATTTTACTATTCTTTGATGAATCTTCGATAGGAACCGACGTACCCTAGGAATGATCTAACTTACTTCAGATTCATAGGTGGCTCGAGTTTAGAAATGGCATCCACCTTTGTAGGGCCTACCTTCATGCCATGTTTGGATCTGACATGGCCTAGCACGATACCATCAGTCACCATAAAATGGCTCTTCTCCAACAAGAGCACAAGATTCACTTCACAATATCTCTTCAAGACTCGGCCTAGATAAGATAGGCACTAATAGAAATTGTCTCTGTAGACCGAGACGTCGTCCATGAAAATCTCAAGAAAACTTCCAACCATATCCGCGAGTACCACCAACATGAATCACCGGAATATCGCAGGGGAACTACACAAACCGAATAATATTTTGCAAAAGGCGTAAGTCCCAAATGGACATGTGAAGGTTGTATTCACTTGATCTTCAGGAGCTATAGCAACTTCATTGTAACCAGAGTATCCGTCCAAGAAACAGAAATATTCCTTCGTGGTAAATCACTTAACGATCTGGTTGATGAAGGGGGGGCAAGAAATGGTCCTTCTTGGTTGCTAGATTCATGTGTCTGTAGTCCGCATAGACGCACCAAGATGTCGATACTCTGGTTGTGATCTCCTCTCCTTTGTCATTCTTGATCATGGTGATCCCTGACTTCTTTGGCGCAACATGCAAGGAGCTCACCCATTTCGAGTCGGAGATGGGATATATGAATCTCGCATCACACCATTTCATGATTTCGTTCATCACAACCTCCAGGAGATTTGGATTTAATATTCGTTGGAACTCTTAGGACAACTTGCTGTCTTCCTCAAGATATATGTGATGCGAGCACAGTGAGGGGCTGATCTCATGGAGATGTGAAATTTTCCAGTCTATGACCTTGCGGTTTCTTTTTAGAACCTCAAGAAAATGAGAGTTTTGTTCCTCGGTCAGCTGGGAATTAGTAATCACAGGGAACATATTCTGTGCACCTGCAAGGAAGGTGTACTTCATATTTGCTGGAAGTGGCTTGAGCTCAAGCGGGGTCTGATTCAGCTCGGTGATGACTTCGGCTACTGTGTAGGGAGAAGGTGTCAGATCTTTCAACAGTAGTGTGTCCCACTATTGGCATTGTGGGCTCTGCATTCAATGATACACATAATTATTCTATCATAGAATCTTGTTCACAAAAGTTTTCAATGATTGCCTCTTGCTAAGCTAAGGATAGGTGGACATAGATGCATTCATCAGGAAACCCAACGAAAATCCCATCATCGAGGGCATCTGAGAACTCGATTGTGTTATCCATCGGTTCTTCTGTGGAGAGTAATTTGTGGGTTTATTATCGTCCATGAAAAGATTTGTATCATACATTTCTGCAAGAAAATCACAATCTTCTATTCGCTGCTCTACTAGGTCACTCTCATCTAATGCAGACACTGAAGGTTTCGATACTTGAATTGTATCAATCAACACCTTGTTGCTGATAGAACGGAAGGTGATCAGTCCGATGCCATAGTTACCATTGCTTTGGTTGTTCGAAGGAACGACTGTCCGAGGATTATCGAGGTATGCAGAAGAGGAACTGAGGTGTCCACGTCCAGGACAATGAGGTCCACAAGGAACTGCATTCCATGAATGATGATGATGACATCCTCCAGAATTCCTTGGGGCTGTTTGATGGATGTATCTACAAATTTCATAATCATTCTAGTAGACTTGAGTGGTCCCAACCCAAACTATTTGAGCAGTAAAGTGGGCATTAGGTTGATTGAGGATCCACTATCAAGCAGAGTTCGGTCGAACTTCTGATCGAACATCCGACATCTGACTAGAGGAGCGCCCATGTCCTTCTTTTTTGTTGGAAGATTGCTGATGGCGTTCACTCTAGTTATGGTCAGAATATACTTCACATTTCTTTCTCTTGCACGATGCGACTGTCTCTTTGAAGTACATGCTTCTTTCATACCTTTCTTATTGTTAGCCATGTACTTGATAGCTTTGAGAAAGGGCATTTGAAGCACAAGATTTTGAATAATCTCAACAACATCGGTATCAGACAAGGCACTTTTCAAATTTTTAATTTTTTTATTTTCTCAAAGCGTCCGAAAATGAAATATTTACATAATCAAAAGCAGAAGTAGGAATAGTGTTCTTATTTACATCAAAATTTATGCCCACATCAGGCTGTACAAATGGATGACTGAAATGAACAGGGTCATCCAAGAAAGGTGGGCATCCAAAATTTGCAGGTAGGGCTCCATCGGCATGCGTTGGATCAACTATAGGTGTGGTTTCCTCCAAGGCTAGCTAGTTGGTGCTCAGGCTACTGCTATTGGTGCTTTCTTTTTGGCATTTGTGACTTTTCTAATTAGATTGTGTTTTTTGAGCTTCTCATCCATCTTCTTCTTCCTCACCCGGCTCGAATGTTAGATTGGCTAATGTAGAAGATTATGATTTGCATGACGAAGCTTTATTTTTCCCCTTCATGGTGGTAGATGACTGTAGAGTCCTACTGCTCCTGAGAGTGACAGCATTAGAGATAAAAAAATCATTTACATCTGACTCTGTTAGATCAGATAGAACATCACAGACTACCTGCTCTTTCTTGCAAAAATTATTGGAGTTTACCTCCACTTGTGTTAGAATGGAGGTCTTCGTGACGGTGAGGTCATCGAGTTTTTGGCTCATCTCTACTAATCTTTTCACTAGCTGAGCTAAGCAATCCAAGGCAGGGTTCACAGGAGGTGCAACTTCAAATGATTCGACGTGTTGTCCATGCTGATGCTGGAACTGGTGTGAAGACTGATGGTGGCAATACTTATTGTGGTATTGAGGAGAGGGATGGTATTGTTGCTAGTGCTGAGGAGGATTCTGATATGGCACAACCGATTATTGTTTGTTCTGCTGGTATTGCCGGTAATGTGGTTGCTAGTACTTATTCTGTCTTCAATCACCCCGATATTGTGGAGACTGCTGGTGGTACGAAGGCTGATTCTGAACAAATCTCCCTCCTTATTGTTGAGGAAACTAGCGATTGCATGACTGCTGGCCTTGTTGAGGTCCGCCTGGACGGGCCGATTGTGCATTGTTGGCCCATACGTCATCTACCTCTCTGTATGAGAGGTGGTGGAGGGAAACATGGATCCTACATGGGTTGGGGTTCTAGCTGGTAGGCTACTAGCTACTGTTGTGGCTACTGTAGAGATGTCAACTCAGGGGCCTGCACGTAATATACATGCTGGACAACTGGTTGTGGTTGACTCAAATGAGAAGGTTGTGGTGATGTTTGTTCCTTCAACTCAGCGGGAGAGGTAGTCGATACATACACAGAATTGCAAGAGCTGATCGTGCTAAAGCAGCTCTAGCTGCTTGGGATTTGGTCCAATTTATCCAGATGTTGTGTCCATTGTTCGATCACAAAAAGTTTTTTGAGGTATTGGGCTTCATTTATCTATAATATCCACCTTGGATAGATGGCTCCCTATAATGCTCAAGTTGGAGATCTCTTCCATGCCTGGCTCGTGGGAAGATGCCATATGAACTGACTTTTGGAGAGCATGGGGTTGGCGTTGATAGGCACGGGACGATGACAATGTGGTCTCTCCTTCGGCCATTTCCTCGAAGATCTGTCAGACGATGTCCTTGTCTTTGTTGAAATGTTAACTGTCACACACGACATCCAAGAGTTTCTGACTTTCCACTGTCAGTCCCCCAAAGAAATGTTGGACAAGGTTGGTCCTAGAAATGTCATGATGGGGACATTTCTCTTGCAACTCCGTAAACCTCTCCCAAGCCTCATGGATGGAATCGTGGGAGGCTTGGGTGAAGTTTGATATGCGGGCACACATTTGATTAAGTCGCCCAAGGGGATAATATTTGTGCAGAAAGGCAGACTTAAGTTCTTCCCATATCGTGATGACTTTCCCCAAGTTGTTGATCCAATAAAGCACCTTATCTTGAAGGCTGAACGGGAATGTCATCATCTTGAAAACTCCTAATGGTATGTTAGGGTAGTGCGTTGTATCACAAATGCACCTGAACTGTTGCAGGTGGATATAAGGTTCCTCATTTGCATTTTAGTGGAAGTTGGGTAGGAGCACCAAGAGTTGAGGCTCAACTCTAAATGTGCGTGGACCACTAGATTTTGGATACACTTGGTGACTTGACTGGCTCTAGGGTTGTATGTATCCATGAGAGTTAGCTTGGGATGCTCTCCTCTAGGCTCTTTTGTTGGGCCTCCACGACCTCCATCTATTCTTTCTTATGCTCCTCCTCCTCCTGGTTGATCTCTCCTTCTTCTCAGATCATTTAGCATATCCTGGAAGGCGACCTGGGCCAATGTCTGGTTGGTGAACTACTATTATATTTCCTAAATGGAGGTGAGAAGCTGGGCATTTACAGCATGCTGATATGGCCGACCCTGCTTCGATTGCGGCTGCAATGGGTGTTGCGGTCCCTTACCTTTTCCTCTGAGATCCATATCTATATATATTTTTGACTCTAAATTTGATATAATATCTGGCTCCAAATCAGGCTCGTGATATGCACATGGAATGATGCACCAATCAGTTTGAATTAAAGCACCGGATGTAGAGAATCGTTCTGTGTTAATGTCAACACAAAATTTCATTAAGGTTGGTGAGATGTAAGGATTGAAATCAATAGCCATCAAAAATAGGCAGAGTTCGGGACAAGAGTGATCCCAAATTATTGTAGAGGATAGGGTGTCGGGAGATCGGTTTGCGGAGTCCGAACCGAGTTCTCGGGAATCTCCTCGAATTATTGGAGAAGGCGAGGGCATGGAATCAATGTAGGTATCGGCGAGGTCCCGACTAAGCCATCCATATGTTGCCATCTCAAAGGTCAAAAGGAGAATCGAGAATGGATGAAGAATACGATGTCAAATAAGGAATAAAATGGAGTGCATAATAGTATAAGGCTCGAAGCGAGTGGAGGGTCAAATGAGAAATAAAGCTTATGAAAGTGAAAAAGGCACAAAATATGCGGGACTAATCTTTGAACTTAACTAAAATCAAACAAACACTAAATGATTGTGGGTTCACCAACTCAACACCAGTGAAGCCGTAAGAGTTCGACTATGTTTTATCTTTTCAATTTTATTTTTGTTTTTGCATGAAAGATCTTATAACAAGTCCTTATGATCGCTAACCCTATAGGAGTGTGTGTATTGCCAGGCAAGCGCCTCGTACTTCTTCCACCTCCTTTGTATCATGTGATATGTGCACTGAAAGGTCTTTGATCTCGTGTATGAAGAGAGGAAGCTAATATGCTAAACCAATACTTCAGACCTCGCTCGCAACGGAATCACCCGTGAGCGTGCAAGGACCTGCTCGGACGCAAACCGATGAGACAGACATACCCGTGAGGGTGTGGCCTATGCTCAATACTTCATAAAAAGTTGGATGCTCCACACAAGGCGGGGACACCGTGCTCAACGAGGCCCTACTCGCTCGCGTACGATAGAAGTGTCAATACTTCCTTGTCCCATGTGATAATCAAAGCGCCACAGATCATGATTTAGGCTCCATCCTTAGGGGGACGTGCCTCACTCGGTATGGAATGGACTTGAAAATAATGAGGGCTTTGTGAACCCAAAACAATGATGTCTATTACAATTTTTATTAAGGTCAAATTTTTATTAGAAATCGCTTTTTTAATTTTTGGATTTTCAATTTTTTCGAGTATATTTTAGAGCAATCTACCTAACATTTTTTCGTATTTTTCCTTTAATCCTAAGTGATTCAAAACTGGGGGAGAGAACGAAAAGGCTATGCAAGTAGTCACTAAGATGGAAATCTCGCCTTACTGACTAATGATGCATCAAAGTTAGAATTACTTACAGTGCTTCCCATCTCTCTCCATGCAGGATGCAAGGCAGAACTGAAATATTTACACTATATGGTGATATGTAAAAGCGAAAAAGCATCCTAAACAATAGCTGCTATTATCGGAGAGAAACAAATGCTAACTACTCAAAAATGGATCCTAAGTGTCCAATCTTGGAGACCTCTCGATGCCCACCACAACGGGTCCTGCAAGCGTTGTATGAGATTTCTCACGGTGCGTGGTTCTAAATTCGAATAATTTGCAACTAATTATTTGACCAAGTCCAAACGTGTAACACTATAGGTGCATGAAATATAATTAAGGTTTTGGACCTAGCTACTGAGTCAAGCAACCTAGTGTCTAAGGGCTCACTCACACAAATCAAAACAAAAACAAAGATGGAAAGCTCAAATCATGAGCAATAAAATTAAATAAAGATGAGAAATATAAAAACCGCAACGAGGCCCCTAGGTGTACAATCACCCGAGCATTGAACCTCATAGTGAAGAGAGTAGTGTCCAAATTAATTACAAAATAATTAGCAAAAATAAATCACTCTCCTCACAAAATATAAATAAAAAGCTATGCATCTTCTCTGCTCCTTCTCTTTCTATCTTCCTCCCGCTCTCTCATGGTTGGCTCACAAGAAGAACCGCCAACCTCCGCTCAACTCAGGTACGTCCACCTCCTAATAAATGGCCATTGTCTAGTGGTCCCTCGCAAGAAAGATCGCAAATAAATAAGTGCTCAAAACAGTCAAATAATTATCAAAATAAAGCAAGAAGAAAATGAAGGAAAAAATAATGTGCATCTATGTACAAAATGTGCTACAATCCGCTGCTCCCCGATAACGACGCCATTTGAAATAGCCAAAAATTAATCTCAAGAGGAGGGTCGTGTGTGTCACGCAAGGCGGACATGCAGTCGTCAAATTGACTACTCTCGAGGACCAATCGGCTAAATCAACAATCATTCCACAAATATTAATGAAGCAATACAAGCAAGGGATGTGGATAAAAATTTATTATACCCTACGATGGACGTGTATAGTGGACAAGCAGGTAGGTGTCAAACTCAGAGAACACACGTGTAGCTCTAGTATATTATTTGTGAATAAATATAAATAAATAATATAGGTATATATGTCTATAGGTATGCACACTATTTACTTAGGTTTTTGTGGGGTTTTTTATTTGGATTTTTAATAATTTTTTATTTTTAATATATATATTTCAATTTTAAAATAATTATAAATATTTATAATAATAATGAATATTATAATATATATAACTATATATAGATATATACACTATAGGGTACTATAATTATAAATCTAAGTAAAAGTATTAAAAATAGCAATAAAATGTTTTCATGGTTTTTTTAATTTCTACTGTTATTGTGATTTGCAAGTATTTTTGTTATTTTTTAGGTATTTTTAAAGTCCAAGATATCCCAAAATAGTGATTAAGTAAATATATCAAATTGATTTGGGTTTTAAAAATAGCAAAAAGCCTCAAATTTTTTCTAAATAAAAAATAATATATACTAATATGTATAAATAAAAATACAAGACATGAAGAAATATTTTTGGGGGTTTTGGTGATTTTTTTATATTTTTTATAAGATTTTGGAGCTTTTATTTTTTTTCTTATTTTCTTTTTCTATTTTAGGGATTTTTGGTATGGAGGTACTTAGATACTATCATAAACACATACTATTTTTTGGAATTTTTAAACATTATTTTATATTTTTTTGGAATTTTTAAGGCAACAAAGGAATATTTGTGCACTATTTGATTTTTAATAAAAAGGAAAAGGCATAAAATGCATAACTAGTTACATGGCGTGAAAGGGCATCTATCCAAGTACCTAATGTTATTTTTTCATAACTTTTGTAGCATGGATGATATTTATAAAAATTAAGGAATCATACACAAAAATACTTGAACTGGCAGGGGTATATTTGCAATTAAAAATAACTACAAGGGTCACAATGCAAATAACCCAAAAGTTTATAACTGATATTAGAAGTTTTAACATTAAACTACAATTGAAAGAACCTACAAGGGTTTACATGCAATTTTTTATAAAAAAATGTGCAGATGCACGTGACAATCGGGGATCAAATTGTAAATAAAATATAATACATGGTTTCAGTGCAATTTACCCTATTTAATTTAAATAAAATTAGCAGTTTTAATTAACTACTCAATATACAAAATTTGGAGGTGGCATGTGATATTAACCAGTTAAATGCTTCAGATCTACTCATCCCTCACGTGCCACATCGTTGCTCGGAAGGACCTCACTGCGTACAGTTTTTCTTGAGAAGGACGGTTGTGATTAGACCTGGCGGGGTCTCTTGATCTAACAATGTTCAAGGGTGTTGGAAGAACATCCAAGAACACCATCTGTCGGTTGCTTCGATGGCTCGATACTCCTCCGTTTAGCACTGCCTTTTTTATTTGACTGCAGGCATGGACTTCGGGTGGTCCTCCACTCGTGTTCGGGGGTACATAAGGCATCGAGGAGGTCCAGATAGCTCCGTAGATACCAGACCACCTGGAGAAGCTCCAGGTATCCAAGTAGTGCACGAAGAGGTCCCTGGTTATGCCCTCCTGCACCCAAAAAACAGAACGGATGAGGGATACTCTCTTGGCTCGTCCTTGAAGCTAGAACACATGTAGAGTGAAGTGGGAATGGAGCTCCGATGATGTTGAGTAAAATGAGCTTGACGGGCCTCTATTATTACATAATAGAGGGTATTCAGTTGGGAGAAATGGAGAAGAGGCATCGAGGAATGAGAAGGGAGATGGTATGCATTGAGGGACAGTCACAATCACAGTGGTTTTTGACCTAGAGCTCAAGCTCCATGTAGAGAGTATTTTTCTGATTAAGCCTAACCTGAATGATTTACACCAAAATTAAATGCAGAAATAAAGTCTAAGGGTTAAAAATTACCTAAAATGCGAAGAAAGAAGGGCCTCGACCAGGTCTGGGACCTAGGAGACAAGACCTCGACGGTGGCTCGCCGGAGGTGGTTAGATACACCCAATCCCGACTCCTTCTCATTGTGAATCCCTTCCTGACATTGTTGTCACCTTTTCCAAGAATATTGGGTGGACTTGAGGGGCTAAGATTTGAGAGAGAAAATCAAATGGACAAAAGGTGCGAGGGTGGTATATTTATAGATGACGGAGTGGTAGGTGACGGTCACGAGATTGGCGATGCTTTGATCAAAATTTGGATCATCAGAAGATGGGGCGTGGTAGAGGGATGGAAGGTAAGTTTTCACGAAGGAAGTGCAATGATCATAGGCTTGCAACGAGCCATAAAAATCGGTGAAATAGGCATGCATGCTCTGACACAGGTCATAGTAGCTGGAGGTATTGTTGAGCCGTGGGTCAACGAACATGCGCTTCTGGTTGGTCCACGTAGACCAACCAAAAAATCCCAAGGTTGAAAATGCTGGTTAAATAAGTAATAAATTTTTAATGAACTAATAAAAAATGTTTCTTATGTCAAGTAGTATTTTATACATATTTTTATTTATTTTTTAGAGGTAGTTTATTATTGGTTTCTTTTTACCAATATAAACATAGGTATATTTACATGTATACTGGGTGTTTAATTTTTATTTGGTATTTCGATTTTATTATTTTATGTACGTAAGTTATATAATTAGGACTTATATATATAAGAATATTTTTTTATTTTATTTTTCTGTAGTAATTTGTACACTTAGTTAAATATGTATACTTATTATATAGATGTAAGTATAATATATTCATCTATGTATTTTCATTTATTATTTTATTTTAGTGTTTTACTTATGATTTTATTGTATTCTAAATATATACATACACTATAAAGCGTATTTATAAAAATATAAAAAAATAAAAAGAATGAATAAAATGAATATTTTATTCAGGTATATTGTATAATAGGGATCTACAACCTAACTTTTGCATCTTAACTCTAAATTGAATGAAACCACCTTTATTAAATAATTAATAAAAATTATATAAAATTAAAGTGATTTTGGTACATTTTGATTTTATATGGAGGAGATATATGTCTAGGAAGTTTGGATTTTGGTTTTTTATTTTGAGTGTAAATTGTACGTTGTACATTATTTTAATGTGAAATAAATTTTGTATTTTTCTATGTAATTTTATCTACAATTTCATAATAAAGTTTATTCATTTGATGCATAAATAATAAAAAATAAAATAGGTTCTAAAAGGTAATTATTGGCCTATATTTTTTAGGGTTTTAAACCACGTGGTTTGTACAGTTAGTCGACCTATCTCCCCCTACTTTATTCCTTGTCGACTAAATCATCATTATGACTGCGTCTAGGGGGCTAGGGTCACTCAACACATATGGCGTCTCATTTATTTTTCTTTTCTTCCATTATTCTTTAATTTTGGACTTAAATACAATAAATATACAATATTTTACAGTATTTTGTGCAAATTAAAGAATGTTTATTTTGACAAATTAATGATATATATATACATGCATTTAGCTAGGGATTTAAGGCTAAAATGAAAGAATAAAGGTGATTAAATGGTGATTCATCAAATGTGTACTTCACATCAACATCTAAAATTTATTTTTTAGCACATTGAATTTCTTGCATTCTAGTACTACCGGCAAATTTAATAGAAAAAGAATTTGTAGGTGAAACTTTGACATTTCTGTTTGATTGGGTATGCTTATAAGATTTTCCTTCAGAGCTTATTAATTATAGTTTTTAATACTGTCAGTCTCCATTTTGTTGTATATCATTGTTGAATTTATAAGAGATTGATAAGACTATCACAATGTTGTTTGATTGGTTACGTAATTTCATTCTTTACTTATTTGTTATAGTTCAATTGAGATAATTTACATATTAGTTTCATCTTAATCAGTGGAGATCCAAGGTTGTTGCATGCTCTTCCATATTATTAATATCCAAACACTATAATTAAGAGAGATAAAGAGATATTTGTGGGGAAGGGGTGTTTAACCTTTGGTAACAGGTGATTTCACTATTATTGCAAGTAGTAACATGCATAATTTGTTACATTCAAGCTTTTAAAGTGCTAATTTTATTGCGCTTAAACAAAAAATACTTTCTTTAGTGTCAATATTAAAATAAAGCACATGATTGTACTGTGGATACACATAAAGAGATGCGAAGGAGATTTATCCATGTGAGTCTGTTGTACGATACAAAATTTTAAAACTATGTTGACCTAAAATGTACACTACTATCTTAGACTACTACTATTATTATGCATGAAAACCATTTATGTCATGTGTTTTTTTTGGTCTACCATAGTCTCCATCAAATTTGTATGTTTTTACTTATATAACAATATGCAATAGATTCTGCTTTTATTATTTAGGTACATTTATTAACAGAAATTATTTTCTTTCACTTCTCTACTTCGTTTATAGTATATTAAAGCCACAAATTACATGAAAATCCCTTTATATGTGTTGTTTCCATTTTGACTATAACTCATTTCAGCTTCTTTTAATATTTCTAAATGGTTGCTATTTGTTGGAGGCAATGATTATACTTCGTGTTTGTTATACATTTTCCAATGAAAAAAACGATTTTCTCTAAATGTTGTGGCAATTTAGGATGTCTTAGAAGATATCAAATTGCATATTTACATGGTTCGAATATTCTAGCAACTTGAGATATCTTTAAAGAAACCAATTTGCAGACATTCAAGCTTATCATTACAAATTACTATTGACTTTATTCTTAAACGAGACCCTACCAATTTAATATTTATATAGATTGACAATTATGTGTTCAGAATGTTCATTACATTGTTTTCATTTTGAATTTAAGTCATTTTAGTTTTTTTTAAATGTTTTAAATGCTTAGAGGCAAAGATTATACTTCATGTCAATTATACATTATACAATGGAAAAATATGTTTTGCTCGAAACGTTGTGGCAATTTAAGAGGTCTTATAAGACACCCAATTGTGGATTCGCATGGTTGACATATTTTAGCAACCATAGATGCCTTTAAAGAAACCAATTTGCAGGCATTCGAGTTTATCATTACAACTTGATGTTGACTTTATGTTTACATGAGCCTTTAATAATTTTTTTATATATATTGTCTATTATGCTTTTAGAATATTCATGATGACATGCTAATCGACTGAGATAAAGTGTGCTCATTGTAGCATGGGCCAAGATGCAATCAACAGAACCAAGTCAAAGATCTCTGTGAGGAGGTCTCAACTTAAATTCATAACATGTGCAAATCCATGGTCGAACACAGGGACACGAGCAAATATTTAATTTAATTAAGAAGTCAAATATCTATTAAAGCATTTTTTAATCAAGTACAATGCAACACATATAATGCAATGCATGCAATTTTTCAAATCGTTCTATGCATTTATTTTATATGAGAAAACAATTTAATGCATAAGCACAAAGAATGTTCCTGATCAATTAATTAATTGAATAACTTGTGAGTTAAATTAACAATTGATAAATAATCAAGCAAACCAACAATGTACTCACCCCTTAAATAATTTAACTTATAAAGCAAATATAAGGATGAATAGACCACTTGTGCTCTTCGAATAATTTAAATGCATATGATAAATCAAATCACTGAAAAAAATTCATTAAATTGAAGAGCTCAAGAAGAGCTTTCAAACGATACCAATTTCATTTAATGTGGAGATATAGTTCACAAGTTATTAAAGGCATAAGGTAGGGGCATAAATGCAATAAAAATAAACTTTATTTAATTACAAACATGTCCAAATGGACTAAATTACAAATAACAAAACCTGGCAGGATATACATATAATTTCACTACGTTGAGACTTATTTGCAATTTTGAAACTTTGGCGAGACTCTTATGCAAATTACCCAGAATCACATATACCCGACACGTGATGGGTCAGGCTCAGGACATGGCATATGCTCAGGCCACATGGAGAAAGGTGACACCTCAGCTCAGGTTCGGGGCACTCGAACCTCTAGTCTGAAACGTCGTTTCGGTAGCGTTACGTGGGACTCTCAAGGACGTTGGATTTCACCCTAATCGGGCTTATCCAATGGTATCTTCTACTCTACCTTCGACGAACTCCTCTACGAGCGATTGAGGCAAGGCTGAGCTCTGGCAAGACCCTCATCCTTCCTCCTTGCTTCTCTCGACGATCCAAACCTCTGATAACCTTCGTAATAGCCTAGCAAAGATGTTGATGCTGCAACGTAGCTCGAGGAAGCAGTGGATCATCGAACTGAATGTATGATGTCAGAGGCGGAGAAGATGAATGGTATTACTCAAAATTCTCGTCCAATGAGGCCCTACAAGTGTTAGAGTATAGCCGAAGCCTGCCAATGTTTTTGGGGATGATATTTGGGCGAAATGAAAGTGGAATGAGGGGCCAATCGAGTGAATTGGAGTAGCCCTAATTGGGTTCTTCCTTGAGCGAAGGAAGAAGGTGAATCATAATGGATACGATGATATGGAGATGGATCAAACAAAGTAGGGGTTCCGCGAAGGAAGGTGAACTACAATGAAGATGAAGAGGTGTTTAGATGATCAGATGGAGTTGTGTGCGTGCATATAGAAATTTGAGAAACAAGGAGAAAAAAAATAAAAAAACTTTACTAAGGAATGGAAGGAAGAAGATGACGAACTGGAGCGAAGCGTTGCCTATGTTAGGAGCTAAGGATGCTCCATGGGTCTTCGCTTTACAATTCCGGTAAGGAATCAAAGCTCGAGCAGCCACCTGAGGTGCTACAATTTCACATCAAACACCAAGGATCCCACCGAAGGTATTCCCCTTCTCCGCTCGCCGATGAAGACTCGAACTGTCACTCAGAGGAACTGGGGCTCGGAGAAATCTTACTCGAATGGCGGATGGTGATTGCGTGTGATGGCAGAGGCACATTTGAGGAGGAGGTGGTTGCCGGTCTTCGATTTTTAGATGGTGGTTTCAACCACCACCAGAAATTAGAGGAGTTAGGGTTTAGGGAAGTTAAGATGATGGCATTGATCTTGGGAGTTGGGCAAAGAGAATGGTGGTTGAATTGAATTGGGAGGTTGTCGAAGGAGGTTGGGGAAATGGGTAGCGGTCTGGTGGTTGAGCAAATAAAAGAGATGAGGCGTGAAGAGGTGTGAGGTAGGAGACGACACCTGGATCGTTGGATTGGAATCCAACGACCCAGATTTTGACACTGGTGGAAGATCATGATGCGCCTAATCAAATGCATCAGACGGCTACGAGAACGGTGCTGATGAACAACCATGATGGAAAGGTGTAAATGATCCAAAAATGGAAAAATTAGACTCTGGAGAATAAAGAGCCGGCCACGTGGTTAGATTAGAATGAGCTACGTGGCCCAATAGGAATATTAGAAATTGAAGAAATCAGAATAAATTAAATAAAAAAAGTTACATGTGTTAAATAGAGAAATGTTCAATATAAAAATTGTAGAACTCGATGAGATCTACAACTTTCATGCAGAACTCAAAGAGAGAGTACATCATATATATATATATATATAGAGAGAGAGAACATTTTTTGTAAGTAATTTCAAGTACTATTTTTAATTTTTTTTCTCATTTTTTGGATTTTTATTTTATATTTTATGTTAAATTAATTATGTACAATATTTAATTGATTTTTATTTGATTTTTAATAAATAAGAAACACATAAGATATAGGCGCAATAATAGGATTATTAATACACAATAGTTGGGGTTATTTATTTACAACACAGTATAAATTAATTGGTGTTAAATGTTGATGAATGTTAGTGATATTCTTAAGCTAGAGATATAACGTGGATAAATAATGTAGACGAATATGTGATTCATAAGTTCATCACACCTAATTCTTCTATCTTATTTAATTGGTAGTAAAAAGCAATTATTGTGATGTTGTTTATCTTCCTGAATCTACCAAAAACTTATTTACTTACATTTTATTAACGGTAACCTACATGTTATTTTCATTATGATTCGCGGTTAATTTGGCTATATTTTCTTTTATATACTTTTATGTCATGGTTATAGATATGTTGCTCCTCTTTTGTTTGAGTCATATTGTCGATTAAATTGTGTTCATTTTCACTTTATATTTGCCAATTTCTTCTGTTTGAGAGTAATATATAAATGATGTTATTCTAGTGTTATTATTAAAAGGATGTTAGTGTCATTGATGTAGTAGATAATGTGTGATTTCTTCCCGTTGGCTATCACATACCTCAACGTCTGCTCTTCCTTATCTTCACATGACGAGGGCTTTCTCTTTGCAGGAGGGGTAGCTTTACAAGTATTCTTATGTCTCATAATTATGGAAAATTTCATCAACATTAAAAGTGGGATTTTCCTTACTGTATACATCGAGTACTTCAAAATCTGTTGATATCTTTTGTTTATGCTATAGGTTTCCTTTGTTTAATTCAACACTCTTTGCATCTTGGTGAAACTACGGAATGCAAAGTTTTTTTCATTTGCCTCTACAATGTTATATTATTAGTCATTGATATAACTATGTCACATCTTGGATTTCTACCTATTTCTTTGTATGTGGTTGTCTGTATACTTGTGTATTCCTTCTTTTATATGCTCTTGACTTTCTCCCTTTGATATGTTTTTTGTTTCTCACATGGGCATGCCTTTGTCAGTGCTTGGTTTGTTACAAAGATTTTATCTTCTTGGGATTGACATCAATATAGGTGTGTGTGCATTACCTTCAAAGCTACGGCGGTAGTTTATACTAATTTTAGCCTGAATGGTTAAATGTTGACTATGACGATGTCATGTGTCACCTCCTGATTATATTATGGTGTATTTGATCTTATGGATGATGATACATCTTAGAAGGTTTTCTGTGGAATTATGTCTCTACTTGAATGTTTTAGAGAATAATTTTCGCCCACGATTTTGAATAAGGATGTAAACTGTAAGATAATCAGAATGCTATATAACTGGTCATCTAATCCCATAGATGGTGAGCTAATTTTTAAATCCTTAGTTAGAATCATTTGTAACCACAAGTTGAACTTCATTTAAAGTTTACTTTACATGTCTATTTGTTTTCAATAGGTAAGTTTCCGTCTTTTCTCATGCAGTTATATTTTCAAATTGCATTATATAAATAAACGTGTTTTCCACTATCATTTTCCTTATATTTTTTAGGGTTTTTATCAGTTGTGTCCCTCTGAGATATTGCAATTTCAGTTACGCCCCTCCTTTTTTTGAAATATCAGTTGTGCCCTTACCTTCTTGCAAAATTCACAGTTCTGCCCTTTTATAATATCAGTTATGCCCCTACTTTACCTTAACAGAAGGGCAGAACTGTAAATTATTCAAGAAGATAGGGGCATAACTGATATTCCAAAAAAGGAAGGGGTATAATTGAAATTGAAATATCTCAGAGGGGTAAAAACCATGTTTTTTTAAATGAATATATTTGTTTTCTTCACTCATGTGTCATTTGAAATTCGGTTATGGTATGTTCATATATTGTTGTTCTTATTATGTTGCTTGGTTGTTGTGTTAAAATGCATTATATTGTGTCCTTATGTTGTTATTGCTTATTAGGGTGTTAAGAAGTGTTATTTTTCACCATCTTCAAATATTTTGACGCATATATGAATTGAATTTTTTATTTTACTATAAGTTATTTCCCTTTGATTCAGTTTAGAAACCAACTATTTTAACATTGTTGTTTAGATTTTTAACGTCATCCATTGAAATTAATACACTATAATCTAAATGTATTATTCTTAACCTTATTTGCATGCTCCTTATATACGTGTTTTGATATACAAGTTTCTTCCTTCTTCAAGATCTGTTTTTGCATGTATTATATAAGAAATTGTATTTTTCATTATTATTACTTCTTTAAAATTTCGACCTCGATACTTCTAAGAAATGATGTGTGAAACTATGTTATATTGTTTTTTTCTACTTTTATTCATGGGGTATTACATAGTTTAGTTGGATTTATATTCTCGCCATAGTTGTCACATCTTCTTCATCAGATATTGTAATTTCTTCCGATCATATTGCAGTAGGATGGGTGTTTGACAATTGGTAATTGATGAAGTTGATTGTCCTGTTATTGTAGATGTTTACATATTTAGTTATTTCAATTTTTTGTTTGTGTTCTTAGACGTAATATTTTTATAACAATGAGAGATAAATGCAGGAATTTGTATAACATTGATTTATTTCCCGCTATTTATGATTTCATTAGTTCAACAAATAAATTGGTTAAGAAGACTTAAAAACTTTGACTTTGACTTCACATTATTGCCATCGACTGACTGGATTAACCCACCTATTAGTGTCTCTATTTGCAACCATAAGATGATATAGTTGTCTATATTTATGAAGTCATTATTTTTCACAAGTATTTCTGATTCCATTATGTTAGGCAGCTCACTTCGATGAGTTACCGTTACCTTTCTGATTTGGTTCTATTGGATAATCTAGCACAATCAAACTCCATGTTGTACATCTGTGGGATTCTTCAGGTCTACATTATGATAATAAACTAATCTGTTGGCTTTATTATTGTGGATGAAAAGGTAAACTTCTACACATACATAGTTTAATTATTACACACATTATAATTTATAATTAAAAATTTAGATTCCTATATAAAATAACATACGCATGGAAAAATAATATAATAAAAAATATGGGGCAAAAAATAAACCACTTAGTTTCTGGTACAACTCAAAACTATCATTCTTTTTGGATCACCCAACCAAAAAACTTTTCCGCGGGTCTCCAAGAGGATGAAAAAAATACGAGACTGTATCAAGAATTATGTACAAAAAATATAAGAATATCCTCGGATTTCGAAGGAATTGTCGTATAAGAATTTATATAAATATTTATATCAATATCGTCACCATACCATATAATTGTGTAAATATGTAAGTTTGGTTAGGATCTATGACAATTTGGCATTATCAAATCTTTTTATATTTAATTAAACTTTTTATATTTATTTTGGTATATTTTAATAATGAAATATCGCAAAATTCATAATTTATTGCGCAAGAGATCGGCAGAATTCTGTTCCGTCGCAGCGATGGTAACATCCTAGTTTTAATAACGTTCATGCTGCTGTCATGCCATACGTTGGCGTCCACTGGTATCCATGCTTTATTCAAGTATTTAAGAAGAGAAAAGGGAGCCGACTTCATGAAGTAGTAAAATTACCTACTTCATGTCCATTTTTTGTTTATTTGTTTATTTTTTTGAAAAATACTGTCATGGATTTTCATAACAATATCCCTCTAATATGTCATTCAAGTTTCGTCAGGAAATAGACTCCTATGCCCTCCATTTAGAACAAATAATTTTAATGGTATTCAATTTGCTGTAATCGACCTATTTTGTATGGAGGATATATGAGTTTCTTTTCTGACGAAATTTGAATGACATATTAAAGTGATATAGTTATGAAAATTCATGATAATATTTTTAAAAAAATAAAAAATAAACAAAAATGGCTCATTAAGATTACCTCCTTAGGGCCCGTTCGGTAGGAGAATAAGCAGGAATAAGGATGAGGAATAAGGGGAATAAGGGTCTATTCTCCGTTCGGCTGGAGGATAAGAATAAGGAGAATAAGGTGAAATAAAGGTAGGTAAGGTGGGATAAAGATAGGAATAAGAGTGAAATAAGATGAAATAATGGGGAATAGTCGTACCACGGGGAAGCGTGTTGGGGGCTTATTCCCCTTATTCCATTCCTCCTTATGATCCAAACGAAGAGGACCTTAGTTAAGATGCTTCATAAAGTAGATTCCCCTTCCTCATTTGATAATGTTCGGATATAAAAAAACGACCGGTCTTTCGTGGACAGGCGAGTGGACGCACTCCTCGAAGTATGTAGCGGCGCCATTTGTCCACTCCCCAGCTTCACCACTTTATCACCATACCACTCACCGACACTCACCTTTCCTGCCAGCGGCTCCCATGATGAAACACCTCGCCCTCGTGTTCGCCCCCTTCAATCTTCTTCTCTTCTCTTCTCTGTTGGCCTCCGCATCAGAATTTTCGATTCCCGGTACTCTCATCATATTTCTTACTATTTCTTGTAGTTGTTTGGTTTTCGAATCTCCCTTTCGTTATCGATTGATGAGTTATTTCTTGTAGTTGTTTGGTTTTCGAATCTCCCTTTCGTTATCGATTGATGAGTTTGTCCGCAGGTTTGACGATTGAAGATGACCAGCTTTTCCCAGAAATATTAAGGGACGAAACAGTGCAGAGGATCAAACAGCTGGCACAGGTTTGTCATCATCTCCTTCCTTGATATGTTAGGGCCATGATTGCTTGCTTGTAATTTGTTAGTTCTTGTGCCATTTACGGGGTTTCCTGCTTACCACAAAAAGAGTGTTCGGCGAAGGGATGAAACCGAGATATTCAACCAGCAAAAGTGCTACGTTGCTTTGATATTGATGGCAGCAATGCTTTTTATTAGGAGGGTTACAGGTCCCTATTGAAATGGTCAGTAGTAGGAAAAACTAGAGAGAGAGAGAGAGAGAGAGAGAGAGAGAGAGAGATTGCTAAAAGTCATCGCAACATCCTCAAGGTGCTGAGCCCTAAATGGCACTTCTCGAATTTCCATACGAACTAGAGGACGAAGGCTTAACATACCATCTTGAATACGTGCACGGAACTAAGCAATACCATTGTTCTCCTCATCACCAGCAGGCAGATGCTTTGCATGCTCCAGGTCCATGCCATGTTCCACCGCGAATCTTCCTTCAAGCATCATAGCATCCTCTGTAAAGCCACTTCCCAAGTTGGGCTTTACTTCATCCAAGAACGAGAAACCCTCCCTTATGAGATAAGTGCTCGCATCTGCAACGAGGACACATCACTGATGTCATATGCTTTAGAGATACGGTTTCAGTGGAATGCCTCGTCTTCGTACACTTTTCTCCTCCATACACCGACTGCTCTGCATTCCATGTGGCGATGACCTGTCCAATCACACCGAAAGCACGTCAGGTCTCTTCCACAACCTCTGGCCATATGATTAGTACCCCCAAATTGGAAGCAGAACTCGCCATGTCGAGGGTGCGGCGTTTTCCCAGAGACACTCCCCCCTTGAGGTCCCCCACATCCCAGTCAACTCTGACACATGTGTGTGCACTGTTGCCATCCATCCTTTGTCTTCTTACCTCCCACGTTCTCCTTCGCACTCACCATTCTCCTCCCCGACTATGGCCTGTGTCTTGACTTTAAATGGTAAGTTGGCAAGTGGCAATGGAGGAAGAGATGGCTACTCTTATCTCACGTGGCTCATGGCATCTAGGTGATCCACTTAGTGTCAAGAAGCTGGTTGGATTTAGATGGGTATTTAATGTCAAATATAAGGAAAATGGATTGATTGCTTGGTATAAGGCTCGATGGGTCGACCAAGGGTTTTACATTGACGTATGGTGTTGACTTCTTCAACATAAACATATGGTGTTGACTTCTTCAACACTGTCTCCTCAATGGCTTGTATCTTCACAATATGGGTTCTTATATTAGTAGTTGTACAACTTGATTGGCCTTTGCACCAACTTGATGCGAAGAATGCTTTATATGGTGACTTACAAGAGGTTGTATAAATGCAAAAATCTCCCAACGTTGAGGCTCAATGGGAGTGTTAAAAAGTATAATTATTGGACGTCCTAGACAACCCATGTCTCTCTAGTTGTCATAATATCATGCTTTGTTCATGTGGAAGAACAGAAAAGGAACTGTGGCAATGCTGGTGTATGTGGATGATATCATCTATACATGAGATGACTTCGATGACATTATATAGGTTAAGAAGCAACTTGCCTGACAATTTGTGATTAGAGATATGAGGCACTTGAGACACTTCCTTTGGATTGGAACAACTTGGTCCAGGTGAGGTCTAGCTATGTTGCAAAAAAAGTATGCTACCAATCTAATACATATAGGGACGCTGGGGTTTAAGACAACATAGATACCTATGGATCCCAAGGTACACATTTATAAACCATGAACTATTGAAGATACATCACCACATGCATGTATGATGGTCATAAGATACATCAAGTCCTCAACAGGGCAAGGCCTTGTATTCACAAAAAGGCAACAATTATGATCTCATAACCTAGTCTAATGTAGACTATGAAGGATGCAGGCTGGACAGAAAATCTGCTACATGTATATGCATTTACCAGGCAGGGAACTTCGTAATTTGGAGCAAGAAACAAATGTTTGTCTTTTTCCCAAGTGCTAAGAGTAAGTATAGAGCTATGGATCTTGCAATAATTGAACTGGTATGGACTCGATTTGTTCTCACATATCCTCATGTTACTCCTACAAATGTTATGGAGTCGAGGTGTGATAATCGAGCAACATGCCATGTTTCACAAACGCAATGAACATGTAGAAGTTGACTGCTGTTACACCAGGGACCTGATATAAAAAGGGTTCCTGTGTACACAATGTACCTTCGAAGATTAGACTGCTGATATATTCACCAAACTACTAGCTCATACATAATTTGAAAAATGCTGTAACAAGTTGAGCATAATTGATATGTATGCTCAAGCTTGAAGGGGAGTGTTAAGTGATATGTTATGCTCCACCCACTCAAGGGCACACTAGTCTTTTAACTGGTATGTCTTCTCTCTATGTAAACCTAACCCTCCACCTATATAAGGAGCCCTAGTGTAGCGCAATTAAATCAAATCATTACCTAATCTCCTTCTACTTTACCAATATATCATTTCTATTGCCCATTTCTATAGGAATTAATGCAAAGCACTACTTGAGATCACCAGGTTGTCACTGCTAGAAATCTTTCAAACAGAAAGCACTTTTCAGTTCATTGTTGCAGGAGTAATTTCATTTTATATGTTAAGCTGGGATACATTTTGTTTTAAAATATAACATTGGGAGTCTACAAATGCTTTGCAGGCCTAGTATTATTCTTTCTAGTTTTTAATAGTTGACATAATTGAATTTGACAGGTATCTGATGCTGAAGGCTACCTTGAAAGAACATTTTTGAGTCCTGCATCCAGAAGAGCTAGCAGTCTTATAGTGGACTGGATGAAGGATGCTGGTTTGCAAACGTTAGTTCCTGTTCTATCATCTCTCTTGTGTTTGTCCGTATCTTGACAGAAGTGGTGTGCTCAGGTGGATTGACCAAATGGGGAACATTCATGGTCGCATTGAAGTTGGAAATTCTACTGAAAAAGCTCTTCTAATTGGGTCTCATATGGTGATGTTCAGTTTCCTTCATCTCATGTTTACATTAACAGAGCACTTATCCTGAAATCCTAATAAGCACGTCCCTTTGGGAAAAGCAGGATACTGTCATTGACGCTGGAATGTTTGACGGACCTTTAGGCATAATCTGTGCAATTTCTGCTTTGAAAGTCTTGAAGAAAGGTGGCAAACTGGAAAGGCTTCATCGCCCTGTAGAGGTCTGTATATTCATGATATGCATCCTATTTGCATGGTCTACCATTAACAAAAAATATATCTTTGATATCACGTCTATCATTTGATATTTTTGGCAAGATTGATAGGTTGGCTATGCAGTAGAGATAGCCAAAAATATTAGATTTTATCCCTATTGGGAATGGGATTTTAGTCATACGTAGAACAACACTAACAAAAAGTATGGCAATTTGGGTTGGCGGGTTTCTCATCTTCTTGTTTGATCCTGAAATTTTGGAGGATCAAATTAATGGAAGCTATTGTTTCAAAAAATATCGATAGTTAATATTCTGCAAGGATAGTCTGAAGCTTAATTAATTGTTTGTCGCATTTCAAACATGCGATATTGATACACTAATCACGTAAAAGAAAAATATTTTGCACTACTCAAGGACCTGTGTAGTCCCGGGATTCCATGTTGCAATAAATAAAAACTTCTTATTTTATTTAATTTAATGAGAAAATTTGTACTCTATAGGAGAGAAATCTTTCCTTATTTCCTTGTATTTATAATAAATATATTGAGAAAAAGATTCTATCAATTAAACAATTAAATAATATATATACTAAAATTGAAATGATGAAGCGATATCATGTATTCCCATAAAGAGAATCATTTATTTCTATGTATATTCGTTATTAGCTAATCAACAACGACAACAACAACAAAGCCTTTTCCCACAATTAAGTAGGGTTGGCTACATGGATTCTTCGCCTCCATTCAAATCTAGTGCTGGGTAATTCGTGGGCTTATATCCAAAAAACTAAGATCCCTTCGTATAGTCTCTTTCCAACACTTCTTAGGCCGTCCTCGCCCTCTCTTAGCCGGCTTAATATCCCAACACTCGCAACTCCTAACTGGTGCATCAGCTGATCTTTTTTGCAAATGACCAAACCATCTTAAGCGGTTTTCTCGCATCTTGTCCTTGATCGGAGCTACGCCAACTTTCTTTAAGGATTGCCTCATTTCGAATCCGATCTTTACGTGTGTCCACACATCTACCTTAGCATTTTTATTTCTGCTACAACCATTCTCTGCACATGTCTATGGTTCACAGCCAACATTCAGATCCATAGAGTATAGCAGGTCTCACGGCTGCTTTGTAAAACATTCCTTTAATTTTTAAAGGAATTTTCTTATCACAGAGCACAGTAGAGGCACCTCTCCGCTTTAGCCAGCTTGCATTTATTCTATTAGTAACTGTAGAGATAGTTATTAGTCTTTGATGTTATTTATTATTTTAGTTTCTTTATGTACCTCTCTTGTAATTTACCCAAGGGCTCTCTCCCTATATAAGAGACCCAAGGGCTCTATGGAATAATCATCTGAGTATTCTAACATGGTATCAGAGCCATGACCCTAACCTAGGGTTTCCACCGCCGCCCCCCCCCCCCCTCTAGGGTTTCGCCCCCCCCCCTCCCCTCCTCTAGGGTTTCGGCGCCCCCACCCTCGAGCTCGCAGTCTCCCGCCGCCGCCACAGCCCTCTCTCCTTCACCGGGACCCTCCCCACGCCGCCGCCAGCCACTGCCGGGGCCCCAGACCGCCGCCAGGCCCCTCCCTCACCTGCCGCCAGCCACTGCCGGGGCCCACCCACCGCCGCCAGGCCCTCCCCACCGCCGCTGGGCCACCTCCACCTGCTGTCCAGCCGCTACCGGGCCCTGTCAGACGCCGTTTTTGCCAAGTAGAGGCTTCCAAAGCCTCTACTCGTTGCCCGGTCTGCCGCGTTCTTCCTAGGACTCGGCCTCATGTTTGATTCAAGTGCATAATCGTCTACCTATGCACTTGAATCCTATAAGGTCTTGGTAGACATTATTTTCTTGGTCTATCAGTAGTTGATCTTCTCCGGCATCATGTCAGATCAGAAGATAGATATGCCCGCCATAGGTGCCTTCAAAGGTTCGGCACCAATCGTCAAGATGGACGGGACGAACTACGAACTGTGGGCGATGCAGTTCCTCAGTCTTATGAAGTCGTGTGGTAAGAAGCATATTCTTATCGAGGATGAACCGCCGGAGAAGACAGGGATCTATGCCTCATGGGAGGCGGATGATGCGTACGCCAAGGTGTGGCTCTCAGGTACGCTCACGATGGAGATAGCGAATGATGTCCTTCACTAGCCCACCGCTAAGGCGATGTGGGACATTTTGGCTATGACGTACTCTCAGGTCCGAAATGAGATGAAGATGCTCCAGTTACAGCATGATATATTTACCACGAAGCAGAATGGGAAGCCTCTTCATTCCCTGTACACGTCGCTTCGTGGCATGTTCGAGAAGCTCTACAGCACCATTCCGCTTACAGCCACACCGGAACAGCAGAAGACGTTCCGCAACGCCACTATGGTTGGCGTATTACTCGCTGCCCTAGACCCGGAGTACGAGGCAGCACGTGCTCAGATACTAGCAGATGCCACCATCCCGCCGATGGAAGAGGTATACAGAAGGCTCAGTCGTGTACCCGTTCCATCCAGTACAGCGACTGCGACTCCGTCAGCAATGGCAGTTTCCAGGGGACGTGGTGGTTCGTCCCCGTTTCGTGGCAGGGGAAGTGGTGGACGTGGCCGCGGAGGCCGCATGCGCTCTACGTGCTCGTACTGCCGCCGCACTGGTCATTCGGAGGATACATGCTATTCCAAGCATGGTTTTCCTCCTTCTGCACGAGTAGCTGATCATGTTCAGGGTCCACCCGCATCTACTCCAGATCACAGGTTCGAAGAGTTGGTGGCACGACTTCGGGATATTATGCCACAATCTTCTTCATCAGAGGGTGCAGACGTTTCTGATGTTGCGGCTTCGGCATCAGCCAGTACATCGGCCTCAGCCAGTGCCTCAGGTACTCCTTCAGCCTCACTTCATAGTCATGACCTCACAGGATGGATTGTCGACTCTGGAGCTACCCATCATCTATGCCGTGAGAAAGACATTCTGCAGTCCTACAGAGCTGTTCAGCCAGGTCGCTCTGTACTCATTGCTGACGGCACTCAGTCCCCTATCATTGGTCAGGGGGAGACAGCTTTGCTACCTTCTATGCACTTACAGAATGTGCTACATGCTCCAGAATTCTCTATGAACCTCTTATCTATTAGTCAGATCACACGTGATTTGCACTGTCGTGCTATTTTTGATCCATCGTCTGTTATTTTTCAGGACATACTGACGGACAGGGTGATTGGCTGTGGTTCTGAGCACAATGGCCTTTATCGTCTCGTTCGTAACTCCTACGCTGGCGTCTCCTTGCATAACCAGACATCTGTTTCTCCGTACACCTGGCATCTTCGGTTCGGTCATCTACCACTTCAGAAGATGCGTCACCTCCTGCCTCAGATATCTCCGAGTTCCTCGTTTCGGTGTGAAGCTTGTCAGTTAGGGAAGCACCATCGGTCTAGCTTCCCCGGTCGTCAGAGTCGGAGCAGTAGCTCCCCGTTTGAATTATTTCATATAGATATTTGGGGTCCAAGTCGTGTCCCGGATCACCAGGGGCACAGGTTCTATCTAGTTGTAGATGATTTTTCCAGAGTGTCGTGGACTTTTCTTCTCAAAAATAAATCCGAAGCAGGACATGTTCTCCAAAATCTAATCAATGAAGTTCAGAATGTTTTTTCATCTACTGTTAAGTATGTGCGTACAGACAATGCCTTGGAGTTCTGCACTCGCTCTCTTGCTAGCTTCCTTTCATCTAAAGGCATTGTTCACCAAACCACATGTGCCTACACCTCTCAACAAAATGGGGTTGCCGAACGAAAACATCGACAATTTCTTGACATTGCTCGCACTTTACTTATTCAGAGTTGTGCCCCATTGACCTTTTGGGGTGATGCTATACTTACTGCGTGTTATCTGGTCAATCGAATGCCTACAACTGTTCTTGGGGAAAAGTCTCCAATCTCTGTTCTCTTTCCTGACAGAGACTTGTTTACACTGACACCTCGGGTATTTGGCACTGTCGCTTTTGTTCACCGCTTATCTCCGGGGCTTGATAAGCTATCCCCAAGGGCTATCAAGTGTGTTTTCGTGGGTTACTCCAGGACACAGAAGGGGTACCGTTGCTATGATCCTGTCAATAACAAGTACTATGTGAGTGCAGATGTTACTTTCTTCGAACCGGTCATGTACTTCTCCCCTGCAGGTGACAGATTGGTCTCCTCCACATCATCAGACTCCCAAATCTATGTTCCACCACCTCCAAGCCTGGGTCCGTATTCTAATCCATCATCACCAATATCAACACCACCACCACCACCACCACCCCCAGTTGTACCTTTCACTAAGTTCTATACGAGACGCACAGGCCCTGCTCAAGCTACATCTCAACCATCCAACACGCCTCAGGTATGTTCTGATATTAATGATGGGTTAAATAATGCACATGTGCAGGAGCTTTTACCACAGGAGGATGCCCAACCGGTCAGCAGTGTCTTGGATGACTTGGACCGGCCCATTGCTCATAGGAAACAGCGAAGACAGTGTGCATCATATCCCCTAGCCTCTCATGTATCCTTTCATCGCCTCACTGGGGATTTCCAGAAGTTTGCCGCAGCTGTATCGTCCGTTGAGATTCCACGGACATATCAGGATGCCATGAAGACTGAATGCTGGCGTTTAGCAATGGAAGAGGAGATGCGTGCATTGCAATCCAGAGGGACTTGGTCTCTAGTCCCTATTCCTCCAGGTGCGTCTGTGGTGAGCTGCAAGTGGGTTTTTACGGTCAAATATCATGCAGATGGTCGTCTTGACAGATACAAGGCCAGGCTTGTAGCACGAGGGTTTACACAGACATATGGGGTAGACTACTTGGACACTTTTTCACCGGTGGCGAGACACTCTACCCTTCGCATTCTTCTATCGGTGGCAGTGGTACGTGACTGGCCCATATTCCAGCTTGATGTTAAGAATGCTTTCTTGTATGGTGATCTACAGGAAGAAGTCTACATGCAGCAGCCACCCGGGTTTGCTGCTGAGGGGGGAGTCTCAGAAGGTGTGTAGACTTCATAAGGCTATCTATGGCCTTAAGCAGAGTCCTCGTGCATGGTTCCAGAAGCTCTCCCAGCTTATTGAACGACAGGGTTTCAGAAGATCAAATGCGGATCACTCACTGTTTGTCAAGAAGACTCCTAGAGGTACCATCGTTGTTATGGTATATGTTGATGACATATTGGTTACTGGAGATGATGCACGAGGGGTTGAGATAACCAAGTCTATGTTGGGCAGCCAGTTCACTACAAAGGATCTAGGCACAATCCGGTATTTTCTGGGGATAGAATTTGCAAGAAATGCACAAGGAATGGTGATGAATCAGAGAAAATATGTCACAGATTTGCTGATTGAAACAGGAATGACTGGAAGCAGACCTTCAAGTACACCTATGGACCCAAGTATGAAGCTGTACGATGAGGACACTGAGGAGGTGGACAAGAGAAGGTACAGAGAAATGGTGGGCAAGCTCTTATACATCACTATAACTCGACCGGATATTGCACTTGCAGTAAACCGGGTGAGTCAATTTATGGAGCAGCCGAGGCAAGTACATATGGATGCATTGTACATGATATTGAGATATCTGAAGTCTTCTCCAGGCGCAGGGTTGCTGTTCAAGAAAGCCACAGATTTGTCTATTTCAGCCTGCGCAGATGCGGATTATGCAGGATGTCCACGGGATCGTAAGTCGACTTCTGGATTTGCTGTCTTTGTAGGAAGCTCTTTAGTCTCCTGGAAAAGCAAGAAGCAGACTGTCGTGGCGAGATCCAGTGCCGAATCCGAGTACAGGGCCATGGCACAGGCAAGCACAGAAATGATGTGGGTTAAAGCAGTCCTAGAAGATCTGAATGTTGAAGTTCCCTTGCCTATGAACCTGCAATGTGACAATCAGGCAGCGTTATTCATTGCCAACAATCCAGCCTTCCATGAGAGAACAAAACATATAGAGGTGGATTGTCATTACACTAGGGACATGATTCAGAAGGGCTTCATCTCCACGTCCCACGTCAGTTCAGAGGACCAGACAGCAGACATATTCACGAAACCATTGCTCAGGGGACCTTTCCAGAGATGTTCTTCCAAGCTGAGCATGATAGATATCTATGCTCCATCTTGAGGGGGAGTGTAGAGATAGTTATTAGTCTTTGATGTTATTTATTATTTTAGTTTCTTTATGTACCTCTCTTGTAATTTACCCAAGGGCTCTCTCCCTATATAAGAGACCCAAGGGCTCTATGGAATAATCATCTGAGTATTCTAACAGTAACATCTCCATCAATTTCCCCATCATGTTGCAAAATAGATCCCGGATATCTAAAAGAATCTCTCTTCTGAATGTTATCCTCACCAATCTTCACCTCGATTCCTTCACCATTTCTTCCATCAAAGGTGCACTCCATATATTCCGTCTTAGCCCTACTTATATGAAATCCTTTAGTCTCCAATGCATGTCTCCAGACCTTTAAGCTTCTCATTTACTCCATCTCTAGTCTCGTCAATCAACACAATATCATCAACAAATAACATACACCTGATATTTGAATCCATATGTTTAACTAGAATAGGAAATCAAATGGTGAAATAATTATTCATCGAATCACTATTAATCTATTGTATTTTCTAGTAAGAGACAACGAGTATATATGGAAAAATGGTGGTTTAATTCGATGTCCCTTAACAGGTATGAGTGTCACATTTCTAACATGCAATATTGCTGCACTACTCAAGTAAAAGAAGAACATTTTGCATTGCCCAGGACCTATGTAATCCCGTGACATTACTAAGGAATTTGCCTCTTGAACTACCACGATCCAATTTTATGTGACATCATGTGTTGCCTAAAGATCAATATTGTCATAAAAAACATGAAAGACAATTAATCAGTAGAATTAAAGATTGTGAATATATAGCTTGGGTGGCCAATATTTTGGGGTGCACACCCTTTTCTTTCTAAAAATACGTTGAATGTCTAAACAACTATTTAAATTATAGGAATTATACCAAAAGAGACAATGAAAGAGTTCAAGCAAGAGCTTATGAAGATTCCTGGACATCCCTTGGTGTGTGCTGAATTTTTCAAATGACTTGAGGGCCAAAAAAGCTCATCTATGGGCCTTATGGGTACTTAATATAAATGGCTCATGCTCATCCAATGGTTCCTTCTTTAGCTTGGTGGAAAAAAATGAAGAGAAAGTTCAATAACTCCTTAAAGTGAACCTAAAGGTTAAAATGTATGATAAATTTGGAATCATATTACTACAAGGAAACACATTATACCATATTTTAGGGTCATCTCAGCGTTGACTGTCTTTGACATGGATGTGCATGATTTTAAACAGATCAAGAGTTAAGGTTTCCTTGAGAATAAAGATTTTTTTGTGCTTCTTTGATGGGAATGCATTTTAACAAGATATTCAGTTTCTTTCTGGGGACTGATGCCTCATGCTTAAAATGAACCCACAACGTAGAAGATGTGGACCACCCCCCTTTTCACTTGTGGGTCTCCAAGGGGATGTAAGAGTGGGCTTTCATTTTTGGATTGGCTTTCACTTTTGTAGATGATCTATGGGAGTCGTTTGGCTCGAGCTTGTCTGGCTCAGTGATAGAATCATGTCATTGGCCATTTTGTGGGATCTTTGGATTGTCAGAACTGGCATGGTATTCCGAAAGGAATGGTCATGTGTGGAAAATGTTTTAGCGCATGCTAGGTTTCTTTTTTATTCCCAATCTTTATGAGTAGTGCAATATGTTTAACATAAATATATGTGCATGTGTGCATCATTTTGGATGCACCCTTTTTGCCTTAAAAAATGCAACAATCATCATCCACAACAAAAACTACAACTAAGAACGATGAATGCTATAACTTCACATTTTTTTGTGAGAGGAAAAAGGTTGAAATCCCGAGATGGGACCCACCTCAAAACTTGCATTAAATATTGTAAGAAGTTAGAGGACCATGCCATCTGAAAGGCTCTGCAATGTTCAAGTACATTCTCTGAGTAGGTTTGACCACATAAATGACATCGTTTTTAGCACACCGAATAACCCATGATAGGTGTAGAGGCTTATATTGTTGCGATGTACTGTTTCGTATTTTCTATTTATATATTGTACGTCTCTGTAATTTACCCAAGGGTTTTCTCTCTATATAAGAGACCCGAGGGCTCTATGGAATAACACATCAGAGTATCGATTACTCTAACATGGTATCAGAGCCAAAACCCTAACCCTAGGGTTTTTTCTCCACCCGCCGCCCCCCTCCCCCCTCCGCCGGCCCCTCCAGCCGTCCCCGCCGGCCAGTCCAGCCCTCCAGCGGGCCCCCGCGCTACCCCAGCCAGGCTTCCAACCTCGCCGGGGCCCCTCCTCCGCCGTCCCCGGCCCCGCCAGCCCTCAAGCCCCGCCGCCGGGACCCCCCCCAGCCGCCGCCCAGCCGCCGGGACCCTCCTCCAGCCGCCACGCTCTCTCTTCCGTAGAGGCTTCCACAGCCTCTACTCGTCCTCGGGGCGGCTCTCCTTCGGTCGGTCCCGGATAGATGATGGGTTCAAGTGCATAACGTCTACATATGCACTTGAATCCTCAAAGGTCTTGATAGACAACACTTTCTTGGTCTATCATCCCTAGTTGTTCTTCTCCGGCAGTATGTCAGAACAAAAGGTCGATATGCCCGCCATAGGTGCCTTTAAAGGTTCGGCACCAATCGTCAAAATGGACGGGACGAACTACGAACTGTGGGCTATGCAGTTCCTCAGTCTTATGAAGTCATGCGGTAAGAAGCATATTCTTACCGAGGATGAACCGCCGGAGAAGACGGGAATATATGCCTCATGGGAGGCTGATGACGCGTATGCCAAAGTTTGGCTGTCAGGAACGCTCATGACGGAGATAGCAAATGATGTCCTCCATCAGCCCACCACCAAGGCGATGTGGGATATTTTGGCCACGACGTACTCTCAGGTACGGAACGAGACAAAGATGCTACAGTTGCAGCATGATATCTTTACCACGAAGCAAAATAGGAGGCCTCTTCATTCCCTGTACACGTCTCTTCGTGGAATGTTCGAGAAGCTCTATAGCACCATCCCGCTCACAGCCACGCCGGAACAACAGAAGACGTTCCGCAACGCCACTATGGTTGGCGTATTACTTGCTTCCCTTGACCCTGAGTACGAGGCAGCACGCTCTCAGATCCTTGCAGATGCCACCATCCCACCGATGGAAGAAGTATACAGGAGGCTCAGTCGTGTACCTGTTCCATCGAATACAGCGACTACACCTCCCTCGGCAATGGCAGTTTCCAGAGGACGAGGTGGTTCGTCCTCATTTCGTGGCAGAGGAAGTGGTGGACGTGGCCGCGGAGGTCGCATACGCTCTACGTGCTCATTCTGTCGTCGTACTGGTCATTCGGAGGATACATGCTATTCCAAGCATGGCTTCCCTCTTTCTGCACGTGTCGCTGATCATGTTCAGGGTCCACCAGCATCTACTCCAGATCACAGGTTCGAGGAGCTAGTGGCACGGCTTCGTGATATCATGCCGCAGTCATCGTCAGAGGGTGCTGAAGCTTCTGATGTTGCGGCCTCGGCGTCAGCTAGTACATCTGCTTCAGCCAGTGCCTCAGGTAGTTCTTCAGTCTCATATCATAATCATGATCTCACAGGATGGATTGTCGATTCTGGAGCCACCCATCATCTCTGTCGTGAGAAAGATATTCTGCAGTCCTACAGAGCTGTTCAGCCTGGTCGCTCTGTACTCATTGCTGATGGCACTCATTCCCCTATCATCGGTCAGGGGGAGACGGTTTTGCTGCCCTCTATGCACTTACAGAATGTTCTACATGCACCAGAATTCTCTATGAATCTCTTATCCATTAGTCAGATTACACGAGATTTGCACTGTCGTGCTATTTTTGACCCATCGTCTGTTATTTTTCAGGACATACTAACGGGCAGGGTGATTGGCTGTGGCTCTGAGCACAATGGCCTCTATCGTCTCGTACGGAACTCTTACGCTGGCGTCTCACTGCATTCCCAGGGCTCCGTATCTCCGTATACCTGGCATCTTCGGTTTGGTCACCTGCCGCTACAGAAAATGCGTCACCTCCTGCCTCAGATCTCTCCGAGTTCGTCTTTTCGTTGTGAAGCATGTCAGTTAGGGAAGCACCATCGGTCTAGCTTCCCCAGTCGTCAGAGTCGGAGCAGTCGCTCCCCATTTGAGTTATTTCACATAGATATTTGGGGTCCCAGTCGTGTCCTAAATCATCAGGGGCACAAGTTCTATTTAGTTGTGGTTGATGATTTTTCTAGAGTGTCCTGGACTTTTCTTCTTAAAAATAAATCCGAAGCAGGAAGTGTTATTCAAAATCTTATCAATGAAGTTCAAAATGTTTTTTCGTCTACTGTTAAGTATGTGCGTACTGACAATGCATTGGAGTTCTGCACTCGTTCCCTTGCTCGCTTTCTTTCTTCTAAAGGCATTATCCACCAAACCACATGTGCATACACATCTCAACAAAATGGGGTTGCAGAACGGAAGCATCGACATTTCCTTGATATTGCTCGCACATTACTTATTCAGAGTTGTGCTCCATTATCCTTTTGGGGGGATGCTATACTTACAGCATGCTATCTGGTCAACCGCATGCCTACAACTGTTCTTGGGGAAAAGTCTCCTATCTTTGTTCTCTTTCCTGACAAAGATTTGTTTACACTTACACCTCGGGTCTTTGGCACTGTTGCGTTTGTCCACCGCTTATCTCCAGGACTTGATAAGCTATCTCCTAGGGCTATCAAGTGTGTTTTTGTGGGCTACTCCAGGACACAGAAAGGATATCGTTGCTATGACCCTGTTCATGATAAGTACTATGTGAGCGTAGGTGTTACATTTTTTGAACCTGTCATGTACTTCTCCCCTGCAGGTGACAGATTGGTCTCCTCCACATCCACAGATTCTAATGTCTATGTGCCTCCACCTCCAAGCCTGGGTCAATCCTCTACTCCACCACCACATCCACCACCACCACCACCACCACCCCCCCACCCCCACCTCCAATTGTACCTTTTACTAAGTTCTATACAAGGCGGCCAGGCCCTGCTCAAGCTACATGTCAACCATCCAACACGCCTCAGGTATGTTCTGATGTTAACACTAATGATGTGTTAGACAATGCACCAGTGCAGGAGCCTTTACTACAGGAGGAGGATCAACCGGTCAACACAGTGATGGATGATCTGGATCGGCCCATTGCTCACAGGAAGCAGCGAAGACAGTGTGCTTCATATCCTCTTGCCTCTCAAGTCTCATTTCATCGTCTCAATGGGGATTTCCAGAAGTTTGCAACTGCTGTCTCGTCAGTTGAGATTCCACGGACCTATCAGGATGCCATGAAGATTGATTGCTGGCGTCTAGCCATGGAAGAGGAGATGCGTGCCTTGCAATCTAGAGGGACTTGGTCTCTTGTCCCCATTCCTCCAGGTGCCTCCGTGGTGAGTTGCAAGTGGGTGTTTACGGTAAAATATCATGCGGATGGACGTCTCGACAGATACAAGGCCAGACTTGTAGCACGGGGATTTACCCAGACGTATGGGGTAGATTATTTGGATACTTTTTCACCAGTGGCGAGACACTCCACTCTTCGCATCCTACTATCTGTTGCTGTGGTACGTAACTGGACCATTTTCCAGCTTGACGTCAAGAATGCTTTCTTGTATGGTGACCTACAGGAGGAAGTCTACATGCAGCAGCCACCAGGGTTTGCTGCTGAGGGGGAGACTCAGATGGTGTGCAGACTTCATAAGGCTATCTATGGCCTCAAACAGAGTCCCCGAGCATGGTTCCAGAAGCTTTCCCAGCTAATTGAACGACAGGGATTCAGGAGATCAAATGCGGACCATTCACTGTTCATCCAGAAGACCCCTAGAGGTACATTTGTTGTTATGATATATGTTGATGACATCTTGGTTACAGGAGATGATGCTCAGGGGATTGAGATAACCAAGTCTCTGTTGGGAAGCCAGTTCATTACGAAGGATCTGGGCATGATACGATATTTTCTGGGGATAGAGTTTGCAAGAAATGCACAAGGAATGGTGATGACTCAAAGAAAATATGTCACAGACTTGCTAGTTGAAACAGGAATGACTGGATGCAGACCTTCAAGTACACATATGGACCCAAGCATGAAGCTGTATGACGATGATACCGAGGAGGTGGACAAAAGAAGGTACCGAGAGATGGTGGGTAAGCTCTTATACATTACTATAACTCGACCGGATATTGCCTTTGCAGTAAACCGGGTGAGTCAATTTATGGAGCAGCCGAGGCAAGTTCATATGGATGCCTTATATATGATATTGAGATATCTGAAGTCTTCCCCAGGCACAGGGTTGCTATTCAGAAAAGATACAGATCTGTCTATTTCAGCTTGTGCAGATGCAGATTATGCAGGATGTCCAAGGGATCGTAAATCTACTTCTGGATTTGCTATCTTCATAGGAAGCTCTTTAGTTTCTTGGAAAAGCAAGAAACAGACTGTTGTGGCAAGATCCAGTGCTGAATCCGAGTACAAAGCCATGGCACAAGCAAGCGCAGAAATGATGTGGGTTAGAGCAGTCTTAGAAGATTTGAATGTAGATGTCCCCTTGCCTATGAATCTTCAATGTGACAATCAGGCCGCATTGTTTATTGCCAACAATCCAGCTTTTCATGAGAGAACAAAGCACATCGAGGTGGATTGTCATTATACTAGAGACATGATTCAGAAGGGCTTCATTTCCACTTCTCATGTCAGTTCAGAGGACCAGACTGCTGACATATTCACCAAGCCAGTGCTCAGAGGACCTTTCCAGAGATGTTCTTCCAAGCTGAGCATGATAGATATCTATGCTCCATCTTGAGGGGGAGTGTAGAGGCTTATATATGTTGCGATGTACTGTTTCATATTTTCTATTTATATATTGTATGTCTCTGTAATTTACCCAAGGGTTTTCTCTTTGTATAAGAGACCCGAGGGATCTATGGAATAACACATCAGAGTATCGATTACTCTAACAATAGGTGAAAGGAAATGAGCTGTTATCCCGAGAGTTGTCACACACCCCTTGAATGGATTGCCAAAAGCCATCAAAGCTATCCGTTCGGAGCCAATGAATGCCCACTTCGTCCCACACTTTCGCCGAGAATCCACAACCAATAAATAGGTGATCCAATTCTTCATTCACAATGCCGCATCTCGGACTTTGAGAGCTACAGTAAGATTGTGGGTAAGAGGGATGGAGGCGGAAAGTCGGAAGAGACTCGTGAATGAAAGAAGCATTTGGAGGCGGGTGGTTCGTCTGGAGGTCGGGGATGCGGGCATCGATGTCTGTGATGGGTGGGTGCAAGTCTCCAATAAAACGCTGGGGAGAAGATGTTTCAGGTGCGGTGATCGTGGGCATTTGGCGTCGTCATGCCTTACTCCTCCGCGCTGTTTCTCTTGCGGGCGAGTGGGTCATCGACGCGACTCATGCCCTGGGAAGCGGACGGCGGGTGGCTCTTCTCTGCCTTGCGGTAACATGCTCCGTGGGATTCGCACATATGCTTCGGCCCTCGCTGACCCTATGTCCGATGGTTGCTCCGAGGTTCTCATGGGTTCTTGGTCGGAGAACTCCTTGTCGGCGAAGTTGGTGCGCACATATCTCTTTGGCCTGTTTGGTCATGTGCATGTGATGTTGCTTGGGGTAAGCTGCGCTTTGCGGACGGGGCTACAGATAGCTATGTAAGGTGTATGGCCCGGTTGCGAGGGGTCCCTTTCTTCTCCCGTACTGTTTCCTGCTTGGGACCGACTCTGAAGCGGTGGAGTTCAGTGGTCTCGATTCTGGATGACGGTCTGCGTCCGGGGTCTGACCCGGAGTTTACGCTGATCACGATGGATTGCAACTATTCTGGTGTTGATGCTATGAGAAGTATGTTCTCGATGGTCTTGGATGTCGATCGTTTCTGCTTCCATCTGCAGGTACAGCTTCTCGACCCTCCTCTGCCACCTTCGACTCAGGTGGTAGCACTTGACGCTTCATCTTCCTACATGCTGGTTGGTTCGTCTCCTCCTGGGGTAGTCTGTGCGTGTTCTGAGGAGGCATTTTGGTTTCCTATGGAGGATCCATATCGGGATGTCGGCTTTTTGATCTTGTCGATTGTGCTGCCTACCGATGCGGACGGTTGGGTTACTTTGGACTCTCGCGCCATGCATACGTTGAATCTTGCTCCTCAGTGCGACTTCTTGCTTTCGGATCTCTCTGATTACCCCAAGCTTGTTGATCCGATTATTACTCGGATTTCGCTTTCGGACCCTCCTTTGCGGATTCATCGGCCTTTACATCTGACTTCCACGACCCCAGCCTGGGTAGCGTTGCGGGGGCCTGGACCGAGTCTTGCCTACGCCACAGAATGGTATCTCTGCTCCCCTTCGCCCGGCTGGTGGCCCTGTTTCGACCCTTGTGTGCTTGGGCAGCATGCTGCCTCTTTTTTGTGGGCAGGGGACGGGGGAAAGGTCCAAGGAGGGGCTGTCCTATGGTTTGATGATGGAAGTGGAAGGATCAGGACCTGCCATGGGCGGTGTTGCTGATAAGAAATCAGGGAAGCGCTATAGGAGAAGACAACGTTCACAGTCTCAGCACGAGGAGCATCCCCTTATCTCGGAGCGGAAACTTTAATTGCGGAGATAGCAGGAGTCGTTCGTACTCAAGGCTCAAAACTGGTTACCCAATGAAGGTTCTTTCATGGAATGTTAGGGTCTGGGTGCCCCGGAAAAGTGGAGGGTTCTCGGAACGAGATTTCGGGATTGGGGATGTGATATTGTCTTCCTGCAAGAAACTAAGCTGGAATCTATTTCTGACACGGTCTGGCACTTTTTTGATGCAGGCAACATTGACGACTTCAAGGCGATTGGTGCCTTGGGCTCTGCGGGTGGCTTGCTAGTGGCTTGGAAAAGTTCGACCTCTAATTTCGTGCTGAGCTCAGGGGCACGCATGTCCTCAGCATCCTTCTGGAATGTAGTAGCTCATCTTCCCTTCTAGCCCTCTCTTGTGTATATGGGCCCTGCAATCACGCTGTGCGGCACCAATTATGGTTGGATTTGCGGGCAGCAAGGGTGGCCTTCCCGGGGGCCCCTTGGCTAATTGGTGGTGACTTCAATGTTACACTGCTTTCTACGGATAGGCCGCGATCTCGGGGGGGGGGGGCAGGACCTCGGCTCTGCAGATTTTGCGGAAGCTATTGACTTCTTAGAGTTGGAGGTATTAGATGCCACTGGTTCGAAGTTCACTTGGAGAAACTCTGGTTCTCGGTCCCGCATCGATCGTTTTTTGGCCTCTGCAGAGCTGTTGGAATTATTTCCCATGTCTTTTGCGGTTGCTAAGCCGAGAACGCATTCCGATCACACTCCCATTCTTTGGGATTCGGGAGAGCTTACACCTCCGAGGGTTTTTTTAGATATGAGAAGAGTTGGCTTTTGGAGGAATCTTTCCGGGACCTTGTCTCGTCGCAGTGGTCCTCCCTGGCGGTCTCCAGCTCTGCGGCGTCGAGGTTTGTGTAGAAGTTGACCTCTTTGCGCACACGTTTGTGCGCCTTCAAGAGGGAGTCCAGAGATGCCCGTCGCACTGCCAGAGTGGATGCGGAGGAAGTGGTGTCTAGGCTTGACGCCGTGGAAGACTGCCGAGATCTGAACAATGAAGAGCTGGCCCAACACATGTTAGCCCAAAAGAAGATCGCCGATGAAGACAAGAAGCATGTTATCGAATGGAGGCAGCGGTCTAGAAGCAATTGGCTCAGGGAGGGTGATGCGAATACAGATTTCTTCCACCGGGTGGCTAGTGGGAGGCGTAGGTGTAATGCTATGAGATCTGTGATTGTCGACGGCGTTCGGGTGGACAACAACAAGGAGATGGGTAGAGAAATTGCGGACCACTTCTGTGATTTTTCGACACGGTTGATTGAGAGGCGCTGGAGATGGATGGGGCTGGGCGCTCCGAGCTTGTCTCCCTCTATGGCATCTAGCTTGATGTAGACGGTAACCGTGGATGAACTGAAGGCTGCGATCTGGAGTCTCAACGCGAATGGGGCTCCAGGCCCAGATGGCTATTGAACATGCGAGCCCATGGCAAGCCATTATGCAATAAATGTTATTGCAAAAATCATTCCCTGATCTGAAATGAAGAATAAATAATTTGCATAATAGGTCCCTTCGTACAATTAGGATTATGTACCATGGCCATCTTAATAATCATACATCTGTTGATTCAACAATTGAATCATAGAGGCTGGTGTTTGGATGAATATCTAAGGGGTTAGATTGATGACTCATCAAACACCGTCAAATGATTGTTAAGAGATGATCTCCATCCCAAGTAGGAGATGACATACCTCTTGATGCAGGTCCTCTGCATAGGAATAGAGATTCAGAGGTGTCAGATTAGTTAAGTCAAAGGGTTGACTTAACGAGATCGAGATAACCAAAGTCCTACATCGTATGCTGTCGCGATATAGGCACACATCCTCTGACCGGAGATAGATATATTGCTATATGTCTGAGTATGTAAATTTGGCAGACTAATAGGTTGATGACCTAACCAAGGTCTATACACCGACGAGCTGGTGTGCAAATAAGGGCATATGAGTAATATGATCTCTCAAAGGGATCATACAGGTTCACTTCTGAACCGGAAGACATGAGCTCACTCATGAGGTATTGGGACCGAACAAATTCCATTCATGGTCGTCATGCTTTGGAAGCATGACAAGAATTTGAAGGTATGATATATGCTTTGAGAAAGGATATGATCGATACCAATTCCCAAATAACTAAGATTGAGAAACTTGGTGATCAAACCCTGAAGATGACAGTGTAAAATTGATCTATATCTTAGGGATGATCATAGGTCTTCCAGTATGTAGGATGTACATGTATTATGAATACTTGAGGGTGATGCGATCAACAATCGATTGTATAACCATGACGCTTCCATTCCGAGGGAGTGATGAAACAAGTCTGGATTTTAGTGACTCCTCTCAGTAGAGAAGCAATCTGATCTTGGTCCAATTGTTGGACATTGATCTGAATGAGATTCAGATGCAATGAGAAGATTAGATTTGCGGCTTTGATTAAATCAAGCATCTCTGGGAGGTCCGCGAGATCTGGATTTGAGATGTGATCTCAATATCCAAGTCACTATACGTGGAACAATACAATCGCCCTGTCCTTATCTCCAAGTATCTGCGGAGAATACACATCTCTTGAAAGAGTTCAAGAATAATTCCAAAGTTGAATTATATCTAAGCATTGAGAAATGGATTATTAAATGTGATTTAATTATCATGAATAATGTGAATTTAATTCACATTATCTGAATGCATGAGAATGAGCATCCAATGTAATTAAATGTGATTTAATTAATGTGGATATGGATAATGTAGATAACACTATCCAAATATCCATGTATATTATAAATACGATTTATAATATACATTAGAGAGAGACTTGTGTGATTTATATTTGCTGATTAATTGTTAATGTGAATGGGATTCACATTGAATAATTAATTGAAATATAATTACATTTGGTTTTGGGTTGAGATGAGATTTATAATTTTTTTCAATGGCATGATTGATATTTTCTAAAAGGATAATTTAGAATTATTTTTTTTTGTGAAAATTATTTTGACAAGAGTTATAAGAGATATCATGAGATAGTGAGATCTCATGATATATTAAGGAGATTGACCAAGTCCTACCTAACAAGAGAGGACGGCTACAACTCTCCTTGAAAAGTAGAGTAGCCGTCCCCCCCTTTTTAGGAGAGGACCATTGTCTTCTCATTATCCTATCTCTAGTCAAATGTGATTTAATTTGAGATTAATTATATTTATTTGTCAATGTTAATTAATTTGAATTAAATCACTTGTTATGTTTTACCAACAACATCCTAGCTGTTGAAAGGAACACAAATCAATCTCATCCTTGATTGTGTGTTGTCCATGGATTGGGATCTATGGACTCCCGAAACCCTATATAAGAAGAGGCATGCCTTGCTCTTCGAAAGACACCGACTTGACAAAGTCTCTCTATTCTCTCTCTCTCTCATTCTCGCGTGCCCTCTTCTCCTTCTCTCTTGGGTGGCCGTCCACCCTACTCCAGAAGGAAGAAGGCCCTCATCGTCGGCCTGCGTTGCTTCGACGACTCTCGGTGCTCCATCTTCTTTGGTGCTTCTTGCTCGTGAAGAAGATACACGATCTCGTGTGACGAGGTCAGGAGTTCCCTTGCTTGGACAACTACTTGGATTGCGAGGATCACGCGACTCATCCCTGCGCTCGCAAGCGTCTTCTCCGAAGATCAGACTTGAGACAGGAGGTCTCTTTTCGTAGAGACTCGATCAACCACGCTACAAGAGGTATTCCTTTATACTTGTTCTAGATGAAACGATCCGAGAATCGTTCTTGGATCATGTGGTTTCATCGCATGAGAATTTTTTAAATTCTGCTGCATAGAACAACTAGTCCAACTAGTCATCGTCGTATTCGATACGATGCTCACACTTCCGTGATGCGCTTGAGGATTATTCAATATCCTTCAATGGCTTCCCTGTGGCCTTTTATAGGGATTTCTGGGAGGTGGGTGCCGAGGTGTTGGAGGTTTTGTTGGAGTTTTGCTGCAGCAACACGAGATTCGATAAGATTAATAAGGCCCTGATCTTTCTCCTTCCTAAGCATGCGGCCGCGGAGAACATTGAGGACTTCAAGTCGATCGCGCTGTCCAATGCTCTATATTTGATCGTAACGAAGGTCTTTGCTATAAGGTTGAGCCGTACGCTTGAGCACTTTAGTTCCCCGTCTCAGTCGGCCTTCGTGCTGGGAAGGCAAATTGCGGATTGCTTGGTTTTGGCATCTGAAATAATTGCTGACTGGAGGAGGCAGGGGAAAGAGGCATTGCTGTGGAAGGTTGACTTTGCGAAAGCCTACGACACGTTAGACTGGAAGTTTCTCTGGTCGGCTTTGCACAGGAGGGGCTTTCCGGAGTTCTGGATTTCCTGGATGAAACGCTGTGTCACGACCTCTTCTATGAAGGTTCTGGTAAATGGTCGCCCGAAGGGCGATTTCTTTCAGCCGTGGCGGGGAGTCAGGCAGGGGTGTCCTTTGGCCCCCTACTCTTCGTCATTGCTTCTGACGTCTTGGCTCGCCTTATGGATCGTGTTCAAAGGCAGCCGGGAAGCTGGTGGCATGCATCTTGTGGACTGGGACGTGGTCACTGTTAGAAAATCGAAAGCGGAAGCGGAATGATAAAACAAAGCATAATAAGGAAAAGATAAACATGGAAACACCATGATTTTACGTGGAACCCTACTCCGTGAGGAGCGAGATGAAACCACGGGAGAAGCCCTCTACGGGGCATGTTTTTCTATTGCTTTTCTCATCTGTTACAGGAGGCCTGGGGCTCCTTATATAGCCTCCACAGGGCCTCCAAGTCCCACCACTGGACGATGTGGGACTAAACCACTGGGTGGGGTAAATGGATCCTGGAGGGATCCATTTACCCTCCTACAATTGGTGCATACAACAAATACTCCAACACTCCCCCTCAAGCTGGAGCATGCAATGCTCAGCTTGGACAAACAGAAAGAAACTCAACTCAACGCTACAGGACACTACGGACAATATCAACCCAACGCGCACATTGCTACAGTCGAGGACGTTGCTTCTCATGCCGTGCAGGTGAGGAGGACGAACGGGCTGGAGTGTCAGTCAACTGAAGACTCGGAATCTGACCATCGAGTCTGAAACTGCGCCTGAAGTCTCCTTGTCGGAGAACTGGGTCTCTCCCATCTGGCTCAGAGAAAGGTGCACTGCTCTGGTGTACCTATGATACCACATGAAAACCCTTGCCCTCAATGGCATAGGGAATAGCTGTTTGGCTGGCAAGGAATGCGCTCCTCTTCTCTGGGCAAAGATTTTATAAAGAAAATGTTATGGTGCATTCTGCAAGTTTAGTAGAGGATTGGGTTATGTCGTATTGAATTTTGTACTTGTTTCTTACTTTTAATTATTAATAAATTTTGGGGCGGACACCTCTGAGTGTTACTCCCTCTTTTGACTTCAAAAAAATGCCGCATCTCGGGCAAGCCGCATATGCAATCTAATATTCTGTCTCTATGCTCTCCTTGATGAGGGAACATCCATGTCGACTAACCAGAGAAAAATCCTAATCCTCAATGGGATTCTACTCGTCTAAATCATCCCAAAGTCTCTATGGAGGTCCTCATGGACAACAATCTGCATCTGAGAGAAAACGCTGTAGACCTTCTAAACCAAAGAATGCCCATCCCTCCAAACCCAATGATCTTGCCCATAGGAGGGTCCCTCCGCCTTCTCCAATTCCCCGCGCATCCAGAAAATATGACCTTTGTTCCGAGAATTCTGCTCTAAAAAGCGAGCCCAAGAACCATAGGGCCAGGCTTGAGCCACTTTGATGGACCAGTCAGCAGCAACTGCACAAAGTCTAGGGTAGCATTTACTCAAAAAAAAAGTCTAGGGTAGCAGTCGCCCAATGTTTCATCATCCCGCCAATCGTCAAGCCAAAAATGGAACAACTCTCCACCACCCATCACCAGTCGCAGCAAAGGTCTGATCTGAGGTAAGAGCTTCGTAATGTCATGCCACAACAAGGAGGTGTGTTGAATCTGCTGCGCGGACAGAACACAATTAATACTGTAAATATTCTGCATAATGCGGCAAACCAGGTCCTGCTTCCTTCCCTGGAGTCTAAGAACCCACTTGGCCAACATGGCTTTGTTCATGTGTTCTAACTTCATAATGCCTAGACCTCCATCTGCCTTCCCCCTCGTCATAAACTCCCAGGCCACAAGATGTATCCCTCTCTTCTCCTGTCCTGCAGGTACCTAGAAGAAATTCCTCATCAATGCCGCCAACTTCATCCTTACACCCATCGGGTGTAGCAACCTGGTGGAGCAAAAGGAGACAGCTATCACCGACAACACATGCTTGAGCAAAATAAGTCATCCATCTTTCGAAAGAACCACAACCTTCCATCCTGCAAGTCACCTCTCCATTCTATCCAGCACAGGTCTCCAATCCGAGGCCCGAAGCCTACCAGTAAATAAATAACTTCACAATTAGCTCCACACCGTTTTATCTATAAATCCCTGTTGTTGGTACGAAGATGGATGGTACTCCCATCATAATTCAACATGTTAAATTAATATAACGGTTTAACATATTTTTGGGAAAAAAACCTCTACCTAATCCTTTTCAACCTAGGGCTTGCACCAACGTTTGTTGTAGAGCACTAGCTCTTGCTTTCATGGACAACCTTGTAATTAGACATTAACATCTATGCATTTAATATTGACACTTCTACGACAGGAGATATTTACACTTTAAACCCATGCCATTAAATTACAGAGATGAATCATAAAGTTCTTTATTTATGAACCAAAGTAATTCAAGTATGGACGCCATCACCACCAACCACAATTAGCACATACCCGATAACCTCCTTCTCGATTCCGTTGCGGCTCTTTTGGAGCCACTTTTCTGCCTCCCTCTTCAACAATTCCTTTATCATCATCCAGGCATTGCTTCACCAGGAGTCCCTCCCTCGCCTTATTGTCACCAAATTAATTTTTTGTACACATGTTTGAATTGATAATAGACCATCTCTATGTTAAATTTGGTTACAGTGATCCCTTTGTGCAGAACCTCCCAACAGTGAGGTATGTTAAGCAATTCAAACTAGCATGGGATCTCTGATCTCCCCTCTTTTACATTATTTATAGGTTACTTGTATGTGCTCCTTTTTATTTCTGTGGTAAAACGTTGTCTAGTTATGCATTCACGGGCAGAGTCTAAATATATTATGGTCCAACATGGATTTTGGTTGGAGCTCAGAACTAGGTCGAACTTAGATTGATATACACATACGTACATACATACCTATGTACACACATACATGTGTGTATGATATCTCGGACAAACTCTGAGTAACCTGTAATTATAAGAAATAACAGCAGTAATGATATCTCGGACAAACTCTGAGTAACCTGTAATTATAAGAAATAATAGCAGTAAATTTATATGTGAATGGTGAATCCTTCTCTCTCTGCAAAGTATGTTTCACATGCTTCTTTGTTTAGGGTGGCCTTTTTGAAAGGAAAAAATGGTGCGGTGGCATAGAGATGAGGAAATATATAACTTTATGTTACAGGTTTAAGTCATGGTTGAATCCGCATCAATTTAAACATTCTCCACACTCAATCACCAATCCGAGGTCCGAAGCCTACCGGTAAATCAATAACTTCACAATTAGCTCATTAATCACACCATTTTATCTTTAAATTCCTGTTGTTGGTACGGAGATGAATGGTACTGCACATCATAATTCAACATGTTAAATTAATACAGTGCTTTTATATATGAAACTTTTTTTGGGAATTGTACTACTAGTCCTTTTCAACCTAGGGCTTGCGCCAACTTTTGTTCTAGACCAATGACTCTTGTAGAAAACCTTTCATGGACAAACTTGTAATTAGATTGTTGGATAATGTAATAGAGTGGTAATTGTTTCTCTCTAGGATCCAATTACACCCACTCATGTTTAGTCCCACATCTACTAACTGTGGGACTCCGATCTGTCTATGAGGCTATATAAGGAGCCCCACACTCCCTGTACTCATTGAGAAACTTTAATAGAAGATCTGGCCCTTTGAGGCATTCCCGTGGTTTCATCCCGCTCTTTAGGGAGTAGGGTTCCATGTAAATCTCGGTGTTAATGTTTATTATTTCTTGATCTCTTTGCTCTGTATATCGATTCCGCTTCTGCATTTTAGATTTCAATATGGTATCAGAGCGGGTTCGATTCTCGAGGTTTTTATATTCTTGGTTTGTTCGATATTCGATTATGAGGAGCATGTTCATTTTTTCTATTGAAGATTATTATTCGAGATTTGTTCAAGAGCAAGTTTCGATCGTTCTGTACAAGGATTTCATATGAAACACTGAGTATGTGTAGTTCCTGTTCTAAAGTTGTTGCGGTATCGTCCCCTTCACAACGGTGCTCAAAGTCATTCCCAAGGTGATGGGTTCTTCCCAAGGCGATGCCCCTATTCCAGGCGGCTCCAGGGTGATGAGTTCCCCACGACGGACCACCTTTCTCCTTCCAACCGCATCCCCTTATGCAAGCCTCCAGTTTGAGGCGACACGCACCACACCATCATGCAACACTTGATCACTCCATCGGTCGCATCTCTAGCAGAGGCCGCAACATCAACCCCAACAACCCGCCCTGTAGAAGTGACGACTGCAGCCCTAGCCGCATCATGCGGCTCTCCAACCCCTCCAAGCGGCTCTCCGCTCATCGCAGTCCAGCAGGAGGTCCAGCAGGTAGAGCTCCAGTTCGAAAAAGACCTCCTGCGGCACATGAGCGACGCCACATCCTCTTCCAGCAATAATGTTATCAGAACGAACCTGGGGCATGTTTGATGATTGACCATGGTCATGAGCAGGGGCTGGCCGTCGACTGTAGTGGCGTGGTAGAGGAGGAACCAAAGATATGAAAGGTGGTAGAGGTGGTGGCGGTGGTGGAGATGGTGGTGGTGATGGGAATGACGGTGGTGGAGATGTAGGAGCTTGTTGTGGCACATACAAGGGTGGAGGAGGAATATAGATTTCATCATTTACATCTGATGGCACCAACCTGTCACCTGTAGGAGAGAAAAACATACTGACTCAAAAAACGTGATATCTGCACTGACATAATATCTCTGACGCAATGGATCATAGCAACGATACTCCTTTTTAGTCCTGGAATACCCGACAAAAACACATTTGACAACCCTAGGAGAGAGCTTGTCAACCCCTGGAGACAACTGGTGCACGAATGCCACAAACCCAAAGACACGTGGAGTTAGGGAAAACAACTCCTTGTTAGGAAAAACGAGGGAGAAGGGTATCTTCTCCCCCAACACAGACGAGGGCATGCAGTTAATTAGATAACATCCAGTAAGAACCGCATCACCCTAGAACGAGTGTGGAGCACGACTCTGGACAAGAAGCATACGAGTGACATCAAGAAGGTGACGGTGTTTTCTTTCTGCGATACCATTCTGTTGAGACGTGTAGGCACAAGACGTTTGATGAAGAATGCCATGGGATGAAAGAAACTGAGATAATGTTCGACTACGGAATTCAAGGGCATTATCAGTTCTCACAATCTTGATAGAAACAGTAAACACATTCTGCACTTCTTTAATAAAATTTATAATGGTGATGCCCGCTTCAGATTTATTCTTTAACAGAAAAACCCAAGACAAACGACTGAAATCATCCACAGTAACTAAATAAATACTGTGTCCCTGATGATCTGGAACACGACTTGGACTCCAAATATCAATATGAAAAAACTCAAATGGAGAGCTACTGCTCCGACTCTGACGACTAGGGAAGACAGACCGATGATGCTTCCCTAACCGACAAGCTTCACAATCGAACGATGAGCGGTGTGAGATCTGAGGAAGGACTTGACGCAGTTTCTGAAATGGAAGATGACCAAAGTGCAGATGCCATAAGTAAGGAGAGACAGGTCCAGTGGAATGGGTTGATGCTCCAGTGTAAGGTGTATGGACCAGTCGATACAACCCGCCTTGCTCACATCCATGTCCAATCACGTTACCCGTGAGAATGTCCTGAAACACAAGAGATGATGGGTCAAATATCGCTCGACAATGTAGATCCTTAGTAATCTGACTAATCGACAGTAAATTCATTGAGAAATTAGGAGCATGGAGCACATTTTGCAATTGCATGGAACGTGTTAAGGCGATCTGTCCCTGTCCTGTGATGGGAGAATGAGTCCTATCTGCTACGACGAAGGTCCTTCCTGGGGGAACTTCCCTATAGGATGTGAGTTGGTGTCTATCTCTACACAAATGATGTGTGGCAACTGAATTTACAATCCATTCTGAGGTTCGTGAACCCTGATAGAAACAGAAGTATGAGCACTACCTGAGGAACTAGCTTCTGCAGTAGCAGCAACGTCCAAGATGCTCTCTGAAACTGGTGGAGTACTGGTTGGTGGCATGATATCACCTAGACGAGACACCAGGTCATCATATCGTGGATCCGACGCTGGCGTAGCACCATGATGCTGTATCTGTTCTGCTGCACGGGCAGATGCTGGGAAACCATGCTTAGAGTAGCACGTGTCTTCTATATGACCAATCCGACGACAATAAGCGCCCTATAATCCACGACCATGACCAACCCTACCATGCGGTCCTTGTCCACGGAAATGAGATGAATTGCCTCTTTCTCTAGAAGCTGCCATAGCAGAAGAATTTGGCGTAGTAGTAGGGCTTGAGATATTGATTCGGCTTAATCGCCGAAAGGCCTCCTCCATTGGAGGAATGGTAGCATCTGCTAGAATATGAGAAGAAGGCGCCTCATACTGTGAGTCAAGAGAGGCTAGAAAGACTCCCACCATCATCGTGTTCCGATATGTCTTCAATTGTTCTGGACTAGCCGTGGGAGGCATGAAACTGTGAAGCCTCTCAAACATTCCCCTCAATGCAGTGTAGTGAGCATGCAGGGGTCGACCATTCTGCTTTATCGTGAAGATGTCATGCTGGAGCTATAGGATTTTTGTCTCATTCTTGGCTTGTGAATATGTGGCAACAAGAATGTCCCACATGGCTTTGACAGTGGGTTGATGCAAGACATCATTAGCAATGTCTGAAATCAGGGTACCAGACAACCAGACCTGAGCATATGCGTCATCAGCCTCCCATGAGGCATACAACCCTGTTTTCTCCTCTGGCTCATCCTCGGTAAGAATATGTTTCTTACCCATCGACTTCATTAGGCTCATGAACTGCATGGCTCATAACTCATAGTTTGATCCATCCATCTTCACAATAGGCGCATGATCTTTGAAGGCGCCTGGAGTGGGGATCTCGATCTTGCTTTCTGACATTCCGACTGGAGAAAACTAGGGTTGTAGACAAGACAAGTCTTGGTCTACACTGACATGATTAGGTTTAGTTGCACGTGTAGACCTCTATGCAACCAAACCCATCAACCTGGAGGCGAGCGGAGAGCCCCTTATGAAGATGACAACCGAACCCTAGGGGTGGTGAATCCCTAGGGACAACCGGCGCACGTGCAGGTGGCGCACGTACAGTCGGCGCACGGGAAGGTGGCGCTCGGGCTCAGCCGCATAGCCACACGGTCGCACGCGTGGAGGCGGCGCGCGACGGGGTGCGCGCGAAGGGGCTGCGCACGTGGGGGGTAGCGCACGAGGGAGGCGGCGCGAGGAGAGGCGGTGCATCGAGGGAACGCGCGGAGAGGCGGCGCGTCGAGGAGGCGGCACGCGGAGGCTTGAAGGTGGAGGGCTATGTTTAAGGTTCGGTATGAGAGCTCCGGTCTTGGACCGCCGCTCTGATACCATGTTTGGAAAAATAAGCGTTGTGTTTATTCCTTGAGCCCTAGACTCTTATATAGGGAGAGGTCTATAGGCAAATTACATATGATAGACAAACGAAAAGAACAATAAATACAAGATACAAAAACATAAACTAAACTTCTACAATGTAGAGTTCTATAAGCCAAATTTTCCAGATTCTCCATATTCCAGGTCAACCAAATTTCAGACTCTACAGTTCATATTCAGACTCGACATATTTTTTCAGAGTCTTCAGTTCGATCGCACATGTATGCGATCATCAGTTGTGTGGTCCCCATCTTTATTTTTGGTCTCAGTGTTTTCATGTGATCCATAGGGACTCCAGAGTAGAGATCCCATTCTCTATGCCATTGTGGGCTAGGGTTTTCATGTGGTTTCATAGGGACTCTAAAGTGAAGATCCCATTCTTTGAGCCTATATGGGAGAGACCTAGTTCTCCGATGAGGAGACTTTCAGACTCCATTTTCTAGTGATCGTGGACTCCGACGAGGATGTTTCCCAGGTTTTTTTAGTTCGACCCTCCAGAGATGGAACAATTGTCCACATGATTTAGTCTTCTACATGTGGCGGGCTAGAGTACTCTGATAAGGAGACTCATTCAGTTTCACTGACTCTGATTGACACAGTACAGAGCACACGTTCTCCGACGAGGAGACCCAGTTCGACCCACACTCCAGCCCGTTTGTTCCTTCTCACATGCACGACATGAGAAGCAACGTCTTCGACAACAACCGACAGCTGTGTATGCGTTGAGTTGATATTGTCCGTATTGTCATTTATTATGAGTTTGAGTGATCTCTTTCTATATGTCCAAGCTGTGCATTGCTTGCTCCAGCTTGAGGGGGAGTGTTGGGATATATGCATCACTTGTGTAGATGGGTCATTGGATCCCTCCAAGATTTTAATTACTATATCCAGTGATTTAGTCCAACATCTACCAGCTATGGGACTTGGAGAGTCAGCGAGGGCTATATAAGAAGCTCCACACCACCTGTATCAAATGAGAGAAAGTTCAATAGAATCATTAGGCCTTTGAGGCGTTTTCCCGTGGCTTCATCCCGCTCCTTAGGGAGTAGGGTTCCACGTAAAAATCACGGTGTATTTATCGTTTTTATTTTATTTTCACTGATATTATGCTTCTGCATTCTCGTTTTCTAACTGATCGAATAATAAAACGGATCCAATCTAATCTAATGACACGGAGTAGATCGAATTTACGTATTTTATCTGATATGCATGTACCCCTACTCTTCAGGCTGACTATATTACAGGTATTCGAGTCGCCTGCTATTCTTTCTACCTTAGAAATAATTATATGTATGTGCTTATCTTTTGTATAACAAGTTGAGTATTATCTAATCCAGCTAATGTTAAGACGTGTATGGGCAATGAAATCCTTTTAATTTGAATTAGCTTTTTTGTTAACTTAAATAAATAACTCTCAAGCACAGTAAACATTTTGTAATGCTTCCACCTTTCAGCATGAGTTACAATGTACAGTATTAGGTGAACTTATTTAGTGTTTCAGCTTTTACACGTATCTTCAACAATTCAATTACTGTTTAACGCATGTTTAAATGTCCATTCATATTGACGAGGTAGTAGGATGGGGAATACCCAATTTAAAAAGAATGATTACATCTGACTCAGTGGACATTGGAGTTGTGCAGGAATGTGATATTCCGGGAGATTCATTTTAGCTGCATAAGGTATTGATCCTGAAAAGCAGCAGGAGGATGTAGCACAAGTGGTTCTAGCCTTCTAGGTAGGTGGTAGTCTTTGGAGTGGGCTCTAGTAAGTTGCTATATAGAAATGTTGGTTGTGGCTGCATGAGATGACTAATGGAGATCAATGCAAGAATGTTGATGCGGAGGTATTAAGCAAGATGGTTGTTTATTGAGTCGCTTGGTAGCTCTTACGAGGGGACTCTTCTGAGTTAGAAGCCTCTTAGCCTATCTATAGCAATTAACATGTGATGTTCCATTTACATGTTAACCTGCTGTTCTTATTACTGAACAGTGTATGGTTTGTCGTGTCTCACGTAGCCAACACATGGTATGATTTTGTGTTTTGTGGACATGGTTCATTCTTTCTGTTTAAGTGAACTTTCTTGTGTTAAAAAAATGTGCATTTAGTAATCGAGAATTTAATTACTTGTTTGCTAGTCTCATTGGAACAACAAGATTGAAATATTTTGTGGAACAAGAGAACTGTATGCTTTTGTGTTTTAACATGGTATTTTTTTCACTTGTCACCAATTTAGGGTTTGTCTTCTGCCAGGTTATCGCTTTTAGTGATGAGGAGGGTGTCAGATTTCAATCAACTTTCTTAGGAAGTGCTGCCATAGCGGGTAATTTACCTCTTGCGGCATTGAAAACATCCGATAAAAGGTGAAAACTGAGAAATTTCTTGATGTTATATTATACCTTCGTAATTATATTTATGTTAATTGTAATTATATAATAATATGCAAGTTGTTTCATGTTCTTCCCTTTAGTGGGAAGTCGCTGCAACATGTTCTCAAAGAGAGTGGATATGAAGTGACAGAAGAAACTCTCCCTCTCCTGAAGTATAATCCTGAGAAGATCTGGGGATATATTGAAGTAAGTTATTGGAATTCGAGTTGTGAACTTTTATCATGAATTAAATTTTCTTTTTTTGCAGGTACACATAGAACAAGGTCCTGTATTGGAATTCCTTGGCCATTCTCTTGGAGTTGTGAAAGGAATAGCAGGGCAAACACGTTTAAGGGTCCGTGCCTCTCAGCTTCAATGCATGCTTTATTTCTAGTTCAGGCATATATTTTACTGAGAATGGTCATTTAGATTTATTTTCAGATCTTACTTATCTGTAAAGTCTTTAGAATGAAATGACAACCCCTTCCATGTATACTGGAGTTTCAAAACAAGGAAAGTAAGACAGAAAAGCCCTTAGGCAATGATATAATTCTCAACACTCAAACTAGAAAATATAGATCCATCATGCTCATCTTGGTACTACATTTCTTAGAGGTTGGTCTGGGAAGTGGCTTGATGGAGATGTTAGCTTTCTGATCTGCAGTTGAGGAACCAGAGATAGTCACGTACCATTTTAGTCTCATATTCTTGGTATAATTAGCCACTTCCTATCATAAAGCATGATTGCTAGTGATATACAATGTTTCTTGATTGCCACATCACATATGCATTAGAAGAGGCACCTCTACAGGAAGGGATATGACAACCGATTTGGATTACATAAAGTCAATAGTGGCCTAATACACAACTCGATGTTCTGAATTTGCATTAAATCTGGTTATAGTCTTTCTTTTGCCTTTTTCTTTTACATGTAACAAGATCAGAATCGACTAATAGACACATAATCAACATTAACATGTGTGACGCCCCCAGGGATCCGGAGACTCAGCAATGCACATCTATTATTTCATTTTCATTCATACATCATGTCCACCAAAAAAAATTATACAATGTCGTAGAAATGCAGCAACATGTATGGATACATCGTCTTGTTTCTCAAAAATAAGTACACATACAAAAACTCAAAGAGAAGGACTTCACTGTACTACACAAAAGAGCTGCAACAAAGTCTGCAGCTCCTGCGAACCTGTCGAAGTCACGCAAATAGGTTTATGAGCAAAGCGCCCAATACGGATATAAAATAACAATTATAAAGCTTGTTAGAGATTGCAGAAGATTTCCTTCTTTATATTCTATTGTAATCCCACGAGGGCTTTTATGTTAAGAGAATATTCTATGTGGCTATTTGTTAAGAGAATATTTTATAGAGAATATTCTATATTCTAAAGAATATTCTATAGAATATTCTCCTTTGAGCACTCTAGGGTTTAGTCCTATATAAGGACCCCTAGACCTCTTGAATAAACAACAAATCATCTTTTCTTATCATTCTTTCACATGGTATCAGAGCAGCGGTCCTAGGCCGGTGTTCTGACCTAATCACCCCTCCGCCACCACCAGCCCTCCAAGTTCATCTACAAACGCGTGCCGCCTCGGGTCTCCGCACCTCCTGCCTTAGGCCCGCACCGCCTCGGCTGAGCGTCGCCAGGCTGCTCTAGGGCAGCCAGGTACCACCGCCAGGTCGGCCAGGCCCGCCTCGCGCTGCCAGACGCCTCCGCCAGCCCTCCCAGGGCCTCCTTCCGCCGCCAGGCCGACTCCGCCAGGCCCCCTCTTGTGCCGTCAAATGATCATTGCCTCTTCCTTCTTATTTCTTGATGAGGGTTTAGATATTTGATGATAAATTGAGGGAAGATATACTCTCTAGGTCACTTTTTCTTGACCTAAGCCGCCACAATGACGTCTGCCGAGATCAAGCCCACGTACCCTACTTCTTCTTTGCTGGTACAGGGCACTTCTATCAAGTTGAAGGGCTCCGAAAATTATGTTCTATGGTCTCGGTCTTTCAAAGTGTTTGTTGGTGGCCAACGCAAGAGCTACGTTCTTACAAAAGTTCCACCTGCGGAAACTGATAAGGACTATGAAACTTGGTTTGTTGATAATTGTCAGGTTATCACTTGGATGACGAACAGTGTCGATCCAAATATTGCTGGGAATCTTCTTTACAAAGACACCACTAAGGCAATGTGGGAAAACCTTGAGTGTACATATTCTCAAAAGACGACTAAGTCTCGTCTGTTAGACATATACACAAAAATTTGGTTTGCCACTCAGGGAGAATCAAGTCTTATCGAATACTACAGGCTTCTTACAAGCCTTTTTGAGGAACTCCTTATTTTTCAGCCTGCATGTTGTGATAAACAAGTAGGAGAACGTGCTGAATGGCAGGTTTACAGATTTCTCTCGGGGCTAAATCCAAAATATAAGTCTGTGAAAGATCAGTTTCTGATGGCTGATACTTTACCTACTCTTGAGACCATCTTCGGACGCTTACAGGAGCTAGAGGCTCCGATTCAGCACTCTACCACCCACACCTCTACAGAGGCGATGGCCCACTATACCTCCTCAGGATACAGAGGGCGTCATAACTATCAAGGAGGACGGGGACGTGACTCAGGGCGTGGACGTGGTCGTGAATCTGGATGCAGCCGTGATGCTGGACGCGGACATGATCGTGGACGTGGTCGTGATTCTTCTGCTCGGTATCCAGCATGTGTACACTGTGGACGCTGGAATCACCCTTCTGATCGCTGCTGGGCAACGTTTGGCATGCAACCTAATGCTAACAATGCCTATGATGAAGTATCGTATGATGCAACTGCAGAAACATCTACTCAGCAAACCAACGAGGCACAAACCCCATTCACTGCTTCTGAATATGCTCGCCTACGACAACTGCTGCAAGAATCTATCCCTTCTGATAGTAATGCTTATGCCCCTATTGCTAGCCTGGCTACTACCTCAGGTACAGTAGCAAACTCTGTCTCTGCCTCTAAGCATGCATGGATTATTGATTCTGGAGCCTCTACCCATCTGACGGGAGAAGGAAGTTTGCTAACCTCCTCCCAGCCATCTTCCTCTGTGAAGACTGTTCGGGTTGCTAACGGGGATCATTCCCCAGTGACTGCTGTTGGTACTGTCAACTTTTCTTCCAAGCTGCATCTGACAGATGTTCATTGTGCCCCTGCTTTTCCTCTCAGCCTTCTATCAGTACAGAAGCTATGTCATCAGCTTAACTGTCGTGTTATTTTTGATGAGGTTTGTTGTTATTTTCAGGACATCCGGACGAGGAAGATTTTTGGTGGGGGTCATGAGAGGAACGACCTCTATTACCTCGACATCCCTTCTGATTCCAACTTTGCTGGTTCAGTCTCCATCTCTGAAGATCCTTTTCTATGGCACCTTCGTCTTGGTCACCCTTCTGCTAAAGCTCTCTCCATGATGTTCCCTGAACTTTCTATGCTGAAACCCTTTGAGTGTGAAGCATGTCAGTTCGGGAAATATCATCGAGCCTCCTTTCCTGCACGAACTGAGCCTCGCCATCGTACTCCTTTTGCACTTATTCACTGTGATATCTGGGGACCCTGTCCGATCCGAAGTCTAAGTGGTCATAAATATTTTGCTGTCTTTGTGGATGACTACAGTCGATCATCTTGGGTCTTTCTGTTAAAGGAACGCTCAGAAATTAACAATATTGTCAAAAATTTCTTTTACTATGTCAAAAACATCTTCTCCACTACTGTTAAAATATTTCGTACTGATAATGCATTGGAATTTACACAAAATGATTTGACATCCTTCTTTGCTTCCCAGGGTGCTATCCATCAAACCTCTTGCCCATATACCTCCCAACAGAATGGGGTAGCCGAAAGAAAACTTCGACATCTCCTCGACATTGCCCGCTCTCTTCTTACCCAAATGAAGGTCCCCAAAACCTTTTGGGGAGATGCTATTCTCACTGCTGTCCATCTTATCAACAGAGTTCCCTCTGTCTCCCTAAATGGATCCACACCCTTTGCCTTATTGTATCCAAATGACTCACCATTTCCTCTACCTCTGCGGATTTTTGGATGCACCGCCTTTGTTCACAACTTTCATACTGCAGACAAATTATCATCACGTGCAATTAAATGTGTTTTTCTGGGTTATTCCCAAACAAAGAAAGGGTATAGATGCTATGATCCTTGTGGTAAACGCTATTATATATCAGCTGATGTCACCTTTTTCGAACAAACTCGCTTCTTCAATCAAGATGTGTCTGACATACCATTAGAACTTCCTCCTCCACCAATTGTCTATAAAAGAAAACATGTGTCCCCTCTTGTTCCTGTTCCTCTACCAGTTCCTTTGTTGCAGGAAAATATGCCATCTTCAAGTGACCCCACCAATACTTCTCCGGATGATCCTCAGGAGCTTCCCATTGCCCTACGCAGAACAAAGAGGCAATGCACTATCCATCCTATGTCTAATTTCACGTCCACTGATAGCCTATCATGTTCTGATAAAAGATATGCAGATGCTCTTATGACAATCTCTGTCCCAAGAGACTATCGCATTGCATTACAGGACCACGGGTGGCGACAAGCTATGAATGAAGAAATGGATGCTCTCAATTCCAGAGGAACATGGGATCTAGTTCCGTGTCCCGAAGGTGTCAGGCCTGTTGCCTGCAGATGGGTCTTTACTACGAAACATTCTCCAGATGGTTCTATTGACAGACTGAAAGAAAGACTTGTGGCAAAAGGCTTTACACAGACATATGGAGTTGATTACTTCGAGACTTTTTCACCTGTTGCCAGGATGGGGTCTATTCGTACTATCCTCTCTGTAGCCGTGAACAAAGGCTGGCCTGTTTTTCAACTGGATGTCAAGAACGCATTTCTATATGGTGATCTTGAGGAAGAGGTTTACATGATGCAACCCCCAGGTTACGAAGTCGAGGGGGAGTATGTTTGCCGACTTCGCAAAGCAATTTATGGTCTAAAGCAAAGTCCGAGGGCATGGTTTGAGAGACTTAGTTCAGAGATTAGCACTCTGGGCTTTCAGAGAACTACATCTTACCATTCAGTCTTTGTCAGAAAACGATCAACATGTACTGTCATACTAGCTGTATATGTGGATGACATGGTTGTTACAGGTGATGACGATAAAGGAGTGCTAGAAGTGAATACTTTTCTGCAAAAGGTTTTTGTCACCAAGGATCTGGGGCAACTTCGCTATTTTCTAGGTATAGAAGTCTTACGCACCAAGAAGGGGCTTCATATGTCACAAAGAAAGTACTGCTTAGATATACTAACTGAAGCAGGATTACTTGGGTGCAAGCCATCTGGCATACCTGCAGAACCAAAGAAACATTCTACACCAGATGATCCTGCCTTTGAAGATACTACAAGATACAGAAGCCTGGTTGGCAAACTTCTGTACCTTACTGTTACTAGGCCAGACATATCATATGCTGTGAACAGAGCTAGCCAACACATGGAGAAACCATGCTACAACCACTGGCAAGATGTTCTTCAGATCCTTCGCTACCTGAAGGAATCCCCTGGACGTGGTCTATTCTATGGGGCAAATGGATACACTAAGGTTGCTGTTTATGCTGATGCTGATTATGCAAGCTCACCTGAGGAGCGTCGTTCTACGACGGGCTATGCAATGATGGTAGGAGGTAACCTTGTTAGTTGGAGGAGCAAGAAGCAGACGGTGGTTTCCCGATCCAGTGCAGAGGCAGAATATAGGGCAATGGCCCAAGCCACATGCGAAATTACCTGGTTACTGTCTCTTTTGCAAGAACTCAATATTGCTATCACTACTCCTGTTCCTCTATGCCGCGATAACAAATCTGCCACTTATATTGCTACAAATCCTGTGTTCCATGAGAGGACCAAACACATTGAGATCGACTGTCATTTTGTTCGTGATGCTGTACGAGAAGGCAAGATTTCTACACCACATATCTCAACAGATCTTCAGCTTGCAGACATATTCACAAAGGCCTTATCAAAGAAGCGCCTTTCCTGGATATCTTCCAAGTTGAGCATGATCGATGGATATGCTCCAACTTGAGGGGGGGTGTTAGAGATTGCAGAAGATTTCCTTCTTTATATTCTATTGTAATCCCACGAGGGCTTTTATGTTAAGAGAATATTCTATGTGGCTATTTGTTAAGAGAATATTCTATAGAGAATATTCTATATTCTAAAGAATATTCTATAGAATATTCTCCTTTGAGCCCTCTAGGGTTTAGTCCTATATAAGGACCCCTAGACCTTTTGAATAAACACCGAATCATCTTTTCTTATCATTCTTTCACAAAGCTAAAGAAAAGTGTACAAGAAACAAATGTGAAAACTCACAAAGTATAAACAACTTCCCTGTTTCCAACATCCACTAAGAAATGACACCTCACAAAGGACTACCATCCCACGCAAAGAGACTTGTAATAACTTGACTTAAAATTCCAGTCCACATATGAATATGTATTGTACACCAGTTCTAACTTATAAGAGAGTAGGACCACAATAGAAATGTAACCCAAGCTTCGTGGATAGTCTGTGGTCTTGGTCCATGTGGGACCTCACACTATGACTCTAAGTTACGAAGAAGTCCTTAGGGTTGGGGTGTCTCCATAGCCATGCGGTGGGGCACAATGCATCCTAACTAAGTTCCCAACACGTCCACTAGCTTCACTAGACCAACTGAAGTTCTGATTCCTAATTCAAATTTCAACCCACGACTCATCTGAACCACCCAAGTCCACATTCCATCGATAGAGTTCCCGATAAAAGGACACGATATGATTCGGTACATTTGATTCAGGATAATCGTTACTAATCTTATAGTCTTATAGTGTTTTATTTAATAAACTCGACGTCTTTCGTCACAAAGGTGAATCCGATTACTTATAGGTGGGGCCGACACCTATAGGTACCTAAAAGTCACATTGGTAAGAAAAGATGAGCTTGGATTGTAGTTTAATGCTGCTTAGGGTCACCACTCACACCCCCTGTTAGTAACACATATTTTCAAGAGGAGTCACATAGAGCCCGTAGGCCTCATCACCAGGCGGAGAACACAAAGACACATCGTGCAACACAAAGTACAAGGCGCATAACCACTCGACACCATGGAGGACAAATCATTAAGGCGCCAAAAGGAGCGCTAAGCAGCACACACAACACGTGATGAGCTAAGCAGCATTAATGTCTTGACCGGGTTATTTACGGTTGTCCAAGTTTCTATCCGAGGTTTCAAGAAGGCATGCTTCTCCTTGTTGGATTATTTTTCTTTTGTATTAAGCTTGATCTTCGAATTGATTCATATATATATATGAATGTATGTATGCGTATGTTTGTGTATATAACCACAAATACAAGCAACCACATATATTTTAGAGATAACAACCACCTAGCAGTTAGAACCATGTACAATATCCTAGATCTCATTTTAAGCAATGAAGAGACAAAATGCATAAACCCTGAACAATTAAAACGACAAAATTCATGGGGGACTGGGTCAGAATCTGGGTTCAGGATGAGGAAGCGCTTGGTTGCGTAGGGTGGGGGCTGGGTCAGAATCTGCAACCAAAATTTCGGAAGGGGAGGTGCAGATAGAGTGGGGCGGCCGAGCGAAGTCGGCGGGAGATCAAGGGTGCATCGGATGCTACCGTTGGGTGGATCTTTGAGGCACTGAGCTCGGCAATGCCGTGAGCCAATCCGTTGCTTCCATTGTCGAGGTTTCTCTCACAGGAGCGGAGCATGTCCGGAAAGGCTACGGTCAAATGGGCCGCTGATGCTGGTGGGGATAGGCTGCAGGAAGGACACGCTATTCAAGGGCACATCAGACGTGGGCCTCGTTTCGACAGCGTTGTTCCGGTGTGACGTTATGCAAATAGCCCCCGGGAGGGTGATAGCCTGAGGATTGAAAGGAATGGAGGAAAAGGAGCTGCTGAGGTGGTCGCATGAAGGGTGGACACAGCTTCTTTGGCGCAGGCCAAAGACGGTGGACGGTGTTCGCATCCCAACTCGTCTGGATCGTGTGATCATTATAGGTATCCCATTTGCTCATCGGGAGCCGCGGGGACTGCGCATCATGCTGAGCAAGCTATTGAACGTTGTGGAGGTGGAGTCTACGGGGTTGCGTCCGGGGGAGCCACGCGACCCCATTTTCAGAGTGCGGAATTTTTCCTCAGCAGGGCTAGGTCAAAAAAAGTTAGCGGTTGCGGGGACGGTGTTGCACGTGGACATCGTTTCGGCGGAACAGAGCGACTTTGCTCGGAAGGAGCGCTTTAGAGGGGATCAACGGGAGCGGCAGGCCCTGGTGGTAATGCCGGCGAGAGGGGCGGTAGCTCCTCCGGAAGGGCGGCCAAGCTCGACGGAAGGCAAAGCAGGCACCCCTGTGGAAGGGGGAGCGTCGATCGGGGCAGAAGGCGGAAGGGCGCTCATGCAGGAAGGTGAAGTGACACACGTGGTTCGTGGGACCCCTCATTTCCCAGGGGATATCCGCTTCGGGAATATCTGCTTCGGTCAACCTCTTGGTGTTTTCTTCCCCAGGTCGGTTTGGCTACCACCTCGTAACGCTGGAGCTGGGGAATCCGTCCTAGCGTGTCGGGCGGATGAACCACATATGACTTTATCGGACCCGGGTCCGAACCACGCGGATCCGTGGGGAAAGGAAGCAGCTGCCTGTCCGGTTTTGGAGCGGAGCGATTGGGCGGGGGTGGAATCTTCCTCAACCCGTGTACGAGTCTGGGAGGACATACCTGAGGCCCATCAGTCCGCTGGCTTTCGAGTGGGGATTGAGGCTACTCCGGGCACGATCTCCATCGACGATTCGGTATTCAACTCGAATAGGAGGCACTCAGAGCAGGCGGTTCGACCGCAGTCAGTGGAGAAGGGAGGGGGGGCACAGGGGTCTATATCGGCTTGGGCTACGGGTGAGGAGGTGCAGCTTGGGGCTGGGGAGCTGGATAGGGGGAGGAAGTCAGAGGAAAAAGATAGAAGAGATCAAGGTGAGCAAGCGCATCGGGAGGACATGCGAGAAGAAGCCGAGGGGCAGGGGGTGTGAGGGGTGGCTGGGAGGAGGCTGGTGGGAGTGTTCGTCTGCAGGGTGTCGATCCTTTTCCCTCGAGTGCGGAAGGAGGGTTGGGCAAATTTGGTGCATGCTATGTCAGAAGATCAAACGGGAAAGAACGAAGGAGGCAACGAAGAGTAGCGTTGCTTGAATCGTCAGAGCAGGAGGATGCGTCTCAGGAGCAACTTCAACAGGAGTCGGTTCCTTTGCAGCTGGGCTCAAACCGCTTCCAAATGTTGGATCGTTCCGTGGCTCACCGCCTCGGCCTCATCCCGCCCAAGAAGGTGTTCTGTACCTCATGTCTTTGAAGGTACTGTCAAGGAACGACATGGGGTTAGGACGGGCTGAGAAAAGATGGAGAGTGAGAAATCTTGTCGGGGAGTCGGCCGCTGAAATTTTCATCGTCCAGGAGACTAAACTCTCTCCGGGGATGGGGGAGGTTCGCAGGGAGCTGGATGAGGGCAGGAAGTTCGCGATGTCGTCGCTGGATTCTCAAGGTGCGGCGAGAGGTCTGTTGTCTGCCTGGAACAAGGACGCCTTCGACATCCTCGATGAGAAGAGGTCACTCTTTTGTCTTTCAATTTTGCTGAGACGGAAGAAGGATGACCTTCAAGTTTGGATCACAAACGTCTACGGCTCGAATGGCATGGAGAGGGGGTCCCTGACAGCGGATCTGGAACAGTTGGGCGAAGACTTTGCAAGAGCGGTTTGGCTAGTGGGAGGCGATTTGAATGTGACTTTACTGCCTGATGATCGCCCGCAGGGGGGTGGAGGCGGAGACCGGGGCTCGGAGGAACTGCGGGGGGTTCTGCACTCGCTGGGCATGAATTGAATTGACGCGGCTAGCTGTACGTACACGTGGCAGAATGTTAGATCGTGATTTAGGTTGGACCGGTTCCTCCTGTCTGTAGAGGGGGCTGAAACGTTTCCGCTCTCGAGAGCGTGGGCGCTGCCGCGGTCGCATTTGGACCACACGCCAATTCTGTGGTCGTCTGAGGAAGAAGGGATATCTAGATTTTTCTTCCGCTTTAAGAAGAGCTGGCTCTTGGAGGAAGGTTTTAGGCAGGTGGTGGAGACCCACTGGAGAGGGTGCACGTCAGACGGCTCGACGGTGGCGAGAATGGCAGCAAAGCTCCGATCGTTGAAGGAGTTCCTTTCAGACTTCGGAAGGGAGCTGAAGACAAAGCAATGGGCTAAACGGGAAGAGGTACAAGCGGAGGTAACCAGGCTGGACAGTGTAGACAACAGCAGAGGGCTGCAGCAAGAGGAGTTCAAAAGAAGGCAAGAGCTGCTGGATGAGCTTTTGAGGGAAGATAAAAAGGACAAAATTGAATGGCGACAAAGATCCAGACAGAGGTGGCTCAGAGAGGGGGACACCAACATGACATTTTTTCACCGCGTGGCCTCTGGGCGTCGGAGAAGAAACTACATCCATGATCTGGATGTTGATGGGGTTCGGGTTTCGGGAGAGGCCGCGATTGGGGGTGCGTTGAGGGGCCATTTCGTGCATGCTTCAAGGAGAAGGAGAGGTGCTGGCTGGGGATGGATGGGGACGGGTGTGTCGTCCTTGTCGTCGGAACATGCGGATGGCCTGCTAACCCCATTTTCGGAGGAGTTAAGAAGTGCGGTTTGGGATCTGAACTCGGATGGAGCCCCCGGCTCGGACGGTTTTCCGGTTTGCTTCTACCGTGACTTTTGCGAGATGTTAAAGGGAGAACTCTTGGAGATGATGAACGAGTTCAGAGAGGGGAACAACGGATTCGAAAAGATCAACAGGGCGTTGCTTTTCCTTCTTTCGAAGAAGGAAACATCGGGGAGGATCGATGACTACAGGTCCATCGCGCTCTCCAATGCCGTATATCTCATAGTCGCGAAGGTACTGGCGAACAGGCTGAGGGTGGTGATGGGTTCGGTGATACTTCAGGGGCAGTCAACATTCATTCCAGGGAGACAGATGGCAGATGGTGTGGTCATGACGTCGGAGATTTGCCTGGACTGGAAGCGGACGAAGACGAGAGGGGTGATGTGGAAAATTGACTTTGCTAAGGCCTACGACTGCGTTTATTGGAAGTTCCTTTGGATGTCTTTGAGAAGGAGAGGGTTCCCTGAGACCTGAATTGGCTTGATGAAGTGATGCGTAACCACCTCCTCCTACTCTGTTTTAGTTAATGGTAGGCTTGAAGGGGGATTTTTTGAGCCACAAAGAGGAGTGAGGCAGGGTTGCCCGTTGGCACCAATGCTGTTTGTTTTAGTTGCGGATGCGCTGGGAGTCTTATTTAAGCCGGCAGTCGATTTGGGGTGGAGTGAGGGCTACAGGAGGGGGGACATCTCGATCCCCCTGTTGCAGTATGCTGACGACACGATCCTGCTATTGGGAGGAATAGAGGACCAAAATGCAAACACGGTGCACTTGGTTGAGATTTTTGGATCATTGTCCGGGTCTCGAAATCAACAAACGTAAGTCCTCGGTGATCACTTTTGAGTTGTTTGAGGTGGAGAGGCATGCTCTTGCCGACATGACTGAGTGCCCCTTGGGGGACCTCCCTATTACCTATCTGGGTCTGCTGCTGGTAGCGGGAAAATTGAGGAAGGCAGACTGGGACGGACTGATACAGAAGATTGAAGGCTGTCGCCCTCTCCAGGGGGGGAAATTGGTCCTGTTAAAGCACGTGTTTTCAGCTATACCGATCTTCTTCTACTCCACTCGGTTAATGCCAGTGGGAGTTAGAAAGCGTGTGGAGGTCCTGATGAGGAGGTTTTTTTGGTTGGATGGTAAGCAACAGGGGGTCGGTTTGCACCTGGTAAAATGGGAAGATATTACTAAAATGCGTAATGAAGGTGGCCTGGGAGTGCGGGATGTAGAAGTTATGAACATGGCGCTCCTCGCAAAGTGGGTCGTCCGTAGTTGGGGGACCATCAGATTCGCTGGCGGACAGATTGTTGAGGGCAATATACGAGGTGGAAGGTGAGCTGGTGGCTAGGAGATGTCGTTTCGAATCTCCGCTCTGGGCTGGGATTCGTCAGGTGTTGCCGCTTTTGTCGCACAAGTTTAGGCCCGTGGTGGGGGATGGACGTCGATTCAGATTCTGGAGGGACGATTGGACGGGCGATGGACCGTTGGAGGAGAGGTATCCTCACCTTTTCGCTATGGCTACGTATAAGGAGTGCACTTTATGTCATTCGACGGTGGACGGTACGTGGGCTCCGCAGTTCAGATCGGCATTGTCGGACCACCGCACTGAGGATTTTTTAAGGTTGCAGGAAGAATTACCAGAACCAAGGGAGTGGGGGTTAGATGTTGATCACTTTGTTTAGACGGAGTCAAGATTCACAGTTAGAAAAGCATATAAAGAACTAAAGACAGAGACGGAGGAACGAGATGGTGAATTCTGCTCGGACGTCAAAATAATTTGGGCCTCAAAGGTACCGAACAGAGTTAAAATATTTCTGTGGTGCTTAAGAAAGGGACGTCTCTGCGATAAGGCACGGAGGGGAAGGTTGATGGGCATCGAGGATACCGGATGCGACAGATGTCCTGGGCTGGAAGAGGACTCGGAACATATCTTTTTCAGATGCCTGGAATCAGAAGAGGTTTGGAGGACTCTGGATGTCCAATAGATCCAGAGTGAAGGAGCCACGGAGTTCTGGAGCTCTGTCAGTACGACCGGAGGCGATTCGACGAATGACTGCTCAAGGGGATTTGCGGCACTCTGGGCTATATGGTTGGCAAGGAATGATTTGATTTTCAACAATCAGAGGTTTTATCCCAAAAATGTAGTTTCTCACTGTATTGCGCTCCACTCTTTTTGGAGTTCGCATTAACGTCTTGTAATTGTGATAATTATAAATGATATTCTTAAGCGGTGACCCCCTCAAGGGGGGTTCACCCGTTTGTTACTAAAATAAAACCCGTTTGTTACTAAAATAAAACGACAAAATTTATAAAAACCTGTAGCCTACAACTTAACTCATATGGATAGATATTAATTAATTTTCTTACCATATTATAAGGCAAGACTCCAGATCTCTTAATAATATAGCAAGTGCCCATTTTTATACTTGAGATGGTGACAAAGAGCTAATTTTGTCATTAGACCACTGAGAAAGTGCAACTACTGTATACAGTTTATACGTGCCACAATATATACTAGTTGAAGTTGAATAAAAACTATGTATGTGCCTTTTTTTCAGAAATAGGAACCATACTTTATCATGCACAGTGCTATGACCTATAAGCATGGTCAAAGGATTAGTTTGCTGCTATAATCCCCTGATGTATTCGGACGTGAGTCCAACAAGTATTATACCTGCCAGATCTGCCTATATTTAGAAAGGAAACTGCACGAGAGTCTTCAAAATCGAACTCTACAGCAACCACAAGAAATGTACCTGGTGAACTAATTGCTACAAAGTCCACTAACCAAATATTCACATGATGCACACATTAATTGTTGACATTTTTTTTTCAGAAGTTACTGCCAACGTGAATACTATGGTAATAGATGCTGAGCAAAAGTTACTAAACAATGGACAATAATTACTAAACAATGGACAATAACGAAATGGTGATAGGAATTAAGATGGTGGAATTTTTAGTGAATCAAAAACTTATATTACTTATATTCTGTGAACTCATCAAGACTCAAAGACAGTAAATTCACTTGAAAATGACGAGTATATTTCCAAACTGGCAACAAATCTTATGTACAGTTTTTTTTGTTACTTTCAGAACATTTTTACGTGATCTTCAATTTTCTAGTCATACAAAAAAAACATTTGACAGATATTTGGACTGCACGCAAAGATTCATTAGCAAACAGGGAAAAGCATGATGACACTCAAACTCATTTCAAACATAAGTTAGAAACTCAACCCTTAGGTAATAACCACCAGATAAATTTGTGAAAGGACTGCGCAAATACTGATATTCCTGTGAACATTTTCTAAAAAAATGCATGAATTGGAGTCACCTTAGTATTACCTAGTAGATATCTCCTCCATTCATCTGTTGAGTCATATGCCATCAGAGTAGCTCAACTAATTACTTAGTTATAAATTTGATCCATAACTTATCAGGTAGGAAATAAGCTCACGTTTACCAGCATTTGGTTATGAATACCTAAAATAAGCTTCCGTTTACTTAGCTTTTGGTTCTGGATACCCAATAATTGCCACGAACCACATGCCATTCCTCCACTCTACACCTACTAGGACTACAAAAGAGAGGTAATTCTCATCAGGACTGGAGGATCGAAATAACAATGTGAAGTTAATCTCTAGTGAAGTAGCAACCAAACCCAAAATTTCCCGCCGCACTGCTTCCCAATTCCAGCTCTTATGAGCATTCCTCTTCTTTGATTGCACTCCTCCCTTCGAGACAACCCCCTGCTCCCTTCCTACCTCCTCTTCCGCCAAGACGATGCTCATAACGAAGAACGTGTGGATCTTGAGTGGGTTCCTAAACCCCGCGACCTCTAACCTTTTCGAGCTCATACCAAGAATGATCGATTCTTTGCCATGCATGCATAGCCCCAAAAAACCTGACCCGATCCGATAATGAGACCTGAACCCCAAACCTCATGGGAAAGAAAATGCATGAATGACAACAAGAGGGAATGACCCGTACCTTGTGAGAAACGAGTCCCATGCAACGCGCTCTTCATGTTGGTACCTTTGGATTCACAATCGTGCACTCCGACGACCTGGGGCGGCGCTCCGACGACTCTATGGCGGAGGTCCGGCAACCAAATGTGGAGAAAAGAAGGTTTTGGTCGACCAACCCATGGCTAGCTCCCATTTGTACTCGGGTATGGTTAAACGGATCGGGTTTCGGATCCGGATCCGGTTACCGACCCACGATAGTAAAACGACCATAACTTCCTCGTCCGATGTCGGTTTTGGACGGGTACCGTTGGAAAGCTCTCGACGAGCACTACGCGATGGACTCCTAAAATAAATTTTTTGGACACTGGATAAGTACAGAATTTGCAATTAAGTTTAGATCTAGTCGAATTTGCAATTAAGCCCATGTTCGGACTTTGGGTTTTCACAACATTGACATCAAAAGGCTTTCCTTGGAGGTCGTGGTATAAAGAGGTATGTGGAGATCATTATGATTTCATCCAATAGCAGAGGAATGGTTTCATTCGTGTAGTCTTCTCATTCAGATCACATACCCCTTCGCGGTTATCGGGAGATGATACCTCGCTACGACTGCCCATGTTAGATTCATGAAGTTCTGGGTGGTCGAGAATGGATTCTTCCACATGGTGCCTGACTTCTGGAGATCGCTTGAAGTGTATGGCTCCACTACTCAACGATTCTTCTCTAAACTGGTATCCTTACGTAAGCGGCTCAGTGTCTTTAAACGAGACATACACAAGGCAGTAATGGGGAGGAGGAACTCTGCTGTGGAGGCGATTGAGCACTTATAATAGCATTAAAGACACTAAAACCCTTACCAACGAGGAATTGGCGGAGCATCTACTACAACATGCTGTCTTCCTAAATGAGGATAAGAAGATTGAGATGGAATAGAAGTATAGATCTAGGCAAAAATGGTTAGGGGAAGGTGATGCTAATCCAAATTTATTTTACAATATGAACAATTCAAGGAGGCGACACAAATTTATTCGCTCAATTGAGGTGGATGGGTCGACTGTTACTAGTAATGCCTCGATTGCTTGATTCATTGCGAGGTTCTACTATCGCTTAAGTAGAAGGGGCCCGACTAGATCATGGATTTAAAGGGGGCAGGATGTTAGCAGAATCATACCCCAGGAATGTGAAGTCTTGATCACTGAGATTCATATGCATGAGGTGCATGAGGCTCTGCTGACCCTTAATGCAGATGGTGCACTTGGCCCAGTTGGATTCCCAATGGCTTTTTATAGACTACTTTGGGACATGATCAAGACTGATACGATAACCATCGTTATTGAATTTCATGAGGGTAAGGGGCATTAAGCTCTAAATAAGGCTCTTGTCTTCTTACTCCCCAAGAGCAAGATTTCTATGCATATTGTTAGGAGAAAAGAAGTTCATATAATAGACGAGACCCTAGGGCTCTCTTATATAGGAGAAAAGCCCCAAGTTAATTATAGAGAAGTACATAGAGAAAACATAAATAAGAAAAAAGATATCCGGGGATACAAATATCTCAACACTCCCCCTTAACCTGGAGAATGAAAAACCAGAGGGGGGGGGGTTCTTTCAGCCCCAAAGAGGAGCGCGACAAGGCTGTCCGTTGGCTCCTATGTTTTTTGTGCTGGCGGCAGATGCTTTGGCGGTCTTGCTTAAGCGGTGACACGGGGTGGTGTGAGGGCTTTCGGCAGGAGAATATTTCTATCCCTATTCTAAAGTATGCGGATGACACAATTCTGTTTCTTAGGCGGTCGGAGGAGCAGAACGTCAATGCAACTCAGCTAGTACAGATCTTCAGTTGTATCTCGGGCGTCGAGATAAACATGCACAAGTCAACTGTGGTTACTTTTGAGATGGAAGAGGCAGAACACTCCAATCTGGAGGGGATGACCGGCTGCCCTATGGGGGAACTCCCAATATCCTACCTGGGGCTGCCACTGGTAGCTGGGAAGCTGAAGAAATCGGACTGGGACGCAGTGGTGCAGAAGATCGAGCAGAGGCTAGTTGTTGGAAAGTGATTATGCTCTCTAGGGGGAGGGGAGCTGATTTTTTGAAACATGTTCTGTCAGCAATTCTGATTTTCTTCTTTTCTACCTGATTGATGCCAGTGGGAGTCAGGAAGAAAATCGAGACTCTGAATAGGAGGTTCTTCTGGTTCGATGGGAAACAACAAGGGTCCAGGATGCACCTGGTCAGTTGGGGCGAGGTGACGAGGGGGCGTAAGGAAGGGTGGCTAGGAGTTCGGGATGTGGAGTGCATGCTGATCGCCAAGTGGGTGATTCACATTTGGGGACCGTCTTCTTCGCTGGCGGCTACCCTTATCAGGAAGCTATATGGGGTCAAAGGGGAATTGGTGGCAGGTAGAGTGCGGTTTGAGTCGCCGCTTTGGGCAGGAATACGTGAGATACTACATCTGATTGCCCATAGAATGCTGCCAAGAGTGGGAGATGGCCACGTTTTTAGATTTTGGTGTGATGAATGGGCGGGAGACATTATCTTGGAGACAGGATTTTGGAGACTTTTTGCAATGGCGACATCGAAGGAGAGTTCGCTTTTGCAGGTGGCGGACTCCGGTACTTGGTCGTCGGTGTTTGTTTCAGACCTGTCAGATCAGTGCGTGGAGGAATTTTTTAGACTATTAGAGGAGGTCCCCCCACCTGGAGATTTTACGTTGGATATAGATCATTTCAAATGGGAAGGGGCTGGATCTTCTGTGAAGAAAATTTACGAGGAACTGAGGAACGTGACTGAGGAACATGATGCAGACTTATGCCAGGACATGAAGGTGGTTTGGGTAGCAAAGATTCCGTGCAAAGTTAAGATCTTTCTTTCACGTTTGAGAAGGGGACACTTGATAGATAAGGCAAGGAGAGGGAGATTGCTTCGGTTGGAAGGCACTCTATGTGACAGGGTTGATGGAATGGTGGAGGTCTGGGACCACTTGTTCCTCAATTGCCCGACATTTGTGCGGGTTTGGAGGGAGGCCAGATGTGATTGGGTGGCGACGGGAGGGGTGGAGGAGTTCTGGAGGTCGATTCGAATGGTAGGGAACAACTCCACATATGACTGTGCTAAGCCGTTTGCTGTTCTGTGGGCCATCTGGACAGGGAGAAACCATTTGATCTTCAACGCTCAGAGATTTTATTGCGAAAATGTTGTGTATCAATGTAATTCCTTGTACCACCTTTGGTTATCACGGTAATGTATTCTAACTTTTACTTAATGAAACATTTAGCATGGTGACTCCCATAATGGGAGATCACCCTCTTTTTATCAAAAAAGCTGGAGCATATATATATCTATCATGTTCAACTTAGTGCAACACCTCTGAAATGGACCTCTAGCGAGTTCCTTGGTGAAAACGTCTGCAGTCTGATCTCTAGTAGAAATATGATATGTAGATATGATACCTTTTCGTATCATATCTCTAGTGTAATGTTAATCCACCTCTATGTGTTTGGTCTGTTCATGAAATGCAGGATTGTTTGTGTTGAGGGAAATGAATAAGTTGTATTCCATCTATCCCTAGAGCTCTCTTATTAGGAGAAAAGCTCAAAGGGTAAATTACATAAACAGGACAATATAAGTAGACAATATGGAAAGAGAACGAAGAGAACGAAATAACATAAATATCTTAACACTCCCCCTCAAGCTGGAGCATATATATCTATCATGCTCAGCTTGGAACAACAGTGATGAAAAGGACCTCTGGCAAGAGCTTTAGTAAACATGTCTGCAATCTGATCTCCTGACGTTACATAAGATGTTGAGATAAGCCCCTTTTGGATCAAAGCACGAGTATAGTGGCAGTCCACCTCAATGTGCTTTGTCCTCTCGTGAAATGCTGGATTATTAGCTATGAACAAGGCGGCCTGATTGTCGCATTTGAGATGCATAGGAAGAGACACTTCAATCTTTAAATCGGTCAAGACAGGTTTGACCCACATCATCTCCGTACTACCTTGGGCCATTGCCCTATATTCTGATTCTGCACAACAACAGTTTGTTTCTTACTCTTCCATGAGACCAATGAGCTGCCAACAAATACAATGAAGCCTAAAGTAGACTTCCTGTCCTTAGGACACCCAGCATAATATGCATCTGCACACCCTGTAACTGAGAGAGACATATCGCTTCTAAATAGAAGACCTGCACCTGGAGATGACTTCAGATATCTCAAGATCATGAATACTGCATCCATGTGCACCTGCATGGGTTGCTCCATGAATTGACTTACTCTACTCACGACAAACGATATATCGGGCCTGGTAATCGTTACATATAATAATTTCCCTACTAGTTCTCTGTAGCGCATCTTGTCCACCTCCTCAGATTCATCATCATGGAGCTTCGCATTAGGATCCATCGGGGTAGTAGGTGGTCTACATCCTGTCATACCTGTCTCAAATAGAAGATCAGTAACATACTTCCTTTGTGTCATAACCATACCCTGCTGACTTCGTGCAAACTCCAGACCGAGGAAGTAATGAAGTGTGCCGAGGTCCTTGGTAACAAGCTGCTGTCCAAGGAAATCCTTAGCAGCTTGAATGCCCTGTGCATCGCTGCCAGTGATAACAATGTCATCAACATAAACCAAAATGACTACAATACCTCTCTGGTTTCTCTGTACAAAGAGAGTATGATCTGCAGTAGATCTGACAAAGCCCTTCTGTTCAATCAATTCTGAGAGCTTCTGAAACCAAGCCCTCAGATTCTGCTTAAAGCGATATATAGCCTTATGAAGACGACACACCATACTGGACTCCCCCTCAGTAGTGAACCCAGGTGGCTGCTGCATGTAAACCTTTCCTGCAGATCACCATACAGGAAAGCATTTTTGACATCTAATTGGAAAAGTGCCCAGTCACGAACCACAACAACAATAAGAATCCGCAAGGTAGAATGACGCGCTACAGGAGAAAAGGTGTCCTGATAATCCACACCATAGGTTAGGGTGAATCCACGAGCAACCAGCCTGGCCTTGTATCTGTCTACGGTACCATCAACCCGATGCTTCACAGTAAATACCCACTTGTTCCCAACAACAGACACACCTGGTGGAGCATGGACCACACTCCACAAACCTCGTGATTGTAAGGCTGCCATCTCCTCCTCCATAGCCAGCCGCCACTGGCTGCTTTGCAGCGCCTCCTGATATGACCGTGGTATCTCGACAGCTGACAACCCCACAACAAAGTGCTGAAAATCCTTGGACAGACCCTCCAAGGAAACATGAGAACCAATAGGGTGCATTGTGCAAGCACGTTTCTGTCGCCGAAGTGCAACAGGCATATCCAGATCCGCAGCAGGAGTAGTAGAGATAGTATTTGCACCCTGTACCTCAGTCTGTACAAGCAAATCACCTGTGCCGTCAGAAGAACTCAAATGCTCAGGACATACCTTGGGCGTGCTGGATGATGGAGGAGGCGCATGAGCATGGGGCCTTCGCTGGTAGACCTGTGGAAAGAAAATAGGTGACGGTGGTGGAGGCGGTGGTGGTAATGGAGTAGAACATGGTAATGACGGAGGAGGAGGAATATAGATCTCTTCTCCATCCTCAAAAGGAGTAAACCTGTCACCTGTGGGAGAAAAATACATAATGAACTCAAAGAAGGTGACATCAACACTAACATAGTACCTACATCGAACAGGGTCAAAACAACGATATCCCTTTTGGGTTTTGGAATACCCAACAAACACACATTTGACAGCTCTGGGAGAGAGCTTGTCAAGACCAGGAGAGAATTGATGAACAAACGCTACAGAACCAAAAACACGAGGCGTAAGCGAGAAAATATCTCGGGAAACACAATCAAGAATGGGATCTTCTCCCCTAACATCGAAGAAGGCATACGATTTACCAGGTAACAAGCAGTTAGAACCGCATCTCCCTAATAGGAATGAGGAACACGACTCTGAATTAAAAGGGTTCTGGTAACATCCAAAAGATGGTGGTGTTTCCTTTCGACCACCCTATTTTGTTGGGAAGTATATGCACATGATGTTTGATGCACAACACCATGAGACTTAAGAAATCGAGAAAGCTGAGTACTGCAAAACTCTAATGCATTATCAGAACATATGAACTTGACTTTTGCAGAAAAAATGTTCTTTATTTCATTAATAAAAGACTGAATAATAGGACTAGGATCAGATTTGTTCTTAAGAAGAAAAACCCAAGACAAGAGAGAACTCATCAACTGCAACAAGATGAAATCTGTGTCTCTGATGATCTGGGACATGACTAGGACCCCAAATATCGAAATGGAGCAACTTAAACAGACTATGACTACTTGAACCCTGACGACTATGGAAAGTGGACCGATGATGCTTCCCAAGCTGGCAGGCCTCTCACTGGAAAGTGGAGCGAGGAGAGATCTGTGAAAGAACATGAATCAACTTTTGCAGAGGAAGATGACCAAATCGTAGATGCCACATGTATGGAGAAACAGATCCAGTACTGAGAGAAGAAGAGGAGGCTCCAACATACGGAGACTGCACAAGTCTGTAAAGGCCCCCTTGCTTACGACCAGTTCCAATCACTTTGCCCGTGAGTATGGCCTGAAAGACAAGAGCATAAGGATTAAATATGGCACGGCAATGTAAATCTTTGGTGATTTGACTAACTGATAATAGATTCATGGAAAATTCAGGAGCATATAGAACATTCGAAAGCCTCAAGGTAGACGTCAACTGCACCTCCCCCTGACCTGTGATGGGGGAATGTGTTCCATCTGCTATCACAACTGATCGTATGGGCTGAGTAGGACGAAAAACACTAAACTGACCTCTGTCACTACAGGGATGATGGGACGCTCCGGAATCCATGATCCATTCAGATAAGTCTGCCCTATAACAACTAGTAAAAGCATATTCTATACTTAATGTAGACGCAGATGTTGAGGCAGCAACCTCTGAGGATCATGAAGGAGAGCTAGTGGATCCAGACGTGCCAGGCATAATCTCTTTCAGTCGTGCTACAAACTCGTCAAACCTCTAATCAGATGCAGGTGATGAACTTCCAGTCTGTTGTGTCTGCTCTGTAACTCTGGCTGATACAGGAAACCCGTGCTTAGAATAACAGATTTCCTCAGAATGGCCTGTCATGTGGCAGTAGGTGCACGGTTGACGTGGTCGAACACCCCCTCCTCTACCACGGTTGGAGCTTCCCCTGTCACGAAATAATGTATGGCTGCCTCTACCACGTGACGCTGCCATAGCTGAAGATGTCTGGTGTTGTAAAGTACTGCCAGAGGATATAGATAGTCTACTCAATCTTCGATACGCCTCCTCCATAAGAGGTATGGTAGCATCAGTGAGGATCTGAGCACGAGCTGCATCATACTCAGATCCAGGGCTGCTAGAAATACCCCAATTATCACAGAATCTCTGTATGCCTTGAGCTGCTCTGGTGTAGCAGTCAAGGGTATGTAGCCATGTAACTTCTCGAACATACCCCTCAGAGAAGTGTAGAGGGTGTGAAGAGGACGACCATTCTTCTTCGATGTGAAGATATCATGCTGAAGCTGAAGTATCTTCGACTTATTCTTCGCCGGAGAGTATGTTGCGGCAAGAATGTCCCACATAGCCTTTGCAGTAGGCTGACTCAGTATATCATTAGCTATCTTAGTGGATACAATCCCAGATAGCCATACACGAGCATACGCATCATCTGCCTCCCATGAGGCATTAGTTCCAGTCTTGTCACGTGGTTCATCTGTTGTAAGGATATGCTTCTTGCCGTTACATTACATCAAGCTCATGAACTGCATGACCCACAGTTCATAGTTGGTCCTATCCATTTTGACAATGGGTGCTGGACCTTTGAAGGCACCCAGGGATGGGACACCCACTTTGTTATCGGACACGATAACAACTATCTTCAAGACTGGGCTAGCAACAAGAGATACCAGCGTCTCACTGACATACAGGAAGATGGCTGTGGGTGTAGACTCATACTACAACCTCTTCCATTCCTCTGGAGAGTCCTTTGAGTAACTAGGGTGTTTACAAATGATCCTTAGCACCCTAGAGATCCAAAAGAGGATCTAGACCGTGTCCAATATGACAGGCCGAGATAACAGGGATGGTGGGAGCACTCTAGGCGCGACGCAGAACCGTAAGGGCACGCGGTATAGGCACAACCCACGTCATGAGAAGGGAGGCGGCGATCTCACGGAGTGGAGGCGACAACCTACGTGGAGAGAGGCGGTGACTGCCCGCATGGAGGGTGGTGGCGGCTCGCGTGGAAGAAGGCGGCGACCCGCATGGAGGGATGCGACGGCCGCGTGAAGCTAGGGTTTTGTGGGGAGGGGCTAGGGTTAGGTCACAGGCTCCAGTCCAGGATCGTCGCTTCTGATACCATGTTGAGGGAAATGAATAAGTTGTATTCCATCTAACCCTAATGCTTTCTTATATAGGAGAAAAGCTCAAAGGGTAAATTACATAAATGGAAAGAGAACGAAATAACATAAATATCTTAACAGTTTGCAATAAATAGAGCTGCTTGATTATCAATTTATCACATAAAAGCTGCATGAGAAGAGATACCTCAGCGGCAAGATCAGTCAACACAAATCTAACCCACATCATCTTTGCACTTCCCTATGCCATATCTGTGTACTCAGATTCTGCACTAGATCTGGTCACCACTGTCTGCTTCTTGCTTTTCCATGAAACAAGAGAGGTGCCAACAAAAAGAGTAAAGCCAAAAGTAGACTTCCTGTCTCTGGAGCAACCTGCATAATCTTCATCTGCACAAGTTGTCACCTCAAGAGATGTACCCCTGTTGAATATGAGATTAGGACCCAGTGAAGTTTTCAAATATCTCAAGATCATATGAACTGCATCCATATGCACCTTCCTGGACTGCTCCATGAATTGGCTAACTTTGCTCACTGTAAAAGCTATATCTGGCCTGGTGATGGTGGCGTATAAGAGATTCCCAACAAGCTCTCTATTTCTACTCCTGTCTACCTCCTCAGCATGATCATCATATAATCTCATACTCGGATCCATAGGGGTAGTAGCAGGCTTGTACCTTGTCATATCTATCTCAGAAAGATCCATCACAAACTTCCTCTGGGTCATCACAAGACCATGCTGGTTCCTGGCGAACTCTAATCCAAGGAAGTATCAAAGCGTGCCAAGGTCCTTAGTCACAAAGTGCTGACCTAGGAACTCCTTGGCAGCCTGAATGCACTGCTCATCATCCCATGTGACAATAATATCATCAACATAGACAAGAATAGCAACAATACCTCTCTGTGTCCTCTGAACAAACAGTGAGTGATCCGCTGTAGACCTCACGAAACCCTGTTGCTCTATCAACTCCGATAGCTTCTGGTACCAAGCTCTCGGACTCTGCTTCAGCCATAAATCGCCTTATGAAGCCTGCATACCTTTTGTGACTCCCCCTCAATAGCAAACCCTGGTGGTTGCTGCATATATACGTCCTCCTGTAGATCACCGTATAGAAATGCATTCTTACATCAAGCTGGTAAAGTGGTCAGTTCCGTGAAACATCAACTGATAAAAGAATGCGAGGTGTCGAGTGTCTGATCACTGGTGAGAATGTATCCTGATAGTCCACCCCATAGGTTTGGGTGAACCCACGTGCAACAAGCCTGGCCTTGTAGCGATCCATACTGCCATCTACCCTTTGCTTTACCGTAAATATCCCTTTGCATCCCACAACAGAGGCACCTGGAGGAGCAGAAACAATGCTCCATGTACCACGCGACTGTAAAGCTGGCATCTCCTCCTCCATTACATGACGCCACCTACTATCTCGGATGACCTCATGATATGTTCGTGGGATAGAATCAGTAGAGAGTCCCCCAACAAACTTCCTGTACTCATTTGAAAGACGATCCAATGAAACATGCGCAACAAGAGGATAAGTTGCACATTGACGATGAGGCTTTCGCAAAGCAATATGTATTTCCAGGTCATCAGTCTCTCTGTTTTCTGGTATCAACTCATCCTGTGTAACATTCAACACACTAGTGCCATCAGTGGAAACAATGTGCTCATTACATACTTGATGCATGCTGGATGATGTGGAGGGCACATGAGCAGAGGGGCGAGTAGAAGACTTGCACGTGTAAACATGCGGTAGAAACTGTGTTTGAGTGGTCTGAGTTAAAGGAGGCGGAGATGGTGGAGACGGTGGAGTTGGTTGTGGTGGTAGAGGCGGTGAAGGCTGAGACTCAACATTGGGTGCACATGGTGGAGAAGACGGAGGTGGAGGAACAACAACATCCTCACCAGAAGTAGCATTAGATAACAATGTCACATGTAGGAGAAAAGTACATAATAGACTCAAAGAATGTGACATCAACACTCACATAATATTTTCTTCCTACAGGATCAAAACATCTATACCCCTTTTGTGTACAAGAATAACCAACAAAAACACATTTGACAGCTTTGGGTGAGAGCTTGTCACGACCATGAGTGCAATTGTGGACAAAGGACACATATCCAAAAACTCTGGGAGTTATTGAGAACATGTCCTTCTCGGGAAACACAATCGAGAAGGGACCTTTTCTCCAAGCATAGTGGATGGCATGCGGTTCACCAATTAGCAAGCAGTGAGAACCGCATCTCCCCAGAACGAATGTGGGGGCACGACTCTAAATTAGAAGGGTCCTCGTGACATCAAGAAGGTGACGGTGTTTGCGTTCAGCAACACCATTCTGCTGATAGCTATAGGCACAAGAGGTCTGATGAACAATACCAAGAGATCTGAGAAATTCCGATAACTGTAAGGTGGAAAACTCCAAGGCATTATCTGTATGAATAAATTTCACATTAGTGACCTCGATAAGAAAAGATTTAATGATAAGACCCGCTTCAAACTTATGTTTTAACAAGAATACCCAAGAAAGTCTAGAGTAATCATCCACATCAACCATATAAAAACGATGTTCCCGATTATCAGGAACCCGACTAGGACTCCAAATGTCAAAATAAAACAGCTCAAAAGACTGACTATTGCAACGACCCTGACGACTCGGAAAAGAAGACCGATGATGCTTTCCAAGCTGACATGCTTCACAGTCCAAGGTAGTACGAGGAGATATCTGCGGTAGAACATGACACATCTTCTGAAGAGGGAGGTAACCAAATCGAAGATGCCACATGAAAATAGAAACATATCCTGAAGGAATAGTAGCAATCCCAGCACAAGGTGGTATGGTAAGCTTGTACAATGCTCTCTGCTCACGGCCACATCCAATCATCCTGCCCGTTAGTATGTCCTGAAACACAAGAGAGGAGGAATCAAATATGCCATGACAATGTAAATCCTTTGTAATTTGAGTGATATACAAAAGAGTCATCTAAAAGTCTAGAGCATATAAAACATTCTGCAGATACATAGGAGTTAGAATAATCATCACCGATCTACCAGGCAAGATAGACCTGTAAGAACTAAACTGTACCCGATCTCCACACATATGATGCGATGCTCCAGAATCCATAATCCAATCAGTCAAATCTGAATTACTACAACTGTTAAGTGCATAAGTAATACCTGATGAACTAGACGAAGCTCTGGCAGTAGCTGCTGCATCTGAAGAACCTGCAGCTGGAGTAGTAGAAGTGGACATCATCTCTCAAAGTCTAGAAACAATAACATCCAAGCGTGTGTCCTGTGTAGGAGCAGAAATAGGCTTAGTCTACTCAGCAACCCTCGCAGACGCATGATATCCATGCTTCTGAAAGCATGTCTCCTCAGAATGACCTGGACGGTGGCAATGAGAACATGGGCCACAATGACGTTCTCATCCTCGACCACGAGGTCAGCGCGCACGAAACTGTGAAGTCCCCCCCTCTGCCACAAGACACTGCCATAGATGAGGGAGTCTGGGGCGTAGTAGTAGATGGAGTAGTAATTCTGCTCAATCGCTTGTAAACCTTTTCCATAGGAGGTATTGTCTCTCTAGTCCGAAGTTGAGTATGTGCTGCATCGTACTCAGAGTCAAGAGATGACAGGAAAACTCCTGTCATTGTGGCAATCCGATATGCCTGCTGCTGCTCAGTGCTGGTAGTAATAGGCATGAAGCTGTGCAGTCGCTCAAACATGCCTCCAAGATGAGAGAAGTATGCATGGAGTGGTCTACCATTCTGTTTGGTCGAGAAAATGCCAAACTGCAACTGAAGAATCTAGCTCTCATTCTTTGCCTGCCTGTATGTGTCTTCTAAGAAGTCCCACATAGCCTTTGCTGTGGGTTGATTGACGATATCGTTAGCAATCTCCGTGGTGAGTATCCCAGAGAGCCAAATGCGAGCATAGGCATCATCTTGCTTCCAAGAAGCAATAGTCCCAGTCTTTTCCGTTGGTTCTGAATCCATCAGAATGTGCTCCTTGTTATGGCACTGTATAAGAGTACGAAACTGTATGGACCTCAACTCGTAGTTGGTCCCATCCATCTTTACGATGGACACCGGGTCCTTGAAGGCACTGGAAGAAGAAAAACGTCACTCTTGTTTTCTGACATTGTACCGATAAGTCGAACCACAGAAAACTGAGGAGTAGATTGATTAGAGAGCATCTACACAATCAAAAGGAGGAGTGGTTGTATCTGTAGACTAATACAACCATCCTCTTGATTCGTGTTGAGGTCTAGCTTCGTAAGATGTGCTTTATAAGAGAAAAAACACATTTTTCGAACCAAATCAGACCTCCAAGCCGCAGGATAGAGGCGCAACAATGGCTCCCGAGCCACAGGAGCACGATTGCGGCACACAGGGGGGCTGGGGGTCCCCAGCTGCAACGCCAGCTGGAGGTTGGAGGTGCCCCGCGGCATGTGGAGGGGTTGGGATGGGCCCGACGGTGCCTAGAGGCACTGGGGTGGGTTCCATGCGACCCTTAGAGGCGTTGGGGTGGGCCCCCTGGCGGCAGGCGGAGGTTTTGAGGTGCCCCCGGCGGCGGCTGCTGGAGGCGCTGGGGGGTGGGAAACCCCGACGGCAGGAGGGTAGTGTGCTGGAGGCTCCTTCGGTGTGTGTGTGGGGGGGGGGTAGGCGTGTTGGGTTAAGGTGGGATACGAGAACCCTGGTCTAGGATCGTTGCTACGATACCATGTTAGGATAAAAGAAGTTCATATAATAGACGAGGCCCCTGGGCTCTCTTATATAGGAGAAAAGCCCTGTGTTAACTACATAGACATATATAGAGAAAACATAAATAAGAAAAAAAGATAACTGGAGATACAAATATCTCAACACGTATCCAAGACTTCATGCCTATTGCTTTATCCAACAACATCTACCTCATTTAGGCGAAAGTGCTTATCCATAGAGTGTGCCGTGTGCATGCAGGTATTATCTCTCTATTCTAGTCGGCTTTTATCCCAAATCATTGTATACTGGATAGCTTGGTGATGGCTAATGAGATGGCCTCAACATGATGAGACACTTGACAAAGGGTCTCACCTAGAAAATTGACTTCTTAAAGGCTTATGATATTGTCGATTAGAGCTTTATAGATCATAATCGTTTGTTCAGAGGTCTCAGAGAGGTACAATTACCATACTGGTTTATGTTGACGATATCATTATTATAGGGGATGATGTGCAAGACATCAAAGCAACTAAGGATTTCCTTGGTCAGCGGTTTGTAACCAAGGATCTTGGTAGTCTATGTTACTTGTTTGGACTGGAGTTCACCAGGAATCAACGAGGTCTCGTGATGACCCTGAGGAAGTACGTTACATATCTTCTCTCTGAGACGAGCACGGTAGATTTCGGGCCTGCCACTACTCCCGTAGACTCGAGCATGAAGTTATATGATGATGGCACTGAGGAGGTAGACAAGTGGAGGTACACGAAGATCATTGGGAAGCTCCAATACGTGTCCATCACTAGGCCAGATATATCCTTTGCAGAGAGCAAAGTGAGTCAGTTCATGGAGCAGCCTAGACAAGCACATATGGATGCAACCCGTATGATTCTGAGGTAATATGAAAACTTCACCTGACACTGATCTTTTATTTAGCAGAAGTACATCCATTGCCGTTATAGCTTGCACATATGCAGATTATGAGGGATGCCCCGAGGACATGAAGTCTTCCTTTGGCTTTGCAATGTTCATAGGGAGGTCCTTGATGTCATGGAAGAGCAAGAAGCAGACTGTGGTCGCCAAATCTTTGTGTAGAATCTGAGTACAAAGTCGTGGCACATGGAAGTTGATGAATATGTGATTTATCATTTTTATATCTGAATTTTAGCTTGAATCTCTAAATAAAACATCAAATAAATGGCCCTAATCTCAATACAACAACAACAACAACAACAAAGCCTTTTCCCACAATTAAGTAGGGTCGGCTACATGGATTATTCGCCTCCATTCAGATCTATCTTGGGTCAATCTCGGACTTATATCCAACAAACTAAGATCCCTTCGTATAGTCTCTTTCCAACACTTCTTGGGCCGTCCTCGCCCTCTCTTAGTCGGCTCAACCTCCCAACACTCGCATCTCCTAACCGGTGCATCAGTTGACCTTCTTTGCAAATGACCAAACCATCTTAAGCGGTTTTCTCGCATCTTATCCTCGATCGGAGCTACACCAACTTTCTTTCTGATTGCATCATTCCGAATCCGGTCTTTACGTGTATGTCCACACATCCATCTTAGCATTTTCATTTCTACTACAGCCATTCTCTGCACATGTCTATGGTTCACAGGCCAACATTCAGAACCATAAAGCATAGCAGGTCTCACGACTGCTTTGTAAAACTTTCCTTTAATTTTTAAAGGAATTTTCTTATCACAGAGAACAGCGGAGGCTCCTCTCCACTTTAGCCGGCCTGCATTTATTCTATTAGTAACATCTCCATCAATTTCCCCATCATGTTGCAAAATAGATCCCAGATATCTAAAAGAATCTCTCTTCTGAATGTTATCGTCACTAATCTTCACCTCGATTCCTTCACCATTTGATGCAGCGTGGGACCCAAATATAGGGCCAAACATTTATCTATTTTTAATTGTCAATTTTATTTACGTTTTGAAGTTGTCGTAATTGTCTAATTAAATAATTGAGATCGCCTGTGATCTCAACGTTTATTCGTAGATTTAATTTTGGTCAATTAATTAGTTAGGGCCTAATTAGGGTAATTAGAGGTCAATTTGAATTTTAAATTTGTCAGAGTCAAATTAGGATAAGTTTGTTGTCCAATTTAAATTAATTCCTATTTTTGTAACCCCATCTCTCCTATATAAAGAGATGGTAGTCCAATGTTTTGATGCAGTCAAGTATTAATCAAAATTGAGATTTTATCTCTCTCCTTCCTTTCTCTTCTCCCTCTCCCTACACGCGATCTCCGCGGTTCTCCTTCTTCAACCCCTCGTTACCGACGAGTTTTCTTCTCTCAACCCCTCCATTTTATTCTACCACCAAAATCCACCATCAAAAATTATTTTTGCCGTCAACGCAAATACCTTAATTTGCATCATTTGGTATCAGAGCATGGCTTACAGATCGTCCCACGATCTGACGATCCGTCCAAATACTCGCGCCGACATGCATCAAGGGACCATCGCTCGTCCGACAGAAAACGACGAGCCAACGATGACTACGACAAGGAGACGGAGCGCATGTTACGTGATTTGTATCACTTGCAAACCACAATCCACTCCGAGTTTCGAGCCCTTGTGGCCAACTTCGAGGCCCTATGCACCGTCCAATCAAATCCGCCAACCACCGAAGCCGTTGTCGCGAGTTTTGACGAAGAAACCCGCCCCGTGGAGGAAGAAACGCTCGCTGTCCAGCACCTCTCAGAACCGATTTCGTCACCGGAATCGGTCTCGTTGGTCCCTTCGACCGTCCCGGCACAATCCCCGCCACCCCAGGTAACTCCTATGCCCTCCCCATCTCCGCTACCTTGTCTAACCCTCACAGCCGTCATCCCCTTCTCCAGCCAGACCTCGCTGCCAACGCCCTCCTCCCGCTACACTCCCGCACCCAGCATCTCCCTCTTCCCCACCACCCCTTCCCCCTAGGGCCCCCTGCCACCGCTTCCAAAAACCCCGCAACAAACCCTCGCCATCCCCTTTCTTCCCCCCTCCCGCGCCTTCTCCCATCCCTGTGCCCCCTCCCCACACCGCGCCACCACTCCCTGCGACCCCCTGCGCCTCCCCTTCCCCGGAACCCACTGCCCCCGCGCCGCCTCCTCCCAGCCCCGGTATTCCCCATCGCCACGCCGCACCGCCCCTCCTCTCCTCCTACCCCCTCCGCTTGGCCACCCTCGCCACCTGCGCTCCGCCTTCCCCGCACCCACAGCATGCCTCCCCAGCGCCTCCCCTCCCCTGCTACCCTCCCCAGGACCCCCATCCTCCTCCCGCTACCCGGCCGCCCCTCCCTCGCTATCACCCTCCCCATTTCCACCGCGCGCCCCTCCCCAGCCCGCGCAAGGCCGTGCGCCCCTCCGCCACCGCCCAGGTGCCCGCGTCGGTGCCAACCCCGCGCGCTAGCGGCACCCGTGCCTCTACCTTCGAGCGTCGCGCCATGACTCTCGCCTCCGTCGAGCCGCTCCGCTTCTCCAGGCGCCGCCAGATTCACCGAGCGCCGCCGAGGCTCCAATTTGAAGGGCCGAACCCTAACAAGGGAGGAAGAGACCACTTCTATCGGATCCCCTAAATTTAGGGGTCAAATATTTTGGGAAAATTTATAAGTGACCCCTCCTCACAAGAAAATTTATCGACAGGACCAATTAAAGACCAAATTGTGTTATTGGAACAAATTAAGTGAAGGGGTAGAATATCTGCAACCGTGCCCCTCAGTGGAAAGAAACTATAAACGTAGCATTGAAGAGGGATCGAATTGGAGTGCCTGAAGCTACCATTTCAAAATCAAATTCTCCAGCGACGCACCTACATCAAGCAATTCGTCGGGAGACGAATTTTAAAAAGCGGAGGAGAGTTGATGCAGCGTGGGACCCAAATATAGGACCAAATATTTATCTATTTTTAATTGTCAATTTTATTTACGTTTTTAAGTTGTCGTAATTGTCTAATTAAATAATTGAGATCGCCTGTGATCTCAACGTTTATTCGTAGATTTAATTTTGGTCAATTAATTAGTTAGGGTCTAATTAGGGTAATTAGAGGTCAATTTGAATTTTAAATTTGTCAGAGTCAAATTAGGATAAGTTTGTTGTCCAATTTAAATTAATTTCTATTTTTGTAACCCATCTCTCCTATATAAAGAGATGGTAGTCCAATGTTTTGAGGCAGTCAAGTATTAATCAAAATTGAGATTTTATCTCTCTCCTTCCTTTCTCTTCTCCCTCTCCCTACACGCGATCTCCGCGGTTCTCCTTCTTCAACCCCTCATTACCGACGAGTTTTCTTCTTCTCAACCATTCTCTTTCTTCTACCAAATAATTTCTACCGTTCAAAATTAATTTATCGACGCGCCAAAAAGCCGTTTGCATCACCATTGCTTCCATCAAAGGTGCATTCCATATATTCCGTCTTAGCCCTACTTATACGAAAACCTTTAGTCTCCAATGCATGTCTCCAAACCTCAAGCTTCTCATTTACTCCATCTCTAGTCTCGTCAATCAACACAATATCATCAGCAAATAACATACACCAAGGTAACTCATCCTGAATGTGACTTGTCAACTCGTCCATAATCAAAGTAAAAAGAAATGGACTCAAAGCTGAACCTTGATGTAAACCAATGTTGATATCAAAATAGTCAGTCTTCCCCGTCGGGGTCCTTACACAAGATAAAGCCCTATCATACATATCCTTTATGAGATTAATGTATAGGACGGGTACTTGTCTCTTCTCCAAAACTCTCCAAAGTATCTCTCGTGGGACAGAATCATAAGCCTTCTCCAAATCAATAAAGATCATATGGAGATTCTTCCTTTTAGCTCTATAAATCTCCATTGTTCTCCTCAGCAAATGGATGGCTTCAATAGTTGAGCGATCTGGCATGAATCCGAATTGGTTTTCTTTTACTTGGGAAACTTGCCTCAACCTTCTTTCGATCACACGCTCCCAAATTTTCATAGTGTGACTCATCAGCTTGATACCTCTGTAAATTGAACAATTTTGAATGTCTCCTTTGTTCTTATAAAGAGGCACCACGATACTCCTCCAATCTTTAGGCATTTTCTTGCTTTGCCAAATAACATTGAATAGAAACGTAAGCCAAGTCAAACTACGCTCACCTAAAACTTTCCATACTTCTACAGGGATGTCACCCGGTCCAACACCTTTCCCAGGCCTCATAACCTTCAAAGCCTCCTCTACTTCTTTTCTTTGTATTCGTCTATAGCATGCACGATTCAAGTAACTTTCACTACTAGCTAGATCACGCAAAGTGATCTCTCTATTTCCTTCTCCAATGAAAAGTTTATGGAAGTACTGCTCCCATCTAGTCTCTATATCCTTCTGAGTAACAAGCACGTGACCTTCCTCATTCTTAATGCATCTCACTTGAGAAAGGTCTTTGGTCTTTCTTTCTCTTGCTTTGGCCAACCTGAATATATCCTTCTGGCCCTCCTTAGAGTTGAGATTTTTATACAAAACCTCATAAGCTCTTGACTTAGCTTCGCTTACAGCCTTCTTTGCTTCCTTCTTCGCTATTTTATAGTATGTGACAGTTTCATCTATTCTATCCTTAGACATAGCTTTAAAGCAAGCTCTTTTAATTTTTAGCTTCTCTTGCACCCCTTCACTCCACCACCAAGCCTCCTTTTGACCCGGAGCTCCTCCTTTTGATTCGCTTAGCATCTATTTGGCTACCTTTCGGATACAAGATGCTACTGCCTCCCACATCTCGTTTGCACTACCGCTACAATCCCAAGATACGTCTTCTAAAACCTTCTCCCTGAAGCTTGATTGGTTCAGCGGAAGATTCCACCACCTAGTTCTAGTGATCTTAGGAACGTTCCTTTTCTTTACCAACCCTTTTATTTGTAAATCCAAGACTAACAAGCGATGTTGGGTTGTCAAACTCTCTCTAGGGATTTCTTTGCAATCTTTGCAATACAACCGATCTCTTCTCCTCAACGCAAAGTAATCTATCTGTGTTCTAGTTGAGCCACTCTTTTAAGTAATTAAATGCTCCTCCCTCTTCTTGAAAAGAGTGTTTGCTATGAAAAGATCATATGCAGTTACAAAATCCAGAATGACTTTTCCCTCTTCGTTTCTATCCCCAAAACCATGTCATCCATGCACACTTGCATACCCTGAAACATCTTTTCCCACATGTCCATTAAGATCTCTACCTATGCAAACCATCTCTCTTTGTGGGATTCCTTGTAAAATCTTATCCAGATCCTCCCAGAAAGCTTGTTTAGTCCTTTCATCTAAACCAATTTGCGGTGCATAAACTGAGATGATATTCATAATTTCTTCTTCAAGCACCAACTTTAGCAAAATAATCCGATCCCCAAATCTTTGCACCTCAACCACACAATCTTTCAAATCTTTATGAACAACCATTCCAACACCGTTTCTGCCCTTATCTTTACCTGAATACCAAAGTTTAAAGCCTGTCTTCTCGATCTCCCTTGCTTTCTCTCCAACCCATTTAGTCTCTTGAAGACATAATATATGAATCTTCCTAATCTCAATAAATTAACAAAATACAACTTGCAATAAAAATAGACTAATAATGTATATTTATATTGTAAATAAGTCCTTGCAATTATTTAAAATAAAAACCACAAAATAATTATAAGATGAAGTCGTTTTTAAATAATCCCTTATAAATAGCTCAAACTTCACCGGTTTTCAATAAATTCATACTAACTCCTTTCGACTTGACGCTTTTTCTAACTTATATATAAAAATGTAAATAAAATACAAAAATACAAAATAAATTTCACCTTTAATAAATGCTCTTAGATCTTGAACCAAAAAAGTCGTAAAGTCTAAATTCTTGGCTAAATTCCACTTCCATATAAACTCTAATTTCAACAAACTCACTTTCAAAGTTTAAGCTAGCAATTTATCTATCCAATGAAAGTGGTTTCATTAAAATCGGAGCTGATATGCAAAATGTCAGTTTTGGGACCTAACTATACTTTGTAAATATCTAATGACATTTCCTATATAATTTAATGTACGTAGTTTACTCATTTTAATTTATTTCTTTTTCATTTCATTTCTTTGTTTTATGTTTTAGTAAAGTTCATTAAAAATATAATACAAACAATATAAAAAGTGAAGAAAATGATGTGTTGTGACTTTGTATATACTATATACATTTTTTTCTTGATTTTTATTTCTCTTTTTAATAAAAAATACAAAAAATAGATTAATGTTCCATTTTACTTCTAGTATTTTATTACATGTTCTTTTGTATATAGTTCTATATCAAAAATCGAAAATAAAAACATAAAACTCTAAAAAATTGGTGTTTTAATATTTTAAAATACCTTCAAAAATTTGTTTTTTGTTTATATTCATTTATTTTGTTTTTGTGTTTTCATTAAACTTTTGGATCTCATTGAGATCTACAAATCTGATGAAGACTATTTTTCCATTTTCTTTCATTTTCAGTTTCTTTTTATTTCTTTTGTTATTTTCTCCATCACTTCTGTTCAACCTTTGACCAAATCTGCCACTTGGCCGTACCTCATTTGCCTAACACCCTCACTTATCCACGTCACACACTCACACTCCTTCTCCCTTATATCCACCAAGGGAACATTCCAAAAGTTGACTATGCGTCAATACCCTCCACTCCACCCACGATCTTCCCACATCTCTCTCTTTGTTAAACTCACTTCCCAGTAACCAAGTCCCCCACATGTCTTATCGCACCTTGATGATGTTCACATCCTCAAGTTGTCTCCCACATCACAGGAAACCTCCTGCAATCGTCCTTCCATCTCTATGATCTCATCTCACCCTCAACAAAACCACCTCTCGCCCCACTTGTTTCTCATCCGCCAACGAGTAGAAAAAAACGCTCTAACTCTTGACCCTTCCATGTGATAGCTCGAAGCTCAGTCGATTGAGTGACGATTAGCGGTATGCTCCGATGAGATCCGAGGTGGCAAACCACCTCGTCGCAACCCCCCGACTGGAAGCTACTTCAGCTTCTCTGATGTCCGTCGTCGACCCGGATAGAGGGAGAATAGGGACGAGCTCCACCGTGATCGCTCGTCCCCTGAGAACACTCCGGGTAACTTCTTTGCCCTTTTCATCTTCTTTTCTTTTGCTTTTCTACTTCGTTTCCGATACCCAACCCACGACAATCAACGTGGAAATTCGTCTACAGATCCATCCTCACCTCTTGTTTCTCTCCAGTTCCTTCTACCTCCCAGTACCTCTATCACCTTCATGCTCCTCCTCCTTCATGCTCAAGAGGAGCACCATTCACCCTCTTCTTTGCCATTACACACACACATACTTTCCAGCAACAACTGCGAATCTGTTGTTTATGTGTACTTCCACGCACTTACTTCCTCCTTAACCCCTCACCACCATACAGGAGGGCCGACACCCTTCACTACATGTCGAATTTTATGCTCGAGCCTTGGACATTTCCTTGCAGGGTCCGATCTGGAAATGAAGGAGCATCATTTCTGTTCACTGAGCATCAATGAAGTTCTTTCATCTATTTGGACCGAGATTCGTGCTCGAGCCCTTCTACTGCTAAGTCTCAGGTTCTTCACATCTCACAGTTGGCTCCGTGCTGAAGCACTATCCAAGAGAGATGTTAGTGCACATCCTCCTTCGACCAACACGCTCTTCCCATCGATTGAATCTCCTTAGTCGTGTTCAACAACAGTATTTGGTCTTTGAGGCTTCGACTTCGAAAGCCATCACAACTTGCTGGAGCCCTATTCAACCTCAACCTCTGCCATCACGATTGGAGGAGGATCCGACGAGGAACACCACCAGGACCATGTGTTGCCGTTGCAGTTCTGATCTCGATCCCGCCAGCTTTTGGTCCTTCATCTTTCACTTGCGAAGCCTCGACATACCCATCAACCATCATAGGAAGGTTCAAGCTCCAACGATCGATATAGCACCATCTCACATGGAGCTATCGAGTAGAAGAACGGTTCAGAGGGGGATGGTCGACCTCTAGGTGCCATCAGGTAGGGGTGCACATGGATCCGATAAAATCCGTAATCCGATCCAATTCGATGGTATTGTTTGGTTTTATCATTCTAATGGATCGGATCGGATTGGAATTTTTTAAATCCATTCAAGTATGGATTGGATCGGATCTTTATTGAAATCCGATTCGATCCAATTCGATAATCCGTTAATACACATACACATACACATACATACAAACAACTTACATATAATATATGTACACATATTTTCAATTCCTCTATGACCGTAATCAATGTCATTCATCTCATTTTTTTCTTATATTAATCTCAGATGCAAGTCCTCTTTCCACCACCATTTTTTTCTCTTGAATGATCAAATGTGAAATCTTTGAAATAATGAAGTATGACTATAACCCGTAAAATTGTAAACCTTGTTCTCTTATTCTCCTCCTAGTCCCCATTCCCATTTCACTCTTGACTGCTAATGTTCCTCTTAATTCTTTCTTAGTCCATTTCGACTGCCTCTTGCACAAAGTTATTACCCTTAGTACAACCCACCGACCCCTCCCTCGAGATGTCGCCACCAGTCTCATACAATGCCATCCCCCTCCCATGCGACACCATTTATCCTCATTATGTTGCCACTCTTATGATCTTCATTAAAAGAAATATAATTTTGGGATAGTTGCCTAGTACATTTGATAATTATCCTTGACCCCTTTGCTTCTTATCTTTTACTTTCTTTAGCTTGAAACCTTATTATAGGGATGAAATTGGATCAATTACATAATTAAATGCACCACACTCATCTAAGAATAAAAAAACATTACTTCAATTGCTTTCATTTTTAAATTGATATATGATTTTGATTCAATTTTTCATAAAATATGTATATTTTTAGTATAGTATAATCTTACAAATAAATTATATTTCAAGTATAATTTAAATGAGAGTTATATTTCTCTAGTGGTGAGTTATATTTAAGTTATTTTTGTGTTGGATATTCAAACGAGTATGAATGTTATTTGATTACTGTTTGTTAACGATATATTATAGAGCTTTCAAGGGTGTTCTTGAAAGTTGTCAGGTTAATCATGGACTTCATTAATATCCGACTACAGATCGAGATCATATTCTTTATTGTCTAAGTCGTTTATGCATCCTTATTTGGTAACTAGTATTATTCTTATTTGAATCATTTGTTGAAAAATTACGTAAAAAACAAACAAATGCATCATTTATAAGAACAAACATAAGTTTCAAATTCAATATAATCATTTAATTTGATTGCATGGTCTTCAAATTTTATAGTTGATTACTTGAATCCTTCAACTTTCATTTGATTATGTCTTTTCTCTTTTTTTACATCTATTCATCTTATCGATTTTTAAGATATTATTCAAATGTCGAGGGCTAGTGGGCTACAAAATACAAACACGAGAGAGTAGATTATTGAGTGGGAAAATGCAAGTGTAAAAATCAGATCCAATCTGATCAACTATGTAATCCGATGGATTGGATCGGATTGGATTGAAGTATTTGATGGAATGGATTGGATTCGGTTAAGATGGGATTGGGCACGGATTAAGGTAAAATCCGATGCAATCCGATCCACGTGCACCCCTACCATCAGGTTAGGGTCTCCCTTCACCTGCATTAGTATGCCGGAGAATTAGCTCCTTCGCCTCTGTCATCTTCTTCTGCCAGACCTCTCACGCAACACCAGTGCTCCAACCCCGTTCAATCACAAGGACCTTATTTTAGAAGCTGAACGTACTCCACCATCGAAACACAACCGCCACATAGCAGAAAGCGGAGGAGGAAGTGGGGATCCTTCGGTCGAGCACCTCTCTCACCCTTGATCACTTCACCACCCATCAACAGTAGAGGAAGAGAACAGACCTCAGACACTACAGGATTGGCCTCCCCAACTACGATAAAATTACATAAAACACCCTCGGGATTGCAGTAATTAAAGATGCGTAAATGCACTATTTCTTATAATTTGATTTCAGTTTCTGAGTTTGCAGCAAGATCCTTGTGTTGATGCATCAAGGTGGATATTTAACCTTTATCAAATTGCAAAAACAAAAATACCACAATGTTGAGCATACTATTCTCCATCAAAATCAATCGACTTTATAATGTTTGGGTTGTTGGGTGATTTATTAAAATTACAGGACTGAGATTTACCATTATTTTACCCAAATACTTCTGCAATTCGTAGAAATTTATCAAAATTGTAGGACTGGGATTCACCCTTATTTTACCCAAATACTTCTGCAATTCGTATAAATTCACCTTTTGCTTAAATAATTCTGGAAAAATCTTTGATTGAATGTTTAAATGTGATGTACTTTGTCTCCAAGTTTCATTGATAATGGATATGTCTTGTACTCTGAATAATCATTGAGTGGTGGATGTAATTGATTTTTCATTCAGTACCCACTCCACATTTGTCAAAATTTCAACTCCTTTGGATTGCTCATTAAAATTTGTTTGGCTTGAAATTAGGCTGTGGATTTATTAGGAATTATTTACCAAATATCACTTTGATATAATAAAAATCATAAAAAAATAAATATTATCGGGAAATTCTAAAGAAATGAGCATAGGTGCATTTCATCATATTTTATCTACTGTTCAAGTTTCATTTATTTTGCATTCTGTTTGTTCACAAAATTGCACAAAACCCCTACAAAGTCTTGATTTTTAATGCATGCAATTTAACCCTAAAATTCCATAAAAATACATTCTCCATTCATTGTTTCATAAGGTTTCCAGGAAAATTATCACTTGACTATTTTGGACTGTATTTGAATCAAAATTAAATTTGCTAAGCTGTATTGTTTCCCTTAAGAAATCTTCTCATTTGCTTTTTTGCATCTCTTTTATTTTGTATACAAAAACATCAAAAATACTTCTCTCTTGAAAACCAAACACTAAACAATTTGAATTGATCCCGAGCCAAATTGCTTCCTTGTGTTCGACTTTTGGACTGGCCCCAAGTAAAAAAATATCACTTGAATTGATTTCTGTATTCTTCAGTGATTCTGATTCATCCTTGTTTACCCATGCTACAACTCGATTAGATTGTCTACTGATAAATTTGGGACCATCAGGAGTACATAGATGATTTGGATCAGATCTGTTCTTACTGATCTAGCGGTGGAGGTGCCTCTTCCCATGCACCTCCAATTCGACAACCAAGATGCTCTTTTTACTGGCAACAACACAACCTTCCTTGAGAGGATCATGCATAGATTTAGATTGTTACTACACTGGAGACATGATTCAGAAGGGTTTCATTTCCATCTCTCATGTCAGCTCAAGATATGAAACAATAGATGTGTTCGTCAAGGCTCTATCCAGAGAGTCATTTCGAAGTTGTTAATCCAAGCTGTGTAAGATTGATATCTGCGCTCTAGCTTGAGGGGGAGTGTTGAGATATTAATTATCTTTAATCACTTTTATGCATTTTCTTTTCTTTCTATCTCCTTTATGTAATTTGCCCAACATGTTTCTCCTCCATATAAGAGAACCCTAGGGTCGTATGAACAAACAACTCATTATTTTCTCTCCACAATATCTATGCTTCATCTTTAAGGGGAGTGTTGAGATATTATTTATCTTATCATAATTCTATGTATTTCCCCATCTTTCAGTCTATATTATGTAATTTGTCCAAACATGTTTCTCGTCTATATAAGAGAACCCTAGGGCTTCATGAATAAGCAATTCATTCGTTTCTCTTAACAAGATCAATGCCCAATATTTGGACTAAGATTGGATAATAAAACCACTGAGCGAAGTAACTAAAATCCAAACATGTTTCATCATTCCCATGGAATAAAAATGTCACGATATACGATCGCTTAAGATCACATCACCCTCGAGTATTCCTAATACCCATACATCCTTCATACTGGAAGATCATAATTAAATCTGAAGTTCCGATCTCATTTGGATTGTCTCCTTCAATTTTTTTTATATTTAAGTTTCTCAATAGATCATTAGGAGTCGGTATCGATATATGCTTTCTAAAACCATATATCATACCTACAAATCTTGTGTTGCTTCCCAAGCAGTAATACACACAAATCTTGTGCTGCTTCCAAAGCAGTAATACCTACAAATCTTGTGCTGCTTCCAAAGCAGTACGCCCATCGATGGAATTCGGTTGGTCCTAATATCTCATGAGTGAGATCATGTCTTCCAGTTCAGTAGTGAACTTGTATGATCCTTTTGAGAGATGGTATTACTCATATGTCATTGTATGCACACTGTTGAAGATGTGAAAATGAAAAGTTGTTTATCACGTAGCCCTAGAACCCTCTTATATAGGAGAAAGGCTCTAGGGAGAAATTACATAAAGAAGACGGAAAAACATGAGAAATATAAACAAAGACAAAGATATATAAGAATTCTCTCAACACTCCCCCTCAAGCTGGAGCATATATGTCTATCATGCTCAGCTTGGAACAACAACACTCGAAAGGACCCCTTGCGAGAGCTTTGGTAAACATGTCTGCAGTCTGTTCTCCTGAAGTAACATGGAAGGTGGAAATAAACCCCTTTTGGATCAAGTCATGTATAATGACAATCAACTTCGATGTGCTTCGTTCTCTCATGGAAGACTGGATTATTAACTATAAATAGAGCTGCTTGATTATCACAATTGGGATGCATTGGAAGAGGCACCTCAACAGCAAGGCCAGTTAGAACAGACTTGACCCACATCATTTCTGTGCTCCCTTGGGCCATAGCCCTATATTCTGATTCAGCGTTGGATCGAGCAACAACATTTTATTTTTTACTCTTCCATGAGACCAAGGAGCTACAAATGAACACGGTGAAGCCTGAAGTTGACTTCCTGTCCTTGGGACACCCAGCATAATCTGCGTCAGCACATCCAGTAACTGAGAGTGACGTGTCTCTTCTGAAAAGTAGACCTACAACTAGAGAGATTTTAGATATCTCAAGATCATACAAACTGCATCCATATAAACTTGTCTAGGTTGCTCCATGAACTGGCTAACTCTGCTTACAACAAATGATATGTCAGGCTTGGTAATAGTAACATAAAGCAACTTTCCTACCAGTTCCCTATACCGTCTCTTATCTATCTCCTCAGAGTCATCATCATAAAGTCTAGCATTAGGATCCATTGGTGTAGTAGCAAGTCTGCATCCAGTCACACCTATCTCAGCCGGAAGATCAGTAACATACTTCCTTTGCGTCATAATCATACCATGTTGACTTCATGGAAACTCCAAGCCAAGAAAATAACGTAACTTGCCCAGATCCGTGGTCACAAACTGTCGTCCAAGGAACTCCTTAGTAGCCTGAATACCCTGTTCATCGCTACCAGTAACAACAATGTCATCAACATAACAACAACCGTACCTCCCTGAGTTCTCTTAACAAAGAGAGAATGATCACCAGTAGATCTGACAAAATCATGTTGTTCAATCAACTCTGAGAGCTTCTGAAACCAAGCCCTCAGACTCTGCTTAAGGCCATATATGGCCTTGTGAAGTCGACACACCATATTAGACTCCCCCTCAGCAGCAAACCCCGGTGACTGCTGCATGTAAACTTCTTCCTGCAAATCACCATACAAGAAAGCATTTTTACATCCAACTAGTATAACAGCCGGTCACGTACCACAACAACGCAATAAGAATCCGTAACATGGAATGACGCGCAACTAGTGAAAAGGTATCCTGATAGTCCACCCCGTACGTTTGGGTGAACCCACAAGCAACCATCCTGCTTTCTATCTGTCAACTGTACCATCTGCATGGTGTTTCATAGTAAACACCCACTTGCTGTCAACAATAGACGCACCTTGAGGAGCTTGCATAATGCTCCACGTATCTCTAGATTGTAAATCTGCTATTTTTTTCATTGCTAGACACCACTGATTAATTTGCAACGCCTCTTGATAAGAACGTGGTATCTCTACTGCTGACAACCCCAGAACGAACTTCTGAAATTCCTCCGAAAGGCGATTCAAGGCACATGGGAAGCAAGTGGATGCATAGTGCGTGCACGCTTTTGTTTCTGTAGAGCAATAGGCACATGAGATCTTTAGTATTCACAGGAGGTGTAGCATCTTGGATATCCTACATCTCATGTTGTATATGCAAATCATCATTGCTATTAGAAGAACTCAAATGTTCAGAACATACCTCGGGTGTGCTGGATGACCGGCGAGGCACTTGAGCACGAGGTTTATGCCGATAAACGTGGGAAAAGAATGGAGGAGGTGGTGGTGGTAAAGAAGACGTAGGAGGTGATGGAGGTGGTGGCGGCGGTGGAGTAGAGATCGGAGGTAGAGGCATACATACCTCTTCCCCATCCTCAGAAGAAATGAACTTGTCACCTGTAGGAGAGAAGTACATAATAGACTCAAAAAAGGTTACATCAACACTAACATAGTACCTTCGTCGAACACGGTCGAAGCAACGATATCCTTTTTAGGTCTTGGAGTACCCAACAAACACACATTTGGCCGCTTTAGGAGAGAGCTTGTCAAGAGCAGGGGACATCTGATGAGAGAAAGCCGCAGATTCAAAAACTCGAGGTGTGAGAGAGAAAAGATCCGTCTCGAGAAACACAATCAAGAACATGATCTTTTCTCCCAGAACAGAAGAGGCATACATTTAACAAGGTAACAAGCAGTTAAGACCGCATCCCCTCAGTATGAATGAGGACCACACCTTTGGATCAAAAGGGTCCTGGTAACATCTAGAAGATGGCAGTGTTTTCTTTCATCCCCTCTTTCTGTTATGAAGTATATGCACAAGATGTTTGATGGAAAATACCATAAGACACAAGAAATGTGGCAAGCTGATCAGTACAAAACTCCAAAGCATTGTCAGACCGTATATACTTGATTTTTGCAGAAAAATGTTCTTTATTTCAATAATGAAAGACTGAATAACATGACCGGTATCAGATTTGCCTGGTCCCTCATGATATTTGCTACACGTGGAGGAGTAATTCTTCCCGCTCCAGAATCGATCGCTTCTTGGCCTCTGGGAAGATGTTGGAGTCCTTTCCCCTGTGTGCGGTGTCTTCTCGCCCTCGTTCTTTCTCTAATCACTCCCCCATTGTTTGGGAGTCCGGCGAAGGCCATCGGCCTCGGGGTCTTTTCCGCTATGAGAAATGTTGGCTGTTGGAGCCTAACTTCAAGGAGGTGGTGCCAGACCATTGGACTAATGTTCCGGTTATGGGCTCAGCGGCTCGCAGACTTGACCAAAAGCTTGCCTCGTTGCGCAAGGTGCTTGCGGGCTTCAGGAAGGATTTCAGATTGGCGCGTATTACTGACCGTGCGGCGGCTGAGGAAATAATCATGCGTCTTGATTCCACGGAGAACGAGCGGGATCTCCTGCCTGAGGAGCTTCAGGAGCGCGTCTCTGCGCAGATTCGGGTGGAGGCAGAGGACAAGAAAAGAAACATTGAGTGGCGGCAGCGGTCACGCTTAAAATGGCTCAAAGAGGGTGATGCGAATTCGACCTTCTTCCACCGTGTGGCGAGTAATAGAAAACGCTTCAATTTGATGCGGGGTATCTCTGTTAATGATGTTCACTATACTGGGGATAGGGAAATAGGGAGTGCCATTGTGGATCACTTTTGGCGCTTCTCTACGTCTCGCTCTCCACGTGCGTGGCGCTGGCTGGGGCTTGGTGCGCCTCCTCTTTCGGCCTCTGATTCTACGCTTTTAATTCATCCTATTTCATTGGAGGAGATTAAGGAGGCCGTGTGGGCCTTAAATGCTGATTCTTCACCGGGTCCCGATGGCTTTTCGGTTGCGTTCTATCGTGACTTCTGGGAGTTGGTGGCCGGCGACGTTTTGGAGGTGGTGTCGGAATTTTGTGCGGGCAACTTTGGCTTTGATCGTCTTAATAGGGCGAATATTGTATTGATCCCTAAAACCTCGGTGGCGCGCATTGAGGACTATCGGCCTATCTCTGTCTCTAATGGCATTTACCTGGTTGTGGTGGAAGTCTTAGCCACTCGTCTGGCACGGGTCTTAGACTCTCTTATCTCTCCGGCTCAGGCTGCCTTCATTAAGGGTAGACAGATTGCGGACTGCATTGTGGTTGCCTCCGAATTGGTCGCTGCTTGGAAAAACGACCATAAGAAGGGAGTACTCTGGAAGGTTGATTTCGCTAAGGCATACGATTGCTTGGATTGGTAGTTTTTATGGTCGGTTATGCGAAGGCGTGGCTTCCCTGATCTATGGATTTCGTGGATGCGGAGATGCATCACCACCGCTTTGCTCTCCGTGCTGATCAATGGCCGGGCGGTTGGTGGTTTCTTCCAACCAAGGAGGGGGGTGCGGCAGGGTTGCCCCCTCGCACCCCTCCTTTTTGTGTTGGCCTCGGATGTTCTCGCGCGTATGGTGTACCGCGTTATCGACGTTGGGCTTTCTAACGGATTTCATAAGGGCGATGTTTGTGTGCCCTTGCTCCAATTTATGAACGATACAATCTGCTTTATTGAGGGTGGCTGTGCGGAGGTCTCCGGTATGGCGACCACCCTGCCTTTTCAGTGAATTGTCGGGGATGACGATTAATGGTTCAAAATCCAAGGTGGTTCCCTTCGGCCTTTCGGTTGCGGAGGCGGAGGAATGCGGTCGGTTGCTCGGTTCTCCTCCTGGCGAGCTCCCAATTGAGTATCTTGGATTACCTTTGGCGGTGGGTCGGGTCAAAGTCCGGGATTGGCGACTGATTATTGAGCGCGTGGAATCGCGCCTTGCTGGTTGGTGGGCGGCTTTGCTATCTAGAGGGGGGGCGTCTTGTTCTTCTTAAGTCGGTGCTTTCCTCTATCCCTCTCTACGCTCTCTCTGTTCGTCGTATGCCGGTGGGGGTTCGATTGCGGATCGAACGTTGTATGCGTCGTTTTCTGTGGGGAAGGAAGGGAGTGGAGGGTAGGGGCCTCCATCTTGTCGCTTGGGATGAGGTTACTTTGCCTAAGCGCTACGGTGGTCTGGGTGTGCGGAGATTGGACATGGTGAATGATGCTATGTTACTCAAGTAGGTAAGTAGAATTTGGGGGAAGGATGTTAATTTCTTTATCTCTGTTCTCAGGGAGTTCTTGGGCGTCGATAGGTTGGGGATGGCGCGTGGGGCACAAAACGTTCATCACTCCCCTTTTTGGCGTTGTGTGCTGGACGCCTTTGCAAGGAATGCTGCGCTTTTTACTCCGGTATTGGGGAAGGGGGACTTATTCAAGTTTTTGCTGGATAATTGGTCGGGTGGTGGTCCTCTGCAGGTGCGCTTTCTGCGTTTGTTTGCATTAGCATCCAATAAAAATGCGAACGTTGCTGATTGTTGGCTGGACGGGTGCTGGTGTCCACGCTTTTCCACGAATTTCTCGGATCAGCGGGTGGACGATTTTGTTTCATTGTTAGATGCCCTACGTGACGCTGCTACGCCGAATGAATGCGTGGATCATTGGTGCTGGAAGGACGGCCCCTTCTCCACGCGGAAGGCTTATAGGGCTTTGGTCTCTCCACCTCCTACTGATGCGGCTCTTCTTATGCGTGACTGTGGATTCTTCTGGGGAATGAGGCTTCCGGAGCGCATTGGCTTCTTCCTTTGGCTCCTCTGCAGACGGAGGTTGATGACGCGCGATCGTTGTGCTAGAATTTTCGACAACTTCACTGCCACCTGTGTACTTTGTAATTCGGAGGACGAAACTATGGATCACCTTTTCTTCGGGTGCCAGATGGTGCGTGGGATCTGGGACGATTTGCCTTGGGCCAGAGCGGACAACCTCTCTGCTCTCTTCGAGCTTATTTGGATCAACAGGAACAGGGCTAGGCGGGATCTCTTGGCACCCATTGCGCGGCTGTGGTGCGTCTGGTTGGGAAGGAACGATGCTATATTCTCCGGGCAGCGGTTCTATCGGGAGAATATCCTTATTCTGTGCAATCGCCTTATTGGTGACTGGTGTATTTTCTAGACGGGTGGGCCTTTTTGTCTGTGGCTGGTGTCCTGTATAGGGCTGGGACTTTGCCTTTTCTTTCCTGTGTTTCTTTCCTCTCTTCTTTCCCCACCTCCACCCTCTTTTTGTATTTAACGCTTTCGTTTTATTATTTATATACTATCCTGGCGCGAACACCAAAGAGTGTCTCCCCCTTTTGAGCCTAAAAAAAAAGGAGAAGATAAACCCATGACAACCTTGGAAACACATCAACAACATCTAGATAAAATCTATGCCCCTGATGATCAGGGACACGACTGTGACCCCAAATATCGAAATGAAACAACTCAAACATACCATGACTACTTCGACCCTGACGACTCTGGAATGTAGACCGATGATGCTTCTCAAGCCGGCAAGCCTTGCATTGAAAGGTAGAGCGAGGGGAAATCTGTGGAAGAACGAGACTCAGCTTTTGCAGAGGAAGATAGCCAAAACGAAGATGCCATATGTAAGGAGACGCAAACCCAGTGCGAATGGAAGAAGCACCAGCATAAGGAGATTGCACTAGTCTGTAGAGATCTCCTTGCTCACGGGCCAGTGCTAATCACCCTGCCCGTTAGAATGCCTTGAAATATAAGAGCAGATGGGTCAAAAATGGCACGACAATGTAAATCATTGGTGATTTGACTAATAGATAATAAGTTCATTGAAAAATTAGGAGCATAAAGATCATTCTGAAGACTCATCGCATGAGTTAGCTGCACTCCCCCCTGAACAGTAATGGGAGAATGTGTTCCATCTGCTATCATAACAGATCATCCATGCTGTGTTGGACCAAAAGCACTAAACTGACTGATATCACCACAGAGGTGACGGGATGTACCTGAGTCCATATTCCATTCTAACAAATCTGCCCTATAATAACTCGTGAAGGCATATCCTATACTTGAAGAAGACGCAGCAGCTGAGGCAACTACCTTTGAGGATCCTGATGGAGAGCTGGATGGTCCTGGAATAGGCATATTCTCCTTGAGTCTGACCACAAGTTTGTCAAATCTCTGATCAACAACTGGAGAAGAACTCCTAACCTGTTGAGTCTGTTCTGCAACTCTAGCGGAAGCAGGAAACCCATGCTTAGAATAACAGGTTTCCTCAGAGTGGCCAGTCCTGTGTCAGAAAGTGCACGGCTGACGTGATCGACCACCTCCTCCTCTGCCACGTGTAGATCCTCCCCTACCACGATATGGAGTAGGGTTCCCAGTACCACGAGATGCAGCCATAGCTGATGATGTCTGAGACTGCACATTACCACCAAAGGAGATAGACAATCTGCTGAGTCTACGATATGCCTCCTCCATTGGAGGTATAGTAGCATCTGTAAGAATCTGGGTGCGAGCTGAGTCATATTCATGATCAAGGGCTGCTAGAAAGACCCCAGTCATCACAGAATCTCTATAAGCCTTGAGCTGCTCTGGCATAGCAGTCAAGGGAATATAGCCGTGTAGCTTTTCAAACATGCCCCTCAAGGAAGTGTAGAGGGTATGGAGGGGTCGACCATTCTGCTTCGATGTAAAGATATCATGTTGAAGCTGTAATATCTTCGACTCATTCTTCTCTGGAGAGTATGCCGCAACGAGAATGTCCTACATAGCCTTTGTAGTAGGTTGACTCAATATGTCAATTGCTATCTCTGTAGACACCGTCTTGGATAGCCATACCTATGTATAGGCATCATCTGCCTCCCATGAGGCAAATCCCAATCTTGTCACTCAGCTCCTCCACTGCGAGGATGTGCTTCTTGCCATTACACTGCATCAAACTCATGAACTGCATGGCCCACAATTGATAGTTCGTGCCATCCATCTTGACGATGGGGGTTGGACCTTTGAAGCCCCCCATGGATGAAACATCGGCTTTGTTGTCAACCGTGATGACAACTATCAGTCTATCAGCAAGACTAGGACTGTAACCAATAAGACCTGTGTCTACACGAACATATGAGAAGATGGTTGTGGGTGTAGACTCATACCACAACCTCTTCCATTCTTTGAAGCCGCCTTTGGGTGGTTAGGGTGTTTTTCACACCTTAGAGGTCCAAAAGGGGACCTAAATCGAGACCAAGATGAGCGGGGGCAGCAAAGAGATAACCACGGGGGTAGCGACCTGCAAGGAGGCCCACGAGAGGCGGCGACGGCAACCCACGCGAGGAGGCGGCCCGTGAGGTCACGCACGAGGGGTCACGCACGCGTAGAGAGGGGTGCGCGAGGAGCAGCCCCCGCGAGGAGGGAGGCGGCGATGGGCGACAACCCCCGCATGGAGGGAGGTGGCGGCCCGTGCGGAGGGGCGTGCGAGGGGTCTTGGTGGGGAGGGGCTAGGGTTAGGTCACAAGCTCCGGTCTAGGACCGTCACTCTGATACCATGTTGAAGATGTGAAAATGAAAAGTTGTTTATCACGTAGCCCTAGAACCCTCTTATATAGGAAAAAGGCTATACGGAGAAATTACATAAAGAAGACGGAAAAACATGAGAAATATAAATAAAGACAAAGATATATAAGAATTCTCTCAACACACACCAATGCACCCATATATAGACCTTGACTAGGTTATCAACCTAATGGTTTTCCAAATTTATACATTTTGACATATAATAACATATCTGTCTCCGGTCAGAGGATGTGTGGATAATTACCTATATGTGGCAGTATACAACATAAATCCTAGTTATCTTGATCTTGCTAAGTTAACTCTTTGCCTTAACTCATCCAATACATATGAATCTCTATTCTTATACAGAAGACTTGCATCACGTGGTTGATCGGATGTCGATGTTTGGAGTAAGGATTGCCATCTCCTTCTCAGGCTCGATATCCTTTCTTGATAACTACTTGACGACGCGATTGAGTCATTAATCTTATTCTTTAGATATTCAACCCTCCACCATCATCTATGTTTCAACTGTTAGAACAACTATTATATGATATCAAGATGGCCATGGTGCATAACTCTAATTGTACTAAAGGACCTATTATGTAATTTAGTTATTCTTCATTTCAGATTAAAGAGTGATCTGCAATAACTTTTATTGTATAGTGGCTCGCCGAAGGTTCACATGTCCAACAATCTTCCACTAACCCAAAGAACCATTAATGGACCAATCTTTAAACCCACACTCATGTGCTAATTATAAGCCATATAGAGAAATAGCTTGGTCAACTGACTAGTCACTCTATCCTGAGAGAGTACATCAAGTCCTTTTACACACTTGCATATCCTCTAGTAACAATGCTCGCATCCAATATGAATGTTGCATGTGTTGGGAAAAAAATGAAAAGATGTTTATTCCTTGAGCCCTAGGCTCTCTTATATAGGGAGAGACCTATGAGCAAATTACATAGAGTAGACAGAAGAACAGAAAAATATATATAAGGTATAGAAATATAGAATATATCTTGACACTCCTCAAGATGGAGTATATATATCTATTATGCTCAGCTTAGATGAACACTTCTGGAAGAGGCCTCTAAGTAGAGCTTTGGTGAAGATGTCTGTCGTCTGGTCCCCTGAGCTGACATGAGATGTAGAGATGAAGCCCTTCTGAATCATGTCACGTATATAATGACAATCAACCTCAATGTGCTTTGTCCTCTCATGGAATGCAGTATTATTAGCAATGAATAGGGTAGCCTTATTGTCGCATTCCAGCGTCATTGGAAGAGGAACATCTATATGTAAATCTGTTAGGACTGCTCAAATCCACATCATTTCTGTACATGCTTGTGCCATAGCTCGATACTCAGATTCAAAACTATATCTAGCAACAACATTTTGCTTCTTATTTTTCCATGAGACGAGAGAATCTCCAACCAATATAGAAAACCCTGATGTGGATTTCCTGTCCTTGGGGCACCCTCCATAATCTGCGTCTGCGCACGTTGAGATGGTTATAGAATCACCCCTTTGAAATAGTAGTCCTACTCCTGGAGATGATTTGCGATACCTTAGTATCATCTGCATAACACCATATGAACTTATCGAGGTTGTTCCATGAATTGGCTCACCCGACTGACTGCAAATGAAATATCGGGTCTAGTTATTGTAACATAAAAAAGCTTTCCAACCAGCTCCTTGTATCTCCTCTTGTCCACCTTATCAGTATCATCATCATAGAGCTTCATGCTTGGATCCATGGGTGTAGTCGCAGGTCGACATCCAAGTATACCCGTCACTCAACAAGTCAGTGACATACTTTCTCTGAGTCATCACAAGCCTCTTTTTATTTCTGGTAAACTCCAATCCCAGAAAGTATCTTAGGGATCCTAGATCCTTGGTAACAAATTCACGACTCAGAAATTCTTTTGCCCGCTTTATTTCATGCATATCATCTCCTGTAATGAGTATATCATCGACAAACACCATAATAACAATCATACCTGTGGAGGTTCTCTATGCAAAAAGAGAGTGATCTGCATTCGACCGTTTGAACCCCTGTTTCGCAAATAAGTCTGAGAGCTTCTGTAACCAGGCTCTAGGACTCTGTTTAATGCCATAGATTTCCTTTATGAAGTTTGCACGCATGTGAACACTCCGCCTCAACAACAAACCCCTGTGCTTGTTGCATTAGACTTCCTCCTGAAGATCACCATACATAAAAGCATTCTTGATATCCAACTGAAACAGAGGCCAGTCTCGCACTACAACAACATATAAGAGGATGCGTAAGGTAGAATGTCGAGCAACATGGGAGAACGTGTCAAGATAATCCATCCTGTATGTCTGCGTAAATCCACGGGCAACCAGTCGAGCTTTGTACCTATCAATGGTACCATCTGCATTCTGCTTCACCGTGAAAATCCATTTACAACTGACTATAGGCGTCCCAGTGGTGGTAGGGCTAAGGCTCCAGGTACCTCTCGACTGAAGAGAAGCCATCTCTTCTTCCATAGCTAATCGCCACCGATCGTCCTGCAGGGCCTCCTGATAATTCCGTGGAATGACCAGATAATGCATCTGCAAACTTCTGAAAATCGCCAGTCAAGCGATCAAAGGAAACCATGGATGCAATAGGGTATGTAGCGTAGCTGCGCTTCTGCTTCCGAAGCGCAATAGGTAAGTCCAACTCAGTAACCTCCACGCCTGTCTCCTGTACAGAGCCCTGCTCAGGTAGATCACCAGACCCATCGTTAGAAAATATGTATTCAGAACATACTTCACATGTGCTAGATGATGAGCGATGACCATGAGCAGAAGTAGGCCAGTGGATATAGTGATGTGGCAAGGGGCCGTGACCATAGTAGGTGGTCGAGGATGTGGTGGTGGTGGTGGGGTCGGTGGTGACGGTATTGGTGGAGATAATTGTGGGGGTGGCATGTATATGTCATCATCAGAGTCTGAGGAAGCCAACCGATCACCTATAGGAGAAAAGTACATCACCGATTCAAAAAATATGACATCAGCACTAATATAATACTTCCTGCACAGTGGATCATAACACCTGTACTCTTTTTGTATCTTGGAGTACTCTACAAAGACACACTTGACAACCCTAGGAGAGAGCTTGTCAATACCTGGAGACAACTGGTGGACAAATGCGACCGAGCCAAACACACGGGGAGTAAGTGAGAATAATTCCTTTTCAGGAGAAGCAACAGAGAAAGGATTTTTCTTACCTAAAACCGACGAGGGCATGCGATTAATAAGATAGCATGTCGTAAGGACAACATCACTCCAAAAAGCGTGTGGAGCATGACTCTGAATGAGAAGTGTCCTTGTAACATCAAGCAAATGACGATGCTTCCTTTCTACAACACTATTTTGTTGGGAAGTATAGGCACACGATGTCCGATGAATAATACCTTGGGTTGAAAAATAATTGGAAAGAGAATGGGTACGGAATTCCAAGGCATTATCAGTCCTCGCAAATTTCACAGAAGATGAAAACACATTTACACTTCAGTGAGAAAAGTTTTGATAACATCTCCAGCTTCAGATTTATTCCGTAATAAAAAGATCCAAGACGAGAGAAATCATCCACTGCAACAAGATAAAACATGTGTCCCTAATGATCCAGAACACGACGGAGACCCCAAATATCTATATGAAACAACTCAAAAATGGAGCTACTGCTCCGACTCCGACAACTGCGAAATGTCGACCTATGACGTTTTCCCAACTGACAAGCCTTACATTGAAAGGACGCGTGATCTGAGGCAGGACACGACATGTTTTATGGAGCGGGAGATGACCAAAGCGCATGTGCCACATGAAGGATGAGACAGGTTCGGCAGCAAGAGAAGAAATGCCAGCATATGGAGTCCGGGTTAAGCGATAGAGGTCACCTGCTCACGGCCACACCCAATCACCTTGCCCGTAAGGATGCCCTGAAATACAAGTGAAGATGGGTCAAAAATAGCTCGACAATGTAAATCCTTTGTAATCTGACTAATAGATAATAAATTCATAGAAAAGTCAGGTGCGTGCAACACATTCTGTAAATGCATAGAGGGTGTCAAACTAATCTCCCCCTGTCCTGTAATTAGGGAATGAGTTCCATCTGCAATAACCACTGTGCGTCCTGGAGGAACATGTCTGTATGCTTTAAGTTGATCCATGTCTCCACACAAGTGATGCATGGCACTGGAATCCATAATCCATTTAACTACATCGGATTGACAACTGCTAGTGAGCGCATAAGTACTACCTGAAGTACTGAAGGAGGCTTAAGCAACCACATTAGAGTGACTCCCAGAGGCTGAGGAAGACATGACAGGACTGACTGGAGGTATAATGCCCCTCAATCATGCTATAAGATCATCAAACCGCTGATCCATAGAAGAGGCAGCTGGAGGCTCAATCTGTTCAGCCACACGAGCAGAGGCAGGAAATCCATGCTTAGAGTAGCATGTATCTTCGGTATGTCCAGAACGATGGCAAAAAATGCTGGGCTGACGAACACGACCTCTTCTGCTGCGTGGTCCTCGTCCACGAAACTGAGAAGAGCCTCCTCGACCTCGAGAGGCAGCCATCACTGAAGAAGTCTGACTGGCAATGGAAGATGGAACAATGATCCGACTGAGCCTACGGAAGGCTTCCTCCATCGGAGGAATAGTAGAGTCTGTCAAAATCTAAGAACATGCCGCCTCATACTCAGTATTAAGGGCTGCCAGCAACACACCAACCATGGTGGCATTCCGATAAGTCTTCTGCTGCTCAGGGGTAGATGTCAGAGGCATGAAGCTATAGAGCTTCTCAAACATCCCACACAAGGACGTATATAGCGAGTGGAGAGGACGTCCATTCTATTTAATACTAAAGATATCATGCTAGAGCTGTAGAATCTTTGTCTCATTCTTCGCCTGTGAATAAGTGGCAGCAAGAATATCCCACATCGCCTTGGCTGTGAGTTGATGGAGTATATCATTGGCGATGCCAATGTACCTGAAAGTCAAACCATGGCATATCGCCTCCCATGAGGCGTTAACCTCAGTCTTCTCGGCCAGTTCTTCCTCGGTAAGACTGTGTTTCTTACATGTAGACTTCATCATGCTCATGAACTGCATAGCTCACAGTTCATGGTTTGACCCATCCGTCTTTACTATAGGCGCATGACCTCTGAAGGCACCTATGGAGGGAACCTCGACCTTGCTTTCTGACATGACGGCTCGAGAAGACTAGAGATGAAGACTAGATACGGTCTTGTCTACATTGACATAGAGAGATATGATTGCATGTGTAGACTCATGCAACCAATCTCATCAAACAAAAAAAAACTCGGAGACGTCGCTTTTAGAGGAAGGTTGCGGTGCTTGTGGAAAGAGGCGAGGCCGGACGGTGGTGCAACCTGCGTGAGAGAGGGGGCGAAAGTACAACCCGCGTGGAAGGGATGGGGGGCTACAGGACCCCGGGCGGCGGCGCAGCCTGTGTTCAAGAGGGCCGTGAGGGCCTAGGCGGCTGGGGCGGCGGCGCCCTGCGTGGGTAGGTGCAGGCGCCTGACGCAAACGGCGACGTCCTGCGTGGGCAGGGGCAGGCAGTGCCCTACGTGGAGAGGAGAGAGTGGGGAGGGGGGTGCTTAGGGTTAGGGTTTCGGAGCTCCGGTCTAGGACCACCGCTCTAATACCATGTTGGGAAAAAATGAAAAGATGTTTATTCCTTGAGCCCTAGGCTCTCTTATATAGAGAGAGGCCTATGGGCGAATTACATAGAGTAGATAGAAGAACCGAAAAATATATATAAGGTACAGAAATATAGAATATATCTCGAAAACATGCAATGCAACTGATACCCAATTTTAGTAAAGCATTTATAGTTCCTTGTATCTTGCTTGTTTTAGCCTTTAGCACCACATCTCAACAACAATCATAAGCAGTAAGGGATTTCTATTATCCTTCTCAGAGTACCTAAGACATAGTCTTATGTCTTTTAAGATATCTCTAGATGAGACTTTGAGATCACTATCTCTAAGTCTTGTCTTTCAAGACAACTTTGAGATACCTCTCTCTAAAGTCTGGTGTCTTTGAAGATGTTTTTATTGCTGCAATCAAGTGTTTTCTCTCCATAGTGGGATTGACAACTATTTACTACTCCCACTACATGACATGCATCTGATTTTCTACATATAATGGCATTATTGGCATATACCAAGCTTCTTATAACCGATTCAAGGATATGCAGCTATAGCATTCACATCCTAAACACTTTGAGGTGTTATCCCTTTAGATAGGTCGTAACCATATCTTAAGGGAATGAAGCCTTTCTTGGAATTTCGTATATGGAATATGTCCAAGATGTACCTCTGATGTGACGATCCAGTTGCCCTCTTTTTTTGCTTCTGAACAAATTCAGAAGTAAGCAAGGTTTAAAAAAGTGTGAGGCGGTCCGAGGCATTTTTCCGAAATTGAGGTGTAACATCCGGGATCCGCGTAAACCCGAACTCGACCCGAATAAGGTTTAAATAACCCAATAAAGTTATCTGACAATATTAGATAACCTAAAACGATCATTGGTCGAGAATCAAAAGTTGTTCGGGCGAAATAGACCAAAAATCGATCGCTTCGTAATTCAAGCCGAGAAAAGCCGCGACGCAAATTCGGAGACCGCGAAATGAACCGAGACCGTCATTAGATCCGATTCGACGAAACAAGAACAACGGAATTGACCGTTCGTCAATCGGAGGTCCTTTGATATTTTTAAAATCACAAAATTTAATCCTAAGCAAAAACCGTATCCGAAAATTTCGGGGGTTCAAAACCCAACCGAAAGTATATTAATATTATACTCATATTGATCGTCGTCCAGAGACGATCAAGATGAGATATTTCGCAACGAAATCCGATGCTCGAGGTACGCATACGGTCTATTTGAAGTATTTCAAATATGGAGAATTTTGTAAAAAAAATATTTAATTAATTTAATTTTTCTGCAACGGCAGACTGTAAAGACTGTACAACAGTTTTTCTTATGGCTTAATATTTCCCCCCCACTAGGTCCTCTTTACTCTTGACAACACAACATTTCTTTTCCTCCATGTGGCAAGTAGCATGTTCTCTTCTCTCCTTATTAATACCACATCTTTTCCCTTATTCTTAGAATCTTTTCACCAAATCTCTCCAAAGTTCCAGCCGAAGAGCTCCCTGTTATACCCCTCTTCCAAGCAACCCACGGCTGCTCCATTGGAATCAAACTGCTGCTGCAAGGAAGCCCTCAAAGGTTGTTACTTCCTTTCCTGATACTGGGAATTTTTGCTGCTCCTGGAGCCAATGCTGAGCAGCAACTATTGCTGCCCTCTCTTGCAAGGTGCTGTGTCAGCCACACTGCAATCAGCTGTTGCATACTTGAAGGCAATCCCACTTGAAATTTCTTTGTAGTAGCTTTTTGCTACTGCAGGTACCTCTCCAAGGATCCCACTGCATGCAATTATATCTTCAAATATGAGATTTCATAGGTACAATCCCATAACCTCTCCTATTGCTGCCATGCATGCTCAATTTCACCTAATTTGTTTCTTTGCAATGATTGATGATAGACAAGAACATCTCCTTTGAAATAAGATGTTGATGATATGTCTTGTTCTTGTCAAATAGTTCCAACGTGTGTACATCAATGGGAAGAATACTAATTAAGAAACTAGGAAATTTCCTGGAGTTTTAGTTATCCCTTAAAAGATACAGTGTAGATTTCTATCTGTGTACCTCGAATCTTAAAATTTCATCATAGTCATATTTTGTTTCTACTAAATTCACATATGGTTACCCTTAAACATTTATAAACTCTGGTAAGGTAAACAAAATTATAGATTTACATACACAGATATGCCTGACCTTTCTGTCACTTAGCTATTAAGTGCTTCCAGTTTGAAGAAGGAGGGAATTGTATGTTTCATTTAAATGAATGATAGGTATAGAGTTCTGGACTATGTTAAGTAGTAGCATTATATGTGAGATGGGTAATAGTATGAGCTCCTGGTTTAAAAAAAATGATAGTTTACATTATGATTCTAGAGAAGAAAATTTTAGTTATATTATTGAGGCATCAAAAATTATCAAGCACTTCACATTACAAGATTCTGTTTGGTAACCTGCAGGATTTTTTTTCATATTTCAATTACTTTCTTTATCTGGCACTGAAATTTTGAGTATTGTAGAGGATATTATCCGTGCATACATGTTAGGTTCTTATTCTTATCTTCTCTTCGATGAATATTTCACAACAAGAATCCTGAGCATGATTGGGACTAGTATAATATGTCTTGTAAACTTTTACTCAAACATGAATTTAGGATGGAGAGGAATGATGCATGACCTAACACATGAAGGTGGTGACATGATAGTTTAATTTGTAGATTTGCAATATTCATATATTCCTAATTGTTTTTTTTTGAAGTTCCCAATATTGAAACATTATTGTTATTTGGGTATCACACATACCTAAGGAAGAAAAGAAATAAAATTCGCAATTGTATGGGACACAACTATGATACAATGAGGGTTATATACAGTCCTAATAAAAAGCATACATTTTTCAAAGATAAATTCACAACACAAGCCTATTGAATCCTGCAACCTCTCCATAAATAAACGGCATACTGTTTTCTCTTTTTCACACATCCGCATCCTTCGAATTTCCACTCTTTAGTACCTCTAAGAAATTCCATATATTTACAGTATGGGTAATAGTTCTAAAAAAAATCATCAACTCATGCTTTGAGGATGGCATAACCATATTGGAAAGTTTTGAAAAAAAAACAAATAATTGAATATAAATACCCTTCTTGTATAAAGCCAACAAATGATTTCCTACGACATTATGAATAGAAATCCTCAATCAAATTATCCTGGATATAATCTTCTATTTACATATCACTAAAAGTTAAGTTATGCCAAATACCTAGATACGTAAGTCGGCTATAAGAGATGCTGAAAAAGGTTCGAAAAGTCATGGAAGAAATGAAAATGATGAATCAGTGATGACTAAAAATAACTAGTGCCAGTCATGGTGATCTCTACACCTGACCGTGCGAGGGCGCGGTGACCCTCAACTGGGCGGGAGAATAGGAAGCCCAGTTAGGGCAGCGGCCGCTTAATGTGCGGGTCTAGGATCCCAGTCCTTCGATTTTTACGCGAGCTCGCAGTGTTTTTACGCCTCGTTGGGATCCTGATTTTAGACCATTCCGCTGACCCTCTGTTTTAGGATACCCAGGCTTGGATCCTTGGTTTTTTAGTTTTACGTACGAGCTCGGTTGCCCGTACTAGTCGGGCCGTTTTCTAGAGCGACTTTTCCGGGAAGTCTCTCTCACCTGTCTCAGTGGCGTAGTTTGGGAGTAGATCTATCCCTCTATTGGACCGTCCTTCCAACTAGATGGCGAGACGGAAGAGCCATTTGTAGGCTTCTTCACCGCTTGAGTTTTTCTTTCGCCAACAGACTTGACGATTCTACATGCAGATCATCCGTATCTAGATCTAAATCACCTAAGGTCGCATCTGAGACAGTTGAAGTTGAAAAATGAGAGATTTTTAAATCCAAAGTTATGTCGATAGAAAATGATTATCCATTAGATCTGAAAATTAAGTCAATTCAAATTCATCTTCCACATTGTCAAAATCCACACTGATGATATATAGTCTATATGATAATATAGATACATATATATATACACATACCCTTATACAAATATGAATATTTAGTTACAAAATAAATATGTGATATATGAAAAGTGTTGGAATATTGGGCACTTATGGGAAATACAACATTGAAAAACCTTTTTACTTATGCAAGTAGATGTAAATAGTGCTTATTCAACCTTTCTACTTGCTCTCTTTTGCACATTAAATTACTTGTTATTTATTTTAAACTACGGGTTTGTATTCACGTTTGTGACCCCTCTTCTTCCTTGCACGCATGGCAGGCAAGAGGCCTGCTGATCAGTAGCTGTTCATGTTTCCAGGAGACAGGGTATACACCAGACGGTATGAATTATTTTGTTCAGTTTTTAATTCACATTATAATGTAAATGCTATCTCTTTTGTTCAGTCAGATCTTTTGGGATATTGTATGTACTAGCAGACATTGTACATGTTGTAAAAATTATATGAAAATTAATGAAAAGAATTTCTGGTGTCATAGGTCTCTATTATCTTGTGGTTGTGAATGTGAATGTCTTATATAGCTTCAACGAAAAAAATTTTTTCCCTGTTTTGGTGTTGCTTATGCGATCTTGTGTGAATGAAATGCCGCAAAAGAAGCGTAAACGGGTACCCGGATCCTCGGGGGTCCAATAATTTGGTATCAGAGCAGTGATACCCCGATACGCACATTCGCAGTATCTCAATTCCGATCGCATTAAATTCTCGGATAGCGACAGTCTTCCGACTTGTCGTGAGTCCGAGAAGGGAAATATGACATTCATATTCAATAACCACAGATGTCATCAATTTCATTAATTTTCATATTATATCCCAAGAAAAGAAAAGCATTTATGATAAGTATCTGTCTATGGCATTTTTATGACTAATTATGGTTCTCATGCAGAGCCTTGGCATCTCGACCCGGTCAGGAGACGACTGACCAGTTGGCACGCATACTGACTGCCCTTACCGACCTCCAGCAGCAGCAGGCTGCCATGCGAGGTCAGCAGGAGCAGATTTTGGCTCAGCAGATTGAGATTGCCGACAAGCAGACAGATATAGAGATGAGGTTTGAGGAAGTACCATCCATCACAGGATGGGATACGGCAGGATCAGCACCAGTCCGTTGAGGTCGAGCAGCCTCATCCTGATGATCCACTTGAGGAGATACCTGAGCATGGAGCTGATGATGCGGACTTGGACAGGGAGCAGGACCCTGTTGACTTTGCTGACGAGGGTGCCCACGAGTACTCAGCTATTCACAGGCACCGGTCCGTTTTTACGTCCTACCAGCGGGCCAACATACCCTTGTTCGAGGGCACAGGTTCACCAGATGTTGCTGAACAGTGGTTGAAGCGAGTGATGAAGGTGCTCAGGATGATTCGCACGCCACGAGACATGCGGCTATCTTTCATGGAGTACTCACTTACAGACTTTGCTGAGAGATGGTGGGATGCCGTAGTATCTGAGTTAGGCCGAGAGCCTATGTGGGACGATTTCGAGACGAAGTTCAGAGCCCACTTCTTTTCTGCGAAGTGGAAGGAGTCCCAGCGCCGAATTTTTGCAGAGCTTCGTCAGGGACAGATGACTGCCAGAGATTACTTTATCCGATACACATAGCTGTCACGGCATATACGAGCAGCTGACGCATTTCCAGAGGAGAATCTGGAAAAGTTCATTGGCGGCATGCGAGAGGAGGTACAGGCGAAGCTGGCAGGGCTACACATCACTTCCATCTCCGAGGCTACCGATGCTGCGGAGAAGTTCGAGGACATTAAAGGGAGACGTTTCGGGAGCTCGTCTGGAGCAGCGCCTAGACCGCGGCGATCTTTTGGACCGATACATCGACCATTTCAGCAGCAGAGGCCAGACAGACGGTTCTGACCTACAGGTTCGTCCTTCACAGGCAGTGCTCGCTCTTCTCCATCGACTACTCTAGGAGGAGCACTCGTCGGACGTGGCATAGAGTCCGCTCGACCATCTGGGTCACAACGAGCAGATAGACCACCTGCAGGACTAGCCCGGAGCATAGACACCGCCACTCCACCTACCAGACCAGTCAGATGTTATCGATGTCACGAGTGGGGGCATTATCGATCACAGTGCCCACAGGTTTCTGGTGAGCCTCAACCACAACCTTCACAGTCGCAGCCTCAGGCACAACGTTCAGGGAGTTTCCGTGGCAGGAACTCCAACTTTAGGCGACCGCAGCAGAGACAGACGCAGAGTGTGGCAGGTTCCAGTGCCGCACCAGCCAGGCAGGGGCAGATACACGCAGTTACTGAGGAGCAGGCACGTTCAGCCGCTACCGTGGTGAAAGGTATGGTCTCAGTCTTGGGCCGACCTTTCCATGTCTTATTTGATTCTGGTGCGACACACTCTTTTCTTGCTTTGAGGCTACTTGCTTCTTTAGGTAGAGTCGCAGAGACTCTCTCTTCTCCATATCACATCCGAGGGCTAGGTGGCCAGTTATTCATTATTTCACTGATAGTCAGGCACTTGCCCGTACTGATTGGCGGTCACGAGATGATCGCAGATTGTCTACTTCTGCAGCTTGATGAGTTCGACTTGATTTTGGGCATGGATTGGTTATCCGCTCATCATGCACTGGTTGATTGCTTTAGGAAGAAAATTATCTTCAGGATTTCTGATCTACCCGAGTTTACTTTTGAGGGTACTTTGCGTGACTCCACCATGGAATACATTTCAGTGTTGCGAGCCCAACGACTTGTTGATCAGGGTTGTGATTCATACCTTGCATTTGTACGGGAGGTATCTGATCAGGAGCCGATGACACAAGGCATCCGAGTAGTATCAGAATACCCTGACGTATTTCCTGATGAGCTACTAGGACTACCTCCTGAGAGAGAGATCGAGTTTGAGATCACATTGCTGCCAGATACACAACCGATCTCTATGGCACCATATCGCATGGCACCAGCCGAGTTGAAAGAGCTGAAGGTGCAGCTACAGGAGTTACTTGATTTGGGATTCGTGAGGCCGAGCACTTTACCTTGGGGTGCTCCGGTTCTATTTGTCAGGAAGAAAGATAGATCCATGAGACTGTGCATCGATTACAGGCAGCTGAACAAGAGAACGGTGAAGAACCGTTATCCTTTGCCACGCATCGATGATTTGTTCGACCAGCTTCAGGGATCTTCGGTTTTCTCGAAGATCGATCTTCGCTCAGGCTACCATCAGCTGAGGATTCGTGAGTCAGATATTCCGAAGACAGCTTTCAGGACTCGCTATGGGCATTACGAGTTTGTAGTGATGCCGTTTGGGCTCACCAATGCACCTGCGGCTTTCATGGATATGATGAACCGTATTTTCCGTCCATACATGGACAAGTTTGTAGTGGTGTTCATCGATGATGTGCTCATCTACTCAGGGAATGAATGTGATCATGCGAATGATCTACGGATTATTTTAGATACATTGCGGGAGCACAAGCTATATGCCAAGTTAAGCAAGTGCGAGTTCTGGTTGTCCCAGGTCTCATTTCTCGGGCATATCATTTCTGGAGCAGGCATTGCAGTTGATCCTGCGAAGATAGATGTAGTTAAGTCTTGGGAGCAACCCAAGACAGTTACTCAGATTCGGAGCTTCCTTGGGCTAGCAGGTTATTACAGACACTTCGTCAGCGGATTTTCACGCATTGTTCGTCCTCTAACACGACTGACGCAGAAGGGAGTCCCATTTATTTGGGACGATTCATGTGAGCAGGCCTTCCAGACACTGAAGGAGAGGTTGACTACAGCGCCTATTCTCGCTCTTCCTTCAGGCACTCAGGACTATGCAGTCTACACAGATGCATCTGGAGAAGGTCTAGGAGCAGTGTTGATGCAGAGAGGACAGGTGATTGCTTACGCATCACGGCAGTTAAGGCCGCATACCCCACACATGATTTGGAGTTGGCGGCAGTTGTCTTCGCCTTGAAGATCTGGCGCCACTATCTTTATGGGTTGAATTTTGAGATCTTTACAGACCACAAGAGTCTGAAGTACATCTTTGATCAGAAGGAGCTGAACATGAGGTAGCGCAGATGGCTCGAGCTGCTGAGGGATTCTGATTGCACGATCTCTTACCATCCTGGTAAGGGAAACGTGGTGGCTGATGCACTCAGCAGGAGAGCGCATGATGATGGTATGGCGAACTGGCTATATACATGGGATATGCTTGCCGCTTTGACCGATTGACATCCTCAGGAGAACGCATCCATTTCTACTGCCGTGCCTCCACGATACAACAGTCTTTGGGATCGTATTGTAGATGGACAGAAGACAGATCCTTGGATCCGAGATAGATACATGCGCGCCATCAAGGATGAATTTGATGACTTTGTTGTGATGGAGTCTATTTTATGGAAGGCAGGACGGGTCGTTGTACCCAATGACGAACAGCTTCGCAGAGACATTTTGGATGAGGCACACAGTTCACGGTTATCTATCCATCCAGGTAGCACAAAGATGTACCATGATCTGCGTCGACATTTCTGGTGGGATATGATGAAGCGCGATGTGGCGTAACATGTCAGCAGATGCATGACCTGTAAGATGGTCAAGGATGAGCACAGGAGAACGCCAGGATTACTGCAGTCTCTCCTCATTCCCGAGTGGAAGTGGGAGAGCATTTCTATGGATTTTGTCACGGGATTGCCGAAGACACAAGGTGGCCATGATTCCGTTTGGGTCGTTGTTGATAGGTTGACCGAGTCAGCCCATTTCATACCTGTCAACACGACTTACACTCCATCCAGATTGGCCAAGCTGTATGTGCAGAACATCATCAGACTACATGGTATACCACGAGAGGTGGTGTCTGACAGGGATTCGAGGTTTACTTCACACTATTGGCACAAGTTCATGTCAGCACTACAGACAGAGCTGAAGATGAGTTATGCCTATCATCCGCAGACAGCCGGGAAGAGTGAGCGCACCATTCAAACATTGGAAGATTTACTACGCGCTTGCACTTTAGAGTGGAAAGGGTCCTGGAAGGACCATCTGCCATTAGTGTAATTCACGTATAACAACAGCTTTCATTCCAGTGTAGGCATGGCACCATTCGAAGCCCTATACGGGCGGAGATGCCTCACGCCTCTCAGTTGGCGTGAGGTAGGTGATCATGCTCTCTATTCCGTAGATCTCCTGGAGGAGACCGCGAGAGCTGTTGATCTTGTGAGACGGAGGCTTCTGACGACACAGAGTCGTCGAAGAGTTATGCAGACCGTCGGAGGAGAGACTTAGAGTTTCAGGTAATCTAATTATTTTCTCTTCGTCCACTCAATTATGATATATATGTTCAACTTAATCTCATACTAATGACATTCCTATAAAGTATAGGTTGGAGATTGGGTATTTCTCCGTGTATCTCCCATGAAGGGAGTGTAGAGATTCGGTGTTCGTGGCAAATTGGCGCCGCGATATGTTGGAACATTTGAGATTCTGGCTAAAGTGGGGAAGGTTGCATACCGAGTAGCCCTTCCTCCACATCTTTCCGGCATTCACGACGTCTTCCACGTATCCAACCTGAGGAAGTATGTGCATGACCCTCGACACATTATCAATTACGAGAATCTCGATGTAGAGCCAGATCTGACTTATTATGAGAAGCCAGTCCAGATACTTGATCATGCTGTGAAGAAGCTTCGCAGCAAAGAGATTCCATTGGTCAAGGTTTTGCGGCACCGTCATGGCGTCGAAGAGGCGACGTGGGAGACCGAAGCCGACATGCGGGCACGATACCCGCAACTTTTCTGAGGTAAAAATCAAAACAAGCTTTTAGATATATGTTAAATTATATGGCTTGTTTTCTCTTTGAGGTTCTTATAGGTTCAAAACCCTTTGAGGTTTTTATGGACATATAAAATCCCAACAAGATACTTAATGACCTTGACCCGAGTCTTGAGGATGAGACTCCCTTTGAGGTTTTTATAATTGTAACATCCGGGATCTGCGTAAACCCGAACTCGACCCGAATAAGGTTCGAATAACCCAATAAAGTTATCTGACAATATTAGATAACCTAAAACGATCATTTGATCGAGAATCAAAAGTTGTTCGTGCAAAATCGATCAAAAATCGATCGCTTCGTAATTCGTGCCGCGAAAAGCAGCGACGCAAATTCGGAGACCGCGAAACGAACCGAGACCGTCATTAGATCCGATTCGACGAAACAAGATCAACGGAATTGACCGTTCGTCAATCGAAGGTCGTTTGATATTTTTAAAATCACAAAATTTAATCTTAAGCAAAAACCGTATCCGAAAATTTCGGGGGTTCAAAACCCAACCGAAAGTATATCAATATTATACTCATATTGATCGTCGTCCAGAGACGATCAAGACGAGATATTTCGCAACGAAATCTGATGCTCGAGGTACACATACGGTCTATTTGAAGTATTTCAAATATGGAGAATTTTGTAAAAAAAATATTTAATTAATTTAATTTTTCTGCAACGGCAGACTGTAAAGACTGTACAACAGTTTTTCTTATGGCTTAATATTTTCCCCCCACTTGGTCCTCTTTACTCTTGACAACACAACATTTCTTTTCCTCCATGTGGCAAGTAGTATGTTCTCTTCTCTCCTTATTAATACCACATCTTTTCCCTTATTCTTAGAATCTTTTCACCAAATCTCTCCAAAGTTTCAGCCGAAGAGCTCCCTGTTATACCCCTCTTCCAAGCAACCCACGGCTGCTCCATTGGAATCAAACTGCTGCTGCAAGTAAGCCCTCAAAGGTTGTTACTTCCTTTCCTGATACTGGGAATTTTTGCTGCTCCTGGAGCCAATGTTGAGCAGCAACTATTGCTGCCCTCTCTTGCAAGGTGCTGTGTCAGCCACACTGCAAGCAGCTGTTGCATCCTTGAAGGCAATCCCACAGGAAATTTTTTGTAGTAGCTTTTTGCTACTGCAGGTACCTCTCCAAAGATCCCACTGCATGCAATTATATCTTCAAATCTGAGATTTCATAGGTACAATCCCATAACCTCTCCTATTGCTGCCATGCATACTCAATTTCACCTAATTTGTTTCTTTGCAATGATTGATGATAGACAAGAATATCTCCTTTGAAATAAGATGATGATGATATGTCTTGTTCTTGTCAAATAGTTCCAACGTGTGTACATCAATGGGAAGAATACTAATTAAGAAACTAGGAAATTTCCTGGAGTTTTAGTTATCCCTTAAAAGATACAGTGTAGATTTCTATCTGTGTACCTCGAATCTTAAAATTTCATCAGTCATATTTTGTTTCTACTAAATTCACATATGGTTACCCTTAAACATTTATAAACTCTGGTAAGGTAAACAAAATTATAGATTTACATACACAGATCTGCCTGACCTTTCTGTCACTTAGCTATTAAGTGCTTCCAGTTTGAAGAAGGAGGGAATTGTATGTTTCATTTAAATGAATGATAGGTATAGAGTTTTGGACTATGTTAAGTAGTAGCATTATATGTGAGATGGGTAATAGTATGAGCTCCTGGTTTAAAAAAAATGATAGTTTACATTATGATTCTAGAGAAGAAAATTTTAGTTATATTATTGAGGCATCTAAAATTATCAAGCACTTCACATTACAAGATTCTGTTTGGTAACCTGTATTACAGGATTTTTTTTCATATTTCAATTACTTTCTTTATCTGGCACTGAAATTTTGAGTATTGTAGAGGATATTATCCGTGCATACATGTTAGGTTGTTATTCTTATCTTCTCTTCGATGAATATTTCACAACAAGAATCCTGAGCATGATTGGGACTAGTATAATATGTCTTGTAAACTTTTACTCAAACATGAATTTAGGATGGAGAGGAATGATGCATGACCTAACACATGAAGGTGGTGACATGATAGTTTAATTTGTAGATTTGCAATATTCATATATTCCTAATTGTTTTTTTTGAAGTTCCTAATATTGAAACATTATTGTTATTTGGGTATCACACATGCCTAAGGAAGAAAAGAAATAAAATTCGCAATTGTATGGGACACAACTATGATATAACGAGGGTTATATACAATCCCAATAAAAAGCATACATTTTTCAAAGATAAATTCACAACACAAGCCTATTGAATCCTGCAACCTCTCCATAAATAAATGGCATACTGTTTTCTCTTTTTCGCACATCTGCATCCTTCGAATTTCCACTCTTTAGTATCTCTAAGAAATTCCATATATTTACAGTATGGGTAATAGTTCTAAAAAAAATCATCAACTCTCATGCTTTGAGGATGGCATAACCATATTAGAAAGTTTTGAAAAAAAACAAATAATTGAATATAAATACCCTTCTTGTATAAAGCCAACAAATGATTTCCTACGACCATTATGAATAGAAATCCTCAATCAATTTATCCTGGGTATAATCTTCTATTTACATATCACTAAAAGTTAAGTTATGCCAAATACCTAGATACGTAAGTCGGCTATAAGAGATGCTGAAAAAGGTTCGAAAAGTCATGGAAGAAATGAAAATGATGAATCAGTGATGACTAAAAATAAATAGTGCCAGTCATGGTGATCTCTACACCTGACCGTGCGAGGGCGCGGTGACCCTCAACTGGGCGGGAGAATAGGAAGCCCAGTTAGGGCAGCGGCCGCTTAATGCGCGGGTCTAGGATCCCAGTCCTTTTTCGGTTTTTACGCGAGCTCGTAGTGTTTTTACGCCTCGTTGGGATCCTGATTTTAAACCATTCCGCTGACCCTCTGTTTTAGGATACCCAGGCGGGGGATCCTCGGTTTTTCAGTTTTACGTACGAGCTCGGTTGCCCGTACTAGTCGGGCCATTTTCTAGAGCGACTTTTCCGGGAAGTCTCTCTCACCCGTCTCAGTGCGTAGTTTGGGAGTAGACCTATCCCTCTATTGGACCGTCCTTCCAACTAGAGGGCGAGACGGAAGAGCCATTTGTAGGCTTCTTCACCGCTTGAGTTTTTCTTTCGCCAACAGACTTGGCGATTCTACATCCAGATCATCCGTATCTAGATCTAAATCACCTAAGGTCGCATCTGAGACAGTTGAAGTTGAAATTAGAGAGTTTCAAATCCAAAGTTATGTCGATAGAAAATGATTATCCATTAGATCTGAAAATTAAGTCAATTCAAATTCATCTTCGAATCCACAGTGATGATATCTAGTCTATATGATAATATAGATACATATATATATACACACATACCCTTATACAAATATGAATATTTAGTTACAAAATAAATATGTGATATATGAAAAGTGTTGGAATATTGGGCACTTATGGGAAATACAACATTGAAAAACCTTTTTACTTATGCAAGTATATGTAAATAGTGCTTATTCCACCTTTCTGCTTGCTCTCTTTTGCACATTAAATTACTTGTTATTTATTTTAAACTACGGGTTTGTATTCACATTTGTGACTCCTCTTCTTCCTTGCACGCATGGCAGGCAAGAGGCCTGCTGATCAGTAGCTGTTCATATTTCCAGGAGACAGGGTATATACCAGACGGTATGAATTATTTTGTTCAGTTTTTGATTCACATTATAATGTAAATGCTATCTCTTTTGTTCAGTCAGATTTTTTGGGATATTGTATGTACTAGCAGACATTGTACATGTTGTAAAAATTATATGAAAATTAATGAAAAAAAATTCTGGTGTCATTGGTCTCTATTATCTTGTGTTTGTGAATGTGAATGTCTTATATAGCTTCAATGAAAATTTTCCCCCCTATTTTGGTGTTGCTTATGCGATCTTGTGTGAATGAAATGCCGCGAAAGAAGCGTAAACGGGTACCCGGATCCTCGGGGGTCTAATATGAGGCGAGGCGTAAGCCTCGAGGCGGTTGAAGCGTAAGCCTCAGTTTTTCGGAAAAAAATAAAATTAAAGCAAAATACATTGAAAAAAGTATATAATAATATTAAGCTTTGCCTAAAACACGTTCAAGAATGATTTAAAATTAGTAGAAGATACACTACCTAAGCAATGAAGGCATTGAAGTTCAAAAAAAGTAATACTAAGCCACAAATATACGGAATATTAAGTTCCAACTCCAACTTCAATGATTCTATACGAGTATTGAATTAAAGTCTATACTTAATACTAAAGTACAATAGAAACCGTAATTTTTAGTGTTCGAAGTAAAAAATAATATGAATTGAATCCCGCATGAATTGAATCCCGACCTTTTGACTTGCTAGACGTAGTTGGAGAACCGTCATATGCATCCCCTCCTGCCATATCATACCCCAACAAGACGGGGGGTCTCGCTGCCTGGCCAGCGAGCCTGTGGGGGGGGAGGGGGGTCTAGGGAGGAGCTGGTGCGCTCCCCATGCGGGGGTGTGGGGGCAACGCTCCCGACGATTTTTTACTACCGATATTATTTTTATTCAGTTATTTACAATAAAACTTAATAATTATTTTACTTCACATGTTTATTTTTCAGCATTGCTTCTTTATATATGTGATAACTATTCTAAAATTCACAACTTATGCAACCAAATAACAACATCAAGTTGCAAACTTGCAATTAATATAAAATATTTATTACAATTCAAACAAAAACCTGTGTGCAATAGAACTAATATGTGTAGATGTATGATAAATTGAATATGATGTATACAAGATCATGGAGCTTCGCTTATTTCAAGCGATCTCTTCTCTTTGCATGGAGCTATATATGGAAATATAGAATGTTTAATATGAAAACAAAAACACAAACATAAAAAATATAATGCTTACGGAAAAATAAGGTCATGTGCAAAGCTCATAACCAAAAATGTAAAAAAAACCTCGTACTCGAGGCTTACGCCTCCGCCTCACCTCGAGTGCCTCAGACGAAGCTGAGGCGTACGCCCCACCAACCGGACCTAAGGTGTGTGCCTTGGGGCGCTTTTGACGCGCCTCGCCTCGAGGCACCTTTTTTTAAAATCGTGGAATTAAGATTTAAGAGGCATCCTTGAGATCATTTATCTCAAAGACATGTGATGACCAAATTATAAACACTTATCATCATCCTTATATCATTATAACAGATTAGGGTTTCATTTGCATTTAGCACGATGAATACAATAGCACTCCTACTTAGCTTCATATGGTACATCAAGAATATGTCTTAAATCATAACCTTTATAATTTCGTCAAATCTGATGTTTCAACTACGAGAAGCTTTGTTTAATCCCATGGATGGAGTTCCTTAGCTTGCATACTTCGCTTTAACTATAAACCCATAGGGTTCCTTTATATGAATATCCTCATTGAGGTATCTGTTAGAGTATGCGTCAGCATGTTGGTAATTGGATCCCTCTAGGGTTCAATTACCACACCCTCTTATGTTTAGTTTTGCATCGGTTTTTCATGGGACTGAAAATCCAGTTGGGGCTATATAAGAAGCTCCACATCCATTGTATCAAATGAGAAACTTTAATAGAAGAATCAACCCTTAGGGCATGTTTGGTTATCAGGGTACCTAGGGGTACTATGGCATATCCCTAGCTCCAACCCTGCATTTCTGGGTTGGGATTACTTGTATTGACCCTATAATTTTTTTGGTATAATGATTTTTAACCTTGTTCAAAACACTTATTAACATAAAAAAACATATTATAATAATTAAAAAAAATTAATATAACACATAATCAGTGTCAAATCACATCACAATTATCATTCCAACCATCCCAACCCTCCAAACAGCTACTATTCCCAGGAGGATACCCCAACCCAGTAATCAAACATGCCCTTAGTGGTGTTCTCCTGTGGTTTCATCCCGCTCCTCACAGAGTAGGTTTCCATGTTAAATACCAGTGTTCTTTATTGTTCTTATCTGTTTATATATGTTATTACGCTTTCGCATTGTTAATTTCTAACATGGTATCAGAACTGGTTCAATTCTCGTGATTTTACTTTGTTTTCGTGATTTGTTCGATATTCGATTCTCGGTTATTATTGGAGATTAGTCTGAATTTTCAAAGTTCTAAAGATTTGTGTTCAAGATATGTTCTAAGTTATTGACCACCGATTCTAGCAAGATCATCAAGAGCATATCATCATCAACGTTAAGTTTCAGGTTTCTTTTTGAAACTCTCATCCTTCCAAGTTGCAGATCAAGCCATATTCAAGTTCTTCTAAGCACAAGCAGTGATGTTCCTGGCATCAAGAAAAGGATTTCCGTCCAATATCTAGGAGAGTCAGAGCGCACTTCTTCCGGCTAATTCCATAGTTTGTCCCTGAAGAGGGCTTTCTGTCCACCTCTTCGAGACCAAGGTCATTATAGGTTCCTCTATATATGCTTCTAGGGATTGGCAGCTAATCATACTTTGTTTTGGCCCTACGAGCCAAGCTAGTTCCCTTCCTACAGATAAAGAGGAGTTCCTCCTGGATTAGACGTTGGCAGCCTAGACTTCCCACACCTGACACTAGAAAGTAGGAAAGAGGGAGGAACTTTCACATATCGGGTTCTTGTGTGACTCAAAACCCTCGATCGGGTTTGTGTGCAAGAACAATAGAGGCATGATAACCCAGTTCTTTGAAGAAATTTTTCCTGAAACCCAACACAGTTCTCGATCGCATTTCTTGGTGGAGGCTGGGACCCTCTCTTCTCGCGCACACTCTAGGTGATGGTGGCGACAACCTCTTCTTCCCTCGTGTAGTCAGCACGAGGCCGATCACCTTGCACGTGATTGGTATGCCTCCATCAATTCTAGTTCACGCCAGCAACATCTGCTATTACATGTGAGTTGGAGTCCCACGACGGGGCTTCCTCTGACAGCATCCAAATCTCCATCCAACACCGCAATCTGCCCCAGATCGCGTGGGTGACAATGTTGCATCCCGGACATCAGCATCGAGGCACGATGGCCCCCACTCCAGGTGCCCGCATTTTGCTCATACAGCCTTGCGAAGGCGACGCCACCACCTCCTATCCTTCAGGCGGCATCACCTGCACCAACTCCTCACGATGAGGGCCACAATCATCTTTGACGGAGTGCACACGAATCCGAAGAGTTGCGGCGATAGAAGGTTCTCATTGAGAAACCCTGATTCCAGTTCTCTCGCTTACCTCCCTCTCACAACAACTTCAGATCATGAGCGGAAGCAGGAGGCACAAGGTTCCCTCCTAGCGGTGATGGGTTCCCTTCCCCGAAGTGAACCCTATTCTTGTAGAACGGGGGATGGGTTCCCAATCGGGAACCCTAAATAAGAGGATTTTTCATTATGAGCCTTGTGGGCTATTTCTGCCAAAAAAAAAACAAAAAAAGGCGGAGCATCATTCCACCATACTTGGGTTGCAGAGTATTCGTAAAAAAAGAGATAGAAGAGGAAGTAAGAGACATCATGAGGTTTATTCTTGTCCCATGCTGGGTTGGTACTTTTTTGGGCATGATTGGGCCACAGTTTCAAAAAGTAAAGGGAAAAATATTATTTTTTTTTGCAAAAGTTGCGTACAAAAAAACCCATACGAAGGAAAGAGGGGGAGACGACTAAAAATATAGTCGAGGAAAAAATTAATTTGAAAAAAGGAATCAGGGCAAAAGTGGAAAAATGATTGGTTTATGTGATTTTGTTTGTTTTTCTCCATCATCATGTCTTCTCCCAACTTGGTCAATGTCATTATTTTCCGACTAGTATGGGAGAACGGGGGAGTATGCATAGAGTTTTACGTGTCTCCAATTCAGATTCCAAGTCACATGTTAGACTCCACAGTTTAGATTCAGACTCTACATGTTTAAATTGTTTCTTACTTTGCAGTTTGATACACACATGTATGTGATCATCAATTGTGAGGTCCCCATATTTGATCTGGTTGTCTCGAGGTTTTCATGTGATCCATAAGGACTCCAGAGTAGAGTTCCCATTCTCTAAGCCATTGTGTGCTAGTGTTTTTTATGGTTTCATAGAGACTCCATATTAGAGATCACATTCTCTGAGCTAGTATGGGAGAGACCCGGTTCTCCGACGAGGAGATTTTTAGACTCAATTCTGTAGCGACTGTGGACTACGACAAAGATGTTTCCACGGCTTTTTCCAGTTCGACCCTTCAGAGAGATGGACCAGTTGTGGGCCAGATTTATCTAGGTGGAGACTCAATCCAGTTTCAGAGACTCTTATAGACATAATACAAAGCAAACGTTCTCCGACGAGGAGACCTAGTCCAGTTCACACTCCAACCCTTCATTTTCTGCTTACTAGTATGGCATGAAAAGCAACATCCTCAGCACACATCCAGTAGAGTATGAGTTGAATTGGTGTCTGTAATGTCTTGTATTGTGAGTGGGAGATTTCTTTCTATTTTGTCCAATCTGAGCATTGCATGCTCCAGCTTGACGGGGAGTGTTAGAGTATGCGTCAATAGGTGGGTAATTATATTCCTCCAGAGTCCAATTACCACACCCTCTTATGTTTAGTCCCACATCGGTTATTTGTGGGACTTGGAGATTCAGTGGGGCTATATAAGAAGCCCCACATCCATTGTATCAGATGAGAAACTTCAATAGAAGAATCAACCATTAGTGACGTTCTCTCATGATTTTGTTCTGCTCTTCACGGAGTAGGGTTCCACGATAAATCCTTATGTTCTTTATCGCTTTTATTTTTATCTATGATATTACGCTTCCGCATTGTCCATTTCTAACAGTATCCATTGAGGAAATGCAATCTTGATTTCCATCATAATCAAGTTGTAGCTATAATTAGCAATATTCTGATGGGCAAAAGAAATGCCACATAACAGTAAGTCTCATCGCAAGAGATGTCTTCTCTTTTTGTGTAGCCCTTAGCTACGAGCAATGCTTTGAAGGTCTATACCTTCCCATCAGGTTCTCTCTTTCTCTTGAAGATCCATTTACACCCAACGAGTTTGATCCATTTAGGTGTATCCTTGAGGGTCCATACATAACTGTAGAGAATATTATGTAGTCGGTGTATCATTCTCTATTTTTATTTTCCCGATAACCTTTTATGTAATTTACCCATGGGTCCTCTCTAGCCAAGGGTTCTATGGAATAAACAGATTGCTCAGTTCCACCAACATGGTATCAGAGCCAAAACCCTAACCCTACCCTAAAACCCTACCACCGCCGCCCCCCTCTCCCTCCCTCCATTTCTCGGCACCGCCGCCACCACCCCTCACCTTAGGGCGCCGCCGTCGCCATTCCGCTCCCCTTCTCCCGCCGCCACCGGCCCCTTCATTGCCGGCCCTCCACCGCCGGCCCTCTACCGTCGGCTCTCCACCGTCGCCCCCTCTCCAACATAGGGGACCTCCACTGCAGGGTTCCCTCCCCTTCAACGCCGATGCCCCTTCTTCTGTCGGCCTCTCTCTCTCTCCATGGATTTGAGTGCGTAAAGTCTACATATGCACTCAAATCCTATCAAGTTTATGTAGACACTTGTTTCTCGTCTACAATCCTTAGTTCTTTGTCTCCGGCAACATGTCAGAAAGCAAAATCGATATGCCCTCCATAGGCGCATTTAAAGGTTCAGCACCAATAGTCAAGATGGATGGGACGAACCATGAGCTCTAGGCGATGCAGTTCATGAGTCTCTTGAAGTCGAACGGTAAGAAGCATATTCTTACCGAGGAAGAGCCGGCAGAGAAGACTGGGATCTATGCCTCCTGGGAGGCTGATGATTCATATGCCAAGGTTTGGCTGTCAGGCACGTTGTCGATGGAGATTGCCAATGATGTCCTTCATCAGCCCACTGCTAAGGCAAAGTGGGATATACTGGCCGCCACATATTTACAGGTGCGGAATGAGACCAAGATGTTACAACTCCGGCATGACATTTTCACAATGAAGCAGAATGGGCTACCGCTTCGCTCTTTGTATACATCCCTAAGGGTGATGTTTGAGAAACTCTATAGCACTATTCCCCTCACGGCTACCCCTGAGCAACAGAAGACCTTCCGGAATGCTACCATAGTGGGGGTACTGCTAGCAGCACTTGATCCTGAGTATGAGGCAGCTCGATCTCAGATACTTGCCGATGCTACCATTCCTCCTATGGAGGAAGTTTACCGGAGGTTTAGCCGCATCTCTGTTCCTTCCAGCACTTCTACTCCACCACCTTCGGCGATGGTTGTGTCGCGAGGGAGAGGTGGTCAGTCTTCCTTTCGTGGATGTGGACCTCGTGGTCGAGGAGGTCGTTTTTGCCAACCATGCACTTTCTGCCATCGCACAGGTCACTCCGAGGATACATGCTATTCTAAGCATGTGTTTCCAGCAACGGCGCACGTAGCTGAGCGTGTTACATCTCCGTCGGCATCCACTTCAGATCACCGGTTTGAGGAGCTTGTGACGCGATTGCACGGTATTATGCCTCAACCATCTACAGATTCTCCAGGAGGATCTTCAGATATTGCTGCTTCAGCATCTGCCAGTACTTCTGCCGCTGCCAATACCTCTGGTAGTGCTTCTGCTTTTACATCCTGTCATGATCTCTCAGATTGGATTATGGACTCCGGCGCAACCCATCATCTCTACCGCGAGAGAGATAGACTTGAGTCATACAGAGACATTCTACCTGGACGCTCAGTGCTCTTAGCTGATGGGACTCATTCCCCCGTCATTGACAGGGGGAGATTACCTTGTCACCATCCATGCATTTACAGAATGCTCTACATGCTCCTGAGTTTTCTCCGAATCTACTATCTATTAGTAACATTACAAAGGATTTGCACTATCGCGCTATATTTGATCCATCTTCTCTTATTTTTCAGGACATACTAACGGGCAGGGTGATTGGCTGTGGCTCTGAGCAGAATGGTCTCTATTGTCTGGTCCGGAATTCATATGCTGGCGTCTCTTCCTACTCAGCCGGATCAGTCACTCCGTACACCTGGCATCTACGCTTTGGTCACCTCCTGCTTCAAAAGATGCGTCATCTCTTGCCTCAGATATCTCCAAGTTCGTCGTTTCGATGTGAAGCCTGTCAGTTGGGAAAGCATCATCAAGCTATCTTCCCTAGTCGTCAGTGTCGGAGCAGTAGCTCTCCTTTTGAATTATTTCATGTTGATATTTGGGGTCCGAGTCGTGTTCCTGATCATCAGGGACACATGTTCTATCTTGTAGTAGTTGATGACTTCTCTCATGTATCGTGGGTATTTCTGTTAAAGAATAAATCTGAAGTAGGGGATGTTATTAGAAAGCTTATCATTGAAGTGCAGAATGTTTTTCCTCTTCTGTCAAATATATCCGTACGGATAATGCGTTGGAATTCTGCACTCGCTCTCTCTCCCATTTCTTTTTGTCCAAAGGTATTATTCATCAAACCACCTGAGCTTACACATCTCAATAGAATGGAGTGGCAGAGCAAAAACATCGTCATCTCCTTGATATTACTCGAACCCTGCTTATCCGGAGTTGTGCGCCTATCACCTTTTGGGGGGATGTTGTTCTTACGGCCTGCTACCTTGTCAATCGTATGCCGTCTTCTGTACTCGGTCAGAAAATTCCTCTTTCTGTTATTTTTCCAGAGAAGGAATAATTTCTCTTACCCCTCGTGTCTTTGGTGCTGTTGCTTTTATTCACCACTTGTCTCCTGGACTTGACAAACTCTCACCTAAAGCTGTCAAGTGTGTATTTGTGGGTTACTCTCGGACTCAAAAGAGTTACCGTTGTTATGACCCTGTTTACAGGAAATATTGTTAGTACTGATGTCACATTTTTTGAGTCCGTTATGTACTTCTCCCCTGCAGGTGACAGGTTTGCCTCTTCCACATCTAATGATGATGTTTATGTTCCTCCTCCTAGCCTGAGTCCTCCTTTGTCCATTCTTGTCCCGGTTGTCACCCCACCACAACAACCACCACCACCACCACCACAACCACCTGTCCTGCCATTACCTAAATTCTATACACGTCGGTCAGGTCATGCTCAGGCGGCACGTCAATCATCCATCACGCCTCACGTATGTTCATATGCTATTACTAATGATGGGTCGGATAGTGTGCCTGTGCAGGATTCTTCTTTGCAGGAGGAGTGTGCACCATCGAGTACAGTGGATGATGATCTTGATGTCCCTATTGTTATTCGGAAGCAGAAACGGACTTGCGCGTCTTATCTCCTTGCTTCCCAGGTTTCCTTTCACCATCTCACAGGAGACTTCCAAAGATTTGCTGCGGCTTTGTCTTCCGTGGAGATACTACGGAATTATCAGGATGCTATGAAAATTGACTGCTGGCGGTTGGCTATGAAAAAAGAAATGGATGCTTTACAGTCCCGGGGTACATGGAGCTTGGTTACCGCTCCATCCGACACATCTATTGTTAGCTGCAAATGGGTATTTACAGTGAGTACCACGCAGATGGGAGCCTTGACCGGTACAAGGCACGACTAGTGGCGAGAGGCTTTACTCAAACATATGGTGTGGACTATTTGGATACATTCTCTCCAGTGGCTCGTCACTCTACTCTTCGCATTCTTCTATCTATTGCTGTGGTACGCGACTGGTCCATATTTCAACTTGATGTCAAGAATGCATTCTTGTATGGCGATTTGCAGGAAGAAGTCTACATGCATCAGCCACCGGGGTTTGCTGCTGAGGGGGAGAACCATATGGTGTGTAGACTTCACAAGGCGATATATGGCCTTAAACAGAGCCCAAGGGCGTGATTCCAGAAGCTTTCTCACCTAATTGAACGACAGTGATTCAAAAGATCAAATGCGGATCACTCATTGTTCATTCAGAAGACTTCTAGAGGTACGGTTGTCATCATGGTATATGTTGATGTTATTCTGGTTACAGGAGATGATGCTCAGGGGGTAGAGATGGCAAAAGCATTTTTGGGCCGTCAGTTTGTCACAAAGGATCTTGGTACCCTACGATACTTTCTGGGGCTGGAGTTTGCTAGGAATGCACAGGGTCTGGTGATGACCCAAAGGAAATATATTACAGATTTGCTGGTTGAAACGGGCATGGTTGGATGTAGACCACCGAGCACTCCTATGGATCCGAGTATGAAATTATATGACAACGATACTGAAGAGGTGGACATGAGAAGATACAAAGAGATGGTGGGTAAGCTTCTTTACATTACTATAACTCGACCTGATATTGCTTTTGCAGTAAGTCGAGTGAATCAATTCATGGAGCAGCCAAGACAGGTACATATGGATGCTATATACATGATACTAAGGTATCTAAAGTTTTCTCCAGGCTCAGGATTGGTGTTTAGAAAGAACACAGATTTATCTATTTTGACTTGTGCAGATGCAGACTATGCAGGATCTCCTAAGGATTGTAAGTTTTGCAGTTTTTGTGGGTAGCTCTCTGGTTTCTTGGAAAAGTAGGAAATAATCTGTTGTGGCGAGATTCAATGTTGAATCTAAGAAATAATCTGTTGTGGCGAGATTCAATGCTGAATCTGAATATAGGGCCATGGCGCAAGCAAGCACGGAGATGATGTGGGTTCGAGCTGTACTAGAAGACTTGCATATAGATGTACCTCTACCCATGCAGCTACATTGTGATAATCAAGCTGCTTTGTTCATTGCCAATAATCCAGCATTTCATGATAGAACAAAACATATTGAGGTAGACTGCCACTACACTAGAGATATAATCCAGAAGGGCTTGATTTCTACTTCACATGTTAGTTTAGAGGAGCAGACTGCCGACATTTTCACCAAGCCATTGCTCAGAGGACCTTTACAGAGATGTTCTTCCAAGCTGAGCATGATTGATATCTATACTCCATCTTGAGGGGGAGTGTAGAGAATATTATGTAGTCGGTGTATCATTTTCTCTATTTTTATTTTCCCGACAACCTTTTATGTAATTTACCCATGGGTCCTCTCTATATAAGAGAGCCTAGGGCTCTATGGAATTAACAGATTGCTCATTTCCACCAACAATAGCATTTGTGCATGTAGTCTACTTTAGACTTTATTGCTGACATCTCTCCCTCTTTCTCCATGTCATGATCCTTAGACGCTTCATCATATGAAGTCAGATCATTGTCATACTTCTTTGACATATGAAATTAATGCCTTCTAGGTGGCATCACCACCCTCAAACCGATTCGAAGAGGCATGCGTGTTTCATCTTCAATCATCCTTTTAATTTCTTGTTTAAGAACCTCATTATCCTTTATGGATTTTATGAGTTCCTTTACTTCAATCTTATCTAGATTCTTATGGAAGTCGTCCTCTAATAATCATATCCTTAGATATGAAATTTTTAAGAATCCTACAGTCATAACGAAGATGTCCAATGCCATCCTTTACAAACTCAATTGTTAGAAAATAGGAATGCGGAAGTGAAATGATAAACAGACCGTAAAGAACTGAAAGATAAACATGGAACACCAACTTTACGTGGAACCTTACTCCATAAGGAGTGAGATGAAACCACGGGAGAATGCCTCAAAGGCTTGATTTGTTCATTGAACTTTCTCAATGGATACATGAGGTATGGGGCTCCTTATATAGCCTCCACAGAGCCTTCAAGTCCCACCACTAGAAGATGTGGGACTAAACACATGGATGGGTAAATGGATCCTGGAGGTATCCGTTTACCCATCTACAACTCATGAGACGCACAACCAAATACTCCAACACTCCCTCAAGCTGGAGTATGCAATGCTCAGCTTGGACAAACAGAAAGAAACTTAACTCACAATACATGAAACTACGGACAATATCAACTCAACATGCACAACTGTCGGCTGCTGTCGAGGATGTTGCTTTTCATGCCGTGCAGGTGAGGAGGACAAACGGGCTGGAGTGTGAGGCAACTGAATCTCCTCGTCGGAGAGCATGTGCTCTGAACTGCACCTGTCACAGTCACTGCAACTGGAAATGAGTCTCGTCGTCGGAGTACTCTGGCCGACAGCTGCTCCATCTCTGAAAATGGCCGAACTGAAAAAATTGTGGAGTGCAATCCTCGTCGGAGTCCATGGTCGTTGGCGAATGGAGTCTGAAACGTCTCCTCGTTGGAGAATTGGGTTTTCCCATTTGGCACAAAGAATGGTACTCTACTCTGGAGTACCTATGATACCACATGAAAACTCTTGCCTACACAACATAGGGAATGGTCTTCTACTCTGAAGTCCCTATGGCTCACATGAAAAGTCTGGCCAAAAAACAAGAATGATGTGGACCACTAACATCTGAAAAGACTGCATACATATGCGTGTCTGAAAAAGAAGACTTGGAAGCATATGACGTCGAGTCTGAATAACTGTAGAGTCTGAACTTCTGACCGGTCTGGAGAATCTGACATCGACAAGATCCGTGACTATACACAATACTCCCCCTTTCTCCCATACTTGTCGAAAAATAGTGACATCGACAAAGTTGGGAGAAGGCAATAAAATGGGGGAAAACATAAATCATGCATTTTTTCTCTGGCTATTTCCATTTTTAGCCGTCATTCTCTCTTTTTTATGATAAGCAGTTCACAGTTTTTCAAATCATTTTTTAAACACACCTCTTTTTTTCTCTCCTTTTTTTGAACAGAATATGCGGCCCCCTTCTTTTTTTTGAACTCTCAGTCCATTTGGGCTTACATAACTGCCTCACCAATTTTTCATTGACAATAGCCTTTGGCCTTCTTCGGGCCTATGTTTCAGCCGTCCTCTTCTAATTAGGGTTCCCACGATTGGGAACCCATCTCTCGAACATGAAATAGGAGCCGCCACCGCCTGTTTCTAGATCGGATGCCTAGGACTCACGGGAGAGGAGGACGAGATCACGACTGATCTCGCAATGGGGAAAGCCTTTATCGAGCCCTATCGGGAATCGCACGGGGAGAAAACTCGTTGCCATGGCGCGTTGGAGAAGCTCGCGCATACGAAGGATGCATCGTGCGCCGCTGGAGAAGATCGCGAGCCCCATCTGGAATCGCGCGGGGAGAAGATCGTTGCCAAGGCGGCTGGTGATGGCCGTCTGGAAGAGTAGTGGCTGCTTGAAGGAAGTGCGCTGCCTACGTGGAGGAAGGAGCAAGGAGATTTCGCGCAGAGGACTAGGGCTCGCTTTGAGGAGGACACGATCTGGAGTTGCGCCGGTCGGGTGCAACCATGGTGGAAGGGAAGGTTGCCTGGAGGCTCCCTCCTTTTCCGCCTGCGCGTGGGACTGCGCCCCTTTGAGATTTGAGGGCGCGTCGCGCCTGAAGATGCGGCTGCCTGGAGAAGTCCATGCACCATCACCTCGAGGTTAGCGCTTGCGAAGGGTTAAGGCTCGCGAAGGAGCCCCTGACCACCGCCTTGCGCCAAGTGAGAGATGCTCTGCAACAAGAATGACGACGACGAGAAGATCTGCGGTCTGAATACCTTGCTGCGTGGTTCAGAACTGATCTTGAACTGGAACCTGAATGATACAGGGAATTGAATCTTCAAAACATCAATCTTCAATAACAAGAACTCCAAAAAAAATCGAATCTTGAATACAAAAATAAAGAATATAAAAACTCCTCAAGAATCAAATCCGCTCTGATACCATGTTAGAAAATAGGAATGCAGAAGTGAAATGATAAACAGAGCATAAAGAACAGAAAGATAAACATGGAACACCAAGATTTTTACATGGAACCCTATTCTGTAAAGAGTGGGATGAAACCACAGGAGAACACCTCAAAGGGTTGATTTGTTCATTAAACTTTCTCAATGGATACAAGAGGTCTGGGGCTCCTTATATAGCCTCCACAGAGCCTCCAAGTCCCACCACTGGTAGATGTGGACTAAACACATGGGTGAGGTAAATGGATCTTGGAGGGATCCATTTACCCATCTATAACTCATGAGACGCACAATCAAATACTCCAACACCAATGAATCAATGCTCTCTACTACGAGATTCCAGTTTACTAGCAACTATGTTTCCATCTTGGACCAAACAACACTAAATCCTCATGTGTTTAACAATGGGATTGATTCCAAAACATAGCTCACGAGGAGTTTCGGGTACGGACTTGCTTGGAATCTTATCAAGTATATACATTGTTGTCTCTACTACATATATCCAGAAACTAAGAGGTAATTGTTTTAAGGATTATCATTCATCTAAATATGTCCAACATGATCCTATTGTATCTCCCCACAACTCCATTGAGCAGAGGTGTTCTTGGAGGAGTGAGGTAGTGACAATATTCCTTTCTCGACAAGGTATTCTTTGAATTCATCTGACATGTATTGGTTACCTGGGTCAGCGTGAATTCTATTCATTTTCTTCCTAACTTTGGTTCTCAACCAAAATTGTAAAATCTTCAAACATTTCAAAGGTTTTAACATGTAAGGAAGAAAACACACGCAACGAATGATCACTATCAGATATCACATATCTTAAGTGTTCATTATGGTATGGAGGATGCACATACATTAATATGTATGGGGTTTTGAATACCTCTGCATATTACATCATTGCTGGAGAAGGATGCCTTGGACATTCTACTCTGAATAAAGTATTCGCAAGTAAGCTATGGACTTTTATACAACCTAAAGTTCTATCTCTTACTATTCTATTGATCTTATCAACAAACATATGTCCAAGTCTTGATGCCAGATCATTGTTCAAATGATCTTCATCCTTTTTTTGATCTTTTTAAGATTTAATTTTCAATATTAGAAATATCAATGAATATTTCTATTTATGATATGAATATCATTCTTAGAATCATCTAGATGTTAGATTACCATCTGAAATATATCCGTCATAACTCTTTATGATATGTCTATCTTAGAATGTATGACTATCCCTAACAAGTTTACAAATAGACAATGAATACTTTTTTAACATCTAGGTCATAGAGACATTCCCTAAGATTAAGAGCCCTCGCAGTGGAATGATGTAGTCTATTTATCCAATGGAGATTGTTGCAACAATTGCATCACATCCCATATGGATGACTATTAACCTTTAGATCAAGTTTTTTAATCTTCTAAAATATGTGCAATCAATTGCAAGTGTTAGTAGAACGAGATACACCTATTTGACTTTAATCTTATCCAATAAATAAGTCTGTTTTAATGATGAATTGTAGATGCATAATAAGCAGATGTATTATTCGACTCTTTCTCTAAGGATTCTAGATAGTCTAGATAGTCATGCTTCTAGTATATCGACTTGTTGCAGTTTTAGCAATCATCTAACTCTTTGGATGTCATAGGTGTGGAAGTCACTGAAGTTTAGTCAACTATTTGACTATCCTACATATATGGGTCAAGACCTATGCTTCCACTACGCTTCCCTTAAACAACCATTGCTTAAGATAAATGTTCTCTTAAATTGAAGATGTCCTCAAGGGACATCAATATGAGTGTATTATGAGTCCGTCACAAGAGGAGGTATGAATTGTGCATTATACAATTATCACAATAACAATACACAACAACGACAAAACCTTTTCCCAATTTGGGTCAGCTACATGGATTCTTTGACTCCATTTAGATCTATCTTGGGTCATTCTTGCGCTTAGATCCAAAAAACTAAGATGACGTCGGATAGTCTCATTCCAATACTTCATGACCCTTCCTCGTTCTCTCTTAGCCGGCTCAACATTGCAACACTTGCTTCTCCTAACTGGTGCGTCACTTGGCCTCCTTTGCAAGTGGTCATACTATCTTAAGTGGTTTTATCGCATCTTATCCTCGATCAGAGCTACACCCACTTTCCTTCTGATTGCATCATTTCGAATCCGATCCTTATGTGTATGTCCACACATCCACCTTAGTATTTTCATTTATGCAACTGTCATTCTTTGCACATGTCTTTTGTTTACAGGCCAACATTCAGATCAATTAAGCATATCAAGTCTCACGACTGCTTTGTAAAACTTCCATTTGATCTTCATAGGATTTTTCTTATCACATACAACAATAGAGACTCCTCTCAACTTTAGCCAACCTGCATTTATTTTATGAGTAACATCTCCATTAGTTTCCCATCATGTTACGAAATAGATCACAAGTATCTAAAAGAGTCTTCTGAATGTTATCGTTACCCATTTTCACCTCGATTCCTTTATCATTGCTTCCATCAAAAATGCAATTCATATATTAAGTCTTAGCCCTACTTATACAAAATCCTTTAGTCTCTAATGCATATCTCCAGACCTCAAGCTTCTCATTTACTCCATCTCTAATCTCATCAATCAATAAAATATCATCAACGAATAACATACACCAAGGTATCTCATCCTGAATGTGACTAGTCAACTCGTTCATAATCAAAGTAAAAATGAATGGACTCAAAGTTGAACCTAGATGCATGCCAATGGATGTCAAAATAGTCAGTCTTCCCAGACTGGATCCTTACACAAGATGAAGCCTTATCATACATATCCTCTATGAGATTAATGTATAGGACATGTACTTGTCTGTTCTCCAAAACTCTCCACAATATCTCCCATGAGACAAAATCATAAGCCTTCTCCAAATCAATAAAAATCATATGAAGGTTCTCCCTTTTAGCTCTATGAATCTCCATTATTCTCTGCAGCTAGTGGTTGGCTTCAATAGTTGAACGTTCTGACATGAAACCAAATTGGTTTTCTTTTTCTCTGGAAACTTGCCTCAACCTTCTTTCGATCACATATTCCCAAATTTTCATAGTGTGACTCATCAACTTGATACCTTTATGATTCCAATAATTTTGAATATCTCCATTGTTCTTATAAAGAGGTACCGTTATGCTTCTCTTCCAATCTTCAGGCATTTTCTTGCTTCGTCAAGTAACGTTGAATAAATTTTTAAGTTAAGTCAAACCATGCTCATCTAGGACAAAGGTTTAAAAAAGCGCGAGGCGGTTCAAGGCATTTCTCCGAAATGTGAGGCGAGGCGTAAGCCTCGAGGTGGTCGACGCTTAAGCCTCAATTTTTTGAAAGAAAAATTAAAATTAAGCAAAATATATTAGAATTTATATAATAATATTAAGTTTTGCCAAAACATATTCAAAATCAATTTCACACTAGTAAAAGGTACAACACATAAGCGATAAAAGCATAGAAGTTCAGAAAACTAATATTAGGCACGTGATTGTTTCCGTTATTCACAACAAAGCATAATAATTATTCTACTCCATGTGTTTCTTTTCAATTGTGCTTCTTCGTATATGTGATAAGTATTTTAATAACAAACAAATAGCAACATCATGTTGCAAACTTACAAGTAGTATAATAATTTTATTACAATTCAAATAATGTTTATGGTAAAACAAGGTCATGTGCAAAGCACATAACCTAAAAATAAAAAAAGACACGCGCCTGAGGCTTACGCCTCCGCCTCGCCTCGACCGCCTCATACGCCTCACAGTATTCTGAGGCTTACGCCTCAGAACTTCTGGGTGAGGCTTAAGCCTCGAGGCGCTTTTTGTCAAAAAACGCCTTGAGGCTTACGCCTCACCGCCTCGAGGCGCGCTTTTTAAAACAAGGTCTAGGACTCTCCAAACTTCTATGGAAATTCCTCTTGTCCTACACCTTTCCTAGGTTTCACACCCTTCAAAGCCTTCTCTACTTCCTTTGTGGTCGTCTATAGCTTGCATGATTCAAGTAACTTTCACTACTAGCTATATCTCCCAAAATGATATCTCTATTTCCTTCCCAATGAAAAGCTTATTGAAATACTGCTTCCATCTAGTCTCTATATACTTCACAGTGACAAGCACGCATCCTTCCTCATACTTAATACATCTCACTTGAGAAAGGCCTTTGGTCTTTCTTTCTCTTGCTTTGGCCAATATGAATATATCCTTCTAGCCCTCCTTAGGTTCGAGATTTTGTACAAAACTTCATAAGCTTATGACTTAGCTTCGCTTACAACCTTCTTTGCTTCCTTCCTTGCTATTTTGTAGCTTGTGACAATTTCCTCTGTTTCATCATTAGACATGGTTTTAAAGCATGCTTTTTTAATTTTAAGCTTCTCTTACACCCCTCCACTCCCCCACCTAGCCTCTTTTGGCATGGAGCTCCTCCCTTTGACTTCCTAGCATCTCTTTGGCTATAGTTCAGATATAAGATGCTACCACCTCTCACATTTCGTTTGCACTTTAGTTACAATCCCAAGATAAGTCTTTTCAAACCTTCCCCCTGAATCTTGATTGCTTTAAATGAAGATTCCACCATATAGTTCTACTGATCTTGGAAACCCTTCTTTTCTTTACGAGCCCTTTTATTTGCACTTCCATGACTAACAAGTGATGTTGGGTTGTCAAACTCTCTCTTGGAATTACTTTGCAGTCTTTGTAATACAACTGATCTCTTCTCCTTAGTGCAAAATAATCTATTTGTGTTCTAATCGGGCCATTCTTGTTTGTAATTAAATGCTCCTCTCTTCTTGAAGAGAGTGTTTGCTATGAAAAGATCATAAGCCATTACAAAATCCAGAATGAGTTTTTCCTCTTCATTCTATCCTTGAAGGCATGACCTCTATGGACACTAGTATACCCTGAAGCATCCTTGCCCACTTGTCCATTTTGTCTCCACCTAGGCAACTTACAATACCCAATTAAAAATAATTCACAAATCATGGAGAGAGACTAATATCAAACCATGAAGACAGTGAATTTTACATAGAAAGCCAAACGAGTGAAAATCATGACCAAAAATCATATTTTAGGATTTCCCCTTCGCTCTCTCGGTGAAGCCTGTTTCCACTATTCCAATGCTACTTTAACCCGAGGGTAGCACAACCTCCTGTACAACATGTACCCTTCCTTGGATAACTCTCAAAGAAAGATTTTATCTCTCTCTTAGAGAAAGGAATCCACAACTCGTATGCCTATATAGAAAATGCTAAACAGGGTATAGTTGAGCACTAAACTTGAATTCACAAGCTTACATACTATCAACGCAGTTTATGCTCGATAACGATGAAGATGATCACAATAGAGCATAAAGAGCACAAACAACTTCTACAGCAAGAAACTTTGGATTGAAGAGAGTTGAAGAGCGCAGATACGTTGTAAGAACTCGAATATCACACAAAATGATCACTCTTTCTTTTTTAGAGTAAAAGATATTTATCTTGGTTATATGTTTCAAACAATGAGCCACATGGTCCATTATATAGAGTTGGCCTTAAAAGAGTCGTTGGTATCAAGAATGGGAAAGTCCAACGTTCTGATATCCAAAATCCATGAGATGATCAATCATGTAAACAAGATGATTAATTATGGGTGATTGATCATGTCACAAAAGTGATCGATCATGTTCGAAAGGATGGTTGATTAGGGTTGATCGATCATGAGAAATAAGATGGTCAATCACAGGTGATCGATCATATGTCTAAAAATCGATTCTGTGAAATTGGTGATTCCGACTTAAGTTTGCTTGTTGATCAAGAATATGCAAAAAAATATAAGACTTGAGCATATGAAGTCTTCAATACTTGAGCTTTTGGAATTGAGTCTTTCTTTGATTCTTTCATCAATTTGATTTCGATTCTTGAACATTCCAGTTGAGTCTTTTAGAATCACCTTTAGGCTGTGTCAGCATCTAGTTTATCTATACTTTTCATCAAAAAACTTTTTATGAGCTTCTACCTGAAAAGTTAATCAAGCTAGAAAACAAATATGCAACTGAGTTATTAGCAAAATCTAATTCACTAACAAGTATTTCAAATTTTATACTTGCTTCACTCCTTTCATACAATACGAAATTATGAAGCTTCATGAAGGGCTTAAGCGGATATAGTAGAATGATGACACTCATCATATCCACATCCGTCTTAACTTTTAAGGATTTAGTTCAGGAAAGTACTCAAACATTTTGAGTACATTATCTCCTACGGAGCCACCATTATGCATAATGCAGTGAACCATGACATTTATGATAAAAATGTTGAGAGTGCATATCTTTACGAAACTGTAGAGATATATTTATGTATTCGTACTGCATCCTTATTTTCTTATTCTTGTGTCTACTATATGTAATTTACCTACATGTCTCTCCTCTATATAAGAGAGCTTAGGGTTCACAGGAATAAACAATTCTCTCATTTTTCCCAACATGGTATCAGAGCGACGGTCCTAGGCTGAAGCTCTCGTACCCAAAACCCTAACCCTAGCCCCACACTCATCTCTGCCGTGCTTCGTCGCGCTACCCCGCAACCCCTTCCGCGTTGCCGACGCCCAACGACCCACCAGCTGCGCCGTACCCCCCGCCCAACGGCACCAACTACACTGCCCAGCTGCCCCAACCGCACCGCTTGGTTTCTGAAGCTATCGGACTTAATTGAGAAGCATAGATTTAAGAGGTCAATGCGGATCACTCATTGTTTATATAGAGAACCTCTGGAGGCATGGTGGTTATTATGGTTTACGTTGATGATATATTCGTCACAAGTGATGACATGCAGGGAATAAAAAAGGTGAAATGGGCAAAAGATTTTCTGGGACAACAGTTTGTTACCAAGGACCTTGGCACCTTATGATGCTTCTTGGGCCTAGAATTTGCTAGGAATCAACAGGGTCTTGTGATGACACAATGGAAGTATGTGATAGATGTGCTAGCTGAGACCAGAATGATTGGATGCCGGCCGGCCACCACTCTTATGGATCCTGGCATGAGGTTATATGATGATGATACAAAACAAGTGGACAGGAAACGATACAGATAAATAGTTGGGAAGCTTCTTTATATCACTATAACCAGACCAGATATCTCATTTGCAGTCAGTCGAGTGAGTCAATTCATGGAACAACCTCGGCAGGTACACATGGATGTTGTATATATGATTTTGAGATATCTAAAGTCTTCCCCAGGTAAATGCTTATTATTCAAAAAAGGGGGAACACTTACTATTTCTGCGTGTGCTGATGCTAATTATGCAGGATGTCCAAAGGATATGAAGTCCACTTCGGGCTTTGCAATTTTTGTCTGTAGCTCTCTTGTTTCTTAGCAGAGTAAGAAATAAACTGTTGTAGCAAGATCCAGTGCCGAGTCTGAATATAGAGTTATGGCACAAGCAAGTACATAAATGATGTCGGTTCGTGCTGTACTAGCAGATTTACATATAGATGTACAAGTTCCTATGCAATTACAATGTGATAACCAAGCAACCTTGTTGATTGCAAACAATCTGGCTTTTCATGAGAGAACCAAGCATATTGAAGTAGACTGTCACCACACGAGGGACATGATTCTGAAAGGACTTATTTTTACTTCTCACATCAGCTCAAGGGATCTAGCTACAGACATTTTTACTAAGGCTTTGCTCAAGGGACCATTCTAGAAATGCACATCCAAGCTGAGCATGGTTGACATCTATGCTCCATCTTGAGGGGGAGTGTAGAGATATATTTATGTATTCGTACTGCATCCTTATTTTCTTATTCTTGTGTCTTCTATATGTAATTTACCCATAGGTCTCTCCTCTGTATAAGAGAGCCTAGGGTTCACAGGAATAAACAATTCTCTCATTTTTCCAAAAAAAACATCTCCTTCAGTTCTAGAGGGTTCTTGACCATTACAATCAAACATCAACATGTTACTTCTAAAGAACACTTGATAATGGATCTAGACTCCAGCGACACACAAACCCTTGGTTGTTGTCCTTCTGTCGATCTAAATGTCAGTTCTCATCATTATGAGGAAACTTGCACATTGTAACCACATACATTAGTCCAGCTGCAAGTATTACATCTTAATCATGGATCCTATCCATGATATTGGTTATTATCGAGTATATATATTGAGTGGGTTTAAATCGAAGTTATCTGAAATAAGATAACTAGCACAACTATGTACTTTAATTAAGTTTATTATTGTTTTTAATCAAAGTTGTCTCACTTTTTAATATTACTTTGAAAGTCCATTTCCTTTACAACTTTTAATGCATGAAGTATGCCAACTAATGTACCTTGAGCGAGACCTGAGATCTCCCCTTTTGTCGTACCCTAATAATATGACAAAATGCAACTACGGTGAAGGAAGTGGGGACTCTTTCTGCCTTGCAAGTCGAACTTGCATTCCCTATTGGGTCTTTGGCTCTCAAATCCACCACCTCTGAGGTAATGTTGACTCGTTGTCTATTGAACCAATCGTTAACATAAATATTACCAACCATGCGTAATCCAATATTGCCTGAGTCACTAAACATACGTCCTGTCTATTTTGAGAAGTAAAGAGTCCGATCCATGTGCATCTGTACCTTGGAGTTATGACTTCACCTAGGCATCTCTTCAGTACAATCCATGGCGACGATACCCCCGCCTTGAAAGAGATCATGTATGTCAACATATGATCCTCCATATCATGTTCAAATTGTTGATTAATAAAATTTTTTGAATCATATTCTTGTGATTAATCCTTTCAAAGGAAATGGAGTCATTGTTTTGTAGACCATCATTAATTAGGTCATACTAATTTAATCATATTTGTGGAAAGGATTGAAATGAAAGGAGTAGAAGTATCTTAGCCCAAGAGCTCTCTTATATAGGAGAAAAGCTCTAAGGGAAAGTTATATAGAGAGATAACGGGAAAGAAAAAATACAAGATAATACTAACGAGATATTAATATCTCAACACTCCCCCTCAAGCTGGACTATATATATATCTATCATGCTCAGCTTGGAACAACGGTGAAACGACCCCTTTGCAAGAGCTTTAGTAAACATGTTGGCAATCTAATCACCTGAAGCAACATAAGAAGTGAATATGAGCCCTTTTTGAATCAAGTCACGGGTGTTGTGTCAGTCAACCTCAATGTGCTTTGTCCTTTCATGAAAAGCTGGATTATTAACTATGAATAGAGCAACTTGGTTACCACATTTAAGGTGCATAGGAAGAGACACCTCAATAGTTAGGTCAATCAGAACGGACTTAACCCCACATCATTTCTGTACTTCCTTGGGCCATAGCCATATACTCGGATTCAGCGTTGGATCTTGCTACAACCGTCTGTTTCTTGCTCTTCCATGAAACCAAAGAGCTGCCCACAAACACAGTGAAGCCTGAAGTAGACTTCCTGTCCTTGGGACACCCCGTATAGTCAGCATCCGCACATCCTGAAACCGCAAGAGACGTATCTCACCTGAATAGAAGCCCTTTACCTAGAGAATCCATATTCTCTTTGCATTACCATTCCCTGTTGATTTCTTGCAATTTCTAGGTCAAGAAAATACCGCAGCTTGCTAAGGTCCTTGGTCACAAACTGTTGTCCAAGAAAATCCTTAGTTGCCTGAATACCCTGGTTATCACTTCCTATAACAATAATATCATCCACATAGACCAAAATAGCAAACGTCCCTCTCTGGGTTCTCGTAACAAAAAAAAGAGTGATCTGCAGTCGATCTGATAAAGGCCTATTGTTCAATCAACTTCGAGAGCTTCTGAAACCAAGCCCTCAGACTATGCTTGAGGCCATATATGGCCTTATGGACTTTGCACACCATCCTGGACTCCCCCTCAGCAACAAACCCTGGTGGTTGCTTTATATATACTTCTTCCTGTAAATCTCCATAAAAGAAAGCAATTTTCACATCTAATTGGAAAAGCGGCCAGTCCTGGACCATAACAACAACAATAAGAACGCACAGAGTAGAATGACGCACAACAGGAGAAAAAGTTTCCTGATTATCCACCCCATAGGTTTGGGTGAACCCCCGAGCAACCAACCTAGCCTTGTATCTATCCACTAAACCATTTGCATGGTGTTTAATTGTAAACACCCATTTATTGCCAACAACAGAAGCTCTTGGAGGAGAGGGTACGACACTCCGCATACCACGAGACTATAGAGCAGCCATCTCTTCTTCCATAGCAAGATGCCACAGACCACTCTGCATAGCTTCCTGATAGGTCCGTAGAATCTGCACAGCTCATAAGGCAACAACAAACCTCTGAAAATCTTCAGATAGCCGTGCTAAGGAAACGTGAAAAGAAAGAGGATGCATAGTACATGCACGCCTCTTCCTACAGAGAGCAACAGGCACGCCCAAGTCCACAGTAACCTCTGAAGGAGGATCATCTACGACATCCTGCACGTCATCCTACATACGCAAATCACCAGTGCCATTAGTAGAACTCAAGTGCTCAGAACTTACCTTGGTGTGCTGGATGTTGGAAGAGGCACTTGAGCACGAGGTCGATGCTGGTAAACCTGAGGAAAGAAAATAGGTGTGGTAGGAGTTGGAGGAGGTGGTGGTGGAGGCGGTGGTGGAGTAGGTAATGTAGTGACATCTGGAATGGGTGAGACAGGATGTAGAGGCATATAAACCTCTTCTCCATTTTCTGAAGGAATGAGCTTGTCACCTGTAGGAGAGAAATACATATTGGATTCAAAGAAGGTGACATCTGCACTAACATAATACCTTCGTCGAGCAGGGTCAGAGCAACGATACCCCTTTTGGGTCTTGGAGTACCCAACGGACACAAACTTGACCGCTCTAAGAGAGAGCTTATCCAGACCTGGAGACATCTGATGGACAAAAGCAACGGATCTAAAGACATGAGGCGTGAGAGAGAAAAGATCTGTCTTGGGAAACACATTCGAGAACGGGATCTTCTCCTCCAGAATCGATGAAGGCATACGATTCACTAAATAACATGCAGTGAGAACCGTGCACCCCATTAAGAATGGGGAGCACGACTCTTAATTAAAAGAGTCCTGGTAATATCGAAAAAATGACAATGTTTTCTCTCAGCCACCCCATTCCGTTGAGAAGTGTCGCACAAGATGTCTGATGCACAATACCATAGGATCTAAGAAACTGAGAAAGTTGTGTACTACAGAATTCAAGTGCACTATCAAAACGTATGAATTTGACATTCGCAGAAAACACATTCCTTATTTCATTTATAAAGGATTGAATGACATCTCCTGCATCAGACTTGTTCTTAAGAAGAATTACCCATGACAGTCTAGAGAACTCATCAACAACAACAAGATAAAACCTATGCCCCTGAAGATTTGGGACACGACTTGGACCCCAAATATCAAAATGAGTCAACTCGAACAGACTATGACCACTTCGACTGTGACGACTCTGGAATGTAGATTTATGATGCTTCCCAAGCTGTCATCCCTCGCACTGAAAAGTAGAACGAGGAGAGATCTGAGGAAGAACGTGACACAGCTTTTGCAGAGGAAGATGACCAAATCGAAGATGCCACATATAGGGAGAAACAAATCCAGTGTGAAGAGAAGAGGCACCAGCATAAAAAGACTGCTCCAATCTGTAGAGACCTCCTTGCTTACGGCCAGAACCAATCACCCTGCCTGTTAGAATGTCCTAAAACACAAAAGTAGGAGGGTAAAAAATGGCACGACATTGTAAATCCTTGGTGATTTGACTAATAGATAGTAAGTTCATAAAGAATTCAAGAGCGTAAAGAATGTTCCGATGCCGCGTTGCAGGGGTTAACTGTACCTCCCCTAACCAGTAATGGGAGAATGTGTCCTCTGCTATCACTACTGATCTGGCAGACTGAGTTGGGCTATTTGAACTAAACTGCCCTCTGTCACCACAAAGATGATGGGAAGCTCCTGAATCCATAATCCATTCTGACAAATCTTCTCTGTAACAGCTAGTAAAGGCATAAGTTGTACCTGATGCAGATGCCGAGGCTGAGGCTGCTACCTCGGATGATCCTGACGGAGAGCCGGTTGACCTAGGAGAAGGCATAATCTCCTTGAGCCTTGCTACTAACTCATCAAATCTCTGATCAGATGCAGTTGGAGAACTGCTGCCCTGCTGGATCTGTTCTACAACATGTGCTGAAGCTGGAAACCCATGCTTAGAATAGCATGTTTGCTCAGAATGACCTGGCCTGTGATAGTAGGTGCAAGGTTGCCGAGGGGGTCGACTGCCCCCCCTCCTCTTCCGTGGCCACCACGGCCACGGAACTGCGTAGGGCTCCCCCTACCACGAGATGCTGCCATGACAGAGGAAGTCTGAGACACTTGAGTATCACCTGAAGATATGGAGAGCCTGCTTAGCCTGCGATATGCCTGCTCCATTGGACGTATAATGGCATCAGTCAGAATCTGTGCTCTAGTAGCATCATATTTGGAGTCAAGTACTGCTAGAAAAACTCCGGTCATCACCGAATCTCTACATGCCTTGAGCTGCTCTGACGTGACTGTCAAGGGAATGTAGCCATGTAACTTCTCAAACATACCCCCTAGAGAAGTGTAAAGGGTATGAAGAGGGCGACCATTCTGCTTGGATGCGAAGTGCTGAAGTTGCAGAATCTTCGATTCGTTCTTTGCTGGAGAGTAAGTCACATCAAGAATGTCCCACATAGCCTTGGTCATGGGTTGACTCAATATATTATTGGCTATCTCCATGGACACCTTCCCTGAAAGCCACACACGTGTATATGCATCATCTGCCTCCCATGGGGCATTAACCCCGGTCTTGTCAACAGGCTCTGCCTGTGTGAGAATATGCTTCTTGCCATTGCATTGCATTAGACTCATGAATTGCATGGCCCACATTTCATAGTTTGTTCCATCTATCTTGACGATGGGTGCATGACCTTTGAAGGCACTGAGGGATGGAACGCCATCTTTGTTGTCGGACATTGTGTCAACTATTTTGCAAGATTGGGCGATCAATAGGAAAGACTTGCGCATACACTGACATACAGGAAGATGGTTGTGGGTGTACACTTATACCACAACCTCTTCCATTCTTTGGAGGCTCCTTTGGGTAACTACGGTGATTTAGATAATCACGTCACACCTTAATCACCCAAGAACACGGTAGAACCACCCACAACCCTCAAGGGCAGCGGCGACACACTAGGCAGCACGAAGGGGACAGGCCACGACACCCACGATGGAGTACGACAAGGGTCGGTGGCGTGCGCGGAAGTGCGCCGGACGACCGTGCGGTGCGATGGGCTGTGCGGGTGCGCGTTCACGCACTAGGGTTTTGGTGGGGGCTCTAGGGCACATGCTCCGGTATAGGACCGTCGCTCTGATACCATGTGGAAAGGATTGAAATCAAAGGAATGGAACTATCATAGCCCTAGAGCTCTCTTATATAGGAGAAATGCTCTAAGGGAAAATTACATAGAGAGACAACAAAAAAGAAAAAATTATAAGATAATACTAAAGAGATATAAATATCTCAACATTATTAAATTAATAGCAATCTAATTCAACTAACAAACAATTCTTTTTTGATATAATTTGATTATATTATATAGACCCTCACAAGTACTGAATTCCTCATGCCACCCTTATTTAAAATGAATCTAGCCAGGTCGTTCAGATATGCTAAGGGAGCATTTCCTTGTATGGAAAGGTGCTAATTAGTCAACCAAGTCAGCATACTCAGACGTAGACACCGTTAGGGATGTCAGTGGGTATACCTATTGGTACCTAATCCAAACCTGCCCCATTTAAGGGCCCAAAGCTCATCTCATTTACTTTTGGATGGGTTTGGGTTTTAAATTTACTACCCATGAATGTATGGGTATGGGTTGCATTGTGGGTACGTGAACCCCAACCATCCCAAACCCAAATAAAAATAAATAAGTATACATACAGATGCTTGTGTTGCGATTTAGTCAAACTTGTCAAATCCATATCATATCTAATATAGGCATCGATAAAAAAAATATAAAACTCCAACTCAATTTTCTCTTGTCCATCCATCTATCGATTTTCTCACTGATATATCAACAATTCAATATTGTTAGAGTATTTGGTTATGCGCCCATGAGTTGTAGGAGGGTAAATGGATCCTGGAGGAGATCCATTTACCCCATCCATGTGTTTAGTCCCACATCGTCTAGTGGTGGGACTTGGAGGCTCTGGAGAGGCTATATAAGGAGCCCCAGACCTCCTGTACTCATTGAGAAAAAGCAATGCATAGCATGCCCCTTTGAGGGCTTCTCCCGTGGTTTCATCCCGCTCCTCACGGAATAGGGTTCCACGTAAAATCACGGTGTTCCATGTTCTATCTTTCTTGTTTATGCTCTGTTTATCAATCGCTTCCGCATTCTTCATATTTTATAACATGGTATCAGAGCCTTTGTCCACATGTTCGGCCCTTTTTTAGAGATGGAGCAGTTGTCCATATGTTGTGGCGGGCCAGAGTACTCCGACGGGGAGACTCATTTCAGTTGCAGTGACTCTGACAGGCGCAATTCAGAGCACATGCTCTCCGATGAGGAGATTCAGCAGACTCACACTCCAGCCCGTTCGTCCTCCTCACTTGCACGGCATGAGAAGCAACGTCCTTGACTGCAGCAATTTGCGCGTTGGGTTGATATTGTCCGTAGTGTCCTGTAGCGTTGAGTTGAGTTTCTTTCTGTTTGTCCAAGCTGAGCGGGAGTGTTAGAGTATTTGGTTATGCGTCCATGAGTTGTAGGAGGGTAAATGGATCCTGGAGAAGATCCATTTACTCCATCCGTGTGTTTAGTCCCACATCGTCTACTGGTGGGACTTGGAGGCTCTGGAGAGGCTATATAAGGAGCCCCAGACCTCATGTACTCATTGAGAAAAAGCAATGCATAGCATGCCCCTTTGAGGGCTTCTCCCGTGGTTTCATCCCGCTCCTCACGGAGTAGGGTTCCACGTAAAATCATGGTGTTTCTTGTTCTATCTTTCTTGTTTATGCTCTGTTTATCAATCGCTTCCGCATTCTTCATATTTTATAACAAATACGAATAGATATATCTCATATTTAGTTTATATGTACTTCCTTTTTGCATTTTCCATCCTAATTTGTAATACTGGAATGATAGATACTCATTTCTTTTTTCACTCTATTTCTTTTCCTTTGGAAATGAATAGAACCAGTTCGAATCGAAGAAGCAATGCCACTTGATTATTATAAAATTGACTGCAATCTTTTTCTGTCTGTGAGGATCCCTCCAGAGCGCCTTCTACTTCTATGGTATTCAACTACATTTTTATATCTTCGATAAATAAAAATTATCAACCCAAATAGTTAGAAACACCTTATATTTAAACCTTTAACATTCCCTACACATTGCACATCTTTGTGTACCAACATCTTACTTAATCCTACTCGGTTTAATCTATGTGATAATCTTAGTGTTCTATCACTTGTGCTTTTCTTAGATATTGCAATATCAAATATGCGCCTCCCTTTTTTGGAATATCAGTTGTGCCCTCGATTTCTTCCACATTTATCATGTGTGCCCTTTCATTAGTTTGACTACTAATGAGTTAAACCTAACCATGATCTTATCTAATTATGGTGCAGTTAAGAAGGGAATAATTGTCCAAACACCCCATCCTCCTTTTCGTTCTTCTCCTTAGCAATTCTTGCAAGCGGTGCTTCAGACATTGCTCTTCCAGGTTGTGGTACTGCTGATCTGATGATGAAAGATGATGACTGGAGGTCGGGGGAGGGGTCATCAGAGGTGGGGGGAGGGGCAGAGGAGGTGGGGTTGTGCTGGAGGTCGGGCTGGAGGTGCGGAGGTGGGGACGGTGTTGGAGGTTGAGGGAGGGGCATCAGAGGTAGGGGTAGGGCGGAGGAGGTGGGGGTTGTGTTGGAGTCGGGCAGGGGATGCTGAGGTTGGGACGATGTTGGAGGTCGGGGGCATCAGAGGTGGGGGCTTAGGGCATCAGAGGTGGGGGGCTGTGTTGCAGGTCAGGGAGGGGCGCAGAAGTGTGTGGCGGTGTTGGAGGTCAGGGGGCGGGCATCAGTGGTTAGGGGCATGGGTGAAGGGGATGTGCTGGAGGACGGGGGAGGGGGCATCGAAGGTGGGGGCTATTTTAGTTGACGGGGGAGGGGCGAGGGAATAATGGCTCCACTGATGACGAAGGGGGCCACGACACAGGCCTTAAGAAGATCCTATCGACATCCTCCATGTCATGGGTCGGCAACCTCTACTGCCTCATAGGCTCCGAAATTGGCCTCGGCTTGATTGCAGGAGCTTAGGGTAGTGCTTCCCATGTGAAGGTTAACCCTAGGGGTTGGGGAAGTTTTGAGAGTTTGATGTCTGGGTGTTGAGTCCCTCTCCACCTTTCTCCTCCTTGTATTATCCATTAGCAACCTTCAGGTAGCGGCAGATGCTGGAAGTCGGTGGAGGGGGCGGAGAAGGTCGAGGGAGGTGGTCGGAGGAGGTGTCAGAGGAAGTGGTGGTTGGTGGAGGTAGGGGCGGCAGAGAGAAAGTTCATAGAGGACGAGAAAGAAGATGAAGAAAAAGACATATCTACTTCATTTCTTCACTTTATTTACTGGCGTCCCAAAAGATAATGTCAGTTTGGGATGTGGATGGACGACAAGTAGCCTGAGGGGCACACATGATAACTGTGGAAGAAGTCGAGGGTACAACTGATATTCCAAAAAAGGGAGGGGCATAACGAATATAGCAATATCTAAGAGGGGCATATGTAATAAAAATCCAAAATCTTATGTACATTTATGAATAGCTTAAGATTTTACTATGTCTAATATGTGGGTACCCATTGGGTGTAAGCGTGTTTGTTGGTTTTATTGTTACCCACTAGAAATTACCCATTTAATAAAGGACGAGTATGGGTAGTGATTTTATATATAGGTACGTATTTGGGAATATTGATACCCGGGCCAAACCCAACCCATTGACATCCCTAAACACATTCACCATTCCAATTCAAGATAACATAATTGATTCAAATTGTACCAGTGATTTATTCATCTTTCGACTGTGCATTATACTATATAATAATCACTTGTGTGGAGAAAAGAAGAGAAGAATATTGTGTGTTTATTCTGTGAGGTCTAGGGGTCCTTATATAGGACTAAACCCTAGGGTGCTCAGAGGAGAACTTACACAAATACCCCTGTGGGGTTACATAGGGAAACAATACATAAGGAAACAGTGATACATAGGGAAACAATGCATAAGGAAATAGAGGTAAATAAAGAAACAACAATATATACAGTAATCTCTAACACACCCCCTCAAGTTGGAGCATATTCATCAATCATGCCCAACTTGGAAGTTATCCAGGAAAGCCGCTTCTTAGTCACTGCCTTGGTAAAAATATCAGCAAGTTGAAGATCTGTTGGAATGTGCGGCGTGGTTATCTTCCCTCCTCGTACAACATCTCTGATAAAGTGACAATCAATCCCAATATGTTTTGTTCTCTCATGGAACACAAGATTGGTAGCAATGTAGGTAGCTGATTTGTTATCATAGTACAAGGGAATAGGAGTGGATGTAGCAGCATTTAGTTCTTGTAGAAAAGTGAGCAGCCACGTGATCTCACATGTAGCCTGAGCCATTGCTCTATATTCAGCTTCAACACTAGATCTTGAAACAACTGCTTGTTTCTTGCTTCCCCAACTAACCAAGTTTCCTCCTACCATCATGGCATATCCAGTTGCAGATCGGCGGTCTTCAGGAGAGCTTGCATAATCGGCGTCAGCATATGCAGTAAGATTTGTGTGACCATTTGCCCCATAGAAGATTCCTCATCCTGGCGAGTCTTTTAGGTAACGAAGGATTTGAAGAACATCTTGCCAATGGCTGTAGCATGGTTTCTCCATATATTGGCTGGCTCTGCTTACAGCATAAGATATATCAGGTCTAGTAATTGTAAGATATAGAAGTTTGCCAACCAGGCTCCTATATCGTGTAGTGTCTTAGAGAGGATCATTGGATGCAGAATGTTTTCTAGGCTCTGCTGGAATTCCTAAGGGTTTGCACCTAAGTAGTCCTGCCTCAGTTAGTATGTCATGGCAGTATTTCCTCTGTGACATATCTAAGCCTTTCTTAGTACGTAGAGCTTTTATGCCTAGAAAATAGCGAAGTTGTCCAAGATCCTTGGTGGTGAATACTTTTTGCAAGAAAGCCTTGCTTTCTAGTATCCCTTGGTCATCATCTCCAGTAATAATCATATCATCTACACATATAGCAAGAATTACAACACCAGTCTGTCGTCTACTTACAAAAACTGAATAGTCAGATGTAGTCCTCTGGAAGCCCATGGTGCCAATCTTTGTACTCAGTCTATCAAACCAAGCTCTTGGACTTTGCTTTAGTCCGTAGATAGCTTTGTGAAGTCGGCATACATACTCCCCCTCGACTTCGTAACATGGGGGTTGTATCATTGTAGACTTCTTCGTCAAGTTCTCCATATAGGAATGCATTCTTGACATCTAACTGAAACATAGGCCACCCCTTGTTCACAGCCACAGAGATGATAGTTCGTATGGATCCCATTCTAGCCACAGGGGAGAATGTTTCGAAGTAGTCTACTCCGTATATTTGAGTAAAGCCCTTTTCTACAAGTCTTGCTTTTAAACGATCAATAGAATCGTCCGAGGACTGCTTTGTAGTGAAGATCCAGCGACATGCAACTGGTTTACATCCAGGAGGGTATTTGACAAGGTCCCATGTTTTTCGAGACTGTAATGCTTCCATTTCTTCATTCATTGCCATTCTCCATCCCTCATCTTGTAATGCACTATGATGATATTTGGGAACAGAAATAGCCATTATGGCATCTGCATATCTTTTGTCAGAGCAAGATAACCCATTAGTAGAGGTGAAATGAGATATTGGGTGAAGTGTACATTGCCTCTTTGTTCTTCGTAGTGCGATCGGAGACGTTAGCTCCTGAGGACTATCCGGGGTAGCATTGGTGGGAGCACTCGAGGATGGCGTAGTGTCCTGCAACAGTGGAATAGGTAAAGGAATCTGAACAGGATTAGACACAGTTCTTTTTTTATACACAATTGGTGGAGGGGGGAATTTTAGGGGAATATCGGACAATGTCTGAGTAAAGTAGCTGTTTTGTTCAAAGAAGGTGACATCAAGAGAAACGTAGTAACGATGTCCTGTAGGATCGTTACATATGTATCCTTTTTGAGTTTGAGAATACCCTAGAAAAACACATTTGATTGCACGAGCAGATAAGTTGTCCGTGGTATGGAAATTATGGACAAAGGCAGTGCATCAAAAAATTCGTAAGGGCAGAGGAAAAGGTTTCTCCTTGGGATATAGTAAGTTGAAGGGAGTGGAGCTATGTAGAGAAGCAGAGGGGACCCTCTTTATAAGATGAACAACAGTAAGGATAGCATTGCCCCAATATATCTTGGGAACATTCATATGGGTGAGTAAGGATCGAGCAATATCAAGAAGGTGTCTCAGTTTTCTTTCAGCAACCCCATTTTGTTGGGATGTATATGGACAAGATGTTTGATGTATGGTTCCCTAGGAGGCAAAAAAGGTTATCAAGTCATTCTGAGTAAATTCCCGAGCATTATCAGAACGAAAGATTTAATAGTAGTAGAAAATAAATTTTTGACATAATGAAAGTTCTTGACAACGATATTAATTTCTGAACGTTCTTTTAATAAGAATACCCAAGATAAGCGACTGTAGTCATCAACAAAAACAACAAAGTACTTATGACTGCTAATGGTTTTGACCGGACAGGGTCTCCAAATATCACAATGAATTAGGAAGAAAGGAGTAGTGCGACGAGGCTCAGTTCTAGCAGGAAAGGAAACTCTATGATGTTTTCCGAACTGACATGCTTCACACTCAAAAAGTTTTAGCGTGGACAGTTCAGGGAACATTATAGAGAGAGCTTTGGCAGAAGGATGTCCCAGACGAAGATGCCATAGAAGGGGATCTTCAGTGATGGAGGTAGCGTCAACAAAGTTGGAAGTGGTAGGGCTGTTGAGGTAATATAGGCCATTCCTCTCATGTCCCCCACCAAAAATCTGCCTCGTCCGGATGTCCTGAAAATAGCAGCAGAATTCATAAAAAATAACACGACAATGTAGCTCACGACATAGCTTCTGAACAGATAAAAGACTAAGCGGGAAAGCAGGAGCACAATGTACATCTGTCAGTCGAAGTTTGTTGGATAATTCAATAGTTCCAACAACAGTAACGGGAGAATGATCCCCATTGGCAACACGGACGCTCTTTATAGAGGTAGAGGGCTGAGATGAGGTGAGTAGACTTACATCTCCCGTTAGATGAGTGGAAGCTCCAGAATCAATAATCCATGCATGTTTGGTAACAGAAACTGAGTTTACTACTGCACCTGATGTAGTGGCAAGCTAGCAGTAGCAACAGATGCGGTCGTGTCTTTTGTTGAGGGAGCAGAATCATTTAGAAGTTGTCGCGACCGAGTATATTCAGAAGCAGTGAATGGAGCATGTTGTCCATCTATACTCTGAGTAGTTGTATCATTGTTCGTATCACTTGATTCATCATCATAAGTGTTATGAGCACTTGGTTGCCTGCCAAATGTTGCCCAGCAACGTTCAGACGGATGATTCATGCGACCACAGTGTATACATGCAGGATAACGACCAATAGAGGAATCACGACCACGACCTCGTCCAAGGTCACGTCCGCGGCCACGACCTCGGCCTCTAGGATAAGACTGCCGTCCTCTTTGCCCAGATGAATAGTGGGTTGTTGTCTCTATGGAAGACTGAACCAGAGAATTTTGAACCGGAGCTTCCAGTTCCTGTAGTCGACCGAATATGGTTTCGATCGTAGGCAATTTATCTGCCATAAGAAATTAATCTTTTGCAATTTTGTACTTCGGGTGAAATCCCGAGAGAAACCTGTAGACCTGCCACTCAGCACGTTCGCCTATTTGTTTATCACAACATGCAGGTTGAAAGATTAGAAGTTCCTCAAACAAGCTTGTAAGTGTCCGGTAGTATTCAGTTAGACTGGTCTCTTCTTGATTAGTAGACCAGATTCTTGTGTATATATCAGAGAGACGAGACTTGGTTGTTTTCTGGGAATATGTGTGCTCAAGATTTTCCCACATGGCTTTTGCAGTATCTTTATATAAGAGATTTGCAGCAATATTTGGATCTACACTATTAGTCATCCAAAAAATTACCTGGCAATTGTCGACAAACCAGGCTTCATATTCTGCATCAGTGATAGCAGGAGGAGTCTTCGTGAGGATGGCACCCTTTCGTTGGCCACCAATAAATATCTTGAAGGATCGTGACCATAGAACATAGTTTTCCGAGCCTTTCAACTTGATAGATGTGCCTTGTACCATTAGAGAAGAAGGCGGATACATAGGCTTGGTCTCGGTGGACGTCATGATAACGTTTCTAGGTCAAGAAAAAGTGACCTCGATGAAGTTGTAGTTGATATGAGCCTCCTTAGTTGCACATTAGTAGAGAGTTGTGGAGGGTGAACGCCCTAAATCGGAGCCGAACAGGGGCCTAGGGCTGCAGCGACGAGGTGCGCTCAGAAGCTCGATGCGCGGTGCACGCAGGTGCGTGAGGTGCGCGAGGGGCCCGAGGTGCCTAGGGCATAGAGCCCAAGGCGCAGGAGCCCGAGGTGCGCACGCCTAAAGCAGGGCGTCGTGGATGGGAGAGAAGAAGAAGGGGCGGGCGGTGGTAGGAGGGAAAATTAGGTCAGAACACCGGTCTAGGACTACTGCTCTGATACCATGTGGAGAAAAGAAGAGAAGAATATTGTGTGTTTATTCTGTGAGGTCTAGGGGTCCTTATATAGGGCTAAACCCTAGGGTGCTCAGAGGAGAACTTACACAAATACCCCTGTGGGGTTACATAGGGAAACAATACATAAGGAAACAGTGATACATGGGGAAACAATGCATAAGGAAATAGAGATAAATAAATAAACAACAATATACGGTAATCTCTAACAACTTGGAAATTTGAAATTAAAATAATTTTAATTGCCATAAATTTTGTCTATATCAAGCATCAATTTATTTTTGCATCCAAATTAGCTACAACTATTAGGATTTAATTTTATGTCATGAAATAATCAATCAATTAAGGGTGTTGGCCATCAAATATTTCCTTAAATATTTAAATCAACTTTTAATCAGGGTAACCAACAAATTTCCATTACTTATATTAAGTGAGAAACAAATAAAATGTCAATTAGATAATCTAATCATCTCCCGACCATTACCGACTAAATATCCAATATCTAGGGTTATCAGACTTAGAATCACGTGAAATAAATTCGTACAATTTGCTTATTTAATTTAAGAGATTTATAAAGTATTTTTAACATGTTCGTGATAGAAAATTAATAATTAAAGTTAATAATTTACGGTTACGAAATTTATGCAAAAACAAAATGACCTCGTGTGAGTTTTTCCTGTAATTTTTTTCGCTCGATCGTTGCCAACTCTTTGCATGACTTTTGAGATCATATTTACACATTCTAAACATGAATTTAAGTCCGAAAATACACTTTTAACTTGGGTTAATAACACCAACATCAAATATTCGTGAAAAATAATTTGTAATCACTAAACATGGAAAAACAAGTTCCTGTGTATCTTGATATCCAAAGACTTTTTCTTCCTAGGATTTGGATCATATCCAAGACCTCCTATCAAGGCTTTGATACCACTTAAAGGGAGGCATATAGTGCCTCGCACATCACAAAAGCGTGAAGATGGAATCTCATTTAATAAAAAATATGACTTACATGTTGAGATATTATTTATCTTGATTATTATATTTTTCTTTTTCTTTTTCTTTTGTCTCCTTGTATTAACCCCCTCGGGATCTAGGCACCCGTTAACACACGTTTGTACCACTACATTCTCATGTAATCGCACAAGTACTGAAAAACATGGAATTTTTTTCTGCTGTTGCATATGACATTCACATTCAATAAATAACCATAGAGACAACAACAATAATAGTAAACATGTGCCACCAATATTTCATTCATTTCTATATATAACAATACATGTAACAACAGAATGTATTACAATGTACATGTAGATCCCAAAATATATGACTGAAGAGGAAGGAAACATACTACATCATAAGCTGAACCAAAAATTGAAACAAAAGACATCATACCTTCTGGTATTTACATGTTCACCAGATCTCATCAACAACTACTGGGTAGCAGGCTCCTTGCCTACCAAAACATGTTAGGAAGAAAGGGCGTCAGTGAGCGCTGGTACACCCATATATCATATTATTATAAAAATGATATTTAAAGTTGTTGCAAAAGAGGCAAGTAGAAATGTATAAACATCTAAAATTTACATATACTTGCAAATGTAAAAAGGTTTTCAAGTTGCTTGTATGTTCCTCCCAAGCTCACACATTATCCCGGCATTTCCGATATATAACATATTTATATTATAATTGATTGTTCATAGTGTATGTGTGTGTATATATTTTCTTATATTGTTCATATATCATGTTTGTGGATTTTGACGATGGGAAAGGTGAGATGGAAATGTTTATTGATTTATTTAATTCTCAAGTCTAGTGGATAGTCTGTGGTATTGGCCAGTATGCGACCTCACACTATGACTCTAAGATGTGAATAATGCCTTAGGGCTGGGGTGCCTCCGTAGGCATGCGGTGTTGTATAATGCATCCTAACTAAGTTCCCAACACGTCCACTAACTTATAGGGATTTCGAATCAAATTTTATTATAGACACTTCCAACCAATTCAACTTTGATTGTAACTCCTCCTAACCTTAACTGCAACTGTCTTAGATGTAACCCTAGATGACCTAGATGTAGACATGGATGATTTGGAAGTAAAATCGCCAGGTCTGCTGGCGAAAGTAAACAAAACTCAAGTGGTGAGGTAGTCTCATAAGGGCTCTTCCGTCTCGCCCTCTAGTTGGAAGTCCGGTCTAATAGAGGGAAAGGTCTACTCCAAAACTGCGCCCCAGAGCCGTGTGAGAGAGACTCTCCGGAAAAGTCACTCTAGAAAAATGGCCCGACTAGTACGGGCTAATGAGCTCGTACGAAAAGCTAAAACTGAGGATCCCCCGCATAGGTATCTTAAAACAAAGGGGTCAGCGGAGCTGGTCAAAAGTCGGGATCCGAACGAGGCATAAAAACACTGCGAGCTCGCGTAAAAATCGTGAAAAGGACTGGGATCCTAGACCTGCACACTTGGCAGCCGCTGCCCAAACTGGGCTTCCTTTCTTCTGCCCAGTTGAGGGTCACCGCGCCCTCGCACGGTCAGGTGTAAGGGTCACCGTGACTGGCACTTTATCAATCATAATTAATTTATCATTCCGTCCTTTGCTTGACGCTCATTTCTTTCACAAACCTTTCTATATATATACTATTAATTCAACTTCATGAGATTGACATGTTCAAATCATAAAAAAATGAAGGTCTACCATGATTATGTTTTTATAATCCTCACTAGGACCCTATCAATAAATTAAATGGGGTAATGAATTCCTACAATATGAAATTTGAATAAAGTTTGAATGTCAGACATATGGAGGTTGAATTTGCCTATTAGAGCATAATATTACGATAGCAAGGAGATTAGTAGTTCTTCCACTGAAACCGACCAGATTATCCAATTGTGAACACTTAACCCATTATATTAGCCACACCTGGTTAACCAAGATACTCATCAAATATTATTTTAATTTCTAGCTATAGAATATCATCCAAAATCAATCCCTGCTCGTCGCTGACATGTGTCTTTTGTCATTGGAGTTGAACTCGGTAGGATAAACTTTCTAGTCAACATTTACCGATGACTTCATTAATGTCCACTACGTTTGACCTTTGTACCACTAGCAGTATAAGAATAATATTACATGCTAATTTCACTTCTGATACCATTTTTTAGTGGTTTACAGCAATCAGTTTGGCAAAAATCTGCATTTAATATACTTGAGAATGAGTGGAAGAAAGCATGTTGGTTGATTGCCGAATCACTCGATCCAGGCCATCCTAAATATATTATAACATAATTATTATCCTACTTTCAGTTTATAATTTGTGACTATTAAGTTATCTTATTGAAATTTTGTAGCATCACAAATGATGTATAATTCATAATCCTTCCTAAATTATGATTTCAATAATTCAACTCCTAATTCGACTATTAATTTAGGAAGAATAATCAAGTAGTTCTTGCCTTTTATCAAAAGAAGAACTCTTGGATAGATAACAAAAATCCAGATAAGTCCGTGATTAATTGCAATTATATTGTAGAATTTCTTAAATTTCTTAACGTAACAGTACAAAGGATCATTAAATTTCAGGCCAAATTTATTATGTATATAAATATGTATATATATATATTTACTGTAGATACAGAACCCATAACAGGAATCATTAAATTTCAAGGCAAATTTATTATATATATATATTTATATATATGAGTTCAATGAGGCTGCCCCTTGGGGGAGCTAACTTGGCTCCCCCCGTGCAATTTCACCTATTTTTTTATTTTTTTTGAAAATTTCTTCCGTGAATATACATCACTATATCCTTGTATTATGCTATTCAAATTTCGCGCGAAACAGAGACTCCTACGGCCTTCATCCAGACATTCATATTTTAATGGTAGCAGAATTGCTAAAAACAACCCTTCTGGATGGAGGCCGTAGGAGTCTCTGTTTCGCGCGAAATTTGAATGACATAATCTAGGGATATATTGATGAAAATCCACGGAAGAAATTTAAAAAAAAAAATAAAAAACGGGCAAAATTACGCGGGGGGAGCCAAGTTAGCTACCCCCAAAGGGGCAACCCCATTTTATCCTATATATACGTATATATTTTACAGCAAATACTGAACCCATAACAATACATGTACCCTTAAATTTCAAACCAAATTTATTATTTGTATATTTATAAACATGCATATATTTTACAACAGATACAAAAAAATTGATAATCAGAACCCACTTCCTCTCATGTTTTATTCCAGAAAAGACCTCGAAGATTTGCAAATAGCATGTAGGGAGAACAACAACAACAAAATGATTTAATCATGCTTGGCAGCAATTAGGAGGGCAGAGATTGTACATTGATCCTTTGTTGTGAAAAAGATGGCTTGCATGTAGGGAAAATTCCCAAGAGAAGCTCCAGCAGACTGTTGGACAACAGCTTCAAGCTTCAAGGAAGGAGAAAGGAGCCTCCAATGGCTGATGTTTTGGAGCAAGGAACAACAGCTCCTTGGCTGCAACTGTTGTCTCCAGTGGTGGCCTTCAATGGAGCAGAAATTTCCTCTTGTCAGGAGTCTCTATTGCAGCTCCAGGCAAGAGAGGACAACAGCAAGAGAGGACAACAACAAGAGAAGAGGAAAATGCTGTGGTATTTTTTCTTGCAGCAGCTGTAGAGATAGGAGGAGAGCTGGAGCTTTTGGGAATGGCATGCAGAGAAGACGAGAGAGGGAAGTCGTTGGAATTGGACTCAATAGACAAGAGAAAGATGGAAATCAAGAAGGTCTTATGTGATATAAATAAGGAGGGAGAGCCCCCCTTTGATTGGCAAGTGTAGAAAAAAAGGCTTTGGTGGTTGCTATATAGAAAAACAAAAATTCATAATATATAATTTTTTTAAATACAGACAACAACAACAGTAGCCGCCTGCTAATGTTTATCTGAAATTTTATTTTATTATTTTTTTGAACATACTTAAAATGAATCGTACGCGTACCTCAGACCTCGGATTTCGTTGCACAATATCTCGTTTTTATCGTCTCTGAACGATGATCGATATGAGTATAATATTGAAATACTTTTGATCGGGTTTGGATGCCTGAAATTTTCGAGATACAATTTTGATTTGGGTTTAAATTTTGTGAATTAAAAATATCAAACGACCTCCGATTGACGAACAGTCGATTCTGTTGGTCTTGTTTCCTCGAATCGGATCTTATGACGGTTTCGGTTTGTTTCGTGGTTTCCGGATTTGCGTCGCGGCTTTTCTGCGGCATGCATTATGATACGGCCGATTTTTAGTCGATTTAGCTCGAACAACTTTTAATTCATGATCATTGATCGATTTAAGCCATTTATCATTGACCAACAACTTTATTGGGTTAATTGGATCCAAATCGGATCGGGTTTGAGTTTGATTGGAAACCGGATGTTACAAATATAAAACCTCAAAGGGAGTCTCGTCCTCGAGACTCGAGTTAAGGTTACTAGGTGTCTTGTTTGAATTTCGTATGGCCATAAAAACCTCAAAGGATTTGAAACCCATAAAAACCTCAAAGTAAGAACAAGTCATATATATATATATATCATTACACGAGCTTATTTACATTTTAATATCTGAGAAGAGTTGTGGGTATCTTGCCCGTATGTCGGATTCGGTCTCCCACGTCGCACATCCGGATCCATGTCGATGCTACAACACCTTGACCAAAGGGATCTCTTTGCTGCGAAGCTTCTAAACAACACTGCCAACAATCTGTACTGGTCTCTCCTCATGTCATGTCTTGCTCCACATCTAAATTCTCGTAGTTGATGACGTGTCGAGAGTCGTGCACGTACTTCCTCAAGTTAGATTTGCGGAAAACATCATGAATAGCAGAAAGATGTGGAGGAAGGGCTACTCGGTAGGCCACCTTCCCTACTCTAGCTAGAATATCGAATGGGCCAACATATCGTGGCGCCAACTTGCCACGAACGCCAAATCTCTGTATTCCCTTCTTGGGAGATATTCGGAGAAACATCCAATCTCCCACATGTAATTTACAGGAGTTTTATTAGTATGTGAGATTAAGTTGGACGCTAACAAATCATGTTTGAATGATTTAAGAGAAGATAATTGTATTACTTGAAATTCCAAGTCTCTTCTCCGACGGTCCGCATAGCTCTTCTGGCGGCTTTGTGCCGTTAGAAGACTCCGTCTCACTAGATCAACAGCTCTCGCAGTCTCCTCCAAGAGGTCTACGGAGTAGAGAGCATGATCACCTACCTCACGCCAACTGAGAGATGTGAAACATCTCCGCCCATATAGGGCTTCGAATGGTGCCTTGCCTATACTGGAATGATAGCTGTTGTTGTGAACTCCACCAAAGGTAGATGGTCCTTTTAGGACCCTTCCACTCCAAAGAGCATGCGCGAAGTAAATCCTTGAGCGTCTGTATGGTGCGCTCACTCTGACCGTCGGTCTGTGGATGATATGCATAACTCATCTTCAACTCTGTCTGTAGTGCTGACATGAACTGATGCCAATAATGCGAAGTAAACCTTGAATCCCTGTCAGACACAACCTCTCGTGGTATACATGAAGTCTAATGATATTCTGCACATAAAGCCTGACCAATCTGGATGGTGTATATGTTACGTTGACATGTATGAAATGAGATGACTTGGTCAATCTGTCAACAACAACCCAAATGGAATCATGGCCACCCGGTGTCTTCGGCAGACCTGTGACAAAATCCATATAAATGCTCTTCCACTTCCACTCAGGAATGGGGAGAGACTGCAGTAATCTTGGTGGTCTCCTGTGCTCAGCTTGACCATATGACAGGTCATGCATCTGTTGGCATGTTGTGCCACATCGCGCTTCATTCTATCCCACCAAAAATGTCGACGCAGATCACGGTACATCTTCGTGCTGCCTGGATGGATAGATAATCGTGAATTGTGCGCCTCATCAAGTATGTCTCTGCGTAGCTGCTCGTCGTTGGGCACAACGATGCCTTCTATAAAATGGACTCTGTCACCACAAAATCATCAACCTCATCCTTGACGGTGCGCATATATCTATCTCGAATCCATGGATCTATCTTCTAACCTTCTACGATGCGATCCCACAAAGTGCTGAATCGTGGAGGTACGGCTATGGATGTAGATACACTTTCCTGAGGATGCCTATCGGTCAAAGATGCGAGCATATCCCATGTATATAGCCAGTTCGCCGTACCATCTGTATGAGCTGTCTTGCTGAGTGCATCAGCCACCACGTTTCTCTTACCGGGATGGTAAGAGATTGTGCAGTCATAATCCTTTAATAACTCGAGCCAACTACGTTGTCTCATGTTCAGCTCCTTCTGATCAAATATGTATTTCAAACTCTTGTGATCAATGAAAATCTCGAAATTCACCCCATAAAGATAGTGACGCCAGATCTTCAAGGCGAAGACAACTACTGCCAACTCCAAGTCATGCGTGGGGTAGTTCCGCTCATGCGGCCTCAACTATCGTGATGCGTAAGCAATCACGTGACCTCTCTGCATCAATACTGCTCCTAGACCTTCTCCAGATGCATCTGTGTAGACTGCATAGTCCTGAGTGCCTGAAGGAAGAGCAAGAATGGGTGTTGTAGTCAATCTCTCATTCAGTGTCCTGAAGGCCTGCTTACATGAATCGTCCCAAATGAATGGAACTCCTTTCTGCGTCAATCGTGTCAAAAGGCAAACAATGCGTGAAAATCCACTGATAAAGCGTCTATAATAACCCGCTGGCCCAAGGAAGCTCCGAATCTGAGTAACTGTCTTGGGCTGCTCCCAAGACATGACTGCCTCAATCTTCGCAGGATCAATTGCGATACTTGCTCCAGAAATGACATGTCCAAGAAATGAGACATGTGATAACCAGAACTCACAGTTGCTCAACTTGGCATATAGCTTGTGCTCCCGCAATGTGTCCAAGACAGTCCGTAGATCATTCACATGACCCCATTCATTCCGTGAGTATATGAGCACATTATCAATGAACACCACCGCAAATTTTTCCAAATATAGATTGTTGGAGTATTTGGTTAAGCACCTATTGAGTTATAGATGGGTAAATGAATACCTCCAGGATCCATTTACCCCATTCAGTTGTTTAATCCCACATCATCCAGCGCTGGGACGTGGAGGCTCTGGAGAGGCTATATAAGGAGCCCCAGACCTCCTGTATTCATTGAAAAAAGCAATTGAAGCATATGCCATTTTGAGGGCTTCTCCCGTGGTTTCATTCCGCTCCTCATGGAGTAGGGTTCCACGTAAAAATCCCGCTGTTCATATTTTGTTTATCTTTTTCCATGTTACGCTTCCGCTTCCGATTTTCTAACATGGTATCAGAGCGGGTTCGATTCTCATATATTTATTTCTGTTCGTGATTTATTCGAGAATCGATTGATAGATTTGATCCTTGTTTATCGTTGAAGATTATTTGATTCATTCATTCTGCGTCAATGGAGTCCGTCAAGTTCTAGGGTTTCCCACGAAACCCTAATCAAGATTTCTATGATGCAATCGTCCAGGCTCTCGTGCTCTGAGCCTCCACGTCCTTGGAGCCCTCGATCCGCGGCGCTACCCCATCACTGTGCCCCTTAATTCCTTGTGGCACCCATCAACTGCTTCCGAGGAGAGCCCTCCAGGTCAACCACCTCGATGCTCCTGCCGCCCTCGAGAAACCCAAGCAACCCAGGCACGTTCCCCGCGAGGTGGCACCATTTCCAAAAACCGAGACGCCGATGCTCGTCCAGTTCGCCGCATCCAGTCGGTACTCAAGCGGCGATAACTTCAGAAGATGACAGAAGTACAAGGCGACAGACGACGACTGAGGCATCGTGATTCCAGACGATGTCTTCTTGTGGAAAAACGACGCCCTCCATCCGCGCAAGCTCCTCTCAGGCGGCGCGCGAAGTGCAGACCTCCAAGGCGGCGTACGAAGCAACCCAACGCGCCTTTCCTCCGCGTGATGCCTCCAGGTGGAGGCCTTCTTCTTCAAAGGCGATTGCCCCTTCAACCGCATCCATCTGCAACACGATTGGGATCACCCGATCTCCCCCAAGCTCATGGACCCGCAAGGCTACGCGGCAAGCTCCAGGACCCGTAGTGCACCTGCGTGCATCCCTTGAGCGGCGAAAGTCCCCAGGCGGCATCCCTCATCTAAGCGGCGACAACGTTTCTCCAAGGGAGATACCTTCGTGGGAACCCTAACGGGGGGCTCCTGCGTTTTATAAAAAAATATGTTGTTGCAGTTTTAGAGCCCAAGTGGGCCGAGTGCATTTGAAAAAAAAATCATGCTGTATTAAAAAAAAAAGAGGGGAGAAAGGCCATGGTTAAAAAAATGATGAATGATGATTTCAAAAAAAAAAAAGGAAAGGTGAAAAAAAAGAAAAAAAAGTTAGAGCTACAAAAAAATATGAAATAGCCGGAAAAAAAATGTGATCATCAAAAGTCGAAAAAAAAATGATGACGGCTTAAAAAAATGAAAAGCCGCAAGTATGTTTTGTTTTCCCCTTCTATCTTGTCTTCTCCCAACTTTGTCGATGTTCATTTTCCGACAAGCATGGGAGAAAGGGGGAGTATATATGTAGAGTCACAGGTATTGATCCAGATCCAGATTCAGATGTCAGTCTCCAGACCAGTCATATTTTTCCAGACTCTACAGATGATCAGTGGTTCAGACTCGACGATTGATTCCGAGTCCAGTTTTCAGACACACACGAGTGTGCGGTCATTTTCAGATGAGCATATGTTGCCATCATCAGTTCAAGGTCCCCATCATTCTTGTTGTTCGGCCAGAGTTTTCATGTGAGCCATAGGGACTCCATAGCAGAGGACCATTCCCTATGCCATTGAGGGCAAGGATTTTCATGTGGTATCATAGGTACACCAGAGCAGTGCACCATTCTCTGAGTCAGATGGGAGAGACCCAGTTCTCCGACGAGGAGACTTCATGCGCAGCTTCTGACTCGATGGTTAGATTTCGAGTCTTCAATTGACTCACCCTCTAGCCCATTCGTCCTCCTCACCTGCACGGCATGAGAAGCAACGTCATCGACTGCAGCAATGTGCGCGTTGGGTTGATATTGTCCGTAGTGTCCTGTAGAGTTGAGTTGAGTTTCTTTTTGTTTGTCCAAGCTGAGCATTGCATGCTCCAGCTTGAGGGGGAGTGTTGGATTATTTGATTAAGCGCCTATTGAGTTGTAGATGGGTAAATGGATACCTTCAGGATCCATTTACCCCATCCAGTTGTTTAGTCCCGCATCGTCCAGTGGTGGGACGTGGAGGCTCTGGAGAGGCTATATAAGGAGCCCCAGACCTCCTGTATCCATTGAGAAAAGCAATAGAAGCATATGCCCCTTTGAGGGCTTCTCCCGTGGTTTCATCCCGCTCCTCACGGAGTAGGGTTCCACGTAAAAATCCCGCTGTTCATATTTTGTTTATCTTTTTCCATGTTACGCTTCCGCTTTCGATTTTCTAACATGGATGGAAGATCCGGTTCATCATATCCATGAAAGCTGCATGTGCATTGGTGAGCCCAAATGGCATCACCACAAACTCGTAGTGTCCATAGCGAGTCGTGAAGGCTGTCTTCGGAATATCGGACTCTTGAATCCTCAGCTGATGGTAGCCCGAACGAAGATCGATCTTCGAGGATACCGAAGATCCCTGGAGCTGATTGAATAAATCATCGATACGCGGCAATGGATAATGATTTTTCACCATTCTCTTGTTCAACTGCCGATAATCAATGCATAATCTCATGGATCCATCCTTCTTCCTGACAAATAGAACCGGAGCACCCCTAGGGGAAGTGCTTGGCCTCACGAATTCCAAGTCAAGTAACTCCTGTAACTGTACCTTCATCTCTCTCAACTCAGCTGGTGCCATGCGATATGGTGCCATCGAGATCGGCTGTGTATCTGGTAGTAATGTGATCTCGAACTCGATCTCTCTCAGGAAGTAATCCTGGTAGCTCATCAGGAAACACGTCTGTGTAGTCTAAAACTACTCGGATGTCCTATGCCATAGGCTCATGATCAGCTACCTCTCGAACGAAAGCTAGATAGGAATCACAACCCTGATCAACAAGTCACTAAGCTCGCAACACTGAAATGTACTCCATTTTGGAGTCATGTATAGTACTCTCAAAAGTGAACTCGGTTAAATCTAGAATCCTGAAGACAACTGTCTTCCTAAAACAATCAACAAGAGTATGATGAGCTGATAACCCATCCATGCCTAGAATCAAGTAAACTCATCAAGCTGTAGAAGTAGACAATCTGCGATCATCTCGTGACCGCCAATCACTACTAGCAAATGCCTGACTATCAAGGAAATGATAAACAACTGGCCACCTGGCCCTCAGATGTGATATGGAGAAGATAGAGTCTCTGCGACTCTTCCTAACGAAGCTAGCAATCTCGAAGCAAGGAAAGAATGTGTCGCTCTAGAATCAAATAAAACATGGAAAGGTCAGCTCAAGACTGAGACCATACCTTTCACCACAGTAGCTGCTGAACGTGCCTGCTCCTTAGTCACTGTGTGTAGCTGTCCCTATTTGGCTGATGCAGTACTGGAACCTGCCACACTCTGTATCTGTCTCTGCTGCTGCCTCCTGAAGTTGGAGTTCCTGCCACGGGAACTCCCTTAATGCTGTGCCTGAAGCTGCGACTGTGAAGGTGGCTGGGGTTCACCAAATCTCTGGGGATACTGATACCGGTAATGTCCCTACTCATGGCACACGTAACATCGAACTGGTCGGGTAGATGGTGTGGTAGTGTCAGTGCTCCGAGCCGAGCCTTCTGGGGGTCTGTCTGCTCGCTGCAACCCAGATGGTCTAGCAGAATATGTGCCACGTCCAGCTAGTACTCCTCTTAAGGTAGTCGATGGAGATGAGCAAGCACTACCTGAGAATGTCGAACCTGTAGGTCGGAAACGCCTAGCTGACCTCTGCTGCTGAAATAGTCGACGGATCGGCCCAAAAGATCGCTGCGGTCTAGGCATTGCTCCAGACGAGCTCACGAAACGTCTCTCTCTGATGTCCTCGAACTTCTCCGCTGCATCAGTAGCCTCGGAGATGGAAGTGATGTGCAATCCAGCCAACTTCTCCTGTACCTTTCGCATGCCTCTGATGAGCTTTTCTAGATTCTACTCTGGAAATGCGCCAGCTGCTGATGTATGTCGTTACAGTTCTGTGTATCAGACAAAGTAATCTCTGGCTGTCATGCGTCCCTGACGAAGCTGTGCAAAAAAGTCGATGCTGTGACTCCTTTCACTTCGTAGAAAAGAAGTGGGATCTGAACCTCATCTTAAAATCATCCCATGTAGGCTCATGGCCCAACTCAGAAACTACAGCATCCCACCATCTCTCAGCAAAGTCTGTCAGTGAGTACTCCATGAAAGATAGCCATGTGTCTCGTAGTGCACGTATCATCCTCATCACATTCATCACCCTCTTACGCCACTGCTCAGCAACATCTGACGTATCGGTGCCCTCGAACATGGGCACATTGGCCCGCTGGTAGGATGTGAAGACCGACTGGTGCCTGTGAATGGCAGAGTACTCGTGTGCACCCTCATCTGCAAAGTCAACAAGGTCTTTCTCCCTGTCAAAGTCTCCATCCTCCTCAGCTCCATGCTCGGGTATCTCAAGTGGATCATTGAAATGAGGCTGCTGTACCTCTACCGACTGTCGTTGGTCCTGGCGTGTGCCGTCGTGAGATGAACGGTAGCTGGAATCTGATAGCTCCTCGAATCTCAAATCTATATCAGTCTGTCGGTCTGCAATCTCAGTCTTCTGTGCCAAAATGTGGTCCTGCTAGCCTCTCATAGCAATCTGTTGCTGCTGAAGGTCGGTGAGAGCAGCCAGTATGCGTGCCAGCTGGTCAGTCGTCTCAAGTCCTGGTCGGGATGCCATGGCTCTACATGAGAATCATTTTTAGTCATAAAAATGCTTTTTGCAGACACTTATCACATATGCTTTTTCACTTCTTGGGATATAATCTGAAAATTAATGAAATTGGTGACATATGTGGTGATTGAATTCGAATGTTATATTTCCCCTTCTCGGACTCACGACAGGTCGGAAGACTGTCACTATCCGGGAACTTAATGCGATCAAAGTTGTAGTACTGCAAATTTACGTATCGGGGTACCACGGCTCTGATACCAAACTGTTAACCCCCTCGGGATCCGGGCACCCGTTAACACACGTTCGCACCACTACATTCTCATGTGATCGCACAAGTACTGAAAAACATGGAATTTTTTTCTGCTGTTGCATATGACATTCACATTAAATAAATAACCACAGAGACAACAAAAACAACAATAATAGTAAACATGTGCCACCAATATTTCATTCATTTCTATATAACAATACATGTAACAAAAGAATGTAATACAATGTACATGTAGATCCCAAAATATATGACTGAAGAGGAAGGAAGCATATTATATCATAAGATGAACCAAAAACTGAAACAAAAGACATCATACCTTCTAGTATTTACACAATCACCAGATCTCATCAATTGCTACTGAGCAACATGCTCCTTGCCTGCCAAAAAATGTTATGAAGAAAGGACGTCAGCGAGTGCTGGTACACCCATATATCATATTATTATAAAAAATGATATTTAAAGTGGTTGCAAAAGAGATAAATAGAAATGCATAAACATCTAAAATTTACATCTACTTACAAATGTAAAAAGGTTACCTCCCAAGCTCACCTATTATCCCAACATTTCCCATATATAACATATTTATATTATAATTGATTGTTCATAAGTGTATGTGTGTGTGTATATATATTCTTATATTGTTCAGATATCATGTTTGTGGATTTTGACAATGGGAAAGGTGAGATGGAAAGGTTTATTGATTTATTTAATTCTCAAGTCTAGTTGATAGTATGTGGTCTTGGTCAGTGTGCGACCTCATACTATGACTCTAAGATGTGAATAATGTCTTAGGGCTGGGGTGCCTCCGTAGGCATGCGATGTTGTATAATGCGTCCTAACTAAGTTCCCAACACGTCAACTAGCTTATAGGGATTTCGAATCAAATTTTATTATATACACTTCCAACCAATTCAACTTTGATTGTATCTCCTCCTAACCTTAACTGCAAATGTCTTAGATGTAACCCTATATGATCTTAATATAGACATGGATGATTTGGATGTAGAATCGCCACGTCTGCTGGCGAAAGTAAACAAAACTCAAGCGTGAGGTAGCCTCATAAGGGCTCTTCCGTCTCGCCCTTTAGATGGAAGTGCGGTCCAATAGAGGGAAAGGTCTACTCCAAAACTACGCCCTAGAGACGGGTGAGAGAGACTCTCCTGAAAAGTCACTCTAGAAAAACGACCTGACTAGTACGGGCTAACGAGCTCCTATGAAAAGCTAAAACCGAGGATCCCCCGCAGGGTATCCTAAAACAAAGGGGTCAGCGGAGCTGTTCAAAAGTCGGGATCCCAACGAGGCGTAAAAACACTGCGAGCTCGCGTAAAAATCATGAAAAGGATTGGGATCCTAGACCCGCGCACTTGGCGGCTGCTGCCCAAACTGGGCTTCCTTTCCTCCGTCCAGTTGAGGGTTACTGTGCCCTCGTACGGTCAGGTGTAAGGGTCACCGTGACCGGCACTATTTATTAATCATCATTAATTTACCATTCTGTTCTTTGCTTGACCCTCATTTCTTTAGAAACCTTTCTATATATATATACTATTAATTCAACTTCATGAGATTGACATGTTCAAATCATCTAAAAAATGGTCTACCATGATTATGTATTTATAATCCTCACTAGGACCCTATCAATAAATTAAATGGGGTAATGAATTCCTACAATATGAAATTTGAATAAAGTTTGAATGTCAGAAGGTTGAATTTGCCTATTAGAGCATAATATTACGATAGCAAGGAGATTACTAGTTCTTCCACTGAAACCGACCAGATTATTGTGAACAGTTAACCCATTATATTAGCCACACCTGGTTAACTACTGCTTCTGATGATTGTTCTAACCAAGATACTGATCAAATATTATTTTAATTTCTATCTATAGAATATCATCCAAAATCAATCCCTGCTCGTCGCTGACATGTGCCTTTTGTCATTGGATTGAACTCGGTAGGATAAATTTTCTGGCCAACATTTACAGATGACTTCATTAATGTCCTCTACTTTTGACCCTTGTACCACTAGCAGTATAAGAATAATATTACATGCTAATTTCACTTCTGATACCATTTTTAAGTGGTTTACAGTTGTCAGTTTGGCAAAAATCTGCATTTAATATACTTGAGAATGAGTGGAAGAAAGCATGTAGGTTTATTGCCGAATCACTCGATCCAAGCCATACTAAATATATTATAACATAATTATTGTCCTACTTTCTGTTTATAATTTGTGGCTATTAAGTTTTCTTATTGAAATTTTGTAGCATCACAAATGATGTATAATTTATAATCCTTCATAAATTATGATATCAATAATTCAACTCCTAATTCGACTATTAATTTAGTAAGAATAATCAAGTAGATCTTGCCTTTTATCTAAAGAAGCACTCTTGGGTAGATAACAAAAATCGAAATATGTCCCTGATTAATTACAATTATATTGTAGAATTTCTTAACCTAACAGTACATGGATCATTAAATTTCAGGCCAAATTTATTATATATATAAATCTGTATATATATTTTTACCGTAGATACAAACATGAATCATTAAATTTCAAGGCAAATTTATTATATGTATATATTTTTCAGCAAATACCGAACCCATAACAATACATGGATCCTTAAATTTCAAACCAAAATTATTATATGTATATATATAAACATGCATATATTTTACAACAGATACAATAAAAATGATAATCAGAACCCACTTCCTCTCATCTTTTATTCCAGAAAAGACCTCAAAGATATGCAAATAGCATGCAGGGAGAACAACAAAAACAACAAAATGATTTAATCCTGCTTGGCAGCAATGAGGAGGGCGGAGATTGTACATTGATCCTTTGAATGTGAAAAAGATGGCTTGCATGCAGGGAAAATTCCCAAGAGAAGCTCCAGCAGACTGTTGGACAACAGCTTCAAGCCTCCAATGACTGATGTTTTGGAGCAAGGAAAAGCAGCTCCTTGGTTGCAACAATTGTCTCCAGTGGTGGCCTTCAATGGAGCAGAAATTTCCTCTTGTCAGGAGTCTCTATTGCAGCTCCATGCATGAGAGGACAACAGCAAGAGAAGAGGAAAAGGTTGTGGTATTTTCTCTTGCAACAGCTGTAGAGATAGGAGAAGGAGAGCTGGAGCTTTTGGCAATGGAATGCAGAGAAGACGAGAGAGGGAAGTCGTTGGAATTGGACTCAATAGACAAGAGAAAGATGGAAATCAAGAAGGGCTTATGTGATATAAATAAGGAGGGAGAGCCCCCCTTTGATTGACAAGGGTAGAAAAAAGGCTTAGGTGGCTGCTATATAGAAAAACGAAAATTCATAATATATATATTTTTTAAAATACAGAGACAGTAGCCGCCTGCAACTGTTTATTTAACATTTATTTTATTATTATTTTTAAACATACTTAAAATGAATCGTACGCGCACCTCGAACCTCGGATTTCGTTGTACAATATCTCGTTTTGATCATCTCTGAACAACTATCGATATAAGTATAATATTTATATACTTTTGATCGGGTTCAGATGCCCGAAATTTTCGAGATACGGTTTTGATTTGGGTTTAAATTTTGTGAATTAAAAATATCAAACGACCTCCACTTAACGAACGATCGATTCCATTGTTCTTGTTTCGTCGAATCAGATCTTATGACAGTCTCGGTTTGTTTCGCGGTTTCCGAATTTATGTCGCGGCTTTTCCGCGGCACGGAATACGATACGACCGATTTTTGGTCGATTTCGTCCGAACGACTTTTAATTCACGATCATTTGATCGATTTAAGTCATTTGTCATTGACCAACAACTTTATTGGGTTAATTGGATCCAAATCGGATCGGGTTTGAGTTTGATTGGAAACCGGATGTTGCACCTTATAATTTGCTCAATAGGTTCTTCTCCTATATAAGAGAACCCTAGGGCCTCTCGTTAACCCAATCAATTCTCTTCCCTCAACATGATATCAGAGCGATAGTCCTAGACTAGAGTTCTCGTATTCAATCGAACCCTAACCCTAACCCTACCTTGCTGCCGACCCGGCTCCCAGCGTCGTCGCTCGACCTCCAGGGCCGCTGCTCCAGTCCCCAGCGCCGCCGCCTGGCCTCTAGGGCCGCCGTTCCGACCCTTAGGGCCGTCACCCCGGACCCCAGGGCCACCGCCCTATCTCCCAGGCCGCTGCCCGGGCCCCCAGGCCACCGCCTCAGTTCCCCTTGGCCATCGCCGTGACTGCTTAGGTTGCCATCAACCCTTCCGTTCGCCTTCGTGCATATCTACGAGTTGTTGTGCAGTCTGATTTTGACCGGAAAGCATGATTTCGGACCTCTAAATCATGTTTTCCTGCCCTAGCGAGCATAGAAGATTGGTGAGGATGGTTGTATGAGTCTACACGTACAACCAATCCTCAGTATGATCGTGTAGAATCGTTTATATCTGTCTGCTCCCCAGTTGAGGTCCGCTATTCGTCATTTTTTTAGCATCATGTCAGAGAACAATTGTGACATTTTTTCGTCCGGAGCCTTCAAGGGCCCGACTCCCATTGCTAAGATGGATGAGACCAACTATCTAGTGCCAACGGATAAGACAGAGGCAAATGCTTCTTGGAAGCAAGATGACGTGTATGCGCGTGCTTGGTTATGTAGGACCACAGAGATAGCCAATGATATTATGAACCAACCCACCACCAAGGCGATGCGGGACACTTTGGCTTCCACCTATGCTCAAGCGAAGAATGAGGCCACGATTCTTCAGCTACAGTTTGACATCCACAAGGCCAAGCAGAATGACCGTCCTCTACATGTGTACTACGGTTCACTCCATGGCATGTTTGAGAAGCTACATAGCTATACACCTATTACGACATCTCTTGAGCAACAGAAGGCATATAGGAACTCCATGATGGTCGGAGTTTTCATGGTCGGCCTTGATATAGAGTATGATGTAGCACGTACTCAGCTTCTCACTGGAGCTACCATACCTCCCATGGAGGAGGCTCATAGCCGACTCAGCCGGATTATCATGCCTCATACGACCACTCCTCAGTCCTCGTCAGCTATGGTTGTTTCTTGTGGCAGAAGAGTGACAACCCAGTTTAGAGGACACAATCCTCGTGGCAGAGGAGGTGGGCGTTTTCATGGCCCTTGAACCTTTTGCCGTCGATCGCGACATGCAGAGGATACATGCTACCATAAACATGGATATCCCGTTTCTGGTCGCGTGGCTGAACAGATTGAGCCTTTAGGTACTCTTGCTTCCCAGGAAGATCCTCGCATTGATTATATCATCTCTCATATTCGAGAGATTATGACTTCTGCTGCAGGAACCATCACTACAGATACAACAGCCGCAACCAAAGCCTTTTCAAGCTCCTCAATTATCGCTTATGCTTTCACTGGTAGTAATGGTGCAAATATGACAATGGATTATGGACTCTGGTGCTTCTCATCATCTTTATGGAGATAGAGCACAACTAAGGTCCTACAAGATCATACAACCTAGTAGATGGGTTGTCATTGCCAATGGCGACCACTTATCAATTACAGGACAAGGGGAGGTGCATTTTACGCCATCCATGCATCTTCAGAATGTTTTATATGCTCCTGACTTTCATATGAATTTACTTTCCATTAGTCAGCTTACTAAAGATCTGCATTGCCGTGCTATCTTTGACCCATCGTCTCTTGTGTTTTTGGACATACTCACGACCAGGGTGATTGGATGCGATCGTGAGCAGAGAGGACTCTACAGACTAGTCCAACGTCCTCATGTTGGTGTTTCTAATATACCTACTAGACCGGTCTCCATATAGGTGGCACATTCGTTTTGGCCACCTTCCTTTGCAGAAACTATGTCATGTTCTCCCTCAGATTTCCACAAGACTTTCCTTTCAGTGTGAGACATGCCAGCTTGGGAAGCATCATCGTTCTTCCTTTCCTTCCCATCAGAGTCGGAGCAGTTCTCAGTTGTTTGAGTTCCTTCTTTTAGATATCTGGGGTCCGAGTCGTGTTCCTGATCATTAGTGACACCATTTTTATCTTGTTGATGATTTTCTAGACTTTCATGGGTTTTTCTATTAAAGAATAAGTTTGAGGCTAGATCTGTGATCAAATATTTTAGTAATGAAATAAAGAATATTCTTATGCTAATGCCTTAGAATTATGCACCTTACAGCTTTCTGCATTTCTTAAATCTCTTGGCATTGTTCACCAGACCTCATGTGCCTATACTTCCCAACAGAACGATGTTGTCGAGCGTAAACATCATCACTTACTTGATGTGACCAGAACCTTGTTGATACAGAGTCGTTCTCCTTACTCTTACTGGGGTGATACTGTCCTCACTGCATGTTATTTGGTGAACCACATGTCCTCGTCTGTGTTGGGAGAGAAGATTCCTTTGTCGATTGCATTTCTCGAGAAGGATATTTTCTCACTTACACCACGTGTGTTCAGATCTGTTGCTTTTGTTCATGATGTCTCTCCAGGTCATGACAAGCTCTTTCCTAGAGCTGTCAAGTGTGTGTTTGTTGGCTACTCTCGTACTCAGAAGTGGTATCGTTGCTTTGATCTGCTAAGGCGGAAGTACTTTGGCAGTGCCGACGTTACTTTCTTTGAGCCTGTTATGTATTTTTCTCCTACAGGTGACATACTAGCCCCGTCTGATTCTGACGATGAGATCTACATGCCTCCACCTCCTACTATCATTCCCCCACCTCCCTTTGCTCCTGCTCTATCACCACCTCCTCAGCCACTACCACCACCACCACCTACACCTACTCCTACCTTTACACCTGCTCATGTAGCTCTACCTTCTACTGTGACTCAGTTTTTGCCACGTGTTTTTACTTGCAGGTCTCACATGATTCGCCTTGCTTACAGGTCTTACCAGTCATCCAGCAGCCTCATGTATGTAATGAGCACATTGTTTCGACTGATGGCACCACTGAGTTGTCTGTGTAGCAGGATTCCATATAGGATGAGCAGGTGCCCTCTCAAGAGGGGAGCTCACAGGTTACGGACTTGGCAGATGATCTTGATGTGTCGAGTGCTCTACGTAGGCCGAAACGCAAGTGTGCTATTTAGGGTTGATTATCGGGTCGGGCGGGCTGGGCCTCTGCCCGAAATCGAGCCCTTTTATTTTTTTGAGTTTCAGGCCAGGTCGTGGCTTGAAAAAGTCTGGATGGGTCAGCTCGAACCCGAACCCAGCCCGAAGTTAAACATGTCGGGTTCGGGCTGGGCCGACCCAGTAACTTTTTTCCCTTAAAAAACTTTTGCTTTTTTTTGAAAATGCTTAATCCAACCGGTGATATGGAACTGTCTTTTTTTTTAAAAAAATTATTTTTTAAAGACTTGTGATAAATTTAAGTATCTTGGTATCCCTATGGCATTTTGATAAAAAAACTTTGAAATGTTTGATTTTTTTTCTCTTCAAAACTTTTGATTATTTCATATACATTTTATTTTTCAAAAAATTTGAAATGATGGTGCATGGTAGTATCGTTGGAGAGTGGAGATAGGGTATGGGGAAGATTGGATTGGAGTGGGTTGTAAGGGATTAGGGTTAAAGTAATATATTATATATATATTATTATATAGGTTTAGGATTGGGCTTTCGGGCTGGGTATCGGGTCGGGTTTTCAGGTCGGGCTTCGGGTCAGGCTCTACTCAGCCTGAACCTGGCCCGTTTTAGAAAAAGTTTATTTTTTTGGGCGTGAGGCCGGCCCAAATTTAAACAAGTTTGAGTTGCGGGCCGGGCTTAACGGGTCGGGTTGCGGGCTTGGTCAGGCTAGCCCGACCCAATGCTCAACCTTAGTACTACTTATCCTCTTGCGGCCCAAGTTTCCTTGAACAAGCAGTCAGAGGATTTCAGGAGATTTACCTTGGCACTATCAGCCGTGGAGATATCACGGACATATCAAGAGGCTCTTCAGGACACTCAGTGGAGGTTGGCCATGGAGGAGATGGTTGTGCTACAGACACGTGGTGTATTGTTTCTGCCCCAGTTGATGCATCTGTTGTGCGATGCAAATGGGTGTTCACTGTGAAACACCATGCGGATGATAGCGTGGATCGCTATAAGGCGATACTTGTGGCACGTGGGTTCACCCAGACATATGAGGTGGACCATCAATATACTTTCTCTCCAGTTGCCAGATATTCTACTCTCCGTATTCTACTTTCTGTTGTTGTGACACAAAATTGGCCCCTTTATCAGCTTGATGTGAAGAATGCATTCTTCTATGGTGATCTATAGGAGGAGGGGGGTCTACATGTAGCAGTCTCCTAAGTTTGCTTTTGAGGGGGAGTGTCAGAAGGTTTGCAGGCTACACAAGGCTATCTATGGACTTAAGCAGTGTCCAAGAGCATGATTCCAAAATCTCTCTGTCTTGATAGAGAAGCATGGGTTTTTGAGATCGACTACCGTCCATTCCTTGTTTGTGCAGAGGACCCAACGAGGTACTATTGTCATTCTTGTTTATGTTAATGACATTATTGTTACAGGGGATGTTGAGCAGGGCATTCAGGGTGCCAAGGACTTCCTAGGTCAGTAGTTTGTGACCAAGGACCTTGGATATTTATGTTACTTCCTCGGACTGGAGTTTGCCAGGAACCAGTGAGGTCTTGTAATGACCCAGAGGAAGTACGTTACAGATCTTCTTTCAGAGACATGTATGGCAGATTGCAGACCTACCACTACTCCTATGTCCCGAGCATGAAGCTCTATGATGATGATACTGAGGAAGTCGACAAGAGAAGGTAGAAAGAGCTTGTTGGCAAGCTATTATACGTGACTATTACCATGCCCGGCATATCCTTTGCCGTGAGCAAAGTTAGTCAGATTATGGAGCAACCCAGACAGGCACATATGGATGCAACCCATATGATTCTGAGATACCTGAAGACTTCACCTGGTACGAGACTTCTTTTCAGCAAATGCACATCTCCTTCAGTTACAACATCTGTAGATGCATATTATGTTGGGTGTCCAAAGGATAGAAAGTCTACATCAGGCTTTGCTGTGTTCATAGGGAATTCCCTGTTTTTATAGAAGAGTAAGAAGCAGACTGTGGTTGCCAGATCAAGTGCTGAGTCAGAATACAGGGCCATGGCGCAGGCTAGCACAGAGATTATGTGGGTCAATATGTTCTTACTGACCTGACTATAGAGGTGCCTCTTCCCATGCACCTCCAATGTGACAATTAGGCTGCTATTTTCATTGCCAACAACCCAACCTTTCATGAGAGGACGAAGCATATAGCGGTGAACTGTCACTACACTTGTGACATGATACAGAAGGGTCTTATCGCTACTACGCATGTCAGCTCTGGAGACCAGACAACAGATGTACTTACAAAAGGTCCTAGCCAGAGGACCCTGTCAGAGATGTTCCAAGCTGAGTCTGATCGATATCTACACTCCAGCTTGAGTGGGAATGTTGAGATATAAGTTATCTTTATTATTGTTTTTTTTCTATTTCTATATCTTTTGTCTCCTTGTAATTTGCCCAATAGGTTCTTCTCCTATATAAGAGAACCCCAGGGCTTCTCATTAACGTAATCAATTCTTTTCCCTCAACACATACAAGTCACAATAGTAGCAGAATTTTAAAAAATTCAGTGGAACCACATGGATTGGTAACCATTTCCAATCCGTTCTATCATTGTCACACGAGAATGTGGTATACCCATAGAAGCATGATTATGATTTTCTAGGTGATAAGACCTCCCGTCTCAAGTCCGATCCAATGGAGATAGCACTTACTCGCGTGGTGATGAACCGCGTGACTCCCACAATCCACAGATATGATTTGAGTCACGAAGCTCCTGATCTCATTGTACGAAGTACTTCTTCAAGAGCATGAGACGCCAAAAAAGCAAAACGTCCACGTGAGATTGATCGAATTGATCTGGCAGCATGACAGCATGGTGATGACTACAATGTACTCCATAACCTTGAGGCAGAAGATGACCATAGGGAGATGGAGAGAGAGGGGGTAAAGGTTGATGCGTATATGGTGTTAGAGAGAAGAGACTTCAATTTCTTGACTAAGAGGAAGGCTAGGGTTGCCTTGGTTAGAGGATTAGGATCAGAATTAGGATTAAGAATTGAAAATAATTTATCAAATCCTATTTTCATTTTTAATCCTAATATTGTTCAATCACCAATAAACAGGAAATACACCAGAGAGTCTCTCTCCAACTGGGGTGGACAACCCACCATGATGGAATCCACTATGACCGTCCGCTCCTAATATTAATCTCTCTCTCTCTCTTATTCTCATTTAATGTAATCTTAATACAACTTAATCGTTATTTATTAAATAATTTTATAATTGCATTATCACAAAATAATTCCAAATTATTTGTGACAATTGCAAATAGTCCATTGATAGTTATGAATCATATTCGTACATCTAAAATTAAATGTAAATCACATTTACCTTTATTTACGCAATGTAAATTCAATTCACATCAATATAAAAATTGTAAATCCTATTCACAAATACTCTCAATAGGATATTGCGAATCTCCTCCAGACTATCCATGATTATTGTGGATAGTGCTATCCACATTAATCCTATCTAAGAAATTAAATCCAATTTATTTGTCTTCAGTGTTTCTATATACATATCCAAATAATGTGAATTACTCATTATTCCTGATAATTAAATCTTATTTAATTATTATTATTCTCTCTATTTTCCAATACTCAGATATTCTCTAATGAAACAATCCTTAAACTCTTTTAAGGATAGTGTTCCTTCTCATCAAATACTTGATGCTGAGGACATGGTGACTGTGAAAGCCATTTATAGTGATTTGGAATATAAGAGCTCATCTTATTTCAGGATCTAGAAGACCACTCAGAAACGTTTGATCATGTCAAACATGATAATCTTCTCATTGCATTTGAATCCAATTCAGATTATGTTGAGATATTAGTTATCTTTTATAGTGTTTATGTAATTTTTATTTTATTTGTCTTCTTCATGTAATTTGTCCACCATGTTTCTCTCCTATATAAGAGAACAATAGGGCCTCGCCAATAAGCAATTTATTTTTTTCTCCACATGGTATCAGAGCGACAGTCCTAGACCAGAGTTTTCGTACCCAGCGTGCCCTAATACTACCCTAGCCTCTCCACATCGTCACCACTACCGTTCCTCTATCTCCACGCCACTACAGTGGCCACACCACCACAGCCATAGCGGCATTCTGCACCGCAACAGTTGCTTATTGCACCACCAACGGCCTTCCATGCCATCACAACGGCCAGCTGCACCACCGTAACGGCCTGTCGCATCACTGCAATGACTAGACTCACCACCGCAATAGCCCACATCGTCGCTGTTGCACTTTTATGCCATCATTGTGCTGTTTCTATGCGCCACGTGTCTCCGTACACCTCTGCGATCCTTCTCTGCATCATAAACGGTCCCCATGGTTGATACATCTCCTCTTTAACACTGAACTATGGTATGAAACCATCCGTTTTTATAGGAAAAGATGATTTTAGACCTTTATATCATGTTTTTGATCCTATTGCGGATCATGGATTGACGAGGATGATTGCATGAGTCTACACGTACAACCAATCCTTCATATGTTTGTGTAGACTCGCTCAAATCGGTCTACTTCCCAGTTGAGTTCCATATTCGATCGTGCTTTTATCATGTCGGAGAACAAGTGTGATATCTTTTCTTCGTCACCTACACGGCCTCGTCTCCTATTGTAATGATGGATGGGACTAACTATGAGTTGCGGTCCATGCAGTTTCTCACCCTCATGTACTTCAACAATAAGGAGCACATTCTGACTAAGCCGGAGCTGACGGATATGATTGGGGAGAATACTTCGTGGAAGCAAGACAACGCATATGCACGTATTTAGCTCTCCGGGACCCTCACCATGAGATAGCCAATGATAGGCCTATACTGACCTGTCAGACCACAAGTCGTCGAGCGTCGGAACTCTTCTCCCTCTTTTTTCTGGCGATTTCTTGGCCTGAGGCTGTAGTGGAATGCTGACGTGAATCAGCCCACCACGAAGGCAATGTGGGATATGTTGACGCATATAGAGTAGTGTCTGTACCTCTTCGTTATTTTTATTTTTAGTTGTATGCTTTATGTAATTTACCCATAGGCTACTCTCCTATATAAGATAGCCTAGGGCTTATGGAAAAACAAGTTATTCGTTTTTCCCAACATGGTATCAGAGCGACGGTCCTAGACCGGAGTTCTCGAAACCCTAACTCTAGCTCACCCCACCCGCCGGCCTCTCTTCTCTCTCCATCTCATCGGCGCTGCCGGAGATCGCCATTGCCTCTCCAGCGCCGCTGCTCCTGTGCGCGTGCACCTGTGCGCGTAGCACCGCTGCTCCTCTGCGCGCTGTGCACGAGCGTGCGCTTGTGCACGCTGTAGCACCTGTGCGCGTAGCACGCTGAGCCTGCGCGTAGCCTGCACGCTGTAGCGCCCTCCTGCCGGTGCTGCACCTCTGCGCAACGGTGCCAGTGCGCCTGTGCGCCTTCCTGCGCAAGTGCGCAAGTCAGCCTTGCCGCCGGTGCATCGCCTGCGCCTGTGCGTGTCCAGCGCATCTCTGTGCATCTCCAGTGCACCTCCAGCGCATCTCCAGCGCATCTTTGTGCATCTCCAAGTGATCTAACATGCATCTCCAGTTGCGTGTGCGCGTGCTCCTTGCACGCGTGTACGTGTGCTAAGCCCTAAGCCCTAGGGCACACACACAACTTCATCTGCATGGGGTTAGTTGCTTGAGGTCTACACATGCAACTAAGCCCGTCTATGTCATTGTAGACAAATCTCATCCTTTATCAGTCGCTCCAGTCTTCCATCTCCAGTATGTTAGAAAGCAAGGCAGATATCCCGTCTATTAGCGCCTTTCGTGGTCCAGCGCCTATTATCAAGATGGACGGCACAAACTATGAACTGTGGGTAATGCAGTTCATGAGTATGATGAAGTCAACGGGTAAGAAGCATATTCTTACCGAACCAGAGCCTGCTGAGAAGACTGGAGCTAATGCCTCTTGGGAGGCGGATGATGCATATGCCAAAGTGTGGCTATCCGGTACACTGGTTATTGAGATAGCTAATGACATTCTACATCAACCCACATCCAAAGATATGTGGGACATTCTGGCGGCCACATATTCTCAGGCGAAGAATGAGACAAAGATTCTGCAACTCCAGCATGATATCTTCACTATCAAGCAGAATGGTCGCCCTCTACATTCTCTCTATACATCATTGAGAGGGATGTTCGAGAAGCTCTATAGCTTCATGCCCCTGACAGCCACGCCTGAACAACAGAAGGCATATAGGAACGCGACTATGGTGGGCGTGTTCCTAGCTGCACTTGATCCTGAGTATGAGGCGGCACGATCCCAGATTTTGGCCGATTCTACTGTTCCTCCCATGGAGGAAGCTTTCCATAGACTGAGTCGGATCACAGTTCCTTCCACAGCCCCTAGTCAGAATTCTTCATCCATGGCAGCTAACAGAGGTCGCAGATTTCATCAACAGGGCCGTGGACGTGGACCTCGTGGAAGAGGTGGCCGCACTAGACCGACATGTACCTACTGTCACAGAGTTGGACACAATGAAGACACATGCTACTCGAAGCATGGATTTCCTGCATCCGCACGAGCTGCTGAGCAGATAGAGCCTCCATCTGCTGCTACTCTGGACCAACGGTTCGACGATCTACTTGCCCGTCTGAGGGGCATTATTCCACCATCTGGTCCAGCACCGACTACACAGCCTCAGTCTGATGCCGCCGCTTCTGCCTCTGCTTCTACTAGTGCCTCAGGTAGTATACTTGCACTCAACAGTAGTAGATCAGATACATTACCATGGATTATGGACTCGGGCGCTACACATCACCTATGTGGCGACCAGAGTCTGCTTTCAGGATACACTCAGATCCCTCCAGGACAGACAGTAGTAATTGCCAATGGCACACATTCCCCCATCACTGGTCAGGGGGAGATTAGATTGACATCTTCTATGCAGCTCAAGAATGTGCTACATGCACCTGATTTTTCAATGAATTTGTTGTCAATTAGTCAGATTACGAAGGATCTACATTGTCGGGCAATTTTTGATCCATCTTCTTTGATTTTTCAGGACATCCATACGGGCAACGTGATTGGTCGTGGCTATGAGCAAGGAGGCCTCTACCGTCTGAATCAGACTCCCTTTGCTGGAACCTCATCCTCTCCTTCTGGACAAGTATCAACTTTATTGTGGCATCTGCGTTTTGGTCATTTATCGCTTCAGAAGTTGCGTCAAGTTTTACCTTGTGGTCTCCCTCACACACCTATTCATTGTGAGGTGTGTAAGTTGGGAAAGCATCACAGGTCGTCCTTTCCCAGTCGTCCAGGTCGGAGTAGTACCTCCAAGTTTGAGTTATTTCACATTGATGTCTGGGGTCCGAGTCGTGTACCCGATCATCAGGGACACAGATTTTATATAGTTTTTGTGGATGATTTTTCTAGAGTGTCATGGGTGTTTCTGATGAAAAATAAATCTGAAGCAGGAAATATCATTATCCATTTTCTGAATGAAATACAAAATATTTTCTCCACATCTGTGAAGTTTGTGAGAAGTGATAATGCTTTAGAGTTGTGCACCAATATTCTTGCCAATAATTACTCCTCAAAAGGGATTATTCACCAAACATCTTGTGCTCATACATCTCAACAGAATGAGATTGCTGAAAGAAAACACCGTCACCTTCTTGATGTCACAAGATCACTCCTTATACAGAGTCATGTTCCCTACTCCTACTGGGGTGATGCAGTTCTCACTGCATTTTACCTAATCAACCGTATGCCTTCTTCTGTCTTGAATGAACAGATTCCGTTTCACTCATTCATCCTGGCAAGGATCTGTTCACTCTTACTCCTCGTGTGTTTGGGTCGTTTGCATTTGTCCATCAGTTGTCGTCTGGTACTGACAAACTCTCTCCTAGGGCTGTCAAGTGTGTCTTTGTTGGGTACTCCAGAACTCAAAAGGGGTACAAGTGCTTTGATCCTCTGCGTCGGCGGTATATGATCAGTGCAGATGTTACATTTTTTGAATCTGTTATGTATTTTTCAGCCTCAGGAGACAAGCAGCTACCACCTATACCTCCTGATGCCATATACATGACACCACCACCTCAGATGCCGTCACCACCACCACCACCTCATATGCCGTCACCACCACTACCACCACCACCACCACCTATCTCACCGCTACCGTTCCATTATACCCGCAGGCCTCCTCCCGCTCATGGTCATGACTCGTCCACTATCTCGCCTATGGTATGTAATGAAAATATTACTGTTGATGGATCTGACGATACTTCTGAGAATGATATGTTGCAGGGGCCAGATGAGACTACAGCTGATTTAGCTGTTCCCATTGCTCTACGCAAGTCGAAGAGGAGTTGTGCTAAATATCCATTATCAGCATCCATGTCTTTTGAGAGACTATCTGGAGATTTCAGGTCATTTGTTGTGGCACTTTCAGCTATAGATATTCCACGGAATCATCATGATGCTCTGCAGGATAGTAGATGGCGGCTAGCAATGGAGGAAGAAATGGCGGCACTTCAGTCTAGAGGAACTTGGAGTTTGGTTCCTATACCTCCAGATGTGAACCCAGTGAGCTGCAAGTGGGTGTTTACAGTGAAGCACAATGCAGATGGCTCTATTGACAGGTACAAGGCACGTCTGGTTGCACGTGGCTTTACACAGACATACGGGGTGGATTACCTTGACACATTCTCGCCTGTGGTACGTCATTCCACTCTACGGATCTTGTTGTCAGTTGCAGTTACTCGAGACTGGCCGCTTCATCAGTTGGACGTGAAGAATGCATTCCTATATGGAGATTTGCAGGAAGAAGTTTATATGCAACAACCACCTGGTTTTGCTGTTGAGGGGGAGTGTTCCAAGGTATGCAGGTTACATAAGGCTATCTATGGCCTTAAGCAGAGCCCCAGAGCCTGGTTTCAGAAGCTCTCAGATCTCTTCGGAAAACAAGGATACAAACGCTCCAATGCTGATCATTCCTTGTTTGTACAGAAGACTGCTAGAGGTATCATTGTGATTATGGTTTATGTTGATGACATCTTGATTACAGGAGATGATGAGCAGGGCATAAAGCAGGCGAAAGAAATGCTGGGTAGTGAATTTGTCACTAAGGATCTTGGTGTCCTTAGATATTTTCTGGGGCTTGAATTTGCTAGAAATTCATATGGGTTAGTAATGTCACAAAGGAAATATGTTACAGATCTGTTGAGTGAAACATGTATGCTTGGGTGTCGACCTGCTACGACACCAATGGATCCCAGCATGAAGCTTTATGAAGATGACACAGAGGAGGTGGACAGGAGAAGGTACAGAGAACTGGTAGGCAAACTACTGTATGTCACGATCACTAGACCTGATATATCATTTGCAGTGAGTCGCGTGAGCCAGTTCATGGAGCAACCACGTCAGGTCCATATGGATGCAATACACATGATTATGAGATATCTAAAATCATCTCCAGGTGCAGGCTTGCTATTTAAGAAGGGAAAGGAGATCTCTATCACAGCATGTGCGGATGCAGACTATGCAGGATGCCCCAAGGATATGAAGTCCACCTCAGGATTTGCAGTCTATGCTGGAGATGCTCTAGTCTCGTGGAGGAGCAAGAAACAAACAGTGGTAGCTAGATCCAGTGCTGAATCTGAATACAGGGCTATGGCCCAGGCTAGCACAGAAATGATGTGGGTGAAAGCTCTACTTACAGATCTATGTCTTGATATACCACTTCCTATGAAGTTGGAATGTGATAATCAGGCAGCTTTGTTCATTGCAAACAACCCAGCATTCCATGAGAGGACCAAGCATATCGAGGTTGACTGTCACTACATACGTGACATGATTCAGAAGGGGTTCATTGCTACATCTCATGTCACCTCAGAGAATCAGACTGCTGATATATTCACCAAGGCATTACTTCGAGGCCCATTCCAGAAGTGCGCGTCCAAGTTGAGCATGATTGATATCTATGCTCCATCTTGAGGGGGAGTGTTGACGCATATAGAGTAGTGTCTGTACCTCTTCGTTATTTTTATTTTTAGTTGTATGCTTTATGTAATTTACCCATAGGCTACTCTCCTATATAAGAGAGCCTAGGGATTATGGAAAAACAAGTTATTCGTTTTTCCCAACAGGATATTTTGGCATCTACTTATGCCTAAGTGAAGAATGGGGCAAAGATTCTTCAGCTTCAGTTTTACATTTACATGGCCAAGCAGAATGGATGTCCAATGCACACATTCTATTCCTCTATTCGTGGCATGTTCGAGAAGCTTCATAGCTTCATGCCTATTACGACATCCACTGAGGACTCCAGCGCGGTCCTTGCACCTACTGTCGTCGTCCGGAACACTCAGATGACACATGCTATTTGAACCATGGATACCTTGCATCTGCTTGTGTGGTAGAACATATCGAACCTTCAGAGACTCCAGCTTCCTATGCAGATCTAATGCATGAATGACATTGTCTCTTCCAAATGAGAAATCATGACTCCAGTGATCGGCACCACTACTATGTGATCCACAGATATTGCAGTCGTAATGAATGCCTCTTCGAGTGCCTCAGCTATCACTTACATTTTTATTGGTAGTGGCAGTGCAGATATGACAGAGTGGATCATGGACTCTAGTGTATCCCATCATCTGTGTGGAGATGGAGCCCAGTTCATGTCCTACAGGACTATACCTCATGGCAGATGGGTTGTTATTGCTAATGGGGTCCACTTACCCATCACAGTACAAGGGGAGGTGTATCTGACGCCATCCATGCAACTTCAGAATGTGTTATATGCCCCTGATTTTCATATTAACTTAATTTCTATTAGTCAGATTACTAAGGGTATGCATTGTCGTGCTATTTTTGACCCTTCGTCTCTTGTGTTTCAGGACATACTCACGGGCAGGGTGATTGGATGTGGTTGAGAGCAACAAGGCTCTATAGATTGGTCCAGCCTCCGCATGCCAGTGCCTCTATTAGTCCTACTGAACCAATCTCATCGTACTTGTGGCACCTTCGTTTTAGCCACCTTCCTCTGCAGAATATGTGTCATGTCCTTCTACAGATCTCCATGTGATCTTCCTTTTAGTGTGAGGCTTGCCAGCTTAGGAAGCACTACCATTCCTCATTTCCATCTCGTCAGAGTCAGAGCAGTTCTCAGTTGTTTGAACTCCTTCATTTAGATATATGGGGTCTGAGTTGTGTTTCTGATCACCAGGGATATAATTTTTATTTGGTCGTTTTACATGATTTTTCTAGACTTTCTTGGGTTTTCCTTTTGAAGAATAAGTCTGAGGTTGGATCTGTTATCAAGTCATTCATTAATGAGATAAATAATAATTTTTCTGCCAATGTCAAATATATGTGTTTTGATAATGCCTTGGAGTTTTGCACCCTACAACTTTCTGAGTTTCTCAAGACTCTTGGCATTGTACACCAGACTTCATGTGCTCATACATCTCAGCAGATTGGTGTTGCCAAGCACAAACATCGTCACTTACTCGATGTGACCAAAACCTTGTTGATTCAGAGTCGTGCTCGTCACACTTACTGGGGTGATGAGGTTCTCATTGTGTGCTACTCAGTGAACCACATGTCTTCCTCTATTTTGGGAGATTTTCTTGATTGCTTTTTCCGAGAAGGATTTATTCTCCCTCACACCTTGTGTGTTTGGATCTGTAGCCTTTGTTCATGATTTTTCTCCTGGTCGTGACATGCTCTCCCCAGAGCTGTCAAGTGTGTTTTTGTTGGCTACTTCATACCCAAGGGGGTACCATTGCTTTGATTCGCTTTAGTGGAAGTACATTATCAGTGCTGATGTTATGTTTATTGAATATGTCATGTATTTCTCTCCTACTAGTGACAAATTTGCCCCGTCAAACTCTGATGATGAGATCTACATGCCTCCTCCTCCTACAATATTACCACCACCTACTCCTGCTCCTGTTCAACCACCGCCCAGTCCACCGCCACCACCATCTCTTGTACCTACTCCTATTCCTCCACCTGCTGCTGTAGTTGCCCCTAGACCGCCACCTACATTGACTCAGTTTTTGCCTCGTGTGTTCACTCAGGTCTCACTATGTTCCCTCTGCTCACAGGTCGTCCCCATCATCCATCACGCCTCATGCATGTAATGAGCACATTTTTCTACTTATGGCACCATCGAGTTGTCTATGCATATGTGTGCTACATATCCTCTTGCAACTCATGTTTCCTTGAGTAGACTTTCAGAGGATTTCAGAAGATTTACCTTGGCACTATCAGCCTTGGAGGTACTACGGACATATAGGAGGCTATTCAGGACAATTAGTGGCATCTTGTCATGGAGGAGATGGTCATACTACAATCACGTGACACTTGGAGGTCTTGTTTCAGCTCTAGTTGGTGCATCTGTTGTTGGGTGCAAGTGGGTGTTCACTGTGAAGCACCATGCGGATGATAGTGTGCAATTGTCTCTTCCCATGTACCTCCAATGCGACAACCATGTTGCTCTTTTCATTGGGAACAACCTTACCTTCCATGAGAGGACCAAACACATAGAGATGGATTGTTACTACACTTGTGACATGATACATAAGGGTCTCATTACCACTACTCACATCAGCTCTGGAGACCGGACAACATATGTACTTTAGCCAGAGGCCTTAGTCAGGGCTTCACAACAAAGGATATATCTGGCATGGTGATGGTCACATACATAAGCTTGCCAACAAGAGGCCTTAGCCAGAGGGCCTTACCAGAGATGCTGCTCCAAGCTGAGCCTGATTGATATCGATGCTCCAGTTTGAGGAGGAGTGTTGAGATATTAGTTATCTTTATAGTTTTTATGTAATTTTTATTTTCTTTACACTCTTCATGAAATTTGCTCAACAGGTTTATCTCCTCTATAAGAGAACCCTGAGGCCTCGTCAATAAGCAATTTATTCTTTTCTCTCTACAGATTAATATCCAACATTTGGACTTAGATTGGATAATGAGACCATTGAGCGAAGTCACTAGAATCCAAACTTGTTTCATAACTCTCTCGGAATGGAAGTGTTATGGTATATAATTGTTTATGATCACATCACCTTGAGTATTCCTAATACTCGTATATTTTGCATACCGGAAGACCGTGATTATACCCGAAGTTCTGATCTAATTTGAACTTTCTGATTCATGGTTTAATCTTTTATTTTCTCATTAGATCATTGGGAGTTGGTATAAATCATGTGCTTCCCAAAAGCATATATCATAACTATAAATCATGTCCTACTTCTAAAGTAAAATGACCATCGATGGAATTTGCTTAGTCCCAATATCTCATGAGTGAGCTCATATCTTCCGGTTCTGTAGAGAACATGTATGATCCTTGTAAAAAATCTTATTACTCATATGTCCTCGTATTTACATCAATGCACCGGTGTATAGACCTTGGCTAGTGATGAATATGCGATTCATCATCTTTATTCATTTATTTTAGCTTAAAATCCCTTATAAAACACACACACACACACACACACATATATATATATATATATATATATATATATATAACACTAACTCCATATTCTTACTAACTTGCATCTGTGTGTAAATATTGTACACTTCTTATCATTTTTAACCTAAAATAAATAAAGAAAGAAAGAAAGGAAAAAAAGAAAAGAAAAAAAAGAGAAAGACTGTATATATGTAATAGATACAGGCTGACCCGAACCCCGAGAGAAGGTCAAGACTTGACCCGATCGACTAGGAATAAAGTAGGGGGAGATAGAGTCCTTAATCAGAAAATCCAAAAAAAATGCGTGCTGTGTATATTTGTATGCTACACTATTTTATTTGTACCTGAATTGACCTCAATTCAAATAACTCTCAAAACCAAAGTTGTAAATAAAAATATGTCCTAAATAATAAAAATAATTTCACAATCAAATCATCTACAGAATAAAAGTAACCACATTTGGAAAAAAATCACTAAGCGAAAAGATCAATTCCAGCTCCATATGAACTCAAATTGAACCTAACTCACTTCCATTGTATTCTGAATTAAATTATCTTTAAAATGGCTGTGATTTCATAATTTTTAGAGTTACGGGTGAAAAGTTGATTTTCTACGGTGGTTTGTGCAATTTTCCCATTATTTGTACATATTGTATTTGTAAATACTTGTAAGTGTTTTTTTACTAATTATTTAAAATAAAAATAAAAATATTTTTTTAATAAAAAAACTATTTTGCTTATTTACCCATGTAGATAATGTTATATATGTATATAGCATATGTATATAGTTGATTTTCTTAACTAACTACCACAAAAAAATAAAAAAATTAACATTTATTTCTCAAATAAATAAAGTGACGGAAATACAAAAAAATTAGTTAATTTTTGTAAATATTTTTTAACATTTATCGTTCTACTTTATCTCATTTCAAACTTTATTTTCTCTTATCTCTTATCCTCATCTAAAAATTCAAAAAAAATTCATACTCCATTATCTTTTCTATTTATATGGCTCCTCCCTCATTCCAACTTGATCAATCTTTGGTGAGAGGAGCCCGATCTCCGAGAGTCTTCTTGTCGCAGAAGGGTGCCTAGCCTTTGAGTCTTCTGATGATAGCGAGTCAGCCTTCGTCAAGGTTATTAAGGTCTTTTCCGCTCCTAAGGTGAGATCCATATTTTCTTCTCGTTTTTCATCTAGGTTAATCGTAGTTTTATTTTCTCGAATTTTCTTTCATCGTCATTTTTTATCTAGATCTTAGATTCCATCACGAGTTCGATTCATCTTTAATCATGATTTTTCATTCCATTTTCTTGATCCTATTGCGTTCTTTTCAACCTGTACGATCTCTCAACTCCAGCCACACACGGTGGGTGGAGATTCGGATGCATCCCTCATTTTTCGCCGCATCCCTGCTCACACATTCCATTTTGATTTTTGGGATCGAGACATCATGCTCGCATCCTAATTTGTCTATAAATAAAAAGAATTAAAAAAATAAAAAATTATTTTCTTTCTCTCTAACATCTATTATGCAGGATCATCTAAAAAATTAAATAAAAAATAAAAATAAAAAAACATTTTCTATATTCTGTTTTTAATTTCTCTATTTCGGATTTACAATTTTTTTTAAAAAAAAATTTACAATTAATAATAAAAAAATAAAAAAGCGGGGTCAGGCGACCATCGCGGGCAGCCCAGGCCCGCCGCACCGCCTGCGGAAGCTGCTCAACCGATCGCCTGGACACGCGGCTCCGCCTGCGGCTACTAACCAATGTCGTCGAGGACCCTCCAACATCTGCGCCCCCGCGCGAGTGTTCTCAGCCCAGCGCCAACCACCGCAGGCAACCCAGGCCCGCCGCCTTCCTCCGTGACGCCACCGCCAGCCGCCCACTTCCGCGTGATCCAGGGCGAGCCACGAAGCCCGATCGCAACGCTCCACCGCTCCCACCGCTGCGTCCTTCCCCCTCGAAGCAACCGTCGCTTGCCGCCTCGCCCGTGTAGGCCAGTGTCTCTGCCAGGCCGCGCCGCACCAACAGGCGGCATCCGGCCTCCTCCCGACGCCCGCGCCACTGCCCCAGCGGCGCCGTCCCGTCCGCGTTCCTGGTTGTTGAAGGAGGAGGCGGCAGTGCCCCTTATGCCTCATCCCCCCTTTGCATCTGGTTGAGAACGAAGAAACCCTATAGGGAATAATAAAATATTCTGGAAATATTACAAATCCACCCTCGGAAGTTTCACAAACTGCAATAAAGCTCCTACCAGCCAGAGCCATCACGTGTAGCACACGTCCCCTTGGGTAAATTGCAATCTTTTTCCCGCAATTTAATTTGATTATATTTTAATGCGAAAACATTAAACATTTGCATTTTAGTCCTGTTGTCCAGACTCCTGTTGCATGCTTCTATTTATTAGAATAAATATTTTTTTTGGTCAATAAATTTTGAAAAAATCACATATTGCTCCTGATTTATCCCTCTACATTGTGTATAACTTTCACTGCATTTTGATATTTGATATTTAAAAAAAATCAAAAATTGTCTTTTTCTCTTCCTGAAATTCAAAAATTCATAAAAAATTGAATATTACTCTAAAAATTCTAAAAAAATTAGAGTAATTGTATTTCATTGTCTTTTAATTTCTATTCAAATTTCGTGCATTAACTATTTATAAAACCCAAAAAATTGAAAAACGTAAAATATCTTATAAAAATCACGGAAATTTCTACAAAAATCCAAAAATCATGATTTCAGTTCCTATTTGTAGATATTTGCATATATTTCCATCATAAAAATAATTGTCAGGATTTTTGAGCACTTAAATATTTTTAAGTTGCAAATTACTCCAGGTTGTGCATTGTTTTTCATTTTTGCCACCATTTGATTTTTAGAAAAATACAAAAACATCTGAAAATTTTACAAAAATTCCCAAAAACATTTCAAAATCTTTAAAACACAAAAAATATTTTCTCTGGGTTTTTCTGAGCATTTTTGATATAATTGAAAATTACAAAAAGAGTTTGGTGTGCGTAGTTCTTATTTTGGGCATATTGTTCTTTAAAAAAATTGCAAAATTAAGAGAACTTAAATTGAAAATTAGGAAAAAAATAAAAAAATAAAAAAAATAAAAAAAATAAAAAAATAAAAAGATAAAAAGATAAAAAATCCACAAAAACCAAGGATAGTTTGCCTTTGAGATTTATGTTTTTCTCTTAATTGATTTTCCGTCTATTATTTGAATAACCTTCGGGAATTGTAGACTCCCTGAGTTCGATCCTGTCCATACAGGTAAATAAGTAGCAAAAATATGCGCTTACTCCACATTATTCTTTATAATTATTCTGCAGCGAGAGAAGAAAAAAATTGTTTATTTGTCGCGGTATTTTTGGGGATAACAACGACGATTTCATATCATCCATTAACCAATCTTCGAAGATTCTGCTTCAACAAAATGACGCACTTGCCGGGGAGTTACGACGAGGGTAGTTAGGTTTCTCTTTTGGGCATGCTATTCTTGGTTGTAAATATCTGTTTATATTTTAACATTCTCTCTTTTTTTCCTTGTGAAAGCCCGCAGAAAAAATGGGAGCGAGTGGGAGCGGGTCTCTGGAGGGCGGTGCTCGTGCGAGTGACTCGAAGGCTTCTTCCGGTGGGTCGAGGGCGGTGCATGTCGGCTCGGAGGTTCATGTCAATGGTGCGAGGGTGGCGACCAGCAGTTCGGAGGGTGCGGCTGACGCTTCGCTGGGCGTGGACGTTGTCTCCACCCATGCAGCCTCGTCGGGGGGCTGGAGGACGGTTACTCATCGTAAGGCTGGGAAGCGGTGCTTCAGGTGCGGGGAGCGAGGTCATATTGCCTCTGCTTGCCCTCAACCACCTCGTTGTTTTGCATGCGGGGATTCAGGTCATCGTCGTGCTTCCTGTGGGTGGCTTCGTCAGCGCGGTATCTTTAGGTCGAGGAGACCTTCCTTCTCGGTGCGTGCGGTGGTGGACCCTCCTCCCCGTCCCTACATCCGGGGGCGGTCGTTCGCTCAGGTGGTGGCTCCTTCTCCGCCTTCACTTCCCCTCGGGGTGACGGCGGGGACTTCTGGCCTCTTGGATGGTGCGTCAAATGTTATCGGTGATCGCTCGGCGGTGGCATCGGGCGGTGGGCCCTCCTCTGTTCTTATAGGGGTCGCTCGTCACCCGGTTGTTGGCTGGGAGGCGGTGAAGGAGATGGTTCTGCGCGTGCTTGGCAACTCCTTCCTTGGGGACTTCTGCTTGCTGGACGCATCCCATTGCTGCCTTCGTGGTCTCTCCCCTCAGCTCCGGGATTTCATGCTCTCTCATGGCTCTAATGATGCGGTCTTCTGGCGTCGTCCGCGGGTGGCTGATGGTGTTTCGCTTTCGACAGAGGTGTGTTTGGCTTCCATCTCGGGGGTTCCGTTTCTCTCAAGATCCATTCCTGTGCTCAACAAGGCTTTCCACCGGTGGGGGTCGATCCTCTCCATCTTCGATGACGGCCTCTCCCCAGGGGCCGACTGGCAGTCGGTGAAGGTGTTATTCGAGTGCTCTCCGGCCTTCCTCCGCGAGTCCAATGAGCGTTCCGTCTTTGGCTCTCTCAAGATTGGCTCCTGGAGCTTTCGTCCGGTCCTCACTATCCTCCCGCCTCCTTCATCGGACTCGGATGCTCAGTCGCTGCATGAAGACCTTCCTCCGCCTCCCGCGGCGGATGTCGTGCTGCCGGAACCCGTTGCTGCTTCGTCTCCCACGATCCACGTGGCACGTGATGCTTCACCTTCTGGTTGCCCTGTGGCACGTGGCGTTTCACCTTCTGGCTGCCACGTGGACTCGCAGCCGTTTCTCTCCATGGAGACGCCGCCCCCTAATGATGTTGGTACCTGTTCCGAGACGCCTCTTCGGTTCTCTCGTCTGACACGCGAATCTTCGTTCTCTGCGGAGAGGGAGGGGGTCGAGAACGATTCGCCTTCTTTTTTTATTAGATTCGGTTCCTCGCCTGTGGTTCGGGTCGGTTGTTCGGACCCCATCGCGGATCCTTCTCGGTTTCGGAGCGACAACTCCTCCTTGGGCGGATCGTGGTCGCGGTTGTCGGGTTTGGGGTCTCGCTTGCCCCGCCAAGCCCCTTTGGTATTTCATGTTGAGCCCCTTCGGTTGCATGCTTGCTCCACGGTGTTGATCTCGACTCCGCCTCGCCCCCCCCCTATCTCCTCTCTGGATCTCTCTCCTCATGTATCGGGAGCCCTCCCTACGGATGCAGGGACGGCTTCCTCCTTCAGGCGATATGGGTCCACGTACTCCAGGCGATGCTACTCCAACTCGCAAGCTTTGGTTTCTTCATGCGCGACTCTTCGCCAGGCTGTGGCGGACGCTGCGGGCGTGCGTGCCATTCCGGCTGGCGCGAATCCTTCGGACGAACAGGTGGAGGGGACGGCTCCTCCGGGGTCGGTTGCTTCCGATTGATGTTGGTGATTTGCGCGTGGCGTCTGCTTTCTCGGGCCGTTCTTCTTGTTTTTTTAATGAAGCTCCTGTCTTGGAATGTTCGTGGCTTGGGTGACGTGGTAAAACGGCGAACTCTGGGCTCCCGGCTCTTGGAATGGGAGTGTGATGTTGCATGTATTCAAGAAACTAAGCTCGCAACTCTTGACGATTATTCTTGGCGTTCCTTTGGTGCTGGCTCCTTCTCTGAATACCGTGCGATTAATGCGGTTGGTGCTGCGGGAGGTTTGTTGATTACGTGGCAGCCACGTTTGTTCTCGTTTAGATCCATGCTCGCAGGACGTCATGTTCTCTCGGTTGTGCTGGATAACGTCCGTTCGGGATCCCCGCTCGCTATCTCCTGTGTCTACGCTCCTTCGTGCCACGTTCTGCGACGGGAAGTTTGGGATGACCTTCGTACTGCGAACGAAACCTTCTCTTCGATTCCATGGATTATTGGCGGGGACTTCAACGTTACCATTGACACCTCTGATCGCCCTCGTGGTCGGGGTGGTCGTGATCCGGACTCTCAGGATTTTCAGGATCTAATTCATGACTTGGCGCTTACTAGTTTGGTTCCGAATGATATCTCCTACACGTGGCGGAATACCTCCTCTAGGTCCAGGATTGACCGTTTTCTTGGTAATGGTGTGGCTATGGACTCGTTCCCTCTCTGCTCTGTTGGCTCTCGTCCACGTGCCTTCTCGGACCACTCGCCTATTATTTGGGATGACGGATCTGGCCTTGCTCCTCGTGGCCTCTTTCGATATGAAAAAAGCTGGCTTCTGGAACCATCTTTTAAAGACATTGTTACGAACCACTGGAACCACTATCCGGCCTCGGGATCGGCGGCGGCAATTTTATCTCAGAAGTTATCCTCCCTCCGTCGGGTGCTTGTTGATTTCAAAGCTACCCTTAGGCACTCGCGCAAGGCTATTCGTTCCGAGGCTGAGAATATTATCATGCACCTGGACTCCTTGGAGAACGATCGTGAACTTTCTGTGGGCGAGCTTCTTGACCGCTCGAATGCTATTACTCGGGTTCAGGCTGAGGACAAAAAGCGTTGTATTGAATGGCGCCAAAGATCTAAGGTTAAATGGCTCAAGGAGGGCGACGCCAACACTTCCTTCTTTCATCGGGCGGCTAGCAACCGGCGTCGATTAAATTTTATTAGGAGTATCTCCATCAATGACCAAGTGCTTTCGGATGATCGTGCGATGGGTAATGCCATCACGGAGCAATTCCGTCGTTCTTCTTCTGCCCTTCCCCCTCGGCGATGGCGTTGGCTCGGGGAGGGGTTCCCCCGGGTCTCGGACGCTGACTGCTCTCTTCTCACTCGGCCTATTTCCTTGGCTGAGCTTAAGTCCGCTGTGTGGAGCCTGAATGGGGATTCTTCCCCGGGTCCGGATGGTTTTCCCGTCTCTTTCTACAAGGATTTTTGGGAGGTGGTCTCGGGGGACGTCCTCGCGGTGGCTTCTGATTTCTGCGCGGGTAACCATGGCTTCGATCGTATCAACAGGGCGCACATCGTTCTTATTCCGAAGAAATCTCCCGCTCTTCACCTTGACGATTTCCGCCCTATCGCCGTCTCCAACGCTATCTATCTCATTATCGCTAAAACGTTGGCCAACCGTTTATCGCCGATCCTGAACGGCCTCACCTCACCGGTTCAAGGTGCGTTTATTAAAGGTCGACATATTGCGGATTGTATCCTTGTGGCCTCGGAAATTGTGGCCGATTGGAAGAGAGAGAAAAAGAAAGGTATCCTATGGAAGATCAACTTCTCCAAAGCGTACGATTCGATTGACTGGCGATTCTTATGGTCTGTTCTTCATCGGCGGGGCTTCCCAAATGCATGGATCTCTTGGATGCGCAGATGTATTTCCACGGTCTCTCTTTCCGTGCTCGTCAACGGCCGGCCGGCTGGCGGTCTCTTCCAGCCTCGTAGGGGGGTGCGCCAGGGATGCCCTTTAGCCCCTATGCTCTTTGTTCTTGCCTCGGATGTCTTGCCTCGGATGGTGCAAGGTGTCATTGATGCTGGCCTCACTGCGGGATTTCGGAAGGAAGGTTTATGTGTGCCTATTATTCAATTCGCGGACGACACCATTTGCTTCATTGAAGGGAACTCCGACGCGGTGGCTGGGATGGCGCATACGATCTCCCTTTTCGGTGATCTTTCGGGAATGACGATTAATCTTGACAAATGCTGTATGGTGCCTTTTGGTTTGTCGGCGCCTGAGGAGGCCGACTGCAGTCGTATCCTTTGCTCGCGGATTGGGGAGCTCCCTCTCCCTTACCTCGGTGTTCCTCTTTCGATTGGACGGAACCGCCTTAATGACTGGAGGGTGATCTTGGAGCGGGTTGAATCACGCTTGGCTGGATGGAAGGCTTCCTTGCTTTCCCGGGGCGGTCGCCTTGTTCTTCTGAAGTCGGTTCTCTCTGCAATTCCCATCTACTTCCTTTTTGTTCGAAAGTTGCCGGTGGGTGTTCGGGTACGTTTGGAAAAGTGCATGCGAAGATTTTTGTGGGGGCGGGCGGACGGCAGCGGCAGAGGGATTCATTTGGTTGCATGGGATGTGGTTACTCGGCCCAAGAAATTGGGCGGCCTTGGCGTTCGCTCCTTGGATCGGGTGAATGAGGCCCTGCTCTTGAAATGGGTGATTAAGATATGGGGCAAGGATGATTCCTTCTTTGGCAACGTGCTGCGTGCGATTTTGGGTGAGGACTGGAACTCCTTCATGCACGGGAGCCGCCCTGTTCACTCTTCCCCCTTTTGGCGCTACATCTTTGATATTTATCAAAAGAATTGCTCTTTGTTCTCTCCGGTGCTGGGATCGGGTTCTATTTTCAAATTCTGGCTGGACGACTGGACGGGGTGTGGCGCATTCCGGTCTCGCTTCCCGCGGCTTTTCTCCTTGGCGTCTAACCGCCTGGCCACCATTGCCGACTACTGGCTCAACGACGGCTGGTGCCCCACCTTCTCGGGGTTCCTTTCGGACCAACGCGCCAACGACCTGGCCTCCCTGCTGGAGGCTCTTTCCTCTTCCACCTCCCCCTCTGGCGGGAGGGACCACTGGGCTTGGAGGGATGCTCCGTTCTCCTCTCGCAAGGCCTTCTTTGCTTTGCTTCCGACTCCTCCTCCCCTGGATGCTTCCTTGGTTCGTGACTGTGCTCTCTTTTGGGGGCTCCGCCTGCCCTCTAGGATCACCTTCTTCTTCTGGGTTTTTCGGCATAGGAGGCTGATGACTCGTGACCGGTGTGCTTCCTTCCTACGCACTCCAAGCATGCTGTGCCAGCTCTGTGGGGTGTCTGATGAATCGGCTGACCACCTGTTCTTCCTTTGTTCATCGGTGTCTCGGGTTTGGGACGAGGTTGCTTGGGCTCGCGCGGCCGATACGGAAGACTTCTGCAATATCCTTTGGGCCAACAGAAGGAGACCCCGCTCGCATCTGCTGGGCCCTTTGGCGCGCCTTTGGTCGATCTGGAGGGCTCGCAACGACTCCATTTTCTCGGGCGCGCGCTTCTACGAGGAGAATGTCACTTCCGCGGCTACCTTGCTAATTACTGATTGGTCTAGCTAGTTAGGCCTCGGGGCCGGTTGTCGCATTCCTTGTTTTTAACTTTGGTCTCTCCTTCTTCCTCCCTTCTTCCCCCACTCACGTTGTAAGTATCTCGTTCTTTTTAATAAATTATACTGGGGTGAACACCATCGAGTGTCTCCCCCTTCTTTGAGTTTTCAAAAAAAAAAAAAAGAAAGCCCGCAGAGCGAAGGAGGCGATCCTTGGAGAGCTGAAGCACCCAAGCGACGCGGAGGTGGCTTGATTTTTCATTAAGCCGCAGGATAGCGTCAGAGGAGGAGAAGAAGAATTGAAGACCAAAAAAGATTTTTTCATTTATTTTTCTAGCATTTGAACTCTGTAAACAGACATTCATTTGTTGCGGGGTCTGTTTTGCCAAGTGCCTGTGCACTTGGAGGACCTCACCGGATTTGTTTTCATCGCCTTTATTTTTCTTTGTTTTACGCGGATTTCATGAGCTACCTCTTGATTGCTGTAATTAATTTGCTTGAGCCAGGTAATTAATTTGGTCCAAACACCCTAAACAACAATTTCTGTACCTATAGAGTAGAGCGTAATTTGGACTTAGTCAAATTAACTTGTTCTTGCCCGTTAATAGAAGCTATCATCTGTGACGGTTCACTTGCATCATATATGATAGTTTATTTTTCTGTATTTCAATTCTGCGAGGATCACTTGCATGTAGAGTGTTTGCGACAAGGTACGCATATCTAACCCTTGCATGCATCATTGTGTTTAATCACATATTGGCATTTCCGATTTCCTTCCTTGTTTTTACTCACATAAGTTAAAAAGGAAATTGAACACTCGGTAAGAGATTTTTTTAAAAATATTTTAACCAAGTGACAACTGCCTAAAATACGGGACTGCTAAAGAAAACTTGACCCTAAAATAAACACAAGGAAAAATCATTGTTTTGGGGAGAGTAACCCCCTCATTGTTTGGTTTGTATGTAGCGAAAGAGCGACCTGCACACTAGGATAGAAATACGCTCAAACTTTTTTCAGACTACTATCTTGGGTTAGTCGTTCTCCAGTGAGGATCTCTCTAGTAGTCGGTAAAACGACCCGCGACGTCCTTAACAGATTGAATTGATCGGGTACCGGTAAACGGTCTGCAATTCATACTGGGTGGGAAAGATCTAACTTTGGGATTAGATCAGTCTCCCTGAGCATTAGGTTCCTAACAACTCGTTTTAATCACTCTGATAGATTGTACTCTCACCAAACACTAAAATTGACAAGATAATTGACCGAACCTTTCCAGTCTTCACATTGAGTTGAGTTGGTGAACTGGGGGTTTGTATTGTGTTTGATTGCTTGTGTGCATAACTAGATCCTTCTGTGCATTTGCGCCTTTTTCTTCATACCTTTTGACTTGACCCTCGCGCTCTCCCAATCATTTTATGTTGTTTCGGAGATGACCGACTGGAGTTATTTTAATCCGATCTTCGCGGATCCCTCGTACCCCCTCAGTCGATCCACCTTCCTTTTTCTAGGAGGATCTTCCTCCTGATTTTTGTGCATATCCGCCTAACTCATTATTTCAAGAGTCGAAGGACTTTGATTCTCACCCACCCTCATCCCACTCACCCGATCATGGGATTTTGGAGTCACCTTTCATGTTGTCCACACTTGAGACCTTGAACCGGATGATGGAGCATATGAATTCGAAGATTACCAATCTATTTAACATCAATAAGAGCCAGAATGCTGCTCTACTATTTGAGGATGTGGATTCACTTGAGGATAATCATGAAAGCTTGAAATCGTCGAAAATACAAAAAATGAGAAAAATTCAAAAATGTAAAAAGAATTCGGGAGAAACATTGTTGATTCATTTTGTGAGGAAAGGGCACCCATGCCAATCCATATTCCCACACAGTCATCCACCACATGTCCCAACTTTGACCTCGAGGATTCCACTATACAGACTGTTCTTGGCATTCCTCGTGTATATGTTGATTCCGATCTTCTCCCTTGTATCGAGAAGGTCCAAAAATTCAAAAAAATGTTGACTGAACCTAAAGTGGTGGTCACTATTCATGAGATCATTAAAGCTTAATTTCAATAGACCATGATAGATTTATTTACTCCTCAACACAAGAAGAGAAAGCGAAGGAGAAGATCTGAGCGTCACATCTTGACCATGGACACTGCTTACACCATCTCTCACCGTCCACATTTTAAGAAAGGAAACACTACCATACCTCTTGTGAGCTGCTCCATCTCTGACCATTCTTGTGATAGCACTCTCCTTGACGACGGTTCTTCAATCAATATAATACACTTCTCTATGGTACAGTCTCTTCATCTTGGCCCTCTCAAGAAAATTAGGATGATAATTCAATTTTGCTGATGGATCTATCAAGAGGCCGAAGGGTATTCTAGAAAACACTGTCATTCTCGTTCAGGGCGTGAACTTCACTTCAGATTTTATCGTATTGCCCATGGAGACCTCCACCCCTGTGGAGCACCCTCCAATCATCCTGGGATGGCCTTTCCTATCATCTGCAGGAGCCGTTATTGATTATGGTCCAGGAGAGATTCATTTCCGTTCTGATGTAGGGAGCGATGTGTTGATCACTACACCCACTACTGACCAGAGATCTACATCCCATGAGAGCCCATCCGTGTTTGCCAACCCTAAGGAATTTGACCTTGATAATAATATCAGAGATTCTTGCTGCATGATGGATGATACTGAAACCCAAGAATTCCTCTTTAAGGAGGAAGACTCGGAAAGCATAGACCTTGGAGTTCCCTTCTGGTACGTGGCGATGCATTGATGACATCCGTGGGATTTACATGATAGACACCCTAGAGCAGAAGGCAGGATCTGAGACTAGACATGACATCATAATTTGACTACTTTCACTGATGAGTCCGTTCCTATTCACCCTGAGTTAGACGTGATCGATCAGGCCAAAATTGATTTGATTGCTTTTATACAAGAATTTCAGCATTTTGATAAAGATGATGATCCAGTAGAGGCTCGCCAAGCTGAAATTGATCTTACTTTTTCTGATAATGATTTCGAGCTTTTTTACTTTGATGTTTGCGAGACTTCCCAGGCAGGACATGACGACACTACTTCTGCTAACTGATTTTTGCCTGCACACTCTGAGATTGCTGAGGATACATTCTTGGTCGATCCTGATCAGTTCATGTCTAATGACGACCCCAATATCGACCTACACCTTGTTAGATCCATACCTCAACGGTCCCGCGAGAAGGTTCGCTTTCGACCTTCTTGACCATTGTATATCCACACCTCTTGTATATCCTTTCATTTCACTCTTTCTTCTTCCGTTTTATCATTCACCCCTTTTCCATGTGTGTATATGTGCTATACTTAGGATGTGCTTTATCCCAAGTATGGGGGGGGTTGAATGATTTGTGTTGTTCATATTCGTTCTGTTCATCACTCTTGTTGCTGCCTACTTAGGGATACTCTACCGTAGGTATAGGGGGGGTGATGTTGTTCATATCCTCTTTTTTGTTTTTGAGTCTGTACATTCTCTGCATCGATTTTACCCTTTTGTACAATCAACTATACTTAGGATTACTTGATCCTAAGTATAGGGGGGATCACCAACTTCTCTTCTTTTTATCTTTTCTTTGAGTACTTAGCACGAGTTATTTCTTTCTTTGCCGCTCTCTGATCACTATGAGGACATAGTTCGAGATAAGTATAGGGGGGTGTCGTATATATTGTATATATACTTTAGACATAACTCGTACTTTTAAATATGTTTATTTGAGGGACATGCATATAATTTTGGAAAATCCACGTGTTTAAAAAAACAAAAAAAAACAACAACAAAAAACAATAAAACAAACAAAAAAAGAAAAACAAAAACAAAAAAAATAAAAAAAACAACAAAACAAAAAACAAACAAAAAAATTTCTTGTATATACTTGTATATATTTTGCTAATCCTTTTTTCCTTTTGAAAAAAAACTACAAAACCAAAAATCTATAAAAACTTGCATAATTTTAAAAAAACCCTTTCTTTTACATCTGCATTTTTCTCCAAAAATCCATAAAAAGTTCAAAATTAGAATTTTTTTTAAAATGTTCTTTTCACATGTGCATCTTTTTTTCAAAAAAAAGCTTTTTTCTTGCATTTGCATGTGTATTTTTCAGGATAGTATTGACTTTTAAACTAAGTCTGGAATAAAATTGAAGAGTGGAGCTTAATTGGGCCTTAATCCACTTAATTTCAGAGGAACCTTATAAGAAATGGAGGTAAGACTTTTCAGATCCTATTGACTTAATTCTTTAAGTCCATAAGAATATGTTCACATGTCATTTTTATTAGTCTAAGTAGAACATTTAACAACACATACATGATTCTTACAGACCGTGGCTTATCTTGGACAAGCACTTTATACGCAGCTCTCAAGGGATGAGGTAGTGAGGAGGCAGAATCTTTTAGCTTGGGGTAGCATACGAGGGTAGTACATCTAGGCGGAACCTCTCATCTTCCTCTAGGGCCTGTTTGGTTGCAGGGTTGGGCAGGGTTGGCCCAACCCTATTTACCATTCACAAGGGTACTTCCTCCTCACAGATTACTATTCACCCACCCCAACCAACCCAGTCCAACCCAGCAACCAAACATGCCCCAAGGGAAGGAAGTGCGTCTCAACCTGGTCTAGCGACGTTGTGGTCTAAAGAAAGAATGTTGTGGGGTTGCAATAATGCTTCAAAAGAGGGATAGCCTACTGGCTCAAGAGGGAAAACTCCTTATGTGCATGCTGCACCTTGTATATGCTTTCAAAAAAAAAGTAAGAAAAAAATGCAGAATCTCCAAAAGTGGACATGCCTGATTGAAAAGTAAAATGCCTGCCAGAGTGTATATACTATAATAAAAAAATTATTATTACAGTAAGAGCTTTAAAGAAAATTTTTTGTAAGCTTGCCGCGGATGACTTGGCTACACTGGTCATGCATCCAAGGATAGGTAGCTACACTGGTTACGTCCATTCTTTTCTACATCCCCTCTTCTTGAGCTGGTTGTAATTGAACTTAGAAGGGAATATTTCCGCTCCTCGAGGAAAGAGTTGCAAGACCGGGGAACTAGAGTTACCATGTTGAGGGAGGTTGTTTCTTTGCTACTTTTGAGATGGGGAGCTATATCTCGCTTACATCGTACAAGTAAAGATTCATAGTCATAAGAATTGGTGTATGTAGACTTTTTCTGACCTGACTGTTGAGTAGACCTGAATAGGAGTCTTATGGAACTTAGAGGCTGTTAGGTTTTAAATCCATTTTCCATTAAGGTTCCGACACCCTAATAATCCATAGGTCCGACAGAGCTCCAAAATACAATTTTATGAATATAAGTTTAATACTCAATATTGTCCTAATTTCTTTATTTTCCCTTTCTTTTTACTTTTATTCACTTATTCTTTCAAATAAGTGTTTTCTAAGGGACTGGCAAAGGTAAGGCATAGGGGTATTTTGTTTTTTTTTTGTTTTTTTGTTTTTTTTATTTTTTCTACATACATGGATTTTACAAAATTATATACATATCTCCCAAAATAATTATCTTAAAAAGTACGAGTTATGTCTAAAGTATATATACAATATATATGACACCCCCCTATACTTAGCTCGAACTATGTCCTCATAGTGATCAGAGAGCGGCAAAGGAAGACATAACTCGTGCTAAATATAGAAGTATGATGAATCTGCTATTCGTCATCTTTATTCATTTATTTTAGCTTGAAATCCCTTATAAAATACATGTATATAACACTAACTCCATATTCTTACTAACTTGCATCTGTATGTAAATATTGTACACTTCTTACCATTTTTAACCTAAAATAAATAAAGAAAGAAATAAAGGAAAAATTAAAAAAATAAAAAAAAAGAGAAAGACTATATATATGTAATAGATACAGGTTGACCCGAACCCCGAGAGAAGGTCAAGAATTGACCTGATCGACCAGGAATAAAATAGGGGGAGATAGAGTCTTTAATCAGAAAATCCAAAAAAAATGTGTGTTGTGTATATTTGTATACTACACTATTTTATTTGTACCGAAATTGACCTCAAATCAAATAACTTTCAAAACCAAAGTTATAAATAAAAATATGTCCTAAATAATAAAAATAATTGCACAATCAAATCATGTACAGAATAAAAGCAACCACACTTGGAAAAAGCCACTAAGCGATAATTGAAAGACCAATTCGGGCTCCATATGAACTCAAATTGAACCAAACTCACTTCCATTGTATTCTAAATTAAATTATCTTTAAAATGACTATGATTTCATAATTTTTAGAGTTACAGGTTAAAAGTTGGTTTTCTGGGGTGATTTGTGCAATTTTCCCATTATTTGTACATGTGTTTGTAAATACTTGTAAATATTTTTTACTAATTATTTAATATATAAATAAAAATAAATAAATAAATAAAAAAACTAATTTGCTTATTTACCCATGTAGATAATGTTATATATGTATATAGCATATGTATATAGTTGATTTTCTTAACTAACTACCACAAAAAAATAAAAAAAATTAACATTTATTTTCAAATAAATAAAAGTGACAAAAATACAAAAAAAAGTTAATTTTTGTAAATATTTTTTAACATTTATCTTTCTACTTTTTCTCATTTCAAACTTTCTTTTCTCGTATCTTTTATCCTCATCTAAAAATTCAAAAAAAAATTCAAACTCCATTATCTTTTCTATTTATATGGCTCCTTCTCCCTCATTCCAACTTGATTAATCTTTGGTGAGATGAGCCCGATCTCCGAGTCTTCTTGTCGTAGAAGGGTGCCTAGCCTCTGAGTCGTCCGGTGACAGCGAGTCGGCCTTCGTCGAGGTAATTAAGGTTTTTTCCGCTCCTGATGATTACAATATATAGTGATATAATATGATCAAATTATGTGAATAACAACCTCAATATTTGACATATAATCTCCAAATTATATACAATTCACATGTTATTTATACCATATGTATATCGGAGAAAACCATCTTAATTGCACATAATCGACCAAACCTCTGCATAAAACAACAAATTATGACTATATATATGGACAAAATATTTTCAAAAATATATAGTTGCATATTATTTATGGATTCTATGATGGGATTATATTTTACTAAAATGAAGGAAGATCCATACTAAATCGCCAAGATATAACTTAAAATAATTATTCTTGTGATCTAACAACTCAAATTGATTTTATTATGGTGAAGAGAATATAAAATTACATTGGACTTATATTCACAACATTGAATTGTCAATAGTTAAACACATTGTGCTATTCAAAATTGGCTCTCCATTTCCCTTAACATTTTATTGGGAAGAAAAGGGGAGGGATGTTAGTGTAAAAACCCCACTCTTTACTCTCTTGCATAGAGCCCCCAACGTGCAACTCATTTCCCATGCAAAGACAAAAGCCATTCATGCCTCATCCTTCCCCATGCAACCATTAACATCCTTGCATTAAAGATTTTTGACTTTACATGCATGGCACCAATAACTCTTCATGCAAAGTAGCCGCACATGGAGGCTATAAAATAGCCCTCCCATGCACGGCCACAAGGGAGATTATTGATTCTCTCTCCTCTCCATATTCCATGCACGACTCCCTCCTCTCTCTCTTTCGTTTTTGTGTTTGTAGGGCCCCCAACCCGTGATCGGCTATACCTTCCCTCCAAGCCAGGACGCCCCCGAGCCCGCTACCTCATCAGCTAGCAGCTCCAGCCACAACCACCTTCTCGCGCGAGACCTGGGGCCAACAGCCTCTCTTCGTGCTACTCGCAGGTTGCATCGTTGCGGACGCAACACCTCTTCCCTCTCTTGCTCTAGCCCGCGCACTTCCTTCTTCTTCCATCTTGTGCGGCCAGCAACTCCATTACATTCTACCAGCACCTCCCCACGCAGTCAGATCATTGTGCGTCCCGTTGATGTTCCCACCAACTCGCGCGCCCACCTCCTCGACATCCAGCTCCATCGTCGTCTCCATTTTAGATTCGCAAGCTCCAATTGAGAAGACTTCTTTCCCATCTTTACTTATCTTTTGCATTTTTTTCCTTTAGTCATTTTATTTAAGTTGAACTTTGAAGGAAACAACTCTCTTTTTATAAGTTCTCTTGTTTTTTTTATATCACTTGTTTTGTTTAAGTTGAACTTGGAACATTCTTATTTTGTAAGGTTCTATCTCAACTCTAAGTTGCCTTAATATATTGCTAGTTTACCTTTCATTATTTTGTTTTGAAGCATTGAAAATGTCACATTAATTTTTCTATCTTAATTCGCAATTCTACCATTGTCTTCTTATTTAGTTGCACTCATGTCCACATTTGTTTACATTGAGTTCTAAGAAATATTTTTACCGTAGATTGCATATACTCTTTAAGATTTCATAATTTTTTCTCTCATCGCCATGGAGTAAGATTTGATTTGAGTTTGAAAGAAGAACAAATATCGCAAATTTGCTTGGTCCCTGTGGATTCGATCCTCTACTTGCCGCTTACAATTTTTCTGTAATCCGACCATGCTTGTAGTTGTAATATTATTTGTTTGATTGCGATTTTTCGTGGAACAACAACGACATGGTAAAATCATCTTTTTAAACCGCGTAAAATCGTGTCAACATTTTGGCGCTGTTGCCGGGGACTAGGCAACATTTGCAATTTTTTTCTTCTTTATTTTTACTTATTTTCAATTATCTAATCCGTGCATTTTTTGTTGTTTTGCAGGTACTTAGGCTTCAAAAAGAAAATAATACTTTTCTTTTCATGCATTTTATTCTAGCAAGCTTGTAATTTGGTAGAAATTTTTTTTGTAATCTTAATTCCCCCCCTCTTTCGCAAAAGCTCGCCATCAGCAGGACAAACCATTACGATTAGCGCCAGAAGTGCAGGCACTGTAAGCTCTCCTTTCTCTTAGGCATCCTAGATTTTTTTAAATATTTGCATTTGTTTGTGCTCGAATTTAAACCGAAAAAAACATTTAAAAAATTACTTCTTCCTTGCATCATTTCTATGGTCTTCTCCCTCTGTTCACCTAAAAAGATCACCAAAACGTGCTTTATCACGCTAAAAAGATAAGCTTGAAAGGCCACTGTAGTGACCCGAGCAGAAAGCGGGCAAAATTCTGAATGCTTGTTTTGATGCTTATGTATGACACAAAAATCACGAGCACATAGAACCCTTGGATAGAGACAAAAATCCCCGGTACTACGTGGGATTGCAGAGAGAAATCGTAACTCCTTGACGTGTTGGGCACTGGTTCTTGTGGGAAGAAGCAGATCCTCGATCTGAGTACCGCACCCTGGATACCCCAGCCGGATTAGGACATCGATTTCTTATAATCCTCCACACCCACCTCATCTTTAAGGACTCTAATTTCTCTGAAAACTTTGGTTGAATCACTAAACTAAAATTGAAAAGATAACCGCTCCCGTGGTAATTTTTGTGTGAGTTGGTGAATCAACAACTTGTCTGGTGTTTGTGTTGTGTATGCTAGGACGTAGGTCTCTGAAAAATCCATTACAACCACCTCTATATTACGACTCAGTTTATAAATCAAAATCCAACCCATCTCCTTCAACTGAGAAAGCTGAGAAGTCACCTGACATGGGAGCAGAAAAACCGAACACTATGGACCTCATCTTCAAACAGCTACAACTTTTGAGAGAAGAGAATGCGACAATCCAACATACCATAGCTCCTCTCATCCGACCACCACCCATCAGCACACGTCATTTCTCTGCAACAGAGGACACAGTCCATTGGGTCCAAAATCACACCTAGCCCAAACAACTGATTAAGCCCTTACTGACACAACCAACCTCAGCTGTAGATTTTGATGATTTGACTCAAACCATTCAGCAACTGGCTGCAACACAACAAAAGTCCAATCAAGCCAATACACTAAGTGAGAGACCCAACATATTTGAACGACCGTTCTTGACCACTGCCAAGGCACATTTTGACTGTGAAGATGAGAGAGTGGAATTGAAAATCAATGATAAAGATATTCCTGTGGATCATGTCACCCCTACTTCTGCTGACTCTGAAATTGAGGAATGTGGATGGATAGAGAACTGTGTTATTTTTAATGATTTTGCCCCGGTCCATCTTTCCAAAGACCCTCTTGAGGTTAGTCTGAACACCTCACAACTCCCTCATAAGGACATGTCTCATCTAGACTCTGCACTTGAAGCCCCACCATGTCCTCTCACTGGTCGGACAATTTTTGAATTAGATGAAGCCTGAGAAACACTAAATACTGATCTCAAATTAACTTCAGCCCTGTGTATGCCCAAGATGAAGACATGTTCTGATGATAGCATTGATCCTTCCTCAGATGATTTTGAAAGTTATGAACCTCGGTGTATTAATGATATTGATTGGTCTGAGACAAAAGTTGAAATTGAGGATGTCACTTATGATAAGTGGGAAGAAGAAACAAAAGGAGATATACCATTTGATGTTGATTCCAGATGTGATTTTTCAATTAAGGAAAGTACATATTTTGAGTTGGAATCTGAGCACATATCAGACAATGAGTTGACTTCTTCATGTACCAAAACTCCCTTCCAACCAACACATGAAGATATGCTGAAGATTTTTTGCGATGACTCGTTAAAAGATGAAATTTCCAATTCCATTACCCCCACCACAAGGAAAGAAGATCAAATCAATTCAGTCAATGACTATATGGATACATCTTCTACTACCGAGTCTGATCAGAATGATTTTCTATTCTCTAATCCTTTTTGGGATGATACCGAGGAACTACTCAAAACAATCGAAGAAAATCATCCATTAGCCAATATTTCCCCGCTCCTGGCCTCTGAATCTCCTAATCATATATCTTGGAAAGAATCATCTTTGTGGCTCAAGAAGAGAACTGAAATGTAGAGCTCGACCTCAATACATCATATCTGGTCCATGAGCCCTTCACCAGTCCACCCATTTCCCTCCCATCACATTTAATCCAAGATCAAACTGATTCATCTCTCATTCTGATTCATCAACCAATTAATGTCTTCACCGTATTAATGAGAGCCCATATTTATCAAATTCATCAACCACAATCTCACATCTGAGTCAGGATATCTGTATCATATGAAGAGTTTCATTTGGGTTTTCTGTATACAACTTCTGCACTCACACGCAACACTGGATACACTTGATAAGCTGAATCATCGAGTTGGGACGTTAAACCAACAACATTTTGTGGGTCCACACCCATAGGTATCTTTTCCTTTCTTTGTATCCTTCTCTTTCCTCTTTGTATTAGATAAGTATGGGGGTCCACCTCCACACTTTACAGAAAAAAAAACAAGAAACAAAACAAAAAAATAAAAAAAACAACAAAAAACCAAAAAAATACTTTTCGCAATCACTCACCCCTTCTTTTGGTCATCCTATTACACATTGTCTTCACCATGAGGACATGGTTACTGATAAATATGGGGGGTGTATCTGCATAGTTTTCAAAATTGCATACTCTTCAAAAAAAATCTTCAAAAATTTTACAAAAAATCCCCTAAAAATATTTTCAAAAAGCAAGAAAACCACCAAAAATACATCTTTCATAGTTTTATCCTATCTTTTGAGAAATCAGCTCTTCATTGCATAAATCACATACTGAAGTTGAGTTGACCCGAATACACTTAATTCCATTAGAATTTCACTAGGTATGAGTTTTTAAGCTTTCTTCAGGTCCATATGGACTTTATTCTCTCAGTTCCACTAACTCTACTGATGAATGAACTTCCGTGTCTCACTAGATCACCTGAGCAACTAGTAGCACTCTTAAACTCTTCAGTGGATATTAAACAACTGCACATTGCAGTTAGCTTGATTGAGTTGAGTTTACGAGATACAATTACAATCTAGTTAAGGTGAGTAGTTGTCCTCTTGGTTGTGTCAATGCCTGAACCTTGTCTATAGTCAGTGAGGGAACTAGACTCAGGGGAAACATGATCTCTCTAGTCTAAGTATGTCAGCAAATAAGCCAGTATCGTGCCTCCAAAGTCAATATTAAGCCGATACTACCTTTTGATGCCAAACCCAAGACAAAAACACCACAAAAAGGCATATCACAATACAAATGCCAAAAAAACCACCAATCATGCAAAGATGTGCGAAGCAAAAGAAATGAAAGAAGACCACCAAATAACCCTTCTCCACCAAAAAGCCGTGGTAGCAGCCCAATGATGCTACCTAAATTCTTAAAAGAGGCCCAGGGTTTTGCTCTGCAAAAGGAAAGAAATGAGAGCAACGGACCAAAGCGGTCTACGGAAAACCACGAAAGTTAAGTCCCATTTTCCAAAGAATTATGACCTATTTTTTTATGCTGACATACTTGGGTGAAAGGAGAATATGCCTGAATCCAAGTGAGGACTGAGGATTAATGTATAGGGAATCATTTGGTACCTCGATAGATTGTGTTGATAGCTCGTTCTCTTGACTCACGAAAGCTAAAACATCACTAACATTGTTTATATCCATTTAAAGTTAAAGAGAATACTTGTTCCTTAGGGATGAGCTGACCTGATCGACCTTCTGAAACCATGTCTGATTTTGTTGGAACTGAGAGGCTGTTGAAACTACAAAACTCAAGTCAAGTCGACTATTCGAGCAAATCATTAATCCATGTGTCAACTCTACTGAAGTTTGTGTATTTGTCTGGTTAGTATCTGAAAACTCAAGACTTTGTGGGTATGTATGTTGTAAACCCTCACCCAACATATCTTGGCTATTTTCCCTTTCCTTAATTATTACTTATCTATTTCTTGCTCGGGACTAGCAAGATTTAAGTATGGGGGTGTGACGATTACAATATATAATGATATAATATGATCAAATTATGTGAAGAACAACCTCAATATTTGACATATAATCTCCAAATTATATACAATTCACATGTTATTTATTACATATGTATATCGGAGAAAACCATCTTAATTGCACATAATCGACCAAACCTCTGCATAAAACAACAAATCATGACTATATATATGGACAAAATGTTTTCAAAAATATATAGTTGCATATTATTTATGGATTCTATGGTGAGATTATATTTTACTAAAATAAAGGAAGATCCATACTAAATCGCCAAGATATAACTTAAAATAGTTATTCTCGTGATCTAACAACTCAAATTGGTTTTATTACGATGAGGAGAATATAAAATTACATTGGACTTATATTCACACCATTGAATTGTCAATAGTCAAACACATTGTGCTATTCAAAATTGGCTCTCCATTTCCCTTAACATTTTATTGGGAAGAAAAGGGGAGGGATGTTAGTGTAAAAACCCCACTCTTTACTCTCTTGCATAGAGCCCCCAACGTGCAACTCATTTCCCATGTAAAGACAAAAGCCATTCATGCCTCATCCTTCCCCATGCAACCATCAATATCCTTGCATTAATGATTTTCGTCTTTACATGCATGACACCAATATCTCTTCACGTAAAGTAGCCGCATATGGAGGCTATAAAATAGCCCTCCCATGCACGGCCACAAGGGAGATTATTGATTCTCTCTCCTCTCCATATTCCATGCATGACTCCCTCCTCTCTCTCGTTCGTTTTTGTGTTTGCAGGGCCCCCAACCCGTGATCGGCTATACCTTCCCTCCAAGCCAAGATACCCCCGAGCCCGCTACCTCATCAGCTAGCAGGTCCAGCCACAACCACCTTCTCGCGCGAGACCTGTGGCCAACAGCCTTTCTTCGTGCTACTCGCAGGTTGCATCGCTGCGGACGCAACACCTCTTCCCTCTCGTGCTCTAGCCCGCACACTTCCTTCTTCTTCCATCTTGTGCGGCCAGCAACTCCATTACACACTCTTCTAGCACCTCCCTACGCAGCCGGATCATTGTGCGCCCCGTTGGTGTTCCCACCAACTCGCGCGCCCGCCTCCTCGACATCCAGGTCCATCGTCGTCTCCATTTTAGATTCGCAAGCTCCAATAGAGAAGACTTATTTCCCATCTTTACTTACTTTTTGCATTTTTTTAGTCATTTTATTTAAGTTGAACTTGAAGGAAACAACTCTCTTGTTATAAGTTCTCTTGTTTCTTTTATATTACTTGTTTTGTTTAAGTTGAACTTGGAAACATTCTTATTTTGTAAGGTTCTATCTCAACTCTAAGTTGCCTTAATATATTGTTAGTTTACCTTCCATTATTTTGTTTTGAAACATTGCAAATTTCACATTAATTTTTCTATCTTAATTCGCAATTCTACCCTTATCTTCTTATTTAGTTGCACTCATTTCCACATTTGTTTACATTGAGTTCTAAGAAATATTTTTACCATAGATTGCATGTACTCTTTAAGATTTCATAATTTTTTCTCTCATCGCCATGGAGTAAGATTTGATTTGAGTTTGAAAGAAGAACAAATATCGTAAATTTGCTTGGTCCCTGTGGATTCGATCTTCTAGTTGCTGCTTACAATTTTTCTGTAATCCGATCATGCTTGTAGTTGTAATTTTATTTGTTTGATTGCGATTTTTCGTGGAACAACAACGACATGGTAAAATCATCTTTTTAAACCGCGTAAAATCGTGTCAACATTTTGCTCCTAAGGTGAGATCCACATTTTCTTCTCGTTTTCATCTAGGTTAACCGCAGTTTTATTTTCTCGCATTTTTTTCATCGTCATTTTTTATCTAGATCTTAGATTCCATCACGAGTTCGATTCATCTTTGATCCCGATTTTTCATTCCATTTTCTTGATCCTATCACGTTCTTTTCTACCCGCATGATCTCTCAACTCCGGCCACGTACGATGGCGGGAGATTCAGATCCATCCCTCATTTTTCGTCGGATCCCCGCTCACGTATTACATTTTGATTTTTGAGATCGAGTCATCATGCTCGCATCCTAATTTGTCTATAAATAAAAAGAATAAAAAAATAATTAAAAAATTATTTTCTTTCTCTCTAACATATGTTTTGCAGGATCATCTAAAAAATTAAAAAAAAATAAAAAAATCATTTTCTATTTTTTTGTTTTTAATTTCTCTATTTCGGATTTAGAAAAAAAATTAAAATTAAAAAATTGTGATTATTGTTTACAATTAAAAAAACTAAAAAAGAGGGGTCAGCCGACCGCCGCGGGCAGCCCAGGCTCGCCGCACCGCCTGCGGAAGCTGCTCAGCCGATCGCCTGGACATGCGGCTCCGCCTACGGCTGCTGACCAACGTCGTCCAAGACCCTCCAACATCTATGCCCCCGTGCGAGAGTTCTCAGCCTAGCACCAACGACCGCAGGCAGCACAGGCCCGCTGCCTTCCTCCGCGACGCAACTGCCAGCCACCCGCTTTCGCGCGATCCGGGCGAGCCACGAAGCCCGACCACAGCGATCTACCGCTCCCACCGCTGCGTCGTTCCCCCTTGAAGCAACCGCCGCTTGTGGCCTCGCCCGCGCAGCCCGATGTCTCTGCCAGGTCGCGCCGCACCAGCATGCGTCATCCGGCCTCCTCCCGACGCCCGTGCCACTGCCCCAGCGACGTCGTCCCGTCCGCGCTCTTGGTTGTTGGAGGAGGCGACAGTGCCCCTTGTGCCTCATCTCCCCTTGCATCTGGTTGGGAACAAAGAACCCCTATAGGGATTAATAAAATATTATGGAAATATTACAAATCCACCCTCGCAAGTTTCACAAACTGCAATAAAGCCCCTACTAGCCAGAGCTATCACGTACTGCACACTCCCCCTTGGGTAAATTGCAATCTTTTTCCCGCTATTTATTTTGATTATATTTTAATGCGAAAACATTAAACATTTGCATTTTAGTCCTGTTGTCCAGACTCCTGTTGTATGCTTCTATTCATTAGAATAAATGTTTTTCATGGTCAATAAATTCTGAAAAAAATCACATTTTGCTCCTGATTTATCCCTCTACATTGTGTTTAACTTTCACTGCATTTTGTTGATATTTGATAATTTAAAAAAATAAAAAAACTACCTTTTTCTCATCCTGAAATTCAAAAATTCATAAAATGAATATTACTCCGAAAATTTTAAAAAAATTAGAATAATTGTATTTCTTTGTCTTTTAATTTCTATCCTAATTTCGTGCACTAGCTATTTATAAAATACAAAGAAATTGAAAAACATAAAAAATCTTATAAAAATCACAAAAAATTCTACAAAAATCCAAAAATCGTGATTTCAGTTCCTATTTGTAGATATTTGTATATATCTCATCATAAAAATAATTACAAAGAGTTTTGGGCACTAAAATATTTTAAAGTTGCAAATTACTCCATGTTGTGCATTGTTTCTCATTTTTGCCACTGTTTGATTTTTAGAAAAATACAAAAACATCTGAACATTGTATAAAAAATCCCAAAAATATTTCAAAATCTTTAAAACACAAAAATATTTTCATTGGATTTTTCTGATTGTTTTTGATATTATTGAAAAATACAAAGAGAGTTTGGTGTGCATAGTTCTTATTTTGTGCATATTGTTCTTTATTTTGAAATTTAAAAAAATACGAAATTAAAAACACTAAAAAATTGTAAACCAGAAAATAAAAAAATAAAAAAAAGATAAAAAGATAAAAAATCCACAAAAACCAAGGATAGTTTGCCGTTGAGATTCTTGTTTTTCTCTTAATCGATTTTCCGTCGATTATTTGAATAACCCTCGGGAATTGTAGCCTCCCTGAGTTCGATCATGTCTGCTATATAAGTAAATAAGTAGCAAAAATATTTTCTTACTCCACATTATTCTTTGTAATTATTCTGCATCTAGAGAAGAAAAAAATTGTTTGTTTGTCTCGGGATTTTTGGGGATAACGACGACTTCATATCATCCGTTAAGCAATCTTCGAAGATCCTGCTTCAACAGCTAGGTCATCAACTTAATGGTTTGCCAATTTTACATATTTAGACATATAGTATCATATATGTCTTCGGGCTGATGACACATGCCTATACTTCACAATATATAACGTAGGTCTTAGTTATCTCGATCTCGCTAAGTCAGCTCTTTGACTTCACTAATCCAACCTTAAAATCTTTATTACTATGAAGATGACATGCATTAAGAGGTCGATTGGATGTCAGCCTTTGGAGTAAGAATTGTCTTCTCCTTCTCAGGCTAGAGATCCTCTCTAGATAATTACTTGAGGATGTAGTTGAGTCCTCACTCTAACTTTTTAGATATTCAATCATGTACCAACCTCTATGATCCAACTTTTCAATCAACAGCTGTATGATATCGAGATGGTCATAGCGCATATCCCTAATTGTACGTGTAGAGAAAGATGATAATGAATGACTTGCTTTATTCTGTGGGTCGAGGATATCTTATGTAGCGTAAAACTCTAGAGAAGCGAAAAGAGAAAATTACATGGATGCCCTGTGGTTATAGGACTTAATAAAGATAAAGAAATAACCCATTAACTCTAACACTCCCCCTCAAGTTGGAGCATGCCTATCAATAACTTTTTTTGTTTTTTATCGAAAAGAGGGAGATCTCCCGAGGCATGAGTCACCACAACAACATTGCATTAATAAAATGATAGAGTACATCACCGCGAAGCCCAAAAATTGTAAAGAGCATTACAATGTGACACAATATTCTCCGAATAGAACCTCTGGTTTTTAAAGATCAGATCATTCCATCTAACCCATATGGCCCAAAGCATCGCAAACAGTTTGGAACAATCATCCGACGAGCCCATGCCCACTGTACGAACCGGTCTCCAAAACGACTCTAACCCGCTGGCCTCCACCCATGTGATCCCCGTCTCCCTCCAGACATGTGCCAATGCCGCACAACCGAAGAAAAGGTGGTCTGCATCCTCAACCGGACCCTCACACCTATCACATCGTGTCTGCCAAGCCAAACAATCTCCTCCTTCTCGCTTTATCGCATAAACGATTTCTTCTCAAACACCACGGGAAAATCTTCACTCTGTTCGGGATCCTGGCCGCCCAAATTACCTTTATGTCCTGACATAGCTCCTTGTCCGCACCACTGCCGACCTCCTCATCGCATCATATGCTTTCTTAACTGAGAATCTCGTCCCTTCCCATTCAAAATGGTCCGCCTCCTGAGACAACTCCCCCGGTGAAGGTATCTCCACCAACATCCTCACTCTAACTTTTTATGTCTATCAATCATGCTCAACTTGGAAATCATCCATGAGAGGCATTTCTTCGGTAGCGCTTTCATGAATATATCTGCAAACTGAAGATCTGTGGATATATGAGGAGTAACATTTTTTCCTCGTACAACATCTTGAATGAAGTGAGAGTCAACTTCAATATGCTTAGTCTCTCATCTCATGAAAAATAGGTTTTGTGGCGATGTAGGTAGCAGACTTGTTGTTGCAATATAAGGTGACGAGAGTAGTAGTAGTATGAAGTCCAAGCTCCTGTAGAAAAGAGACAAGCTATGTAATCTTACAAGTGGCTTGTACCATCGCCCTACGACTCTTCACTCGATCTAGAACCACTATCTGATTATTGTTAAGCCATATAACAAGGATGTCACCAGCAAACATAATATAACATGTAGTGGATCGTCGGTCCTCAGGTGAACTAGAATAGGCATAATCGATGACATCAATGTGGGCATTGACCTTGTTGAAAAGGACTCGCCCCTGGAGATTCCTCCAAATATCAAATGATCAGAAATAAATCCTGTTGCCAAGTGACAGTAAAGTAAAGCAACTTACCCACTAGGCTTTTTTATCGTGTAGTATCGTTAAAATCATGATCAGTAGATATAGAATGTTTTCGTAGTTCTGCAAGGATATCAGATCGCTTACATCCAAGTAGTCCCGCCTCTGTAAGAATATCTAAGCAATACTTCCGATGTGATAGGTGTAATCCCTCTATAGTGAGTATCACCTCAATGCCAAGAAAGTAGCGGAGCTGACCAAGGTCCTTTGTGACAAACACCTTCTGAAGGAAGGCCTTGGTCTCTGAAAAATTTCAGCTTTATCATTATCAATAACTATATATCATCAACATATATAACCACTATAACCATGCCAGTGGACCGTCGTTGACAAAAACAGAATAGTCAGATGTCTTGAGGAAGCCAAGAGATCCGATCTCAGTAGTAAGCCTTCCAAACCAAGCCCATGGACTTTGCTTTAGGTCATAGATGGCCTTATGAAGTCAACATACATGTTCCCCTTCAACTGGGTAACCCGGTTGCTGCATTATATAGACCTCCTCCTCGAGGTCGCCATAGAGAAAAGCATTCTTCACATCTACCTGAAAGATGGGCCAGTTCTTATTAGTAACGATAGAGAGAATAGTGCAGATAGATCCCATCTTGGCCATTTGAGAAAAGATCTCGAAATATTCCACGCCATAGGTCTGAGTGAAGCCCTTTGCTACAAGCTTAGCCTTCAATATGTCAACAGTACCATCATGTGACTGTTTAGACATAAAGACCCATCTAAAGGTAACATGTTTGACACTAGGGAGACATGGCACACGATCCCGTGTGCCCCTGGATGCGAGTGCATCCATCTCATCATCCATGACCTTTTTCCAACCATGATCCTGCAATGCACTGTGATGATCTCGACGAAGAGAAATATCCATCAGAGCATCTATATATCACCTGTCACAACTGGATAGTGGATGTAAAATGTGAAATGGGATGTATATCGTATCGCCTTTTGGTCCGCCGTAGAGCGTTAGGGAGTTCTGGTGGAGCATCCGAAGCTGCAGTGGTGGGGGCACTTGAAGTGGGCAGATCATCCTGTAGACAAGGAATAGGTAAGGAGACTGACTCAGACCGTGCAATATGTTTTCTTTTATATATAATGGACGATGGTGGAAGCTCCAAGGGAATTTCGCTAACAGACTAAGTAAAATAGATAGTCTGTTCAAAAAAGGTGACATCAGCAGATATATAGTAATAATGACATGTAGGGTTGTAACACGTATACCCCTTTTGGGTATGGGAATATCCAAGGAAAACATACTTGATAGCTCGAGGAAACAACTTATCCGCAATCTGAAAATTGTGCAGGAAGGCAGTGCAACAATAAATCCTCAATGGAAGTGGAAAAGGTTCCTTGTCAGGATACACATGTGAGAAAGGAGTTTCCCCCTTGAGGATTGAAGACGGGACCCTGACCCTATTGATGAGGTAAGTGGCAGTAAGAACAACATTCCTCTGGTAGGTTTTGGGATCTTTCATGTGAGTAAGCAAGGTACAAACAATGTCTAGAAGGTGGCGAGGCTTCCTTTCCGCTACCCCCATTCTGTTGTGAGGTATACGGACATGGGGTCTGATGAAGGATCCCCAGTAAGGCAGAGAAAGATACCAAGTCCTGTTGAGTGAACTCAAAAGCATTGTCAGTCCTAGTAGTTTGAATACTTGTAGAGAAAGATGTTTTAGTACACTAAAAGAAAGACTTGACCTTGTTATTAATTTCGGACAATTCCTTGACAAAATATATCCAAGAAGATATGTTGTAATCATCTACAAAGATAGCAAAATATCTATGACGGGCAGTAGTATGAATAGGAAAAGGTCACATCGGACTAAAGAGAAAGGTAATGATTGACGTGGCTCAGTCCTAGGTGGAATAAAAGCCCAATGGTGTTTGTCGAACTGACATGCTTCACACTCAAACGATTTCAGAGATGATAGTCCATGAAACATTTGAGAAAAAGGTTTGACAGATGGGTGACCGAGCTGTAAATGCCATATAAACAAGCCTCTAACACAAAGGTAGCCCATGTAAAAAATGAGTCAATATGGATATCAACGTAGTATAGGTCGTTCTTCTCTTGCACCCCACCAAAAAATTGCATCATATGGATGTCTTGAAAATAGCAATAGAACTCATCTAAAACCACACGACAGTTCAATTCAACACAGTTTATGAACTGACAATTAGATCAGAGGAAAATCAAGTACACAGTAAATGCCAGAGAGCCTGAGCTTGGAAAACTCAATAGTCCAAATAGTCATACTGGAGAATGAGTATCGTTGGCCACCCAATGAACCGGCTTCATTGTGAAAGAGGGTTGAAAATTGGTCATAAGACTGTCTTCTCCAGTTAAGTGGGTAAATGCACCCGAGTCAATGATCCATGCTTATGCTGAGAATGAAGCAAAGTTAGCTATAATATTTGAGATAGTAGCTAGATGTGTGGTAGCAGTAGTTGCCATGGGATTAGAGTTTTGCAAAACCTTTATTAGATGGGTGATAGGAGTCCCTTGATTGTAGATGAATATCTTGAAGGTTCGAGACCAGAGCACGTAATTCTTTGCGGCCTTGAGTTTTATAGAAGTTCCATGTACCATCATAGAAGGCATAATGTATAGGAATTTGCTCTTCGTAAGAATCGATGTCATCATTGTTTGATAGATACTTCAAGAAGTAGAGTTATTCTTTCAATCACACATGTAGGTGACTAGAACAAAAATTTCAATACCCGGGAGGGGCTGGAATCATTCTTGCAGCAACAAACGAGGGTTGGAATCACCCTGGAATCAGTCATTATAAGTGTTGGTGGCACCCAAAAGCCTTACGTGGGAGGTATGAGGAGGCTTTACGTCTGCTGGGCAACAGCTTGGATGGGGCCAGAAGGTTTTGACGGAGCCCTAAGAGGGCTTGCAGTCATTGATACTGGTGTTGTAGCGTTGTGGTGGTGCCGGAGTGGCGATGTGGCGACGTTGGATCGATGCCGTAAGGTGCTGGTGCATTGTGGCGATGCCAGAGCATTGTGGTAGCGCTAGAATGGCACTATGGCGACGATGGGGTAGTGATGTGGCGGCGTTACGAGACGCTGGAGCGCATCTTAGGTGGTGCAACAACATCGTAGAGGGGAAGAAGGGTCTTGTGCGGGGCCTCCCTACACAGGGAAGGAGGGCCCACGTAGGCGCTCCGAGGTGCCAACGGGATGATTTAGGTCAGAATCCCAGTCTAGGACCGTTGCTTTGATACCATGTGGAGAAAGATGAGAGAATGAATGAATAACTTTATTCAATAGGTCTGGGGATTCTTACACAACGTGAAACCCTAGAGGGGCAAAAAGAGAAAATTACATGTATGCCCCGACATGGTTACTTGACTTGATAAAGATAAATAAATAACCCATTATCTGTAACAATACTATGAGACCTATTACGAAAAGTAGTTATTCTTTATTTCAGATTAAGGAGTAATATGCAATAACTTTTATTGCATAATGGTATGCTAACTGATAGTTCATTCCCTTTCTAACTTTTAAAGAATAAGGTATGCTAACCAAATATCTCAAGCAAGATATCGTATCTCCTTTTCACTTTTGGCATACCTCAATAATATGAAAAAGTGCAACTATAATGAAAGAAACAGGAACTCTTTTTGCCTTGATAGTCCAACTTGCATTCCTAGACTCCTAGTTTGATCTTTAACACCCATGCCCATTACTTCTAAAGTAGATGTTGACATATTGTTAACTAAACAAGCTGTCAATGAGCATATATGATATATTATGAAAAATCCAATACCTCATCTATTATATGAGGAACAATTGAGTCACTACATATACGGTTCATCTCTTTCGAGAAACTAAGCGGCCCGATCTATGTGCACTTGTATAGTGGAGTTATGACTTTGCATTAGCGTCTCCATCGTATAATCCGTAGCGACGATATGCTTCACAATGAGGAGAGACCATGGATGGCATCTTATTTCTTAGTCCATATCATGGTCAAATTAATGATTATATGTATTTTTATATATGTATGCATGTGTTTATGTATCTGTACATTAAATAACACATTAAATAAGGTGGTGAGTTTCCTTGGATTAAGAAAGCATCTCATCATATCCATATATTTTTAATATGATTGTAGAGATAAAAGGCTTGTCAGTATTAATTATTTGATTGAAAATCCAATTTCGTCAGTTTTAACATGAGAATAGAGAATCTAAAGCACGCAAATTCATCCATCATAATTTATCTCTTTCCTGCATTAAATTCGAATCAAATTGGCGAATGTGGCTAGGATGCATGGAAGGCAGCAACATGGACAATGGCAGCATGGTTTCAACCGATAGAATCTTGTGGTCTCTTTCTACTATCAAGCTTCTTTAAAACAAGTGCATCTCCTTAATATAATACTAGGATTACTAGAATCAAACCTTTTTTTTAGCAAGAAGAGGGGCTCTCACACATGAGCATCGCGCTAATACATGAAATAAACTTCTCCCAACCTTAATAAAACATGGAATGTAGTGTTATTTAGTTGATTGAAAACTCATTTTTGTCATTAATACATTCTACATATTGAATGTAACAGCCTTACATAGCCCTTCAATAATGAACTGTCTCCACCGTTACGGTTGGATTTCCTCTCCCTTCCCCTCTTTCTAATACCAAGAAAAGCTCAGGGACCCAACATAGCCCCTCTCCCTAGGTGATCCCCCTTCCCACACAGCCTTCCATTTTGCACCTCCGCTGAGTCCGCCACACTGCCCTCTTGTTTTGCCTCCAGCCACGAGTTTCCCTCAGCTAATTTTGGCCACAAGCTTCGTTTGGATGAGACAATTGATCATCTTGTGAGACGCAGATTGAGACGATTGACCATCTGTTCTACTGTGAAAAGTCATCCCCAGTTTGGGTGGAGATAGATTCTGAATGACTGAATCTTCAAAACCTGGATGTGTTTTGGGGCTCTTTGTTTGAGGCAAGAGGGCGACCTAGAGAGGAAATTTTGCGGCCAGTAGCACTTATAGGCAATTTGGTTAGCTAGAAACGGCATCTTTTTTTCTTCACATCGTTTTTATCCCGAGAATGTAATTTTCCACTTTAAGACTCTTCTTGAGTCATGACTGCAGTAAGTCCTTTTGTACTTCCTCTTAACGTCTTAATATATCTGAGGCGGACACCATAGTGTATTTCACCCTTTTTTGGTCTAAAAAAGCTCCTCTCTCTTGTGAAAGCAGTGATCCTCTACCTTGTGATGCTAGTATTCCCTTCATGACATCATGTTCCCTAGCACATCACATATTGTTGCCCTTGTTACGAGGTCGTTTCTCATGGCGCCAGCTTTGTGAAAGAAATAGTTTTGATAGCCATCTCCAACTGAGGGGGAAGGGGTTTCAGACAACAAGTTAGTTACCTCCACCTTTTCTTGTCAATTACGATTTTGCCTAGAATCAATCATTCGTTTGTGAGGAAAAGAGACGGTAACTAACCTAAAGGTACAAGTATTGTTCTATAGGTTTATCATAGGCCCATTGTAATTGCAAAAAAATAGAGATATAAGTGTTACTGGTAAAATTCAAAAGGAAACAAGTGTAAAAAATACCTATCTTTTAAACAAAAATCATGAGCCTCCTCACCAAGTGGCTATCTTATGCTAGTTTAAATCTTGCATCTTTCCTTCGGTCATCATTTTCATAATTTCTATTAACTCATCTATCTCAGTGTCAATAGGTCCGTCATGATGCGGAGATTGAGTATCATTGATTTATTATAACCTGGGGAAAACAAATTACCCAACTCTTAAAAATCTAGGTACCGTGTTCATTAATGGATAAATTTTTTGCTTGCTAAAGATGCTATGCTAGGTATTTTCTGCCAGGTAGAGATTAATGAACTTGCTTGTGACAGTTCTTATTAAACTTACATGATTACTGTCAGGAATTATTTTTAAAAAATCATGCTATTACAGGTGATAGTGCGAGGTTCTCAGGGGCATGCTGGAACTGTACCAATGACCATGCGTCAAGATCCAATGGCTGCATCAGCTGAACTTATTGTCTTATTGGAGAGCCTTTGCAAACGGCCTGTTGATTTTTTGACTTATGATGGAGATTGTGGCGGCTTTTCAAGAGAGTCTCTTGTAGGATTGGTTTGTACGGTTGGGCAAATTTCTTCATGGCCAAGTGCAAGCAATGTCATTCCTGGAGAGGTGAGAGTGTCTTTTGCTTTATACATCGGTGTGTTGTAACCTTCTCTGACAGGCAGCTGTTTCTCTTTGCATGCAGGTGACATTCACTGTGGACATTCGTGCAGTGGATGACAATGCACGAGAAGCGGTTATTTTCGAACTCTCGAAGAGAATGTACCATATATGTGAAAATCGTAACGTTCATTGCACAATTGAGAATAAGGTCAGAAGACTGCCTTTAACTCGTATAAATACTAAATAGATGTTAATATCTAGCCTACTCTTTCTTTGTTGGGCAATATTGTGGTGTTTGTTTTTTGTGGTTTCTCGTCTGCTCAACTCGTGCCTGATTCATTTGTCTTATGTTCAGCATAATGCAAAGGCGGTGCAGTGTGACCCACATATAAATGTATTGCTAAAGCATGCTGCACGTACAGCCCTAACTAAGATGTCTGGTCCAACTGATGACGAGATTCCGGAATTGATGAGTGGTGCAGGACATGATGCCATGGCAATGTCTCACTTAACCAAGGTTCGTTTATACTAATGTAATGGAAGCTGAATTTGTCATGTGCAATCTAACATTTCTTAATTCCAGGTTGGAATGCTGTTTGTCCGCTGTCGAGAAGGAATCAGCCATTCTCCAAAAGAGCATGTATTGGACTATGACGTTTGGGCTGCTGGCTTGGCTGTCTTGCAGTTTCTTGAATCCATGTGAATAGGCAATGATCTACTCAACCTTCCGGATTTCACCTGCATTCATTAGCGAGAAACAAAAAAAAAAGGAAATAAATCAGGCCATTTTGGGGAATTTTGTTTCCCTAACCGTTGATTTAAATTGCATATGTATCCGTGTATCAAACATTTAAACGGTTGTATGTCACAAGTTTCTTGTATATTGTTTTATTGTATATTATGTTCTTTGAGCGGCTAAGGATGATGCAAGGTAACTATGGCATTGTAGTTCTCTGTTATTGATTCTGCTTTTCTCTAGCAATGACATCAGAAAAGGGGTGTTTTTGTAATGCAGAAGAAAAACAAATAAGCAATCGTCACAAATTTTACAAAAATAGAGGGAAAACCTTAATCAATGAAAAATCTACACTGATCTTACATCATGGCTCCTACGGTTAATTCTGATCCATTTGACCGTTAAAATGAACATTTTTTCCCAAAATGTATCAAATTTGCTCTTTTTGTTTATCAAATTTACCAACTATTACCCTCCTACCTCCTTCCAAACAACAAAAAAATGAAGAGGGTTGTGTTGCCCCCATTGTTGCCTCTCCTTGTGATGCACCATCTCCCCTCCCATGCCTCAAAACTCCACCATCCCTCTCCCAAGCTCCTAGAATGTCATTCATCTTCCGTGGTTGAATAACGGGATGTTCAAACCTAATCCAACATCTAGTACTCCCAAAGTGTACGAGTGGTATATAAATAATGGAGAGTACTACTATAAAGCTTGGGCTTATGCGGTGGTGAACGGGCCCAGTTGATTCCAAGTCTAACAAGTTTTGAGGGTATGATATCCTCAATAATGACTTGGGGTCTTAGTCTAGGACATTATAAATGATATCAGAGATAATATTAGAAAAGGTTACTCAAGAGGTGTAGCCATCCTATCAAAGAGATGGGAGGAAAGGGCTACCCAAAACATGCAACTACCACTATTGTTGGGAATAAGTGATGCAACTATATTATGAGGATGTTACAGATATAAGTGTGGGAAATTGAAACACACACAAACATAATCTCATAGTTGGTACTGCAGAAGTGTAAGAGTTAATATAGTGGAGACTACTGCTACATAACTTGAGTTTAAGCATTTTCAGTGGTGTTGAAAGGGCCCAGTTTGACCCAATTCCAACAAGTTGTCGGGGTATGTCGTCGATAATGACTCGCTTATAGATATAGGACTTTACAAATAAGGTTGAGGTTCTTACCTCTATTTCCTCTTGTTGAGGAAAAGAGGGAGAATATTTATGGTTTGTGATATTCACCAGCAATAGAGTAATTGCAAGATGTGACCTGTCAGGAAACGTGAATCCAAGTTGTCTTATCGTCCATCATTTCTCTCCGTAAAACGACATTAGGCATCGTTCTCCTTCAAACAATATCGTGCATAGGTCACCCGTCATCTCATTTGCCTTCCACACTCGATGGCAAGTCATCCCTCTCCTAGCATAACTGCTTGGACAAAGCTCAAGGCCATCTTATTTGCATCATGCTCTAATCGCAACTCCTCGATCTCCTCTCGTCCCAACATCGCACCCCACCTCCTAGTATGGACATTCACATCCACCCCTCCACCAGCTCGTCATCTTTGTTAGAGGTGAGCCTCCGACATACTGATCTCCTAATCCATCCATCAAACCCCTTTTGAGTCTTAATGATGAGACTCACTATATTCGAGGGTACCATCATCGCTCCCATCCCATTGATAATCACCTCATATGGAGGCTTTCATCCTGGCATGTTGAATTCGGGAAGAGGAAAATGAAGGGAGAGAGGAGAAGGAGATTATGATTTGATTAACTCAAGATTAAATCAAGAGTATAAATTAAGAAGATTTAAATTGACAATAGGGGTTGTCTTGCGAAATAGAGTAATATTATAAGGGTTATTGTGTAAATATGAAGGTGTCAAGGGTTGTGGTGTATTTGGTAATGCTTTTTGAGATTGTGGTGTGAAATCTCATATAATAACCACTGAGCTATTTCCTACATTAAATGGGGCCAGCTACATGGATATTTACACATGGCGAATTTGGATCAAGTTTTTGCTTTGATAAAAATTCATCCTTTTTAATAGTCCCTTTCTAACATTTATTTAGTCTTCATTGTTCCTCTCATAATAACTTCTTAGACATTTTAATTGCAAAACTACTTGGCCTTTGGACATATCAAACAATTTTAGTCCAATTTCTTTCATTTTATCTTGAAACAATATCTTGTCATGACACTTTTTGGTCTAAATTGCCTTTGTAGATTATATCCTTCTTTATATGCCCACACATTCTGAAGTATCTCTTTCTCAACTACAGATGTTCTTTACATATTACTATAATTAATTATCCAATATTTGCTACCATAAAGCATTACATGTCTTACACAACTTATAGTATTTTGTTTTGAGCTTTAAAAAAAATCATCTGATCAAATAGAACACCGAAAGCTCCTCTCGACTTCATCCACAAGACATTAATTCTATCATCTCCATCAATTCCTCAATTTTTTAAAACATAGAACATAAGTATTTCAAAGCATCCTTCTTAAGACTAAAATGTGATCAAAGCTTTAACTTTGTTACATCTTTAATTTCTTATCATTGAATTTCGTTCTTCTTAGTTGGAAACTTGTACATCTCTCGAGCATCCCTCCATTTTTTCAGTTTTTTCACTCCATCTCTTGTTTTATAAAAAATGTCATCTACAAAGAATGTGCAATAATGTGCATGAGAATGCTTGTAGGATCAAAGTAGTACATGAGGAGGTTTATTAATAATGAACATGAATAATGATTAAATATAAACATCACAAGTATTTCCACGCATAGCACAACTGCACAATTAATTTAAGGTGGAAACATAGATATATAAAATCATAAACTAAGTCACCTGACTCTGGTATTTTGAATTGACCAAGTTAATCAACCTTTCACTATCTGGCAAATTTACACAAATGATTTAACCTCTTACAATAATGCATTGCTCAATGTCAAAGACTTTCCATACTTCGACCGCAAACCAAGTATCCAGTGAGTGTTTCGTTGTATACCAAAAATTTTCCACTACTTGGATCATACACCAAGTATCTCGTTACAATGAAATAAGAATGAAACTTATATTTTATCAATCCCATAAAGTTTATATGCTATTCAAAATATTTATTAGAGTGAGAAGCAAAGTGGCAATAGACGTAGGGTTCGTTTGGTTGCAGGGTTGGGCAGGGTTGGGTTGGACAGGGGTACCCCTGTGAATAGTAAACTGTGAGGAGGATTGAGCCGTTTGGTTGGAGGGCTAACCCGGGTTGGGCCAACCCAACCCTGCCCAACCCTGCAACCAAACGAACCCGTAGAGTTAGAACACTCAAACACATAATGATCAATATAAAGATGAGCATCAATAACATGCAGTGTTGATTGCAAAGGAAAAATGTCTTCGACGAGTCATAAGACTCGGAGAGAGAAAGAGTAGAATAATTAGGGATTAGAAAGCTTTTGATCGCACGGTGGAAGTACTTTTGTGGCTATCGAGGTATATAGTATGTAATACATTCTCTTTAGTATATATACACTCAATGTGTACGAAGTATGAAGAGAGATATCGTGGAATAGTGATCTTAATAGAACCATTGGACTACACATTAAAAATAAAATAGAATTTAAATTTAAATCTTCCTAAAAAAAATCAAGTGACTAATCTATAAAGTTAAGTGGTCGATTGGATTGGCAAGTGACGAATCATCATAAGATAATTATATATCAATAAAGCTATTAATAAAAAAAATAGAATTTGGAATTCAAAAAGCGATCGATTGGATTAGTCACGGTGATTGATTAAAAGTCAATATTATGATAATGTGATTGATCAATTGATTTTTGGTGATTGATTAGCATACAGTTAATTGTAAGAAATGATCGATTATGTTAGTTCTTTGTTTCTTTCTCTCTTATTCCTCATATTCATTTTAAAAGATGACACACACATAACTCTAGTCACTCCTTAGTCTATTTTTTAACTTACAAGATTTCATTTTAATCCACCTACACATGCTACCGATCTTTAAGGATTTATACTCAAAAGTTTATATATTTCTTGTAGTGTTAAATTTGAATTATTGTTATAGTGTATATTTGATGTAATAATGTTGTAACATTGAATGTTGAGAACTTGCCAAATCAAGAACTACTGAAGAAACTGAAGTGATAGACCAACCTTGTCAGTCTGATCAATTAGCTCTGATCAACCATGCCAGTTCTCTAATCAACCAACTCAAAAACGGTCTTATCGACCACAAGTATTTTATGATCGATCAACTTTAAATTTCAAAGTTCAACGACAACACCAATGATTATTTCTAGTGATCAAATGAAGAAATCTAATAAATAAATTCAAAGTGCTTAATTCATCAACTAAATCAGATCTTGTTGATTTCTTTCAAGATTTGCTTATAATGACTCTACTCTCTTGGGACCCTATATAAGGGACCCCATACCTAACATAAGAAGACACATCATCTCTCATTTGCTCTCTACACCAAAGAAAAATATTCTCAGAGCATATTTTCTCTTTCTTTCATTCTTCAAAGTTTTTCAATCTTTCTAAGAGAAAGTCAAGTAGATAGCTTCAATCTTAGAAAGCTAACATTTAGCAACATTTGGTCATTTCTCAGTCTGCTAGTTCTTATGAAAATAATCAAAACTATTTTGGCAGGCAACAAAACTCTGTGATATTTTCATTATGGTAATTAATCTCATTTACACATGCTTACTAATGGACATATTATTGCTTGTGCGTATATTTTGATATATATAAATATCTATAAATATCTCTGATGTTGACATTATTTAGGATATTATTATTATACTATTTTTTGTAACAGTTCTGCACAAAATTTTGGTGTTAAATCTTAATGTTTGTAGGTGATCTTGGATCCTCACTATTAGAATAATCCAAGGAAGTCAAAGTATAGTCGAAGTTTTCTCATTCTTGACTTTTTTTGTAGCATCATATCTGTGGTGGTGACTTTAGTATCCTGATCCAGAGTTATAAAGCTAGCAGCTTTGTAAATGGTTGAGATATCTGTGTAAATATCTTGGTAATAATAAAGTAGTATGTTGTCTCAACTAATCACAAATCCTAAGGCGACATGACTCAAATCATGGTTTTTTTCCTGTCTGGGTTTCCACAATAATATCAGGTGTAGTGTGATTTCTTGGTCGGTTGGTTTGTTCTTTACTTTAATAATTTCTATGAATGGTTTCATTTCGCCATCGCCCCCTTCTAGTGGTACCACAATCATCAAGAACTCACAAATGATATTAGAGTGAGTTCCAATGCAATGAAATATAACTCTGCTGCATACAGGATAACACTTGCAAACACCAAATTCCACTTCAAATGATAGTTCACTATCATGCCTTCACACTTTAATGAGACTAACTACAACAACTAGAAGATTTGAGTGCAGACTTTCTCGTAATCTTTTGCTCATGAGGTATGGAATGTTATCAAGACCAAATATACTAGACCTGAGCCTATTGTAGAAGCCCCTCTCTTCGAAGGTATCAAGAACAATGATACCTTAAATTCAAGAACCATGAACGCCAACGTCTTTTCTATAATAAAGAAAGAGTTCAACAAAGTTCTGTATGTAAATGAAAATTTCTAAAATCCCTTAGCTAATTTAGGTTCAATTTTTGTAGCATGGGATTCTATTTGACAATTTCAAAAATCCCATGAATTCAATGTTCAATATAATGCAATATAGTGATTTTAATTTTTACTTGAGGAAACTCAAGGTCGGACTCAAAGAGGGAAAATTTTGATCAAATTCAAATCAACACAACAAGCAATTTAGATTTTCAATGAGAGCACTCTTTTTAGATTTTTTATGTGAAATGTAATGCAAAATGCAATATGAATGAAATGCAAAATGGAGATGTGATTTAAAATCCGTGTGTGTGTATATATATTGGGATTTGATTTTTAGACTTTAATATCAATTAGATAAAAATATTTTTTTGAGTTAACATAAATAAATTTATCTTAACCTGTTTTTAAGTATTTTAAAAATTAATTTGAAGGAAAAAAATTTTGGAAACAAAACTAGGTAAAATACAAAGATTTTTTACTTTCAAAATATCAAGAAACTACATAGAGATGTAATTTTAGCCAATTTTTATTTTCCTAGACATGGAATATCAAAAGTCACATATAATATGATTTTTTTATTTTAGCAATTAATATGCATGGATGATAAATAGACATTTTTTGTGTTTTATGCCTTTTTTAGGCAAATAAAATGTGAAAATCATGAAATTTTGAGAGAAGATAAATCTAGATGAAATGCACTATGAATATTTTGTAATTTTGGATAGTATGAACTTTTATTATTATTTTACTAAAACAGAGCAAAATTTAGAAAATTAATCAAATAAATCCACAATTTAATATACATGCGATCCAAAACTATCTCATATAAAGATTTTAATGAGAAATCTAACAACTTTGAATTCTTACAAAATATTAAATGTGGAATTAATTAAAAAATTACTAAAATTGCTCAATATTTGGTTTAAGACACATCAAGCATGTAAATGAGTTGACTTTGGAGGCATATTAAAGCGAATCTAAACTTATAATATATGATTTGTATTGGGATTTTAGAGATATGTGATTTTAAAAGAATTTCAGAAGCACAATATGGTATGATATGCTAATTTATACCATTTTAATTTTAATAAATCATATATACATCTGAAAAATACAATAAAAATATCAATGTGTAGAGCATAAATCAACATCAAATACGTTATTTTTATAAATTTAAAATTATAACAAGTAATAGTTCAAGATGAGATTCAAACATAAGGGTCTAACTAAAAAAAGTTAGAATAAACAAACTAAGCCGAGGTACTCTTTTTGATAGAAATACTTGTAAGGTTGCTGATGCAATTTGGCAAATAGGGCCTGCGTGTCAGTGGATGGTGTGGACTAGATGGTGATTCACAGAATGCAAGGGATGGTGTGCTACTAGAGAGCAGATCCTCTACAGCAGTGTAGAGGATTGCTATAAACCAAGACCGAGCTTCACCTGCTCGATCTTAATTGAGCAGTTTGCACGAATTCGCACGGTAAGGGCCCACAAAAACACCTATTTTGTGTGAACCACTCGATCAAGATCAAGCATCTCATGTGGCCAAGGGTTTTACAACAGACCTCTGCAGTACTGCAAAGGATCCACTCGTATGCTAGTAACCCATCATGTGCTTTCAACATGTGATTATATGTTGATCCAAGAACTTCATGCTCATGTTTGGGGATATGATAAACAGTTGTAAGTTGTTGACCTTCAATCGTTGTGATTGAGCTATGTTCTGATCAAAGGATAATAAAGCTCCACATGGTGCTTCTAAGTTGTCGATCACTTCTAATCTTATGATCATGATGCCCCTTATGTAAACGATGAGGATGATAAAAAGATCAATCCAAGACTAAAGTCCATGACACCTTAGGTTGGTCGAGATGACGAGTAGAGGAGATTCAACAGTAGTTATATTTTCTTGAAGGAGCACCTCTTCTTCATCCAAGTTCTTTGCGGCATAGCCCTAGTCGGTTGCTCACAAGGAATCTTTGGTGATGCTTCTATTATTGCAAGTAGTGAAGTTGATGCATAACAATGGGATGAATGTCATAAGTATTCAGCTTGAGGGCCATGGCTTCAAACAACACAATGTAGAGCTGCATGTGTGATGGTGGAGCTTGATGGTGAATAATGCATGACATGACAGCGATGTATCTAGAAAGGGATTTCTTCTTTTTTGCTTCTTACACATGTGCAAATGTGTACTAGGATTAGACTTCACTAATGATGGGTTCATCTCCCTATACTGGACATGAAATGATCAGAGATCGATCGAGCTTGGGGCTAGTCTAATGGTTTGTGTGGATCAAGGTGCATGCATGAGTTAGTTGAAGTGAGAGAGGGAGGTCAGAACTTATGTTCGATCATGTGCAAAGATCGATTGAAGAAGAGGGACATAATCTCCACGTTAGGGGGTGGATTTTGAGCTCTAATCACAAAGGTTACAGGGGGAGGGAGAGAGGACATCGGGAGAGAATATTATGGTGGTAAATGGTTGAGAGAGTTTGGTTCTTCACACGTATCAATGAAGCAAAAGATTGAGGGAGTGGGTAAAACATAGTAGCAGAGGACCAAAACAAAATGCAAAGAAAAAAAGAGATGGGAAGAGAGGAAGAAGGCTACCTAAAGGTAGGTAATATTCCTAGTCATCAATTTAAGCCAGATATGGACAATTATGTGATGACATCTATAGTCTCCTATAGTTGCAAAAGGTAACTTCACCATGAATTGTATGGAGGAGACGCCTAGGCTATGTCATAGCTCCAATGAATAAGCACACATGGATTAGGTTGCTTCGTTTCTTGAAAGAGATTGGACGCATGCGAAGTGACCCAATATTATTCCTAGTATAATTGATGTAATATTGGATTGCACATAATGTATCATATATGCTCATTACAAGTTGGTTTAATTAACGTGTCAGCATCACCTTAGAGGTGATTGTCATGTGTGTTAAAGATTGAACACTGGGAATGCAATTGGACTCGCAAGACGGAAAGAGTTCTTCTTATTTCATTGTACTTGCATTTTCTCATATTACAGGGGTATGGAAAAAGTGGAAAGGAGATCATAGATCTCGTATGAAGTATCTGGTTGACATGCCTCATTATTGGAACGTTGGAAAGTGAATGAACTTAAAAAAAATAAAAAATACAAGATAATTTCGATTTAATAATTTTTAGTCTCACTCCTCTAGGGTGTATCAACGAATGCCTATAGGAAAGAGGAATACTGAAGTAGTTAATATCTCTCAAATGGTATCAATAATACCTATAGGAAAGAGGAATAATTTTCAATCTCATTCCTCCAACAACTCCTCAATGGAGTTGAAGAGAGATGCAATTGAACAATGCTGAATATGGTGAGATCAGTGATGAGTGAAGCACAACATCTTCTTAGTTTATGGGATCACATAGTAGATACTATGTTATATGTCCAAATAAGATTCCAAGTAAGTTAGTACCAAAAATCCCTCATAAGTTATGTTATGGAAGCCAAGTTTAAGACATTTGAGAATATGAGGATCTTTGATCCATGCCATAAGCATGGATGCAAACTAGTTGAAATCTCGACTAGAAAGTGCTTTTTCATTAGTATGTAAAGAACAATATTATATGCCTACTTTATGACCCTAAGGATTGAAAGTTATTCATATCCAAATGAGTGAGATTCTTAGAGTACGAATTCATGAATAACCAAGTTACAATGAAGTGAAGGAACTTATTGAATCTAGTAAAAGTGATAATGTTACAAAATCAGAAACTAAGTAGTTGATACGGATTTACATTTATATACCGGAAGAAAGATTTGTAAAGTGGTAAGGCCAATTGAGATTTATGGATGAAGGATATGGGAAGATCCTTAAGCGCATTACAGAAATGTGAGGCTTGCATCGTATGCGATCAGGAGCGACTAGTCATACTAGTTGCTCAAGGCAACAGAATTTAAAAAATTTAATGCGATGAAACGACATGATCCAAGAACACTTCTCAGATCATTTCATCTAAACCACAATTAGGTATTAAGGTTACCTCTTGAAGTGTGGTTACGATCAAGTCTCTAAACCAAGAGACCTCCTGTCTCAAGTCCGGTCCACCGAAGGAGACACTTGTGAGAGCGTTGATGCGTGCTCCTCGTAATCCATGTTGATGATCCAAGCAACGAACCTCCTGATCTTGTCACACGAGATTCAACATCTTCTTGACAAGCGAGGCATACCGAAGGAGACAGAGATCCACAAGCAAATAATCCAGTAGTATAATGACGATGTTGCGGTAATGGTGACTCTCTCAATGGCTCCATGGTGGACGGCCACAATGAGAGAGAGAGACATGATGTGTGTAGAGAGAGAGAGAGGGAGAGAGCATTTGATTTGATGTTGTAATCGTGTAATTCGAAGAGCAAGGGGTGTCTCTTCTTATATAGGGTTTTGGAAGTCCATGGATCTCAATCCATGGACAACACAAAAACAATGGATGAGATTGATTTGTGTTTCTTTAAATGATCATGATGTTATTGTAAAAGCACAATAACAATTATTTTAATTTAATATAATATATATTGATAATCAATACAAATAATTTCAAATAAAATTAATTAATTAACCTTGGAGATAATGAGGAGATAGACCTCATCCCCTAAAAAGGGGGGGACGTCCACTCTTCTCCTTTGGAGATTGGTGGTTGTCCACCCTCTTGAGGTGGACTTGATCTATATCTTCAATATTTCATGATATATCATTATCTCATGATATCTCTAAGATTTTACAACACCAATTGTTGTAAATTATTTCACAAAAATAATTCATAATTATCTTGTGAATATTGCAACAATGCCATTGGAAAAATGTGAATCACATTCACATTCCAAAATAAAATGCAAATTATATTTTCAATTAATCATCCATTGTGAATCCAATTCACATCAATAATTAATCAACAATTATAAATCGCAATATACTTTCTCTAATATATTATAAATCACGTTTATAATATACCTGACTAATATGGATAGTGCCATCCACATTATTCATATCCACGATGATTAAATCACATTTAATCATCTTGGATCTCTATTCTGATGTGCCAAAATAATATGAATCACATTCACATTATTCACATCTTTGATAATTAATTCATATTTTATTATCTCAGATAACTCTCCTTATAAAATCAATCAAATTCATATTATTAATGATAATTAAATCACATTTAATTACCCATTTTCTCAATGCTCAGATACATATATCAACAATGAAATTATCCATGAACTCTTTCAAGGATAATGCGCTTTCTCCGTAGATACTTGGAGATAAGGACATGGTGATTGCATCTATTCCACGTATAGTTACTTGGATATTGAGATCACATCTCAAATCCAGATCATGCAGACCTCCCAAAGATTCTTGATTAAATCAAGGCTGCAAATCTAATCTTCACATTGTATATGAATCACATTCAGATCAAGGTCCAACATTTGGATTAAGATCAGATAACTTCTCTGTGAGAGGAGTCACTAAAATCTAGACCTGTTTCAACACTCCCTTGGAATGGAAGCGTCATATATATACAATCGTTTGTGATCACATCACCCTCAGGTAGACCTAATACCTGTACATCCTACATACTGGAAGATCCTGAATAAACCTTAAGTATAAGATCAATTTTACACTGTCTACTTCAGGGATGCATCATTAAGTTTCCCATTTGACTATTGGGAATTGATATCGATCATATACTTTCCAAAAACGTATATCATACCCAGGTGTTGATCATATACTTTCCAAAAGCATATATCAAATCTTATAAATTCAGCCAAGCTTCCAAAGCGAGACAACTGTGCACGGAATTTAATTCTTCCCAATATCTCATGAGTGAGCTCATGTCTTTTGGTTCAGTAATTGAACTTGTATGATCCCTTTGAGAGATCGTATTACTCATATGCCCTTGCATGCACACCAGCGCGCCAGTGCATAGACCGTGGTTAGGTCATCAACCTATTGGTCTGCCAAATGTACATACTCAGACATATAGTAACACATATGTCTCCAGTCAGAGGATGCGTGCCTATGTCGGACAACATACGACATAGGACTTTGGTTATCTCGATTTCGTTAAGTCAACTCTTTGATCTAACTTATCTGATACCTCTGAATCTCTATTCTCCTGAAGAGGACCAACATCAAGAGGTCGGTCAGATATCAACCTAATGAGAAAGGATTGCCATCTCCTACTCAGGCTGGAGATCATCTCTCAATAATCATTTGACGTTGCTTGATGTGTCCTCAATCTAACTCTTTAGATATTCATCCAAGCACCAGCCTCTATGATTCAACAATTGAATCAACAGTTGTATGATTATCAAGATGGTCATGGTGCATAACCCTAATTGTACTAAGAGACCTATTATGCAAATTAATTATTCTTCATTTTTGATCAGGGAATGATATTTGCAATAACATCTATTACATAATGGCTCGCCATGGGCTCGCATGTCCAACAATCTCCCACTAGCCCAAAGAGCCATTAATGGGATAATGTTTAAACCCGCACTCATGTGACGATCATAGGCAATTTAGAAAAATAGCTAGGTGATCTGATCAGTAACTCTGTTCCTAAGAGACTATGCCAAGTCCTTGCATATCTCCCAGTAACAGTGCTCTCATCCAATGCGAATGTCACATCTTATGCAACCAATACTTAATTTTGTCAGTTATAGTGTCCTTGACACTGCAACTCGACAATTATTATAACCAATATGTAATTTCCATTATCCTTATCAGAATACCCTTATTCCTAGAGAAATCTATCTCCTAAGGTATCCGCAGTTAAGACCTTCTAGATATCCATCTATAAAGTCTTAATCTCTTGAAGATAAGACTTAGAGATCACTATCTCTAGAGTCTTGTCATCTTTGAAGATATTGTTATTACTGCAATCAAGTGTTTTATCTCCATAGTAGGATTAGTAACCTACTCCCACTACATGACGGACATATGGCTTTTGTACACATTTAGCATACACTTGATTTCTCGTAATTGATGCACAAGGGCAAACAGTTCTAGCATTCACTTCCTCAACACTTTGAGGTGCTATCCCTTCAGATAGGTCAATACCATATTCATCAAATTCATTGTTCCAATTACAAGAAGCTTATTTGAGTTCATAGATGGAATTCCTTAGCTTGCACAACTTGTTTTACTCAACTATGAATCCCTGGGACTACTTCATATGAATATCCTCATAGAGGTATTCATAGAGGAATGCAATCTTGGCTCACATCTTAAAGATGTCATAGTCAAGTTGTGTAGCTATAGTTAGCAATATTCCGATGGGTTTAAAAAAGGTCACTGAAGAGCAAGTCTCATTGCAAGCAATGTCTTTTCTTCGGTGTGTATCTCATGGATACGAGTCGTGCTTTGAAGGTCTCTACCTTCTCATCAGGTTCCCTCTTTCTCTTAAAGATACATTTACACCAAACGGATCATAACCTTAAAGGTAGATCCTCGAGAGTTCATATAAAACACTTATAAATGAAGTTTACTTTAGACTCTATTGCTAACATCCATCTTTCCATGACATGATCTTCTGTAGCTTCATCATATGAAGTCAGATCATTGTCAGACTCAACTGACACATGGAATCCATCCTCAAACTCATTTGAAGAGGTATTAGTGTTTCATCTTTAATTATCCTTTTTAGCTTTCAATTTTAGGAGCCTCATTATCCTCTCAAGATTAAATGAGTTCATTCACTTCATTTTCATCTTGATTCTCAAGAGAGTCATCCTCTAATAATCATATCCTTAGAGATGAAATCTTTTAAGAATCTCAAGGTCATAAAGTAGGTATCCAATACCATCCTTTATTTTCCTAATGAAGTAGCATTCTTGTGCTAGATTCCAGCTTACATGCATGGAACCTTATTAAGGATATATATTGTAGTCTCTATTATTTATATACCTTGGAAACTAAGAGGTAATTACGCTAATATTCATCATTTGATCAAATTATGTCACACATGATCCAATTGTATCTCCCTACAACTCTATTGAGTTTAGGTGTATTAGGAGGTGTGAGATAGGAATGATATTCCTTTCTCTATAAGGGATTCCATGAATTCATCTAATAGGTACATGCTACCTAGGTTAGATCAAATTCATTTCATCTTCCTTCAAATTTTGGTTATGAACCAAATTGTGAAATCTTTGAACATTTCAAAAGTTTCGAATATGAAGGAAAGAAATCTCATATCACAAATAATCATTGAATGATATCACATATCATCAATGTTTATTATAATACAAATGATCCACATACATCAATATGTATGAGATCTTGAATACCTTGGAATCTAACACCATTCCTAGAGAAGGTGAATTAGACATTTTCTACTTTGAATACAATATTCAAAAGTATATAAGATTTGAAATTCCAAACATTCTAAAGTTTTATCTCTTACTAGTCTATTGATCTCATCAATAGATATATGTCCAACGCTTGATGTCAGATCATTGTCAAATGATCTTCATCTCCCTAATGATCTTTAAAGGTTTAATTTTCAGTATTGGAAATGTTAATGAAACATTCATTAACTTTCTAATTTAGTAGAGTCCACGGGATTTTAGAATACTATCTAAAATACATTCATCATAACTCTTTATGATAGGTCTATTCCAGAATTCATGTTTATTTCCAACATTTAGAAATAAACAATGAGTGTATTCTAATATCTATGTCACAAAGACATTCTCTAAGTCTAAGGACTCTCCCACTAAGATCATGAAGTCTATCAATCCAATAGAGGTTGTTGCAACAATTGCATCAACATCCATGTGGATGACTATTAAACCTTAAGATCAAATTTTCTAGTCTTCTAAATCATATGCAACCAATTGCAAGTGTTGTTAGAAGAAAGAGATAAAATTATTAGACTTTGATCCTATCAAATAAGAAAGTCAATTTCAATGATTAAATGTAGATTATTGTGATGCACTATCCGAGTCCTTCTCTAAGGATCCTAGATAGACTAGATGGTCACACCATTAGTACATCAGCTTATTGTGGTATCGGCATTTATACAACTCTTTGGATGTCATATGTATGGAAAACATAGAAGCACAATCAACTCTTTGACTCTCCTTCTAACTTGGGTCCGACCCATGCTTCCACTGCGCTCCTTTCATCTATAAATAACCATTGCTTAAGACAAATGATCTCTTATGTTGAATTCAAAAGATTTCAATATAAAAGTATCTCAATATTTGTACATGTTTCATTCGATTTATACAATATGAATATAATGAAGCTTCATGAATGATTAGAGCATCGATAGTAGAGTGATGACGCTCACATCATATCTACATACATCTAAAGACATAGGTTCAGGTAAGTACTCAAACTTTTTGAATACATCATCTCTTATAGAGCCACCATTCTGCATGATGCAGTGAACCATGTCATTCATGATAAATGTTGAGTGCACATATGAATGCCAAAACATCTTCTTACATTTTATAAGGATTATTTTACAATTCCTATCATCATCGACATGTCACTTCCAAAGTATAATCGATGAGAGATCAAGACTATATAGACATACAAACCCTAGGGGTTGTAGTCCTATTGTCTATTTAATTGTGATTCCTCATTGCTACGAGGAAACTTGCACCTTGCAACCACATACATTATGTGTCCAACTGCAAGTACAATATCTTGATCATGGATTCAATCCATGATATTTTTCTGGTGATTATTGAGTATAGTATTGAGTGGGTTTAATGAAGGATTATCTGTAATAAGAAATTTGCAAAAATGTAAATAAATATATATACATATTTTACTTTGATTTAGGATTTTTTTTATTTTTTTATTTTTTTATTTTATATCAAAGTTGTCTTGCCTTGTCAACACTGAAAGTTCATTCCCTTAATCACTTTCAATGTAAGAGATATACTTACCATTATATCTCAAGGAATATATGGGATCTCCTTTCTTATCTTTGTCACATCTCAATATTATGAGAACTTGCAACTCAGATAAAAAAGAAGCGGGAACTCATTCCGCAATGCAAGTCCAACTTGCATTCCCAATTTGGTCTTTAACACATGGGTCCACCACCCCTAAGGTGATGTTGACCTGTCATTAATTGAATCCACCATCAACATGAATACAACTCGCTATGTGTATTCCAATATGGCCATAATAATATGAGGACTCCATATTGGGGTCACTACGTAAACATCCTTACTCTTTCAAAAAGTAAAGATACCGATCCAAATGGCTTGTATGCAGAAGTTGTCATTTCAGACAAACGTCTCCAAAATACAATCTATGACGACGGAACCCTTTGCATTGACGAGAGATCATGGATGTCACTTATGTGATCCTCCATATCATGTTCAAAATTTAATTAATTATTATGAGTAATATTTACATAATTATTTTTTCGAAGGAAAATACTACTCTATTCATAATAGAGAGTTTTAATTTAAATTGGATTCCAATTAGTCTAATCATATTAAATCAATGATCCAATTAATATCCAACAAACATTCTTAAATGTTACTTGAAATTTGGTATTATCTCAAAAATACATTTTATTTCGAATTTTAATAATTAGAAAATACATCATGATTTCTCAAGTATTATCCCTTCCCTACTTGTTGTCATGGCCAACACAAACAGGAGTGGGACAGACCCTACACGGTGCAACCTGCTACCCCAACGCTCCCCAACTAGACACCATATCCGTCTCGTGTTAGGATAATGCCAAATCGATCACTTTGTACTTGAGATGATAATCGGTTTTTCAATCGAAGATATACAATATAGAAGTAATAAAAAATATTTTGATTATAACGAAATTTGCTAAACTAATTCCCAAACCTATTCAAGCAACATGTTTGTTGGAAAGTGTATGATGTAACCAATTTGTGATCTAAATCATATATAATCAAGTTGGTTATGGTCAAAGTCATTCAAGGAAATAATTATAATTTTTAAATATTTCAAAAATATTCATCAATAATTATCTCAAGAAATTAACTATTAATTTCCATTAAAATGATCATATCTTGAGCAGTGGATATATATTCATTACAATGATCATATCTTGAGCAATCTGATTCCAAATCACACAAACTAAAATCCCACAGTTTTAAACACTTTAAACATGGCTAAAAATATTCACAAAATAGGGCTGCAAAAAACAGAATGCGATAAAATTTTCACAATCGATAATGAGGCCAAGTCTTCCTAGGTTCATAGATCACATCCAAAACCTCTAGCCTAGCTCTGATACCACTTGAAGGAAATGGAAATATCCTTAAGCGCATCACAGAAGCGTAAGGATCGCATCGTATGCGATGGGAGCGACTAGTCGTACTAGTCGCTCGAGGCAACGGAATTTAAAAATTTTTAAATGATGAAACCACATTATCCAAGAACACTTCTCGGATCATTTTATCTAAACCACAATTACGTATTAATGCCACCTTTGAAGTGTGTTTGCGATCGAGTCTCTAAGTCAAGAGACCTCCTGTCTCAAGTCTGATCCCACGAAGGAGACGCTCGCGAGCATGTTGATGAGACACGGGCTCCTCGCAGTCCATGTTGTTGATCCAAGCAGCGAAACTCCTGATCTCGTCACACGAGATCCGGCGTCTTATTCACAAGCGAGGCACACCAAAGGAGACGGAGATCCACGAGAAAATACTCAACAGCAAAACGACGATGTTGCGGCGATGACAACTCTCTCAATGGCTCCATGGTGGATGGTCATAATGAAAGAGAGAGAGAGACATGACGTGTAGAGAGTGAAAGGGAGAGAGAGCATCAGTTGTTGTAACTCAAAGAGCAAGGGGTGCCTCTTCTTATATAGGTTTTTAGGAGTCCATGGATCTCAATCCATGGACAACACATGATCAATGGACGAAATTGATTTGTGTTTCTTTCAATGGACATGATGTTGTTGTAAAAACACAACAATAATTAATTGAATTTAAATTAAATTATTATATATTGATAAATCAATATAATTAATTTCAAATCAAATTAATTAATTAACCTTGTAAATAATGAGGAGATATACCTCATCCCCTAAAAGGGGGGACAACCACGCTTCTCCTTTGGAGATTGGTGGCCGTCCACCCTCTTGAGGTGGACTTGGTCTATCTCTTCAATATATCATGGGATCTCATTATCTCATGATATCTCCAAGATTTACAACAACAATTGTTGTAAGTTATTTCACAAATATAATGCATAATTATCTTGTGAATATTGTAATCATGCCATTGGAAAAATATGAATCACATTCGCATCCCAAAACAAAATGTAAATTATATTTTCAATTAATCATCCAATGTGAATCTAATTTACCTCAATAATTAACTAACAAATATAAATCACAATAGTCTCTCTCTTATATATTATAAATCACATTTAAAATATATTTATGATTTATATGGATAGTGTTATCCACATCATTCATATCCATGATAATTAAATCACATTTAATCACCTTGGATCTCTATCCTCATGTGTCCAAGTAATATGATTCACATTCACATTATTCACATCTTTGATATTTGAATCACATTTAACTATCCCTGATAGCTTTCCTTATAATATGAATCAAATTTATATTATTCATGATAATTAAATCAAAATAAATTTCAATTTTCTCAATGCTCGGATAGATATATCAACAATAAATTTGTTGTCGAACCCTTTCAAGAACAATGCGCTTTCTCCGTGGATACTTGGAGATAAGGACATGGCGATTGTACTGTTCCACATATAGTGATTTGGATTTTGAGATCACATCTCAAATCCAGATCTTGCGGACCTCTAAGAGATGATTAAATAAAGATTGCGAATCTAATCTTCTCATTACATATGAATCACATTCAGATCAATGTCCAACATTTGGACTAAGATCAGATTACGTCTCTATGAGAGGAGTCACTAAAATCCAGACATGTTTCATCACTCCATTAGAATGGAAGCATCATGGTTATATAATCGTTTATGATCACATCACCCTCAGGTATTCCCTGACACCTGTGCATCTTGCATACTGGAAGACCCTGAATAAACCTGGAGTTTTAGATCTATTTAGACTGTCTCTTTTAGGGTTTTATCATTAAGGTTTCTCATTTGATCATTGGGAGTCGGTATCTATCATATACTTTCCAAAAGCATATATCATACCTAGGTGTTGATCATATACTTTCAAAATGCATACATCAGACCTTACAAATTCAGTCAAGCTTCCAAAGCTTGACGACTGTGCATGGAATTTGATTCTTCTCAATATGTCATGAGTGAGCTCATGTCTTCTGGTTCAGTAAATGAACATGTATGATCCCTTTGAGAGATCGTATTACTTATATGCCCTTGCATGCACACCAGCACGCTGGTGTATAGATCTTAGTTAGATCATCAACTTATTGGTCTACCAAATGTACATACTCAGACATATAGTGACAAATTTGTCTCCGGTCAGAGGATGTGTGCCTATATCGTGACATCATACGACATAGGACTTTGGTTATCTCGATCTCATTAAGTCAACTCTTTGACCTAACTTGTCTGACACCTCCGAATATCTATTCTTATGCAGAGGACCTGCATCAAGAGGTCGGTTAGATATCATCCAAATGAGAAGGGATTGCAATCTCCTACTCTTAATAATCATTTGACGGTGCTTGATGAGTTCTCAATCTAACTCTTTAGATAGTCATCCAAGCACCAACCTCTATAATTCAATAATTGAATCAACAGTTGTATGATCATCAAGATGTCCAGGTACATAACCCCAATTTTACTAATGGACCTATTATGAAAATTAGTTATTCTTTATTTCAGATCAGGGAATGATATTTGCAATATCATTTATTACATAATGGCTCACCGTGGGCTCGCATGTCCAACAATCTCCCACTATCCCAAAGGGACATTTATGAGCTAATCATTTAAACCCTCACTCATGTGACAATCACAGGCTATTTAGAAAAATAGCTAGGTAAGCTGATCAATCACTCTGTTCCCAAGAGACTACGCCAAGTCCTTTTACGACACTGCATATCCCCGGTAACAGTGCACGCATCCAATGCGAATGTTGCATCTTATGTAAACAATACTCAATATTATCAGTTATAGCATCCTTGACACTACAACTCGATAATAATAATTATAACAAGTATGTAATTTTCCACCTTCCTTATCAAAATACCTTTATTCCCAGAGATCTCTATATCCTAAGGTATCCACAGTTAAGATCTTTTAGATCTCTATCTATAAAGTCTTAAGCTCTTAAAAATAAGACTTAGAGATCACTATCTCTAAAGTCTTGTCATATTTGAAGATATTGTTATTACTGAAATCAAGTGTTTCATCTCCATAGTAGGATTAGTAACATTTTACTACTCCCACTGCATGGCATACATCTAGCTTTCTTACACATCTAGCATACACAGAGATTCCATAGCAAATGACTAGGTCATGTGAAGGATATGGAATAATCCTCAAGCGCATCACGGAAGTGTGAGCATCGTATCGAATACGACGAAGAACGATTAGTCGTACTAGTTGTTCTATGCAGCGGAATTTAAAATTTTTTCATGCGATGAAACCACATGATCCAAGAACGATTCTCGGATCGTTTCATCTATAACCACAACAAGTATAAAGGAATACCTCTTGAAGCGTGGTTGATCGAGTCTCTACAAAAAGAGATCTCCTGTCTTAAGTCTGATCGTCGGAGAAGAAGCTTGCGAGCACGGGGATGAGTCGCGTGATCCTCGCAATCCAACGAGTTGATCCAAGCATGGGGAACTCCTGATCTCGTCGTACGAGATCGAACGTCTTCTTCGCGAGTGTAGCACTCCAAGAAGACGGAGAACCGAAGAACGTTGAAGCGGCGGCGCGGTGATGAGGGTGTTGACGACCTCCTCCTCTAGGGTTTGGTGGACGACCACCAAGGAGAGAGGGAGAGAGAGTTGACGTGTGGGAGAGAAAGAGAGAGAGAGATGTGCTTCAAAAGCATAGCCGTAGAGAGCATGGTATGCCTCTCTATTTATAGGGTATTAGGATCCATGGACCTCAACCCATGGGACATATAAAACCAATGGATGAGATTGATTTATGTCTAATCCAATGGTCAAAATTGTTGGTAAAAACCAACAACTTATGATTTAATTTAGATCAAATATATTTGACAAATCAAATATACATCAATCCTAAAATTAAACCAATGAAATAAGGGGACAATCAACATGGAGATTACATCTTTCATGTTAACATGGTGGACGACCACCAATTCCATATAGGTTTTGATAGCCGTCCACATGTTTTCATGTGGAGGCAATCTCATAAGATTTCATGAGATGTCATATCTCCACGCAAATCTCCATTATTTAATCCAACAACTTTTGTTGCAATTTATTCTCAAAAAATATTTCATAATTAATTTTGAGAATATTGCATTCTTGCCATTGGAAATTTGTGAATCACATTCACAACCCAAAACAAAATATTATTTACATGTTCAATTAATTACACAATGTGCATCCAATATACATTAATAGTAAATTAACAAATATAAATTAAAATTAGCTCTCTCTAATACATTATAAATCACATTTATAATATATTATGAATAATTGGATATTGCTATCCACATTATTCTTATCCACAATAATTAAATCACATTTAATTATATTGGATAATTTCCACACACATTAAGATAATTAAATCACATTTAATTATCAATTTCTTAATGCTTAGATCTGTGGAATTATTCTTGAACCCTTCAAGAATAATATGATTTCTAAGCAGATACTTGGAGATAAAGACAGGGTGATTGTATTGTTCCACGTATAGTGACTTAGATATTGAGATCACATCTCAAATCCAAATCCCATGGACCTCCCATAGATGCTTGATTAAATCAAGGTCGTAAACCTAATCTTCTCATTGCATCTGAATCTCATTCAAACTCAATGTCCAATACATGGACTAAGATTAGGTCACTTCTCTACTGAGAGGAGTCACTAAAATCCAGACTTGTTTCATCACTCCCTCGGAATGGAAGCGTCATGGTTATACAATCGTTTATGATCATATCACCCTCAGGTATTCCCAACACATGTACATCCTTCATATGGGAAGACCTATGATCATCCTGAAGATACAAATCACTTTTATACTGTCATCTTCAGGGCTTAATCACTAAGTTTCACATTCTTGGTCATTGGGATTTTGGTATAGATCATATGCTTTCACAAAGCATATATCTTACCTTCAAATTCACGTCATGCTTCCAAAACATGACGACCATGCATGGAATTTGATCAGTCCAAATACCTCATGAGTGAGCTCATGTCTCCCGGTTCACAAGTGAACCTGTATGATCCTTTTGAGAGATCTTATTACTCATCTGTCCTTACATGCACACCAGCTCGCCGGTGTATAGACCTTGGTTAGGTCATCAACCTATTGGTCTGCCAAATGTACATACGTAGACATATAGCAACACATCTGTCTCTGGTCAGAGGATGCATGCCTATGTTGTGACAGCATTCAACATAGGTCTTTCGTTATCTCGATCTCGTCAAGTCAACCCATTGACTCAACTAATCTGACACCTCTGAATCACTATTCCCATGTAGAGGATCTGCATCAAGAGGCCAGTCAGATATCAACCTAATGAGCAAGGATTGTCATCTCTTACTCAGGCGGGAGATTATCACTTAACAATCATTTGATGATGCTTGATGAGTCCTCTATCTAACTCCTTAGATATTCATCCAAGCATCAGCCTCTATGATTCAATCAATGAATCAACAGCTGTATGATTATTAAGTTAGCCATGGTACATAACCCTTATTGTACAGAGGGACCTTATAGTGCATTCATTCAATCAATCTCAAAAAAGGGAGTGAAACATAATCAATAACTCTTATTGATAAATCACTTATTACAATAACATTTATTGCAGGAATGGTTCGCCTCGGGCTCACATTGCTAAGAATCTCCCACTAGCCCTCAGAACCATTCAGGAACAATCCTTAGACCCATACTCATTACGTGCTGGTCGAAAACCTTCTGGGTCAGAGGTTTGGTAAGAGGATCAGCAACGTTGTCGGTAGAGGCTACCTTGGTGATGATGATATCACCATGCTTTTGAATCTCCTGAATGATGTGGTATTTCCTTTCCACGTGCTTGCTCTTCTGATGCCATCTGGGTTCCTTCGCCTGGGCAATGGCTCTTGTGTTATCGTAGAGTAGCGGGATGGGAGTATCAGAGGAAACTACGTCAAGCTCCAGGATGAACTTGCGCAACCACACTGCCTCCTTTGCAACATCCGATGCAGCAATGTACTCGGCTTCTATTGTTGAATCTGCTGTAGTGTCATGCTTCTTGCTTCTCCAGCTCACAGATCCACCATTCAACAGGAATACAAACCTCGATGTTGACTTTTGATCATCAATATCCGATTGAAAATCAGAATCTGTATATCCCAAGACTTGGAGATCACCATCTCCATAGACCAAGATGTAATCTTGCGTCCATCTTAGATATTTGAATATGTTTTTTACTGCATTCCAGTGTAGTTCTCCATAGAAAGATTGGAAACGACTTACCACTCCCACTGCATGGCAGATATCTGGCCTAGTACACATCATGGCATACATTAAGCTTCCTATAGCTGATGCATAAGGGCATCCAGCCATGGCTTTCTTTTCCTCAACAGTTTGAGGAGCCATTCCTTTAGACAGGTGGATACCATGTCTTAAGGGTAGGAATCCTTTCTTGAAACTATCCATACGGAATCGTTCAAGAATCTTTTTAATGTATCCATGTTGTGACAATCTCAAAATCCTCTTTTCTCGGTTTCTAGACAACTTCAGGCCTAAGATGTAAGAGGCTTCTCCAAGATATTTCATCTCAAAGGTATGGGATAGCCAAATCTTTACACTGGTCATCATCCCTGTATCATTCCCAATGATAAGGATGTCATCTATGTAAAGCATGATGAACACAATGGCGCTCCCACTAAGCTTCTTGTACACACAAGGTTCATCAGGATTTTGCACGAAATCAAAACTCTTTATGGTTTCGTCAAATCTGATGTTCCAGCTATGAGAGGCTTGTTTGAGCCCATAGATGGATTTCTTCAGCTTTCATACTTTGCCATCCTCAGTTATGAAGCCCTGGGGCTGCTCCATATAGATATCCTCCTCGATGTATGCATTGAGGAAAGCCGTCTTGACGTCCATCTGCCAGATGTCGTAGTAAAGATATGCAGCTATAGCTAGCAGTGTCCTGATGGATTTAAGCATAGCCACAGTAGAGAATGTCTCATCGTAGTCGATGCCTCTCTCTGTGTGTAGCCCTTGGCTACGAGCCGTATCTTGAAAGTCTCTACTTTTCCATCAGGTCCCCTATTTCTCTTGAAGATCCATTTACACCCAATGGCTTTTACCCCTTTAGGTGGATCCTCTAGGGTCTATACACCATTCTTATGCATGGAGTCAATTTCTGACTTCATTGCTAGCATCCATCTATCCATGTCATAATCCGCGAGTGCTTCATCGAATGAAGAAGGATCATTGTCAGTTTCACCTGATACATGGAATCCATACCTTTCAGGCGTTGAAACCACCCTCGAACTCCTTCGAAGAGGTATGGGTGTTTTATCTTTATTTATCTCTTCAGTTTCTAATTCAGGAAGCTCAGAATCCTCAGGGGATTCAATGAGTTCCTCTACTTCATTTTTGTTTTGACTTTTAAGGAAATCATTCTCCAGAAATTTCACATCTCTAGAAACAAAAACCTTTTGGGTCTCAGGGTCATAGAGTTGGTATCCAATACCATCTCTAACATACCCAATTACGTAACACTCACAAGAGCGAGATTCTAGCTTACTTGCGTCCACATTCTTCGCATGGACCAAGCAACCACAAACCCTCAAGTTATTAACACTAGGTTTGGTACCATACCCGAGCTCATGAGGAGTCTTAGGTACATATTTGCTAGGAATCTTATTCAGATATATATTGCAGTCTCTACTGCATATCCCCAGAAACTAAGTGGTAAATGTGCTTTGCTCATCATTGAATGGACCATATTCATGATGGTCCTGTTGCGTCTTTTAGCAACACCATTAAGTTGGGGAGTTCTAGGAGGAGTGAGATTGGAGACAATTCCATTCTCTTTAAGATATTCATTGAATTCATCTGAGAGGTACTCGTCACCTCGATCAGATCGAATCCGTTTAATCTTCCTATCGGTTTGTTTCTCAATCGAAGCCTTGAATTCTTTGAACTTTTTAAAGGTTTCAGATTTATGACGTAATAGAAAGACAAACCCGTATCGCGAATGTTTATCAATAAACATCAAATAATATTGATATCCATTTTGAGTTGCGGCACTGAAGGGACCACATACATCGGTATGTATTATGTCAATAATACCTTCGCATCTTGTAACCATGTTACGGAAAGGCATCCTGGTCATTTTACCATTAATGCAATGTTTGCAGGTAGGCAAAGGTTGAACCTTTAGAAAATCTAAAGGTCCATCCTTTATCAATCTATTGATCTTATCAACAGATAAATGACCAAGCCTTTGATGCCAAATCTCATTCGAAAGATTTTCATCCTCCCTAGATCTTTTATGATTTTATTAGTGGTTGTAACATTCATAATACAATTATCAATGCACACTTCATAGAGTCCACCAGAAGTCAAAATACCATCCGCAATATATTTATCATAACGATTTATGACTAATTTATTACAGAATAGGAATGAATATCCACTTCTAACTGATTTAGATACAGATATCAAATTCCTTCTAACTTCGGGTACATAAAGACACTCTTTAAGTACTAGGACTCTACTAATAGGTAATTATAGTCTACAAGTCCCGACAACAACTGCTGCAACACTTACATCAGATCCCATCTGGATGACTATCTCCCCTTCTTCCAGATTTCTAGTTTCCTGAAACAAATGCAACAAATTGCATACATGAATAGAAGCACCAGAATCAACAACCCGACTTCCTTCTCGTCCAACGAGAAAACTGGTTTCAATGATAAAAGTAGATTTCATACCTGCTGGGGCTTTACCTTTGTTGACCGACTTCAGGTATTCGGGGCAGTTACGCCTCCAGTGCCCGGGCTTCTTGCAGTGGTGACAAATGTCGGTTTTCTTCGACGCTATCAGTGTGGATGCCTTGGAAGATGAGCCAACACCTTAACCCTTCTTCTTTCTCTTCTGGGTTGGGCCCTTCCGAGAACCTTGCTTCCGACCGCGCTTCCCTCTGACATGTGCAACCATTGCACTGCCAGCGGGACCATCTTTCTTCATTACGTCTTCAGCAGACTTTAATGTAGAAAGAAGTCTAGCATTCTTCAATTTCAGTTTGTTCATGTGGAATGAAACCACAAAGTTATTGAAAGACTTGGGTAAAGACATCAGAATGAAATCAGATTGCATGTCTGCATCCATGGTTGTCCCAAGAGTTTTCAGCTCCGACAAGTACCCAGACATTGAGTACATGTTAACGGACCGGAGTTTCTTCTTGCATCTTGCAGCGAACGAGTTCTTTCATAACGTTGTATCGCTGGGTGCAGTTAATATCACCAAACATATCTTTTAGATTCTGCATAATTTCCTGGCATGTGCTCATCTCCACATGTTGCTTCTGAAGAACATTGGAGAGAGAACCCATGATATAACATCTAGTCAAGACATGATCTTCATCGTACTTGTCATTGTATGCCTTCTCTTCCTTCGATTTAGGGTTTTCGTGCATGTCGTCTGAGAGCATATAACTTATGCGCTCAGCGGATAGAATAAGCTCTAAATTACGGATCCAATCCGAGTATTTCGGTCCGGTCAACTGGTTGACCTCCAGAGGCCTACTTAGTGGGTTCATGGACTTCATTTTCTGAAGTTAAGAATGCACTATATAAGTACATATAATCATACATTCAATTTATGATATTTGATTAAGGCAGTTTAAATCAAATTAATCTTGCTCTATCAACTATGAAAGTTTATTCCCTTAATCACTTTCAAAGTAAGAGATATACTTACCGCTTTATCTCATGCAAGAACTGGGATCTCCTCTTTATCTTTGTCACATCCCAATAATATGAGAATATGCAACTCCAATAAAGAGAAGCGGGAACACATTCCGCCTTGCAAGTCCAACTCGAATTTCCCAATTCGATTTTTAACACCCGAGCCCACCACCCTAAGGTGATGTTGACCCGTTGTTAGATGAACCAACCGTCAACAGGAATAGTACTCGCTATGCGCAATCCAATATCGCCCCAATAATATGAGGATCCGATATTGGGGAAAAAATAAAGCTTCTCATAGCTTGAGATGATAATCGGTTATTCAACCGAAATTATACCATATAGTAATAATCAAAATATTTTTGATTATAAGGAAATTTGCTAGACAAATTCCCAATCCTATTCAAGCAAGGAGTTTGATGATTGTGTTTCCAATTATGATCTAGATCAAATCTAATCAATTTATTGGTTGAGGCCAAGTCAATTAAGGAAAAAATCATCATTAAATAATTTTCAAATATTTTACATAATTATTTCATGAAATTAATAATTAATTTCACTAATTGACAATCACATGTTTCTTGATTAGGACTGTAATTTCAACAGTGACCCCTACTTACTAAAATTAACATATCTCAATCAATTTAAATCCAAATTAGATAAAATCAATTTCTAAGATTTCTAATTTAATTTAGGACAGAATCTAAGTGATATTTTACGCATTTCAAAGCAGATCAAAACAGTAATTAACTCATTAATCATGTTAAGATTTGCAGTTCCCGCTACAGTGGATACATGTTCTAAAAAACAACCATATCTCGAGCAAACAGAATCCAAATTATGTAAACTCAGATCCTATGGTTTCTTTATTTAATAGGAAACAAAAATCAGGTGATTAATTCGTGTTTAAACATTTTAAACAGGGCCTAATTTATTCACTAAACAGATATGCGAAAATCAAATGCGACAAAAACTTTCGCGACCTTAACGAACCCAAGTCATCCTAGGTTTGTGGATCGTATCCAAAACCTTCGACTTAAAGCTCTGATACCACTTGAAGGATATGGAAAAACACTCAAGCGCATCATGGAAGCGTGAACGTCGTATCAAATACGACAAAGAATGACTAGTCGTACTAGTTGTTATATGCAGCGGAATTTAAAATTTTTTCATGCGATGAAACCACATGATCCAAGAACGATTCTCGGATCGTTTCTTCTATAACCACAACAAGTATAAAGGAATACCTCTTGAAGCGTGTTTGATCAAGTCTCTATGAAAAGAGACCTCCTGTCTCAAGTTCGATCGTCGGAGAAGAATCTTGCGAGCGCGGGGATGAGTTGCGTGATCCTCGCAATCCAACGAGTTGATCCAAGCACGGGGAACTCCTGATCTCGTCGTACAAGATCGAACGTCTTCTTCTTCGAGAGCATAGAACTCCAAGAAGACGGAGAACCGAAGAACGTCGAAGTGGCGGCGCGGTGGTGAGGGCGTCGACGGCCTCCTCCTCTAGGGTTTGGTGGACGGTCCCCAAGGAGAGAGGGAGAGAGAGTTGACGTGTGGGAGAGAAAGAGAGAGAGATGTGCTTCAAAAGCATAGCCTTAGAGAGCATGGTATGCCTCTCCATTTATAGGGTTTTAGGATCCATGGATCTCAATCCATGGGACATTTAAAATCAATGGATGAGATTGATTTATGTCTAATCCAATGGTCAAGATTGTTGTTGGTAAAAACCAACTACTTAAGATTTAATTTAGATCAAATATATTTGACAAATCAAATATACATCAATCCTAAAATTAAACCAATCAAATAAGGAGACAATCAACATGGAGATTACATCTTCCATGGTAACATGATGGACGACCACCAATTCTGTATAGGACTTGGTAGCCGTCCACATGTTTCCATGTGGAGGCAATCTCATGAGATTTCATGAGATTGCATATCTCCATGGAAATCTCCATTATTTAATCCAACAACTTTTGTTGCGATTTATTCTCAAAAAATAATTCATAATTCATTTTGAGAATATTGCAATCTTACCATTAGAAATTTGTGAATCACATTCACAACCCAAAACAAAATATAATTTACATTTTCAATTAATTACACAATGTGTATCCAATACATATTAATAATTAATTAACAAATATAAATTATAAGTAGCTCTCTCTAATACAATATAAATCACATTTATAATATATTATGAATAATTGGATACTGCTATCCATATTATTCTTATCCACAATAATTAAATCATATTTAATTATATTGGATAATTTCTACACACATTAAGATAATTAAATGACATTTAATTATCAATTTCTTAATGCTTAGATCTATGGAATTATTCTTGAACCATTTCAAGAATAATGTGTTTCCTCTGCAGATACTTGGAGATAAGGATAGGGCGATTGTATTGTTCCACGTATAGTGACTTGGATATTGAGATCACATCTCAAATCCAGATCCCATGGACCTCCCATAGATGCTTGATTAAATCAAGGCCGTAAACCTAATCTTCTCAATGCATCTGAATCTCATTAAGATCAATGTCCAATACATGGACTAAGATTAGGTCACTTCTCTACTGAGAGGAGTCACTAAAATCCATACCTATTTCATAACTCCCTCGGAATAGAAGCGTCATGGTTATACAATCGTTTATGATCATATCACCCTCAGTTATTCCCAACACCTGTACATCCTTCATACTGGAAGATCTATGATCATCCTGAAGATACAGATCACTTTTATACTGTCATCTTCCGGGCTTAATCACTAAGTTTCTCATTCTTGGTCATTGGGATTTTGGTATAGATCATATGCTTTCACAAAGCTTATATCTTACCTTCAAATTCATGTCATGCTTCCAAAGCATGATGACCATGCATGGAATTTGATCAGTCCAAATACCTCAAGAGTGAGCTCATGTCTCCCGTTCACAAGTGAACCGATATGATCCTTTTGAGAGATCATATTACTCACATGTACTTACATGCACACCGGCTCGCCGGTGTATAGACCTTGGTTAGGTCATCAACCTATTGGTCTGCCAAATGTGCAAACTCAGACATATAGCAACACATCTGTCTTTGATCAGAGGATGCATGCCTATGTTGTGACAGCATTCGACATAGGTCTTTGGTTATCTCGATCTCGTCAAGTCAACCCATTGACTCAACTAATCTGACACCTCTGAATCACTATTCCCATGCAGAGGACCTACATCAAGAGGTCAGTCAGATATCGGCCTAATGAGCAAGGATTGTCATCTCCTACTTAGGCTGGAGATCATCACTTAACAATCATTTGATGATGCTTGACGAGTTCTCTATCTAACTCCTTAGATATTCATCCATGCATCAGCCTCTATATATCAATCAATGAATCAACAGTTGTATGATTATTATGTTAGCCATGGTACATAACCCTTATTGTACAGAGGGACCTTATAGTACATTCAATCAATCAATATCAGAAAAGGGAGTGAAACATAATCAATAACTTTTATTGATAAATTATTTATTACAATAACATTTATTGTAGGAATGGTTCGCCTTGGGCTCACATTGCTAATAATCTCCCACTAGCCCTCAGAACCATTAAGGAACAATCCTTAAACCCATACTCATTACATGCTGGTCAAAAACCTTCTGTGTCAGAGGTTTGGTAAGAGGATCAGCAACGTTGTCGGCAGAGGCTACCTTGGTGATGATGATATCACCACGCTTTTGAATCTCCCGAATGATGTGGTATTTCCTTTCCACGTGCTTGCTCTTCTGATGCCATCTGGGTTCCTTCGTATGGGCAATGGCTCCCGTGTTATCGCAGAGTAGCAGGATGGGAGTATCAGAGGAAACTACGCTAAACTCCAGGATGAACTTGCGCAACCACACCGCCTCCTTTGCAGCATCCGATGCGACAATGTACTCGGCTTATGTTGTTGAATCTGCTGTAGTGTCTTGCTTCTTGCTTCTTCAGCTCACAACACCACCATTCAATAGGAATACAAACCCCGATGTCGACTTTCGATCATCAATATCCGATTGGATGTCAGAATCCGTATATCCCAAGACTTGGAGATCACCATCTCCATAGACCAAGATGTAATTTTGCATCCGTCTTAGACATTTGAATATGTTCTTTACTGCATTCCAATGTTTTTCTCCATAGCAGGATTGGTAATGACTTACCACTCCCACTGCATGGCAGATATCTGGCCTAGTACACATCATGGCATACATTAAGCTTCCTATAGCTGATGCATAAGGGCATCCAGCCATGGCTTTCTTTTCCTCAACAGTTTGAGGAGCCATTCCTTTAGACAAGTGGATACCATGTCTTAAGGGTAGGAATCCTTTCTTGAAACTATCTATACGGAATCGTTCAAGAATCTTCTTAATGTATACATGTTGTAACAATCCCAAAATCCTCTTTTCTCGATTTCTGAACAACTTCAGGCCTAAGATGTAAGAGGCTTCTCCAAGATCTTTCATCTCAAAGGTATGGGATAACCAAATCTTTACACTGGTCATCATCCCTGTATCATTCCCAATGATAAGGATGTCATCTACTTAAAGCACAATGAACACAATGGCGCTCCCACTAAGCTTCTTGTACATACAAGGTTCATCAGGATTCTGCACAAAATCATAACTCTTTATGGTTTCATCGAATCTGATTTTCCAGCTACGAGAAGCTTGTTTGAGCCCATGGATGGATTTCTTCAGCTTGCATACTTTGCCATCCTCAGTTATGAAGCCATGGGGCTGCTCCATATAGATTTCCTCCTCGGGGTATCCATTGAGGAAAGCCGTCTTGACGTCCATCTACCAGATGTCGTAGTCAAGATATGCAGCTATAGCTAGCAGTGTCCTGATGGATTTAAGCATAGCCACAATAGAGAATGTCTCATCGTAGTCGATGCCTTCTCTCTGTGTGTAGCCCTTGGCTACGAGCCGTGTCTTGAAAGTCTCTACTTTCCCATCAAGTCCCCTCTTTCTCTTGAATACCCATTTACATCCAATGGGTTTTACCCCTTTAGGTGGATCCTCTAGGGTCCATACACCATTCTTATGCATGGAGTCAATTTCTGACTTCATTGCTAGCATCCATCTATCAATGTCATGATCTGCGAGTGCTTCATCGAATGAAGATAGATCATTGTCAGTTTCACCTGACACATGGAATCCATACCTTTCATGTGGTACAACCACCCTCGAACTCCTTCGAAGAGGTATGGGTGTTTCATCTTTATTTATCTCCTCAGTTTCTGGTTCAGGAAGCTCAGAATCCTCAAGGGATTCAATGAGTTCCTCTACTTTATTTTTATCTTGAATTTTAAGGAATTCATTCTCTAGAAATTTCACATCTCTAGAAACAAAAACCTTTTGGGTCTCAGGGTCATAGAGTTGGTATCCAATACCATCTCTAACATACCCAATGAGGTAACACTCACGAGAGCGAGATTCTAGCTTACTTGCGTCCACATTCTTCGCATGGACCAAGCAACCCCAAACCCTCAAGTGATTAACAGTAGGTTTGGTTCCATACCAGAGCTCATAAGGAGTCTTAGGTACAGATTTGCTAGGAATCTTATTCAGGATATATATTGCCGTCTCTACTGAATATCCCCAGAAACTAAGTGGTAAATGTGCTTTGCTCGTCATTGAACAAACCATATTTATGATGGTCATGTTGCGTCCTTCAGCAACACCATTAAGTTGGGGAGTTCCAGGAGGAGTGGGATTGGAGACAATGCCATTCTCTTTAAGATATTCCTTGAATTCATATGAGAGGTACTCGCCACCTCGATCAGATCGAATCCGTTTAATCTTCCTATCGGTTTGGTTCTCAACCAAAGCATTGAATTCTTTGAACTTTTCAAAGGTTTCAGATTTATGACGTAATAGGAAGACAAACCCGTATCGTGAATTTTCATCAATAAATGTCAAATAATATTGATATCCATTTTGAGTCGCGGTACTGAAGGGACCACATACATCGGTATGTATTAGGTCAATAATACCTTCGTATCTTGTAACCTTGTTACGGAAAGGCATCCTGTTCATTTTACCTTTAATGTAATGTTTGCAGGTAGGCAAAGGTTGAACTTTTAGAAAATCTAAAGGTCCATCCTTTATCAATCTATTGATCTCATTAACAGATAAATGACCAAGCCTTTGATGCCAAATCTCATTCGAAAGATTTTCATCCTCCCTAGATCTTTTATGGTTTTTATTAGTGTTTGTAACATTCATAATACAATTATCAATGCATAATTCATAGAGTCCACCAGAAGTCAAAATATCATCCGCAATATATTTATCATAACGATTTATGACTAATTTATTACATAATAGGAATGAATATCACTTCTAACTAATTTAGATACAGATATCAAATTCTTTCTGACTTCGGGTACATTAAGATACTCTTTAAGTACTAGGACTCTACCACTACATAATGATAGTCTACAATTCCCGACAGCAACAGCTGCAACACTTGCATCAGATCCCATCTGGATGACTATCTCCCCTTCTTCCAGATTTCTAGTTTCCTGAAACAAATGCAACAAATTGCATACATGAATAGAAGCACCGGAATCAACAACCCAACTTCCTTCTCCTCCAATGAGAAAACTGGTTTCAATGATAAAAGTAGATTTCATACCTGTTGGGGCTTTACCTTTGTCGACCAACTTCAGGTATTCTGGGCAGTTACGCCTCCAGTGCCCGGGCTTCTTGCAGTGGTGACAGACGTCGGTTTTCTTCGACGCTATCAGTGTGGATGCCTTGGAAGATGAGCCAACACCTTGACCCTTCATCTTTCTCTTCTGGGCCGGGTCCTTCCAAGAACCTTGCTTCCGACCGCGCTTCCCTCTGACCTGTGCAACCATTGCACTGACCAGCAGGACCATCTTTCTTTATTACGTCTTCAACAGACTTTAATGCAGCAAGAAGTCCAACATTCTTCAATTCCAGTTTGTTCATGTGAAATGAAACCACATAGTTATTGAAAGACTTGGGCAAAGACAACAGAATGAAATCAGATTCCATGTCTGCATCCATGGTTGCCCCAAGAGTATCCAGCTCCGACAAGTACCCAAACATTTTAATTACATGTTCACGGACCGTAGTTCCTTCCTGCATTTTTGCAGCGAACGGGTTCTTTCATAACATTGTATCGCTGGGTGCGGTGAATGTCACCAAACATATCTTTTGGATTCTATATAATTTCCTGGCATGTGCTCATCTCCACATGTTGCTGCAGAAGAACATTAGAGAGAGAACCCATGATATAACATCTAGCCAATACATGATCTTCATCATACTTGTCATTGTATGCCTTCTCTTCCTTCGATTTGTGGCTTTCATGCTTGTCTTCTGAGAGCACATAACTTATGCGCTCAACGGAGAGAACAAGCTCCAAATTACGGATCCAATACGAGTAATTCGGTCCGATGAACCGGTTGACCTCCAGAAGCCTGCTTAGTGGGTTCATGGACTTCATTTTCTTAAATTAAGAATGCACTATATAAGAACATATAATCGTACAATCAATTTATGATATTTGATTAACACATTTTAAATGAAATTAGTCTTACTCTATCAACTATGAAAGTGTATTCCCTTAATCACTTTCAAAGTAAGAGATATACTTACCGCTATATCTCAAGCAAGAACTGGGATCTCCTCTTTATCTTTGTCACATCCCAATAATATGAGAATCTGCAACTCCAATAAAGAGAAGCGGGAACACATTCCACCTTCCAAGTCTAACTCGTATTTCCCAATTCGGTCTTTAACACCCGGGCCCACCACCCCTAAGGTGATGTTGACCCATCGTTAATTGAACCAACCGTCAACAGTAATAGTACTCGCTATGCGCAATCCAATATCGCCCCAATAATATGAGGATCCGATATGCATACGGCCTTACTATTTCGAGAAGCAAAGAGCCCGATCCAGATGCGCTTGCATATAGGAGTTGTCACTTCGTACAGGCGTCTCCTATATGCAATCCCTGCCGACGGAAACCCTTCGCCTTGACGGGAGACCATGGATGTCACTTATGTGATCCTCCACCTCTTATTCAAATTTTAATCAATTATCATGAATCATATTCATATAATTAATTCTTTCAAGGGAAATAATAACTCTATTCATAATAGAGTGTATCAATTGGACATAATTAATTCAATCATATTAAATTAATTATCAATCCAATTCAATCAACAAACTTGATTGTTTTTACTTGAATATATATATATATATATATATATGGTATTATCTCAAAATATGTATTAATTCGAATTTTAATAATTAGGGAAATACATCATGATCTCTCAGGCATCATTCCTTCCCTACCCATTTTCATGACCAATACCGGCGGGAGTGGGACGGACTGCAACTGGTGCGGCCCGCTACCCCAGCGATCCCCGACTAGACACCATATCCGCCTCGGGAAAAAATAATACCGAGTCAATCACTTTGTACTTGAGATTATCATTGGTCCTTCAACCGAAATTATACCATGTAGTAATAATTAAAACATTTTTTATTATAAGAAAATGTGCTAGACAAATTCTCAACCTTATTCAGGCAAGGAGTAGATGATTGTGTTTCCAATTATGATCTAGATCAAATCTAATCAATTTATTGATTGAGGCCAAGTCAATTAAGGAAATAATCATCATTAAATATTTCTCAAATATTTTCTATAATTATTTCATGAAATTAATAATTAATTTCATTAATTGACAATCACATGGTTCTTGATTAGGACTGTAATTTCAGCAGTGACCCCTGCTTACTAAAATTAACATATCTCAATCAATTTAAATCCAAATTAGACAAAATCAAATTTTGAAGATTGCTAATTTGATGTAGGAAAGAACCTAAGTGATATTTCACTTATTTTGAGGCAGATCAAAAAAGTAATTAACTCATTAATCATGTTAAGATTTGCAGTTCCCGCAATAGTGAATACATGTTCATTAAAACAACCATATCTCGAGCAAACGAAATCCAAATTACGTAAACTCAGATCCTATGGTTTGCTTATTTAATGGGGAACAAAAACCAAGTGAAGGAAGCAATGGTGTAGGAATTGAGGTGGAGATTGGTGTCGATAACATTCATAAGAGAGATTCTTTTAGATACTTGGGATATATTTTGCAACATGATGGAGAAATTGACGGAGATGTTACTAATAGAATAAATGCAGGTTGGCTAAAGTGGAGAAGAACCTCGATTATTCTCTGTGATAAGAAAATTCCTTTGAAAATCAAAGGAAAGTTTTACAAAGCAGTCATGAGAACTGCTATCTCACCTCTCCTTATATATATTTTCTTTCTTGTATTTCCCTTCCTCTCAGTGATTCCTATCACTCGTCCTGGATTCATATCCTTTCATTTTATGGCTATTCTTAGGATGACCAGACCATAAGTATTGGAGGGTGGGGTGGGAGAGTGACCCGAGTCTCTTCACTGTTCTCTTTATATTCTCTACGTCTCATGGGTTCTCATACACACTCATGTCCTAGACTTAGGCTGACCAGAGCCTAAGTATAGGGGGGGACCGATGCTCAAAAATGGCCGAAGTTATTCACTAAACAGATGTGCGAAAATCAAATGCGACAAAAACTTTTGCAACCTTAACGAACCCAAGTCGTCCTAGATTTGCGAATCGCATTCAAAACCTTCGACCTAAGACTCTAATACCACTTGAAGGATATGGAAAAATCCTCAAGCACATCACGGAAGCGTGAGCGTCGTATCAAATATGACGAAGAGTGACTAGTCGTACTAGTTGTTCTATGCAGCAGAATTTAAAATTTTTTCATGCAATGAAACCACATGATCCAAGAATGATTCTCGGATCGTTTTATATATAACCACAACAAGTATAAAGGAATACCTCTTGAAGCATGGTTGATCGAGTCTCTATGAAAAGATACCTCCTGTCTCAAATCCGATCGTCGGAGAATAAGCTTGCGAGCATGGGGATGAATCGTGTGATCCTCGCAATCCAATGAGTTGATCCAAGCACAGGGAACTCCTGATCTCATCGTACGAGATCGAACGTCTTCTTCGCGAGCGTAGAACTCCAAGAAGACGGAGAACCGAAGAACGTCGAAGCGGCGACGCAGTGGCGAGGGCGTTGACGGCCTCCTCCTATAGGGTTTGGTGGACGACCACCAAGGAGAGAGGGAGAGAGAGAGTTGACGTGTGGGAGAGAAAGAGAGAGAGATGTGCTTCAAAAGCATAGCCTTAGAGAGCATGGTATGCCTCTCTATTTCTAGGGTTTTAGGATCCATGGATCTCAATCCATGGGATATATAAAATCAATGGATGAGCATGATTTATGTCTAATCCAATGGTCAAGATTGTTGTTGGAAAAAACCAACAACTTAAGATTTAATTTAGATCAAATATATTTGACAAATCAAATATACATCAATCCTAAAATTAAACTAATCAAATAAGGATACAATCAACATGGAGATTACATCTCCCATGTTAACATGGTGGACGACCACCAATTCCATATAGGACTTGGTAGTCGTCCACATGTTTCCATGTGGAGGCAATCTCATGAGATTTCATGAGATTGCATATCTCCATGAAAATCTCCATTATTTAATCCAACAACTTTTGTTGTGATTTATTCTCAAAAAATAATTCATAATTAATTTTAAGAATATTGCAATCTTACCATTAGAAATGTGTGAATCACATTCACAACCCAAAACAAAATATAATTTACATTTTCAATTAATTACACAATGTGCATCCAATACACATATTAATTAATTAACAAATATAAATTATAATTAGCTTTCTCTAATACATTATAAATCACATTTATATTATATTATGAATAATTGGATATTGCTTTCCACATTATTCTTATCCACAATAATTAAATCACATTTATTTATATTGGATAGTTTCCACACATATTAAGATAATTAAATCACATTTAATTATGAATTTCTTAATGCTTAGATCTATGGAATTATTCTTGAACCCTTTCAAGAATAATGCGATTTCTCCACAGATACTTGGAGATAAGGACATGACAATTGTATTGTTCCACGTATAGAGACTTGGATATTGAGATTACATCTCAAATCCATATCCCATGGACCTCCCATAGATGCTTGATTAAATCAAGGTCGTAAACCTATCTTCTCATTACATCTGAATCTCATTCAGATCAATGTCCAATACATGGACTAAGATTAGGTCACTTATCTACTGAGAGTAGTCACTAAAATCCAGACCTGTTTCATCACTCCCTCGGAATGGAAGCGTCATGGTTATACAATCGTTTATGATCATATCACCCTCGGGTATTCCCAACACCTGTACATCCTTCATACTGGAAGACCTATGATCATCCTAAAGATATAGATCACTTTTATACTGTCATCTTCAGGGCTTGATCACTAAGTTTCTCATTCTTGATCATTGGGATTTTGGTATAGATCATATGCTTTCGCAAAGCATATATCTTACCTTAAAATTCATGTCATGCTTCCAAAGCATGACGACCATGCATGGAATTTGATCAGTCCCAATACCTCATGAGTGAGCTCATGTCTCTCAGTTCATAAGTGAATGATCCTTTTGAGAGATCATATTACTCATATGTCCTTACATGCACACCAGCTTGCCGGTGTATAGACCTTGGTTAGGTCATCAACCTATTGGTCTGCCAAATGTACATACTCAGATATATATCAACACGTCTGTCTCTGGTCAGAGGATGCATGCCTATGTTGTGACAGCATTCAACATTGGTCTTTGGTTATCTCGATCTCATCAAGTCAACCCATTGACTCAACTAATCTGACACCTCTGAATCACTATTCCCATGCAGAGGACCTGCATCAAGAGGTCAGTTAGATATCAACCTAATGAGCAAGGATTGCCATCTCCTACTCAGGCTAGAGATCATCACTTAACAATCATTTTATGATGCTTGATGAGTCCTTTATCTAACTCCTTAGATATTTATCTAATCATCAGCCTCTATGATTCAATCAATGAATCAACAACTGTATGATTGTTAAGTTAGCCATGGTACATAACCCTTATTGTACAGATGGACTTTATAGTGCATTCATGCAATCAATCTCAGAAAAGGGAGTGAAACATAATCAACAACTTTTATTGACAAATCATTTATTACAATAACATTTATTGCAGGAATGGTTCGCCTCGGGCTCACATTGCTAACATCATGCAGCTTTGACATGCACATCTTCAACTCTTTGAGGCGTTATCCCTTTAGATAGGTCAGTACCATATCATCTTAAGGAAAAAAAGAAGCCTTTCTTAGAGTTTTCTAAGAATGGAATATGTCCAAGGTGTGCCTTTAATGTGACAGTCCCAATACCCTCTTCTCATTGCTTCTAAATAACTTCAAAACTAAGATCTAAGAGGTATCCTTGCAATCTCATCTCAAGGTATGGAACAACCAAGTTATAAAACACTTATTATCATCCACATATCATTGCAAATGATTAGGATATTATATACATTTAGCATGATAACACAATGGTACTCCCACTAAGCTTCACACGGTTCATCAAGATTCTATCTGAAATCATAACATTTAAAATTTCATCAAATCCAATATTCCTACTACCAGAAGCTTATTTGAGTCCATAGATGGATTAATTAAGCTTGCACACCTTGCTTTCCTCAACTATGAAGCTCTGGGGCTACTTCATGTGAATATCCTCGGAGAGTTATTCATAGAATAATGCAATCTTAACTCACATCTTGAAGATGTCATAGTCAAGTTGTATAGCTAAAGTTAGCAATATTTTGATGGGTTCAAGCAAGGTTATTGAAGAGCAGGTCTCAATGCAAGCGATGTCCTCTTTTCGGTGTGTAGCTAAAGGCTGTGAGCTGTGCTTTGAAGGACTCTACCTTCTCATCAGGTTCCCTCTTTCTCTAGAAGATCCATTTACACCTTAACGGATCTTACCCATATAGGTGGATCCTCGAGGGTCCATATACAACATTTGCATATGAAGTCTACTTTAGACTTTATTGCTAACATCCATCTTTCCATGTCATGATCTTCGAAAGCTTCATCACATGAAGTAAGATCATTATCAGACTTAACTAACACATGGAATCTATCTTCAAACTCATTTGAAGAGGTATGAATGTTTCATCTTTAATTGTCCTTTTAGTTTCCGATTTTAGAGGCCTCATTATCTTCTCAAGATTAAATGAGTTCCTTCACTTCATTTTCATCTTGATTCTCAAGAGAGTCATCCTCTAAGAATCACATCCTTAAATATGAGATCTTTTAAGAATCTCAAGGTCATAAAGTAGGTATCTAATACCATCCTTTATTTTCCTAATGAAGTAGCACTCTATGGTGCCATATTCCAGCCTAATTGCATCCATAACATGGTTATGGACCAAGCAACCCAAAATCCTCAAGTGTCTAACACTAGACTACGTTACAAACCATATCTTATGAGGATGTTCATGTTTACATTCACATGGAATCCTATTGTAGTCTCTACTGCATATATACCTTGGAAACTAAGAGATAATTATGCTAAGATTTATCATTGATCAAATCATGTCACGCATGATACAATTGTATCTCCCTACAACTCTATTAAGTCAAGGTGTCTTAGGAGGAGTGAGATAGAAATGATATTCATATCTCCATAAGGTATTCCTTGAATTCATCTAATAGGTATGAGCTACATAGGTTAGATCAAATTCATTCCATCTTCCTTCAAACTTTGGTTCTAAACCAACATTGTGAAATTTTTGAACATTTCAAAGATTTCTAAGGTGAAGGGAAGAAAACTCATATCACAAATAATCATCAATGGATATCACATTTCATTAATGTTACTTTGATATAGATTAACCACATACATCAATATGTAAAAGATCTTGAACACCTTGGCATCTAACACCATACCCAAAGAAGGGTGCATTGAACATTTTCTACTTTTGAATACAATATTCACAAGTATGTAAGATTTGAAATTTCAGACATTCTAAAGCTTCATCTCTTACTAGTCCATTGATCTCATCAATAGGCATATATCCAAGGTTTGATCACAGATCATTGTCAAATGATCTTCATCCTCCTGTTGATCTTTAAAGGTTTAATTTTCAGTATTAGAAATGTTAATGAACCACTCATTAATTTTCTAATTTAGTAGAGTCCTCCAGATGTTAGATTACTTTCTGAAATATATCCATCATAACCCTTTATGATAGGTTTATTCCATAATTCTTGTTTATTACAAACATTTAGAAATATACAATGAGTGTATTCTTATATCTAGGTCGTAGAGACATTCTCTAAGACTAAAGGCTCTCCCACTAAAAATATGAAGTCTATTTATCCAATAGAGGTTATTGCAACAATTGCATCAACATACATGTGGATGACTATTAAACCTCAAGAATAGCCTTCTAATATATATGCGACCAATTGTAAGTGTTATTAGAAGAATGAGATACCATTATTAGACTTTTAATCTTATTCAATAAGAAAATCAATTTCAATGATTAAATGTAGATTATTTTGATGCACTATTTGGGTCCTTCTCTAAGGATCCAAGATAGACTTGATAGTCATACTATCAACACATCAGCTTGTTGCAGTATTTACATTTATCCAACTATTTGGATGTCATATGAAAGTTACAGAAGTACAGTCAACTCTTTGACTTTCCATCTAACTTGGGTCCGACCCATACTTCCACTGTGCTCCCTTCATCTATAAACAACCATTGTATAAGATAAAGGATCCCTTATGTTGAATTCGAAAAAATGTCAATATAAGAGTACTTCAAAATTTATACATGCTTCATTTAATTCATACAATATGAATATTATGAAGCTTCATGAATGACTTGAGTATAGATAGTAGAATGATGACAATCATAATATCTACATAAATCTTAACTCTTAAAGACTTAGGTTCAGGTAGATACTCAAACATTTTGAATACATCATCTCTTATAGAGCTACCATTCTGCATAATACAGTGAACCACGTCATTCATGATTAAATGTCGAGAGCACATATGTATGCCACAACATCTTCTTAGATTTTATAAGGATTATTCTACAATTGCGATCATCATCGACATGTCACTTCCAAAGTACATTCGATGAGAGGTCAAGACTATAGAGACATACAAACCCTAGGGTTGTAGTCCTATTGTATATTTAATTGTCATTCTTCATTATTATGAGGAAACTTGTACAATGCAACTACATACAATATGTACCCAAAATATACAAACCCTAGGGTTGTCGTCCTATTGTATATTTAATTGCCATTCCTTATTATTATGAGGAAACTTGTACATTGCGACTACATGCAATATGTGTCCAATTGCAAGTACAATATCTCAATCATGGATCCAATCCATGATATTTTACTGGTTATTATTGAGGGTAGTACTGAGTGGGTTTAATGAAGGAATATCTGAAATAAGAAATTTGCATAAATATATATACATATTTTACTTTGATTTAGGAATTTTATATAAAAGTTGTATTGCCATGTCAACATTGAAAGTTCATTCCCTTAATCACTTTCAATGTAAGAGATATACTTACCATTATATCTCAAGCAAGATCTGGGATCTCCTTTCTTATCTTTGTCACATCCCAATAATATGAGAACTTGCAACTTGGATAAAAAGAAGAGAGAACACATTCTGCCTTGCAAGTCCAACTTGCATTCCCAATTCAGCTTTGAACACCCGATCCCACCTCCCCTAAGGTGATGTTGACCCGTCATTAATTGAACCAACTATCAACAGGAATACAACTCGCTATGTGCAATCCAATATAGCCCCAATAATATGCGGACTCCACATTGGGGTCACTGCTAGAAATTACATACTTGATCATGAACCTGTGCAAAATTAAAGAGTTAGTTATTGTTTGAGATTGGATCCATGAACATAATGGCACTCCCACTAAGCTTCACATGGTTCATAAAGATTCTATCATAACATTTATGATTTCATTAAATCCAATGTTCCAACTACAATCCATAGATGGAACTCCTTAGCTTGCACACCTTGCTTTCCTCAACTATGAAGCCCTGGGGCTACGTCATATGAATATCCTCATAGAGGTATTCATGGAGGAATGAAATCTTGACTCACATCTTGAATATGTCATAGTCAAGTTGTGTAGCTATAGTTAACAATATTCCGATGGGTTTAGAAAGATCACTGAAGAACAAGTCTCATTGCAAGCAATGTCTTCTCTTCGGTGTTTAGCTCATGGCTACGAGCATTCTTTGAAGGTCTCTACCTTTTCATCAGGTTCCCTCTATCTCTTAATGATCTATTTCCACCTAACAGGACATACCCTTATAGGTGGATCCTCGGGGGTACATATACAACACTTGTATATGAAGTCTACTTTAGACTTTATTGCTAACATCCATCTTTCCATTACATGATCTTCAGAAGCTTCATCATATGAAGCCAGATCATTGTCAAACTCAACTGATACATGGAATCCATCCTCAAACTCATTTGAAGAGGTATTAGTGTTTCATCTTTAATTATCTTTTTAGTTAATTATTTTAGGAGCCTCATTATCCTCTCAATAGTAAATGAGTTCCTTGACTTCATTTTCATCTTGATTCTCAAGAGAGTCATCCTCTATGAATCATATCCTTAGAGATGAAATCTTTTAAGAATCTCAAGGTCATAAAGTAGGTATCCAATACCATCTTTTATTTTTCTAATGACGTAGCACTCTCTTGTGCTAGATTCCAGCTTACATGAATGGAACCTTATTAATGATATATATTGTAGTCTACTACATATATACCTTGGAAACAAAGAGGTAATTATGCTAATATTGATCATTTGATCAAATCATGTCACACATGATCCAATTGTATCTCCCTACAACTCCATTGAGTTTAGGTGTATCAAGAGGAGTGAGATAGGAATGATATTCATTTCTCTATAAGGTATTCCATGAATTCATCTAATAGGTACATGCTGCGTAGGTTCGATCAAATTCATTTCATCTTCCTTAAAACTTTGGTTCTAAAACAAATTGTGAAATCTTTGAACATTTCAAAAGTTTCTAATATGAAGGAAAGAAATCTCATATCAGAAATAACCATCGAATGATATCACATACCATCGATGTTTATTATGATACAAATGATCCACATACATCAATAAGTACAAGACCTTGAATACATTGGAATCTTACACCATTCCTAAAGAAGGGTGAATTAGACATTTTCTACTTTGAATACAATATTCAAAAGTATACAAGATATAAAATTTCAAACATTCTAAAGTTTCATCTCTTACTAGTATATTGATCTCATCATAGACATATGTCAAACGCTTGATAAGCCAGATCATTGTCAAATGATCTTCATCTACCTATTGATCTTTAAAGGTTTAATTTTCAGTATTAGAAATGTTAATGAACCATTCATTAACTTTTTAGTTAGTAGAGTCCACTGGATGTTAGAACACTAACTGAAATATATCCATCATAACTCTTTATGATAGATCTATTCAAGAATTCATGTTTATTTCCAACATTTAGAAATAAAAAATGAGTGTATTCTAATATCTAGGTCATAAAGACATTCCCTAAGTCTAAGGACCCTCCCATTGAAATCATGACGTCTATCAATCCAATAAAGGTTGTTTCAACAACTGCATCAACATCCATGTGGATGACTATTAAACCTTAAGATCGAATTTTCTAGTCTTCTAAAATATATGCAACCAATTGTAAGTTTTATTAGAATGAGAAATAATTATTAGACTGTGATCTTATCAAATAAGAAAGTCAATTTCAATGATTAAATGTAGATTATTCAGATGCATTATCTAAGTCCTTCTCTAAGGATCCTAGATAGACTAGATGGTCACACTATCAGTACATCAGCTTTTTGCAGTATTGGCATCCATCCAACTCTTTGGATGTCATATGTATGGAAATCATAGAATTACAATCAACTCTTTGACTTTCCTTCTTACTTGGTTCCGACCCATGCTTCCACTGTGCTCCTTTCATCTATATGCTCCTTTCATCTATAGACAACCATTGCTTAAGAAAAAGGATATCTTATGTTGAACTCCAAAAGAATTCAATATAAGAGTATTTCAGTACTTGTGCATGCTTCATTCAATTCATAAAATATGAATATTATGAAGCTTCGTGAATGACTAGAGTATAGATAGTAGAGTGATGACACTCATCATATATACATATTAATTCTAAAGTCTTAGGTTTAGATAGGTACTCAAACATTTTGAATACATCATCTCTTATAGAGCTATCATTCTGCATGATGCAGTGAACCATGTTATTCATGATTAACTGTCGTGAGCACATATGTATGCCAGAACTTCTTCATAGTTTTTTTATAAGGATTATTTGACAATTGCAATCGTCATCGACATGTCACTTCCAAAGTACATTCGATGAGAGATCAAGACTATAGAGACTTTGGCATATGTGAGTACAAGTTGTCGAAAAGGCTGTGGTCGCACTTAGGGGTCGCAAAAACATTTAGATCGCATTGTGGTCGTATTGTTCTCGTATTGTGCGAGCACAGTGTTCCCTGTGCTTGCAATAGTTGCTCCTAGTATATAAAAAATGCACCAAATACGACTACATGTAGTCACATCTTCTAATACAAGAACAAAAAGAATTATTACCTGGTTCAATTCCACGCTTCCCTCGCGATTACCTATACATTTACAAGCATATAAAAATTATACCTGTAAAAGAATACACTAATTTCATACAATCTGCATTTACAATCAACCATCAGAAGTATATCCACATTCACAATCAAGAATCACAAGTATATCCACATTCACAATCAAGCATCACAAGGTGTTCCAGATTCACATATGACACAACACAACATATTGTAAGAATAATTTGAACTTAGAACCAAAATGTAATGACAAAGAGTTGTGAATACCAAAATATAAGTTACACAGTACTACATGCCATCGAGTGTCAAATTCTTCGTTTCTTCCATCGATGAAGGATGTCCTTCCCCTTTTCTTTCCTTCTTTGTATTTGACTCTCCCTCTCTGCTCTCTCCTCCACCTCGAAATCTCCCTCGTAGATGATGACTTCACGATGAACCAACCGCTGTATCACGCCCTTAGGTTGCTCCTCATCTTCATTGTCATCCTTATTCTCTTCCTTGTCCTCGTCACTCCCATCATCGTAATGGTCGACAACCTTTTTTCCACCGTGACGAGTACTCCTATATTTTTAAAAATACATTAGTAATTATATATGCAATAATAAATAAAATATGAGATATATAATTATCGGGCTACGAAACGAGATTCTAAACATTGTGTTTGTTCCCTACCCCCCTCATGAAGTTCAAAATGCGGTCAATATTGGTAGATATCCTGCTAATATGTGTCAGGTCTAGAGGATGTGCCACAGATGACTGTGTATACTGCGATGGTGGGGGACCATATATGCTCGTCGCACTTGGAGTATCGCAACTAGACTCCGACGAGAATTTGGGGCGGATCTCCCCAAGGCTTGCTGACAGTTGGGCCAACCTATCATCCATCGATCATCTCCTGCCAGATTTTGACGTTAAATAACGGGTGACCCTCGTCAGAAAGGGAGCCATACTTCTCCGAGAAGAGCTCATCGTAGAGGTCATGCATGTAAAGACACATTTTAGCAATATACACTTAACGTTTCTACTCATGAATTAAAATATTGTGAAAATCCAAGAAGCACTCACCACTACAACCTGAGCTTCTTGTGTGGACCACTGATCACGTGAAATCTTGTATTTTTATCCTAAATTTTGAAGTATTTTTTACTTCTAAAAAAATTAAATGACCACGTCATTTCATAGACTCCTCGAGTCCTTTCCAGCGAGTCTAAGAACATCGAATTCAAAGCTTCCTAGCTCCTTTTATTTATGTTGTAAGTTGAATGATTGAAACCCATATTTGGACTCAAACCATATCCGAACCGGATCTGATATTCAAATTCACTCATTCTTATATAAATAGGAGATGGTAGTCTGCCCTCTCAAAAATCTAGTCACCTCCATCTTTTCCCTCATTGGAGCACCACCATCTTGGTCGGATTAGTTGCCAGAAGACTATCATCATCGTTGTCGAAGGTGTCCCAATCGAAGATTCGTGACCACTATCGTGTAGGGGAACTCGAGGTCACTGTTATGTGCACGTTCGCACTGTGATCGGGTGATGGAAACATCGTTTCTGCGTGGGAGGAGATCCCGAGAGAATGTCCTCGAAGATAACGATGTTTAAACCCTCTTTGCTGTTGATTTTCATGCAAATATCAGTCCAATGTCTTCTTATCCTTGTTGTTTGATATCATGTTAAAATATTTCATTTACATATTATCTCAGTCTATGTTAATGAAAATCCATCGCATTCAAACAACATGATCCCGGTCACACTTAAACGTGTTCTTATATTTGATCGATAGACTATCATAAACAATATAAAAGTTGTGTCACATTATCATCGTTTTTGATGTGTGCTAATGTATCCTGTCTAGATTTTAGATTAAAAACAGAAGATGGAGATGGATTGCAGTTGTTCCGTGGGTTTGGTATTAAAATTGAGTATACAGGAAGTGCATGTGTCCGTGAATATTTTTACAACCATTAACCAAACGTTAGTTTTCATGCATATGAGCACTCATATCCATATTGGAATCATATATGCAAATGTTAAGGAATGACGTTTGATGTCAAATTGCTAGTATTATCAATAGACAGTTGGTTCGATATAATATGTATATGTTAAGGCACAGAATTTTGAATATCAAGTGGTTAGCACTGACGTTAGTTGTTGGTGGAAACTAAAATGCCATGCCCAGATCAGTGGGGGTAACATATGCTATAGGAATTTGTTTTCAGATATAGGATTTGGATAAACGAATATGTATACCAAATTATATTGAATCACATATAGATAAGGGATGCTTTGTTGAGATCTAGTATGCAGGTCGCACTGTCAAACTGCACAATACCATCATAGGATAATATCAAGCCACTATTATTATAACGTTGATCATGCCATGATTTCCATTACATGTTACGTGATTATACCACATTGAATAACATGCAACATAAATTCTAAATGACATTATTACATTTGCAACAATAAATGTTATTACTCTCTATTACAAGTTAAGTGCTATTATGCAATATTCCGTTTACCTATTATATTATATTGTGTAGAACTTGCATGTTATAAAAAAAGGTGAAGTTATTGTCCTTGCTTTATTAGGATAAAATGAAGCAACATTATAAAAAACTTCGAGAAAATTTAACTCATATACGTAAGTAGATTGCATTATATGTCGTATGTTGGTAGAGCATGAATAAGACCCAATATATGGATGTTACCTGAAGTTAATGTTGCCTCTGTAAATCATGAACAGTTTGATATATCCTTTAGTGATAGGATAATCATGGCTTCTTTTGCTATGTGTTGATCCCTTTTGTTAACGAAATTCCTTTCATAAACATGTGGTAAGGAATATTGTTAGAAGCTTACTATGATAGGTTACAGTTGAATCGGAATTTCATATATTGATCATCAGCTCAAGCAATTGAAATCATGAATAAGTCATTAGCATTATTTTCTTTCGTCTGTAATGATTATCATTGAGTGGGTGAGATCTCATGGTTATCGGGTAGAAGGAGTTAGATGCGCAAGGGATTGGGCATACTCCCTTGAGCTCCAAGTAGATTCCATGAAGGTCACGACCCCAATGGTCGAGTTGGGTGACGTTGCCCTAGCAACCCACTTGTATCCGAAGTCGCTCAATGGAGTAGGCATGTGGTATGGTTGGCATTCTTGGTTTTGCACTTACACACGATATTAGGACTTGGAGTATAATTATGTGTGGCTGCATCCAATTCTACTTCAAGTAATAGTATTGTGAGAGGTGTTCGGGGACGTAGGTTGAAGTTGGAGAAATCAAGTTATTATCTTTTCATGTTCTGATTGTACAGAGGTCCTTGAGAGTCATTCAAGATGAATAGCAAGTTCTCGCATAGCGGAGGCCTCCTAGTCATGTACTTGCTTGTGCTAAGTTAATATGAGAAATGATTCATGATTGAATATTAATATATGTATTTTTATACCAATGTGGACTCTAATCAACGGGTGCAAATCTCAAGGTCAATGTAGTAGTGCAAATGATTATTAAATTTATAAATTAAATCAACTAAACATCTAATCAATGTACATTACAATAACTTGGTGTATTTCAGTTTCTACAATATATGCATATGTACCTTTATAGAGTTGAGTACACACCTTGCTTACTCCTTTATTAGTTATTATTGTATTTGTCTCGTTATTGGGTAATTACAAAAAATGTCACCCTCATGTGAACCCAACAAGTCTACTTGCACCGACAAGGTGCATAATACGTAGAGTAATTTTTTTGCTTCCACCTTTTTTCATTATAATTGAGAAACGATGTAATGAGATATTTGGAGAGCTTCTTCTACACATTTTATACTTACACAGTGTATCTCCTTTTGTGGACATGGACTTTATTAGTATTATAAACGTGAATGAGTGAATGTTGCAGTTACATTTCATTCTATATTATTATCATATTGTTATGTATATATATCAAATGTTAATCTAATGTGCATTACTCATTTTTTTGAGTATTATATATCATGTGTGTAGTTGGATCGTAGGTCCGACACTCCCTTCCCATCGGTTTCGATAGCTGGAGGAGCGAGACGTCACAGAACACCCTGCATGTGGGTCTTCGTCCACCATTCCCTAAGTGTCGATTCATGTTGTGAAGTTGCATGATGTTACAATACAAAAATGAACACCACTATTAACAAGTTTCCATTCACATTGTCGCCCAACATTAACATCCAAAATGAAAAAGGTTGATACTATATTATGATGAATACTTACCAATTCAGCCCTCATTACCCCGAAACTCTTAGCACCACTATTAAATTTTATCTCTTGCCTCCCTCTGTTGATCCTTCCCATAATATAACATCTCCCAAAATCTTCAGAAGCGAAGAAATCACAATATCGACTCCATCTGTTTGGAAGCAGATCAAGTAAGGATATCAAACACTAAAATTACAATGAGAAAATTAATACTTAATACATTCCAAAAGTGCATCAAGAAGGGAAGAATTCTTTTACCCTCTCCCAATTAACCTCTCCCTCCAACTTGGCCAATGCAGCCTTTCTAGCCCTATAAATGCTACATGTAATCACGTTTCTGGCCAGGTGAGTCAGAAGGATAGGAAACATTTCTCGAGTATGCTCAAGATAGATGTCAAAGGTGTTCTGCATTTGAAATATATTTTTATCAAACATGTATGAGTCAAAATGTCCCTCAAGTAGATACGGATAAATTACTTGCATAAACACCATCCAAGATCCTTTGCTGATCAAACAAACTCATATGAGTCTATCTGTAGTCCTCACAATCCAGGAATCTCTTCCAATCCTTTGGTGAATCTCCATTTCATCACCTTTATTCTTTCATTTTGGCCTTAAATAGCAATGTTTAAATGATTGTAAATAGAATTAATTTGTACAAAATAACGTTCGTTATTTAACCTATAAATATTGTATAAACATTGTTATTTAATCGCAAAATAAAAGAATAAAGGAAAAACACATGAAGTATTGAAAATACTGAATGGCCCTAAACCTTGATACCAAGTCAATACTAACTTGATCAACCATGAATAAAGTAGGGGGAGACAGAGCCAATTAAATGTGAAGAAAAATACACACAACCCCTAGTTTATTAACTATATATAGCTCAATATTCATCTATTTTATTTTTCATTCTACACACCTTAAATTAATATGTGATAACAATGAAACTTGTACATAAAAATACATAAAAAATACAAAAATAATTGGATAGAAAAATAACACACGGTGTGGCTGGGACACACTGATGAAAAAGCTGCAAACCGAACTTCAAAGACCAATATCTTCTCCATACAAGCTCAAAAAATTCATCAAACTCACCTTTATTGTTCATACAATTAAATTATATATCTATTAGAGGTGGTTTCATTAAAAATAGAGTTAAGATGTAAAATTTGGCTTTATGGGGTCCCATTGTACTGTGTACTTGTATATTTTATTCATTATATTTATTCTTTATATTTTTACCTCTCTTGTATTTTTAAATACTTGTAAATATTATTTGAAATATATTAAAATTATAAACACAAACTAAAAGCATTAAAAATAGATAAACTAAATGATGTATTATAATATATAGGCATATTATACATATAATATATATACACCTATTTATTCAAGTATACAAATAAAATTTGAAAAATGAATAAAAATATGTCAATATGTATTTAAATATATTGTAAATATATAAAATATGTACATATAATAATAGAATTAAGAATATAAGATAAAAATAAAACAGGTCAAATATAAGTACTTATACCTATATATCTACTTGTAAAAAATAGCACCCAATAAATAGTCATAAAAATAAATGAAAATATCCATAAAATAAAACATAGAATAAGAAACATTTGTCATGTTTTGACTTGTAATTAATAAAATCATTTATTATTTTTTTCGATGAAATAAGCGAAATATCCCTTGCATTTTTCCGATTGGTCCACGTGGACCAACCTGAGGCTTACATTAGTTGACCTTGGGTCAACTATATGCCCTTCAAGCCACCCATGTCAGAACCTCTGACACCCCTCTCTTCTCCAATTTTTTGCTCTTGATTCAATGCTTGAGGAACATGGGTTTCTTCACCAAAGTTGTTTGTGGCATGATCATCCATCTCTCTCCATGCCTTGATGATCCAAAACTTTGGTGAATCAATGGAAATCTCGTGACCTTTCCACCCAAAAACTCTATCTATACATAAACCCGGTCTCCTCTGTCTTGCTTTTTTATCCTTATTTCAACGGTAACACCAAATGGACATCCCTAAAGTCGACTCTTGGTGACATATTGAGTCCCCAGCCCTATTGGCGTGGAGAAAGTGGTGGAGGAGGTGATCTATATCCTCGTGGGAGCACTGTTGATGAAGACCTTCTGCTCCATGTTCTTTGTAGGTTCGAGCTGATTTAGTTAGGTTTTTATATCATTTTTTTGTTCTGCATCTTAGATTATGTTTTCTTTTATACAATTAGGTTGTAACTTAGTTTAATTCTCAAATTATCCATTCGCTGAAGCTTCATGCTCCAGTCGAGATCATTGTGAAACCCATTATTCCTGACCCTCCATTTCATCTAAATCTCCATTCTCAGTTATTTCTCCATCATAACTCCTTCTTCCCCTCCCCCCGAGCATGCAAGGATCATGCAAATCGAAGCCTCGATTCCACCATCGCCAAGAGCTTCTATACCATCCATTCCTTCCTTTTTGTAAGCTTCGAATTTGGTACAAGGAGAAACCCCTCGAGCCCCTTATTCTTTTGCTATAGGTCTGTGTAGCTGAGGATCCCTCGGGGGCTTAATTCAAGCAAAGTCATCAGCTCCAGGTCACGGGGAACCAAGAGAGCCCTAGGTCCCTATTGTAGGGACCTGGAAGCATTCCAAGACCATTGACAAATGAATAGGCTTCCCAAGAAGGCGTAAGACTCGTTGAGGAGGAGAACAATGGCCGAAGTGACGACGAATCAATGATCGAAGGAGCTCCATGCGCATGTTCTCGGTAGTTCGTCCAAGGGGATCCATCACCGTGGGATGCACCTCCCCCTCCAGATCTAATCTGGAGCATTGAAGGCAAGGAAAAACTTTACGCTCCCCTACCTGCACGATCAGTAAAGTAATTCATGTGGTGCTCTCTACACTTCCCATCTGAGCGCCTTAGTGTGTAAATATCAGAGTACCCCTGCTGCTTTTTTAATTATGTAATCATCTTGTAAATATTTGCTTGTGTGTAATATTTTGTGTGAAATTTGCAAGAGGACCTATGACTTCCTTGTATTTACATTTTGGTCCTCTACTAGGCCACCTCATGTGTCTGTGCACATGAGGGTATGGTATTTTTACATTCATACCCCTCTGGGTTTGAATATTTCTGTTTAGTCATATATTTTGTATATATAGTGTTAAAATTCTGGACATTTTTCATGAAAGGACCTACTCTTTTGTTTAATTACGTTTATAACCCTATCAATTGCTCCTGCGCTTTGCTTTGTTTGTTACTAAATGCATATAAAGTTCTTTTAAATTGCATATATGTCTCTGTTTGTTACTAAATGCATATAAAGTTCTTTTAAATTGCATATAGGTCTCTGTCAGTTCTGAATTTTTATTTTGAGTATATTAATCGTTGATAAATAAGATTTTATGCTTAAAATTGTAGGAACATTATCCTGGTTGCCTCCTAGCTTTACTTCTCACATATATTTTTCACATGGCATTTTAAGTTAATTTATTATTTATTAAAAATATTAGAATAACTTTCTACTCCCTGTTTTATTATTAAAATCCCAAAAATGATCAAAACACTTCTAAAAACCCAAATAAATTATATTAAGTATATTATGATATATTCTACCTTCAAAGCAAAAATCACTAAAAATATTTAAAAATCTTAAAAATAAAAAAACATAAAAAGACTATAAAAAATTTAAAAATTTCATTTAAAATCCAAAAAATATTTTCTATTTATATTATTCTTTATTATATATAGCATATATTAAAAAAGGTTTTGGAAATTTTGGACACTATTACTATTTTAGAATCAACTTGGTTATATTATCTTATTCATTGTTTTGTACATTTTAATACATTAAAAATACATAAAATTACCAAAAATAGAGAAAAATATTAACAATACAAAAACATTCTACTTTATATATTTTGACTATATATATACATATTTAGAAATATAATGTTGTATATACAGTATATATCTTATATTAATTATATTTATATTATCATTATATATAAATATATATCTCAAAATCATAAAGAAATCAAAATTTAGAAAATTTTAAAAAGAAAATAAAAATATAAAATATAAAACCATTAAAAATCCATAAAAATAAAATAATTAAAAACCCGTAAAAATTAGAAAAAGACTAAAAAATACAAAAATAATTATTATTACATAGTGATAATTATACCTATCCTCTATTGTTCTCATTTGTTCGACCCCTAAACTTGCGCACTATACAGACATTTTGTAGGGTATAATAAATTCTGCCTCACCTTATTTCATTGCATATTTTATCATGGGTTGATTATTTGTATGATTGGATTGGTTCGGTACGGAGAGCTGAGAGAGGCACCGATACAAGAATTGTCAGACACCATCGGCCATCCAAGACCTGATGTTAGGCACCCCGTCCATCTTCGATCAACAAAATGGCGCTGTTGTCAAGGAGCATCATGTAGGATAAGATAATTGCACTTATTAGATGCATTATTTTATGTTTTTATTTCTTTTATTTAAATAAGTATTTATCTGTTCTAATCATCAATTTTATTGACTTTCTATAGGGCCCACTACGTGAGGACAATCTTCTGGAAGACTAAGCAGCCAAGCAGAGCAGAGGCTGGCCCTTCTTTGTAGGTCGGTAGGAGAGAGAGAGCATGAGAGAAGACCAAGGAGAAGAGTATAGCAAAGTCGCTTTAGTGTAGATTTTATTTTATTTTGTGAGAGAGAGTGACATTTGTAATTTATTGTAATAATTAACTCTTTGGACACTCACTGATCCATTTCATCAAGTGTCTGTTCACCTAGGGGTCTGCTCAATTTTTGTAATGTTTCTTATGATTATACTTTTTATCCTCCCTAATTTTCTCGTTATTTTATTTTGTTATATGTATTTTTAGTTTTAGCTTTGTTTTCTTTGTTTTGTATGCTTGAATCCTTAGTCTTTGGATTTTGTTTGGTTGAGCCAGGTAGACTTATGTCCAAATATTTAATAGAATTTTTGTACCTATAGATCATTAGACTAAGTCAAACTAATGAATATATGCTTCCCGAGTAGAAGTTAAGGATTTGATTATTTCAGCTTGCACACATATAGAATAGGTTTAATTTTATACGTGGATCATCTTGCATGTAGACTGTTGGAGTTTGGTATGCATCCCTATCTCTAGCATTCACATTCATTGATTTTCGAGCATCATCTTTTTTGAATTCCTTCCACTATTTCATGGACATAGACAATAAAAGGAATTGGAAATTCATTAGATATTTTCTTTTTTCAAAAAGATCAAAAAGAGACAACTAATAAAATTGGGACTACTAATTGAACTAAACCCTAAAACTAAACGTAAATGAAAAATAGAATTGTTTTAGGAGAGTAAAATCCTCATTGTCACATGTACACTCCTGACCGAATGACGCATGTACATATAAGGAATAGAGCTATCAACCATGGAGTTGTGCCTTAAGTTCTTGGGTTGACTCTTGGGCCATGTTATTGCTGAAAGCACTTGACTCCGACCTTAGACGAAGTGGTCCGATGTTCTGGTAGCTATGATACGTCAACTTAAACACGACCACTCTAGGAGAGTACCTGTGAGCTTGTAAATAAATTCTTTGTCAACTAACTCTAAACAAGAAAGATAAAAGGTTGTACCTTCACGACCTTCACAGTATTGAGTTGGTGAATTGAGGGGTTTTGATTTGTTTCTGTTTTGTGTGTGTTTTATCATTATGCACATTTGTGCCTTTTTCTGTTATATCTTGACTAGATTATTATGATCTCCCTGATCCCTACCTTTTAAAAATCAATATGGCTGACTAAAGCACCTTTTATCCGGACTTCCTGAATTTCTCTCATTCCACTCCAGTCGGTGCACCTCCATTTTATACAGAGGAGTATTACCAGATTTTTCTTTTTGTACATACCCTCCAAAAAACCTACCTTTCAAGATGGACCCTCCTCTCAAATGGCCTCAAGGGAAGCCTTCACACCTATTATGCTAGACATTGGATTTTGAGTACCACTCTCCACCATCCCCACCACCACAGTCACATTACCCATACACACCCCCACCTGATGCTACACTATTGGATTTTCTTCCCATGGAACTGACTCTTGACTACATGAACTGGCTAGTGGAGAAAATACAGAAAAGGATAGAGACCCTAACCGAATAGAATAAGAGCCACATTGTCGCTTCACCTTCTGGTGTAATGGAGTCATAAGAGGCCACCCATGGGAGATCACCATCACTTAAAATACAAAAAACAGTTAGCAAACCATAAAATTCAAAAAGACAATAATGGGATATGCCTACCCAAGATAGATTGTGAGGAGAGGGCACCTGTGCCCACACATACACACATTACAGTTCCCACCACCCTTGTACATCCTTCCATTAAGCATTGTATACATGTTGATTCTAACTTCATCCCTAATAAGGAAGAAATAAAAAATTTAAAAAATGTTATATGAACATGAAGTGGTGGTTTCTATTTAGGTTATTAATGAAGGCCCTCTTCATCAAACCATGGACTTTCACATATACCCAAGAAAAAAGAAGAGATGGCATAGGACTAAGCGCCACATTCTGACCATGGCTACTGCACACTCTATCACCCATCATCTGCCCAATAAGAAAATGGACACTGGTACACCCTTCATTAGATGTGCCATTTCTGACCACCACTTTGATCACATTCTCCTTGACAGTGGTGGATCGATTATAATACCCTCCTCTCTTGTCAAGACACTCAATCTCAGGCCTCTCAAGAAAACTAGGATGATTTGTCAATTCATTGATCGGTCAATAAAGAGGCCGAATGGTATTTTTGAAAACATTGTCATTTAGATCCAGAATATGAGCTACATTGTAAACTTTATCGTATTTCCCATGGAGAACTCCACTCGTAGAGCGCACTCCAATCATTCTGAGCCGACCTTTCCTCACTACCGCGAAGGCCATTATTGATTATGGATCTGGAGAGATACGGTTTCGTTCCTATAATGAAAGCATTCTGATTGAGTTGATCAGAATACTCACTAGCACTCAGAAACCCATCCCTGATGAGAGTGTACCTTTATCAGCCGACTCAGAGGACTATGACCATGTTTTTGAGATCAGAGATATTTTCCACATAATGGATGATATCGAGACCCGATAATTCCCCTTCAAAGGGGAAGACTCGGAAAGCACATGCATTTGTGTTCTTTCTCCTTGTGTGTGGAAAAGTGTCGATGATATCGTAGCATTTACACTATAGATACATAACCGTGGAGGGTAGAAAAAGGAGAGACTTCCTAGGCCGAACCAGACCTTACTTCTTCCACTAATGAATTCATACATTTTTATTATGAGACCACTGAGGATCTTCACCATGTCGATCTTGATTAGAGTACGTCCGCAATTGACCCCGATACTGAATTGCACCTTGTTAGATCTATACCTCAGTGGTCGTGCAAGAAGGTAAATTTCTACCTTCTTTATCATTGTATATTCATCACCTTGTATATACTCGCTTTCAATCATTCATTCATTCTACTATTTTCTTATCCACCTCGATCTCTGTGTTTTCCTTGCTTAGGATTCGCTTTATCCAAACTAAAGGGGAGGTGGACGAGTCGAGTGTTCTTTCTTCATTCTGTTTCATCACTCCTGTTATTTCTTATACATAAGGATCTCTTACCCTAAGTATAGGGGGGGTGATGTTGTCCATTCTCTCATTTTTATCTTTTCGTTTCTTTCCATTACGTCACTTTTCTCCTCACTTGTTGATGTTTTGTTCTATACTTAGGGATTCTTCACCCTAAGTAAAGGGGGAGACTTGCAGAGCTGTTTATTTGTCTATTTTGACCCTCGGTCATCCCTGACTTATATACAGCCTACTATACTTAGGAGTAGTTGATCCTAAGTATAGGGGGATGGTCGACTTCTTATTCTTTGTTTGAATCGTTGTAGTGTAGACTTTTTTGTACTCAGCACGAGTTATGTCTTCCTTTTTTTCTCTTCATCACTATGAGGATATAGTTCTTCCTATGTATAGGGGTTTCGTATATAGTTATATATACTTTAGCCATTACTTTTACTTTCATATTTATGATATTATGCCACCTATACTACATTGGGTAAGGTTACACAATAAGTCAACTGTAAAGAATACATTATAAATATGTATAAAATTTTTTTATAAATAAGATTAATAAACCGATATAAAAATGTTTTGCAAAATGATTTGAAAAATGGTTGTAAAATGACGTGAAAATCTTTTGAACCCATTTCAAAATGGTTTGTATAATATTTTCAAACCATTGTAAAATATTTTTAAAAATTATTTCAATTATTTAAATAAACTCTTTTGAAAAATACTTTGTAAATGTATGGAATAAAGGTTGCAAAAAAATTGAAAAATCTTTCTATGCCTTTGAAAAATCTTTGCAAAATAATGTTCAAACTTTGTAAAAGTTTACAAAGTGTTTTTTAAAAACTATTTTCAAAATAAAGTTTTCAAAAAGTTTGTAAAAAATATTTTCAAATTATCTTGGTAATCTTGTATATAATTGAGCTAAATAACAACTCTAATCAAATTCTTTATACATAACCTAATAATAAAAACTGACACTTGACTTATGTACCAATTCCTAGTGTGAAATCTGCACTCAATTCTTGTAAATATACACTCACTCCTATGTAAATATTATAACATACGTCTTTCACTAACCTTTTTAAAAAATACCTACAAATCTAAAAAATATACAAAACCTATAAAAATTCTAAAACTTTTTCAAAAATCCACAAAAAGTTCAAAACTAGAAAATAGTTTCACAAAAATATTTTCTTGCATTGCATTACATTTGCATTTTTTAGAATGATAATGACAACTAAACAAGTCTAAATAAATTCTAAAGATTGGAGCTTGGTCTAGACCTTAATCCACTTACTTTCAGAGGAACTTCTTAAGGACTGAAATTGGACTCTTCAAGTCACTCTGACTTAATTCTTTAGGTTCTATGAGACTGTGTTCATGAGTCGATGCAATGTATCTAACTAGAATCTTTCAGTTCATCCATAAAACTCTTGAGATAATGGATTGACTTGAGTCCTCGCACTCATCATGTAGCTCAACCAAGATGGATTGTTGAAATATCTGGAAGTCCAAGTTAGGACGATACTAGGAAGCTTCGTCAAGGGTGGCTCATGAACCATTCTTATGAACTATCGAAACCGATACTCCAACCTCTTGTTTCTCTAGTATCATGGACATCTAAAAACTAGAGAATTGATTGAAATAAAGATTCAGAGGAGGAATGGTCTGCTAGCACAATTTTTCTAAGACCCCAAAACATGAGCGGAACAAAAGAATTTATATTCGTCGGGGCAAAACAAGAATGTAGAGCAATGTCAAATAGAAATACCTGAAAAAATAAGACTATACCAAATTCTAAAACTTTTGATCTTCTTGAAAAGGCCTAATTCCTAGTGGAGAAATGATCACACAGATCGAGCTTCACAAGGAAATGTGACTACATTGGTCCATTTCCACTCATTTTTCCTTTCTTCTAGCTTCTCCCTTGTTCGTTGTGCACTAGCATGTACCTGAACTCAAAAGGAAATATTCATCTCTCAAAGGACAAGTTATCAGAGGAGGAGACTACTTGATAGTTCAGCTACTTGTTTGAGAAGAGCTAACATAACTCACACACATGGTACATGGCATTTCATGATTACGAGAGTATACATTTGAAAGGATGCTTCTGACTAGTTTGTTGAGCTGAACTGAATAGAGGAACATGGGACCTAATAGTTGTTGTGTCGCAATTCCTAACATGAGTGGTTCCGAACAAACTAATGATCTAGAGGTCGTAACTAAGCTCTTGATGAATCTTTGATCCATCATCTTAATATATTAATCTTAGCTTGATTCCATGAATAAATCATTAAATAATTGTACCTAACTTCAATAATTAAAAAATAAAACTCTTTATAAAATGGACTAATAATGTATATTATTGTTGAAATTAAGTCCACAAAATAATTCAAAATAAAAATAAAAAAATAAAATAAAGTGTTGAATATTGTTTGTAAATAATCCCGCATAAATACCTAAACTTCCTTGGTTTTTGATCAATTCAACTAACTCCTTTTGACTTAATTCTTTTTCTAACTTATTTATAAAAATGTATATAAAAATACATAAATAAAAAATAATTGTCACATTGAATAAAAACTTTTAGATCTTAAACCGAAAGGCCATAAAGTCCAACTTCTCGGCTAAAGTCATGCTCCGTAGGAACTCCAAATTCATCAAGCTCACTTTTAAAGTTCAAGTTATAAATTTATCTATCTAATGAAAGTGATTTTATTAAAATCAAAGTTTTTTTTTTGAAAAATGTTGGTTTTAGGATATAATTGTATAATATATATGTACTAATTTGACACTAACATTTTGTGTACAAATTTAATCCGTTTTTTCTTTCGTTTTCTATTAATTTCTTTATTGTATATTTTTATAAAGTATATTATTACAAAAATCAAAAAATAATTATTTTACCACTGAAAAATAATACAATGTGACTTTGTTTATTGTGTAAATATAATTCTTTCCTCCGTTTTATTTTGCTTTTCCTCATTTATCAAAAATCCCAAAAAAATATATTTGTGTTTGTTTTAATGCTAGTATTTATTTTATTTTATTTTGTAAATTTTTTAATTAAAATTGCAAAAAATAGAAAAACTGTAAAATTTGTGTTTTAACTGTTTAAGATGTATTCCAAAAATATTGTGGTGTACATATCTTTTATTTCTCATTTGTGGTATGCTTGAATAATGTAGATCCCATTTGGATCTACATTATTCTTGTTGACATTTTTATTTTCTTTTTAAATTTTCTTTTATTATTTTTACTAGTCTACTTTTTGTTTCTTATTTTTTTTTCATTTTTTTCTCTTTCTTTCCACCAACTTCCATTCTTCCCTATCTCTCCCACTAATTCTCCAAATTCCCCCACCTCTTTTCTGACTCCCACATATTCTTTTTCTTATTCCCTTCTCCTTCCCCATTTTTCCTTTATCTGCCATTTTCATGTGTGAAAGAGGAGAGATCCCCTTCCATCTCCGGTGAAATCTAAGTATCCAAGAGTCGAGCGATGACCCTCCAGATCATCGACGTGATCCATAGCTCTCGTGAGCCTTGTTCAGCTTCAGTTCGACGGGTTGCTTGAGTTCAGGTTGCATCCCTTGAGTGATGACTTAGCCGGAGCATGAGCTCCAACTTCCTCAACATGTACACTTCATTTTCCTTACCCTCTTCTCATTCTCCTTCTTTTTCTTCTTCTTTTTCCTTCTTTCTCTTCTCTCTTCTATTTCCTTTGTTTCTCTCATACCCTCCTATCCATTTTTTATCTCCTGTTGTGAAAACAAAAAAAGCTAAAAAAAAATAAAAAAGCAAACGAGCAGCTTCTGCATGACACCACTCGTGCACAACCGTCGTTGCAGCCTACATCGTCGTCGACCACTTGGCCATGCATCGCCTTCAACCATCTCACGTGTGGAGCCTCCACACCTCCTGCGTGTGGGATGCGTCTTCCCGCCTCATCATTTTCAATATCGCTTTTGCGCCCCTAACCCATAGCCCACTTACCCTTTCTGAGCGAGACCATGTGCCTCCTTCAGCCCATTGACGTGCATGGCCACCGTAACACCTGCGTGCAGCCACGTGCTTCCGCCCCTTCATGCTAGCCACAATAGTGCCTTCCAGTGGCCTGCCTCCAGTCGCCCTTAGCCTTGTGCCACCACACCTACTTTGCGTGGTCGCTCCATCATCCAATCGCCCTTTTGTGCCCCCTAGTTGTCACATGTTGTCGCATCCTACGTAGTCATGCACAACCACGATGTCACCGTCTTATGCTAAGCCACCACATCTCAACTGGTCACCTATACCCCGCAGTCGCTACATCACCTCACACCTACTGCCCTCCACCTGTGTTGCATCTGCTGCCCTCCACTCACCTCGCATGACCTCTGTCAACCGTCGCCTACATGTTCACGAGCATCATGGGTTCCATTTCTTGGAACCCATGATAGGAGGAAGAAGAGGTGAATTTCCTTAATTTCTTATTTGGGAAAATTTCAAAAAGCACCTCGAAGGTATAAGTTATTAAAGAAATGTCCTTAGGCATAACCTTTTTTCGTTAAATATTTTACTTTATATTGCAAAGAGAACCTTGTGTTGGAGCATTATTTCAAACCTTTAATTTTTATCATTTTATTGAACCAAAAATAGCTTTTACTCAACAACTAATTCTCTATCAAATTATATTTGGTTTATAATTTTATGACTTTGCGTTGAATAATTAAAATTCAGGGATTGAAATACCATAGAATTTTACCCGTTTATGCTTTGAAAATCATATTGAGTCACTACTTACTCCATAAATTCTCAAAACTTTCGATTATGTGTTTTTAATTATGCTTGCCCAAATTTTATTGAAAATGGAGGTGTTATGTTCCTGAAATAATTGGTTGGGTGAATTTTTTAATTAATTTTTAGTTTGGTCTACACATAATATTTTTCTGCAAACTCAAGTCTACTGGATTGCATATTAAAATGTCTATTTGAGATAATTTTATTTGGTGTGCTTTTTTATTAAGATTTATTAGGAATTAATTTATTAGATTCACTTTGATTCAGTAAAAAGACATAAAAAATCAAATATTATCAGAAAAATCTAAAAATTTTAATTTAAAGTCATTCATCATTTTTGGTATTCTATCCAAGTCTCGTAATTTTTGCATTTTGTTTGCTCACAAAATTTCATAAAAACTCAAAAAATAATTCATTTTTCATTGTTGTGTTTTAAACCCAAAAATTCAAAAAAGTACATTTGTGTGCATCAGTGAATTAGGTTTAAAGGAAAAATAATATTCTCCTATCTTGATCTGATGTTGAATAAAAAACTAATTGGGCTAAATTGTTTATTTTGCTTAAGAACTTAATTCAATCGCATTTTCGCATTTGCCTTCATATCACATAAAAATTACTAAAATAATCCTCTTTGAAGCATGCATTAAGTGATCTAGTTTCCACGGTATGTTGTTCCTTTTCCTCTTTGAGTCGACCATGGGGCTTGCCTGGGCTAAAAACACATAAAACTGCACTTGCTTGATTGATATATAATTTATTAGTGTGGTTTATTTTTTATTAATTATGGTATCCCAACTACAATAATTTGAATCAATTAATTAGGGTAAATTTCATTGTCGTCCTATGGCACCGTTGACAGGGAGTCAAATGACATAGGTTCATTTTAGAGAACTTAGTGTTAGGTTTTCCACTCTTTTGGGTAGTCTAATTCCCGATCTTATCTTGTGTATATTTCCTTTATTTTTGTGATTCCTTTTCATTTATTTCCTTTCTCATTTTTTATATATTTTTACATATCTTTTACCTAAATTTTATCTTTTTGTGCGTGGGCCCGATGGACTTGAAGCAACTGTCTTGAAGCTGACACAACTTGAAGTACATCAAAGTTCGATGACTCATGGAGCAAGCCGACTGTTCAGGAGACAAGGAGATTAAATTTATTTTTGAGAGAAATTTAAATTCATTTATTTTCTATTATTAATTTTTTATTATTTTATTGTAATAATTTACATAAGCGTACATTTATAGTATCTCTTGTTTGAGAGCTCGCGCGTGTAACAAAGACTAGACACTTATTCTTTCATTGTGTGTGGTTGTGTCGAGAGTAATTCTCATCTTAAGTGGAAAATTTAGGATAGGTTCACAATAGTGTAACTCAAGTTTGTATGTGCCCCAACATAATTTAGGCCATATTGATCTTAAAAGAGTAATCATTTAGAAAGATTCACTAATGAGACACACACAAACACGTACTACTTAGCCAAACTGAAATTTATTTCTTCCCCGCAAATAGTATTTTGTTTAGATGTGGTTTTCATCGACTTGCATGCATTTAGAGTAGATTTAAAAAATTCGTCTAGCATAACACATGGAGAGTGCTGAGAATTACTATGATTATAACTTCTTCTTAGCATTCATCATTGTTTCTCGCTTGCATTCGATTTTCTTATTCCTCCCACTATTTTGTAACCTAACGCTAAAATAAAAGGGATTGAATAGTAGGCATGATTGTGTGCTCACATTAAATTCAAGTGATAACCAATACTATAAAATTAGGGTTGAATTGAGCAGGTCGATTTACTCAACTTAGGATAAAATGAACACTTGTTTTACAGTTGTATAAAGTCCTCCTTGGACACAAGTACTTACCTGCAGACAAAGGTGGTAAGGACGGATCTCTAAGGTCAGAGCCTAATATATGGACTTCCACCTAAGTCTCTAGGTATGATTCTCACAGATTTTGGGAGCTGCAAGTGGTTGACTTCAACCTTAGAAATATGTTTTGGTTGTCTACACTTGTAAGTTTCTTTTGAGGTGTGATATTGAACCTAGCATCTAAGGAATATCACTCCATTAAGTAAGAGCTTTCACGACTTCAATTTGACGTAGTAGGAGACTTACTGCATGCTTGTAAAAGATCAGATTATACTAACTAAAATAGACAATATAAATTCGATCGAACCTTTATGCCCTTCACGTGTGAAGTTGGTTAATCAAAAGGGTTTTGCATTGTGTTTGAATTGTATGAGTTCGCTCTACACATTTATGTGCACCATATAGCATAGATTCTCCTTGCCTCTCGAATTCATTTACACTCCTTTTTGTTATCGAAGATGACTAGTTGGGGGTATTTTTTTTAGACTTCGCAAACCCCTTGAATCCTCCAATAAGTACATCTTTCGAGGTACCTTCACTTGCTGGACCTCTGTGGAATTATGAATCTCTTGGGTTCGGAATAACTCACTTTGGGGATGGTCACACACTGACCAACCCCTTCCTCTAGTCCCTGTTCACCGAGGAATACCTTCATCTCAGTGAGGTTGATTTGAGTTCAATATCCTCCTCAAATGTGAACCCTTTTTTATGAAGGTTTCATCCAAGATTCAATTAAGATGCCTACAAAGAAGATATACGATGAGGAGGAACAACGTGAGGACCCCATGCGGATGATACTTGCCAAACTTGCCACATCTGAGCAGCAGCATGCTTTGCTTAGAGCTCAGATGGGATAGTTAAATGTCGGGGTAGATGCACCCATGGACTCTGTGCACAATCCGAGGCAGTATAGAGTGAGGAATTACCTGAGTCCCGTTGAGCTAGAAGTATAGTATGAATTGAAGCCGCAAATCCCGAACCTGTTCCCACACTTCAATGGGAATGCCACTGAGGAACCCTACACATTCCTAAGGGACGGTGAGCTCATCTGTGCTAACCTCAAACTCCCTAGGGTAAGACAAGATTATATTAGGCTTATTGCCCTTCCATTTTCCATGGAAGGCAAAGCATATTACTGGGTAAAGAACATAGAAGTAATGGTAACTAAGCGATGGTAAGTACATATGCCTAGTTCGATGACCTATTTCTCAAGAAATTCTACCCTTTGAGTTGAAACAATCAGATGAGGACACGCATCGGCCGCTTTTCCCCAGCTCCCTAATGAGCCATTCTGCGAAACCTGAGAACAGTTCAAGGATCTATTGCAGAAGTGTTTGTGTCATGGTTTGGATGACAATATCTTGGTCCAATCTCATTTCATCGGTCTCAACCCTGAGGCGCAGGGTTTAATGAATACCACATATGGAGGTAGATACACGTCACAGTGAGCAGATATCGCCTGAAATGTATTCAAGAAGATGGATGATACAAACCACTCACAGACCGCTAGCAATGTGTATTCTGAGTCCCCTTTCAAATTCTTATCAAAAGGGGGAAAGAAAGATGTGGTTGATCTCTCACAGGACTTGATTCCTCACATGGGAATTAGTGCAAACAAGATGACAATGGTCGATAAAATCGAAAAGAGGATGAATGAGATGGATAGTAGTCTCTCCAAGCTTCCAAAGCAGATGGGGGGGGGGGTTATTTGAGAAGGTGTCTACGATGAAGATACCTACTGTGACTATATATGTCACCCCTTGTCTTTAATGTTCACCATGTACATAAGCAGTCGATGTCAGAGCCTCCCTAAGTGTGGGAGGTCAATGGTGTTTTCTATACACAAAACCATGTCAGGAAGGGAAGTACAGGGGGCTGACAGTCTTATCAACGTCCCCCGACCTTCTACAACACAAAATTCACCTCCGAACCTCATCCATCACAACACAACCCTGATCTTACTACCCCTAGCAGCAGAAGCAATAGTAGCAGTATGACCATCAGGGCCAATACCAAGCATGCCACCGAGGCTCGAATTTTCAGCATCACCCCCAGCAGCAACAATAATATCAGATTCATCAGGGCCAGTCCTCACAATTTTCTTCACAGTAGCATCCCTTTTCGTTAGACCCTATGGACTTTTAGCATCAAATTTTCGAGGATCTTCATTCCTATCGGAACGAGATTCAAGACTTGCGGGTGGACGTCAACCTCTTATCCCGATGGCAAGACTAGTAGTCTGCATCATTAACCTGCATTCATGCCCATGTTTAGGCTAACCCTAATAGCCTGAACAAGTCTCAACAATGGTATGGTTAGGTGTACTATTCAAACTCCCTTAGATCTGGACAGGAGATTCTTTCTGTGATGATGTTAACAATATATCACTCAGGAGCAGAAGGACTGTGGTCATACCTGACCGGAAAAGGGACGTTGAGAGGGATGTCTCTGGAGCTCGACTTGAGGAGTCTTCAGAGGAAGAGGAGGAGAGGTATCACTTACAGCAGCCTCTTTAGCAAAGAACGAGGAGATCCACTCAGGGGACAAAGAGGAGGAGGAGGAGGACACGAGTGCAGAAGCAGCAACATGGAGACACCTTAAAGTCTACTGAGGACCTTGTATCTCCGATTGAGGAGGATATACCTTCAACAACTATCCCCCAACCTGTAGTAGACAATTTAACTTTTAATTCCAAGTTGTATTCAAAAGATTCATGTATGAAGAATTCTGTTTCAACTATTGCAAAGAATGATGTTTTAGTTTTCAACTTAGATTCTTCATCTTTTGTTTCCCTTGGTTCGATCCCTTTACCATGTGCTCTTACAATAGGAAAGCACAACATGAAAAAGATTCATAAAGTGACCCAGAAATGACACAGTTTTGTAAGGACAATATTATGGATAAGGTGCCATTTTAGGAGTATGTGGCTAATAATCGTACATTCCAGAAAAACCTTAAGGTGAGATGCACACCTACTAGGGTTAGCAGGAAGAAACCAGACCCATATGTGAAGACTCATGTCTTATCAGTAGCCACTACCTATTATCTCAAGAATCAGCAAATTACCAAGGAAAAATAGACATGGGTGCTCACTATGTGGAGAGTCATATTGACAACATTGAATTTGCATGCACTCTCTTAAATAATGGTTCTTCAATCAACCGTCTCCCCTTAGCACTTTATCAAAGATTGGAGTTAGGACCACTTCAGAAATCACGAGAATTACTTTAACTCGCAGACAAATCAATGAAGATGCCTAAGGGAGAAGTGAAGAATGTAGTTATCTCGATTGAGGGACATGGCTATAAGGTGGACTTCATGGTCCTTGACATGGAAATTCCCAATCATGGGAGAGAATCTCTTATCATTCTCAGGCGACCATTCCTTAGGACTATCGGTGCAGCATTTGATTATCAAGCGGGAATGATGAAGTTCCGTTCTTCAGTTGGAGAAATGAACCAAGAGATGAAGTAGATGAAATGGCAGTGACCTGACTCCGAGACCAGCATGAAGTAGTCATCTTGATAGGGAGATTGCAAGATGTTCAACATAGTTGGGATTTGGAGACATACGCCAGCAGGGCAGAGTGAGACCCTCTCATTTAGGGATAATTTAGTGCACAATGCAGTTTATCAGGTGTTGCTTGATGTTTTGAGAGATGCATCCTCCTATTCCCTTGATGACCTAGAAATCCCTTTGTATATGTTAGTTCCACCTCCTTTTGAACGGTGCATGGCCATAGATGATGAGTCAGATGCAGCTTTGGTTGATTACCACATCTCTTTGGTGATGTGACTCCCTACACAGAAGAGTTGGTGTCAAGTACCGCACAGATGGACCCACCTTCATGCAGCATACGACCAGATTCAGATGTGATTTAACCGGACTTGATTGATGATACATTACTACTAGAGATGAAGCTTCTCTCTCCTACACTGAAGTATGCCTTTCTTGCAAGACCCAAAAAGATATTTCATGTCAACATTAGTTCTGACCTGATCTTTGAACAAAGTCTAGGCTTTTAGATGTCTTAGAGGGGAACCGCAAGGCTATAGGTTGAACAGTGTCAAATCTTGTGGGGATTAACCCCGCTCTCTACTCACACCACATTTTTGTTGAGGATGATGTAAGTCTTTCCCGTGAGTTCCAATGGAGATTAAACCCTAATTTACAGGAATTAGTGAAGAAAGAGGTTAAGAAATGGTGCAATGCATGGTTTCTATACCCTATTTCTAACTCCAAGTGGGTGGTCCCACTTCATGTTGTCCTGAAGAAGTCAGAAATACATATGGTCACCAACAAGGAGGGGTAGAGATTGACGAATCGTGGACCTAGCCTTTTAGTGGTGTCGGATTGACTATTTCGTTGTAGTCGGATAAATCCGGATCGATTAAAAATTAACCACACAAATCGATTAATCGTCGAATGAGTTTAATATGCAGTTTTATGTTTATTTAGCCTGGGCAAGCCCCAGGGTCGACTCAAGGAGGCAAAGGAATAGCTCAGGATCAAGTTAGATGGATTAGATTGCGGTTTTTCAAGTGGAATTTTTTTGTAATTTTTTATGCGATAAAAATGCCAAATGCAACAATACGGATGAACTAGGTTATTAAGAAAATCAACAACTTAGCCAAATTTAATTTTAATGTGAAATTAATCCAAATTGACCAAATTGTATTTTCCCTATAAACCTAATCCAACAACGAATGCAAAATGGATTTTTTTGGAATTTTTGGATTTAAAATGCACAAATGAATAATACAAACTTTTTTGGGGTTTTTATGTAATTTTTCGTGCAAATGATATGCAAAAATTATGAAAAATTTACTGGAAGTTAAACATGATGAAATGAAGCTACATTAATATTTTTGGATTTTTCTGTCACTTTGTGATTATTTTATGAATTTTTTATTGAAAATAGAGCGACTGTGGGTATTTAATTTCTAATAAATCCACGAAGTTAAATTATCTAGAGATGGATTTATCTCAAATAGATATTTCAATAAGTAATCTAGGAGAGTTGAAATTTCTCAAAAATCTTATTCGTGTAGTTAATTAAAAATCAACTATAGAAATTACTCTACAATTTATTTTATGCACAAGACAACTAATTGGACGAAATTTGGATTGTAATTAAAGAACACTTAGAGGCATCATCTACAGATTTTTCACAATTTTTGGAGCAATAAATGTATCTGTGCGAATTTCAGAGCAAAAATGGGTAAAATATCACTGATTTGCGATCTCTGAATTTTAATAAATAATCGGATGCTCACAAAAATGTAAATAAATAGCCACAAGATAAAGAATTAGTTACTTTACAACATGTTATTTTTCATTAAAAAAATAATGCAATACTAATATCCAAATTAACGTTCAAAACCAGGGATCTCTTTGCAAAACAGAAATTAATATGCAACACAATAAAGTATGCCTAAGGGCACTTTTGAAATTACAAAAACTTGCTGCGGGGGACTATGCAATATTCACAAATATAATAAAAAGGAAATGGACCTTTTCCTTCTTACGCAATCTAGGGCAAGAGGACTTGTGGGCGGCGCACCAAGGACGCAAGGGCGGCGGTCAGAGGCGGAGCAGGGGCAGCAGCCGGCGGTCACGCACGGGCGTGGAGATGGTTGGACCGCGACGGGGCTGCTGCGTGGGGAACGTCGATCGGGTGCGCGGAGATGCACGTCAAAGAGGGGAGGCGCGCGGGGGCAGCGGGCCGGACGTTGCGCCTGGGCGGTGCGGCGAGGGACGCAGCAGGGAGGTGGTCGCGTGGCGTGCTGGGCTCGGCCACGTGGAGCTGAGGGGCGTCGGCGCGCAAGGGTGCAGCGGGCGGAGTCGGCACTGCACGGCGGTGCGGGGGTCTGGGACGAGGTGGAGGGGCGGTCGAGCATTGGGACTGGTCCAAGGGCTCGGCGACCGGCGGTCACGCGCGGGCGTGGAAAGGTCAGGCGACGCGGGGCTCCGAGGGCATCGAGGGCGGAGGTGGAGGTGGAGGCCGCAGGTGCGCGCGGGTGGGCATCACCGGCGAGCGGCGCGAGGAGCGCGAAGGAGCCATCGGAGCACGGAGGGAGATGCCCGCCAGGGGCAGAGCAGCCATCGACATCGAGGGCGATTGGGGCCGGCCGTACGGTTAGAGGGTGGGCTGGTGTGGCAGCCAGGGACCTGTTTCTTTTTTTTGTTGTATTTTTTTATTTTTTTATTTTTTTAATTTTTTAATAGAAATAATTGTAGATAGGTGATGAAAGTGTTGTGATTGTGATGATGTAATGTGGTGATTGTGATGATGATCAACGAGAAACAAAATTGTTAGATAAAAATTGATGAGGAAAAGTAGAGAGATTTACCTGTGACGGGTGGATGTTGTCGCATGTGGGGGAGGAGAATATCTTCGACTCCGATGATTGTCGCTTCAAGGATATGGTGGCCTCCGAAGCTTGAGCAGCTTCCTGTGAAGGATGACTATGACGAAGTGGTTAATACCACCTCGAATCTCGCCGTGGAGAGGTCGTTGCTCGAGGATGATGTTAGGTCGCTGTCACCGACGGGAACACTCCAAGCTCGCTCTCTTTTCGTTGGAATACGAAATGGTGGATGATGAACAATGGAGGAGGGGATGAGAATATAAAGAGGAGGAAGGAGTTGGAAAAGAGATGGAGAAAGTGGAGAAAATGGGGAGTTATTGGCTTGGAGTGAAAGAAAAGTAAGGGGAGAAGAGGTAAAAGGGAGATTAAATAATAAATTAATAAAATAATATAATTAGGCTACATAAAATAATTAAAATAGTAATAATAAAATAATAGTAAAAATAAATTCGAAAATAATAAAATAAAGGGTTGACATGTGGCGGCTCCAGGAGCTGCCACATGTCGCTCCTAGAAAATTCAAAAGTTAAATGTAAATAAAAATAAAAAAGAAATAACAAAAAGGATTAAATCAAAAAGTGGTTATACGAATGTTGCCCGTCTCAACGAGATCTACAACTTTCGTGAAGGGCAAAAAATCAAAAGAAGTCATATGTACAAAATGTATTTTTGGGCGGTACGTTATAGATATAAAATACCGCATTTTATCTTTTGTTTTTTTTGTCATTTTTAAAAGAGAGAAAAATCAAAATAAAAATAGAGAAAATATAAAAAGAATATTTACAACTTAATATTTTTTTTGATTTTTTAATAATTAAGAAAATAAAAGTATAAAATACAGGGGCAAAAAGGTCAATATGTACAATATACAAAAGGGGCCAAAACCCATGTTTTGCATACGAGCTCCGATTTTAATGAAATTAGTCTTGTTTTGAAGGTCTTTGAATGTATATTACTTTAAAAGTGAGTAGACCTAATTCAGAGGTTGTATGAGAGAGATACGTGCATTTTAAGGCTCCTAGTTTCAAACTTGGATTGGGGTTTTATTGGTCAATTTACAAGTTAGTATTTTTTTGATATTTTTCCTTTATTAGTGTCAGTCATATATACACTATAAAGTAGGTTTTATTGAATTCGGAGTTAGTATAAAATATATACAAATAGGGTATTTTCGCTAATATACAGGTGAATATTTACAAGTGAATTTGGCTTCTTATTTAATGCAAATATGAATGCTAAAATGCAGATTTTAATCTTGCATGCATGAATGCTAATTTTACAAGATAAGGGGAAATATGCTGCTATTTACTCAGGAACAAGACTCTATTTTCAACTTTTAGAGTGATGAATCATGGATTCATCATAGATCATGACACGAATACCCATGTCATGGCTCGTCTGTGTCAACTACAGGTGCTCGAAGGCCACGATCAAGTAAGACCCTTTCCATTGTCATTCATTGATCAGATTTTGGAGAGATTAGTAGGGAAAGTGTTCATTTTTTCTTGATTGGTATTCAGGATACAATTAGGCAACCATCGCTCCCGAGACCAGGAAAAGACAACCTTCACATATCCATTCGGCACTTACGCTTTCAGGCGCATGCCATTCAGGCTCTGTAAAGCCCAGGGAACATTTCACTGGTGCACGATCTTCATATTTACCAAGATGGTGGGAGATTTCTTGGAGGTTTTCATGGATGACTTCTCAGTCCATGGTTATTCCTTTGATACATGTTTAGCACACTTGGACCGAGTCTTCAAGAGGTGTAGAGGGTGAATCTGGTATATCCCTAGGAGAAAAGCCATTTCAAGGTGACAGAGGGTATCGTGTTGGGACACATCATCTCCAAAAAAGGAATGGAGGTGGACCCTACAAATGTGGATGTAATCAAGAAACTTAATCAACCAACCAACGTAAAGTCACTGAGGTCTTTCTTAGGGCATGTTGGATTCTAGAGGAGATTCATTCAAGATTTGTTTAAGATTTCCTACACACTGACTGAGCTCTTAGGAAAAGACACATAGTTCATTGTACATCACAAGTGTCTAGAGTCCTTTGAGTTCATTAAAAATAAGATTTGTGACTCGCCTAACATACAAGCTCCTAACTGGTCTCTTCACTTTGAGATCTTGACTAACGCTTCAGATTTTGCTATAGATGAGGCAAGAAGTTATTCCTTATGCAATTCACAATGAGAGCAAAGTTTTGGACCTGCACAGAAAAACTATACCTTGACTGTAAAAGAAAATGCTCGCAGTAGTACGGGCCCTTGAGAAGTTCGTGTCTAATGTTTTGGACTCTAAGGTGACAATCTTTACTGATTACACATCAATCAAGTACTTAATGGAAAAGAAGGGCGCGAAGGTGCTCTTCTTAGGTGGATTTTGCTTCCTCAAGAGTTTGACTTGGAGATTAAGGATAAACCTAGAGTGAAGAATGGTGTGACTGATCATATTTATCAAATAGAGTTGAAGGATTCTCCTTACACTGAGCGGATGAGTCAATTTGTGTTGTTGACTTGCTTCTGTGGTCCAACATGGTGAACTATCTTGTCTCCAAGAAGGTTTCTTGTGGTCGGAATAGGAGCAATATTGACTGATTGAATTCAAATTCGAGGAGATACCACTGGGATGATCCATTCCTTTTCATTGAAGGATTAGATTGTGTCTAGAGAGTGTCCTCACATATTGTCATTCCCTTGAGGCTGGAGGACACCATTTGGGAAAGAGAACTGCACACAAGGTAATTCAATGTGGATTTTATTGGCCGAGCATGTATAGAGATGCCTTTGAATTTGTACAGTTGTGTCCGATTGTCAGAGGATGGGAGGGAATGTTGGATATAGAGATTAGACGCCCATGCAATCTATTATTTTCTGTGATGTTTTTGACACATGGTGCGTAGATTTTATGGGTCCCTTTCCCAATAGCCATGCACATGAGTACATCTTGTTAGCAGTTGACTACTTATTTAGGTGGGTGGAGGCTATCCCAACCCAAGCCACAAACAATAAGATTGTTTGTAAGTTTGTGAAGGATCATATCATTGCTGGGTTTGAGGTCCCAAAATTGTTTATTTTTGATGTGGGTAGAGTTGAAGAAGATCTTGCGGAGGTCTAGAGATCTCACAAGGCGAGAAATCCAGTCGTCGAGTTGACCTCATACGAAACCCTGCTTCAAACAACAATTAACCCACAACAATGATCAAACAATGAAAAGCAAGTGCGGGGTTAAAATTTATTATAACTCTACAACAAAGATGTGTATAGGTGCAAGTATGTGTAGAGTGTCGAACACAGGGAACAAGCAGGTGGATCAGGGCAGAAAATGCACAAAAATGACTATGATGTATGTGTCTATCTCAGTGCTATTTTTTGTGTGTTTTTAATTTTTAATTTATTTTATTTTATTTTAAATTTTACATTTTTATATTTTGATTATTAATTTTCTAGTTTTATAGTTTCTTTTTATATTTTATATTTTATCTTTTCTTTTTCTTTTAATAAAAATATAAAGCTATAAGAGGGTATATATACAATACAAGTAAGAGAGAGATAATGTATATATAAAAATAGGTAAAAATAAGAAAAATATAGGAAATGAAATCTTTTAGGGTTTTCTATAATTTCTTACTTTTTTTAATATTTTTATGATATTTTGCTAATTTTTCTATATTTTAAAGTCAAAAATACCCAAAACAGGGTTTAAAATAAATACCTGAATCTAAATTAGAGATGAAAAATATCAAACAGTAACCAAAATTATCCAAATTAATTTTAAAATAAAGATAATAAATGAAAGAAAATTCAGAAATAGAGATTATATTTTTGTGATTTTATAATGATTTTTTTATTTTTATAAAAGTTTTAGGGGTTTTTCAATTTTTATGAAATTTTTTATGTCTTTTAGTGATTTTTGGTATGAAGTTGTAAAATACTTTATTAAATATAAAATATATTTTTTTGGAATTTTTCAAGAAGGTTTTCTAATTTTTATGTATTTTCTACTGTAAACAGGGTAAAAAGGGTTTTTTTATTTTTTATAAATAATAAAATGCTTAAAAATGTAAAATAAAAATATGTGTGATAGAGCAATGCAACATGAAGTTTTGTTTACTTTTATGGATTTTTTTAGAGATTTTTAGATGCATAAAATAAATACTAGAAACAAAGAGAAGTTACACTTCTAGCAGGGGTATTTTTGTAATTACTGAATATTTAAATTACATGACCAATCATAAATGAACAAAATCCTAGGGACTTTCTTACAAAATTGCCAAAGCTCATGTGGCAGGCACAGGAGCCTGGCAAGGACTAAATTGCAAATACCAAAAATCTGGGGGGGATAATTCCTAATTTTTTCAAAAATATATAACTACATTACAAAAGTTTCTGAACTAATATGAAATAACAAGACTAGCGAGGCTCCCCTCACAAAATGCCCAAACATCACGTGCTCCAGTTACGTGAGATGACGTGGTCGGGGACCGAAATGCGATAATGGAAATTTCGGGGGCCTATATACAAATGATAAAAAATGAAATACACGGCAAATGAAAGATTGAGTCTTCAATACTAAATACAAAAATTGTGTGGGCTAAAAATGTAAAATACCCACGTGCATGATCCGACGGCAGATATGTGTCCACTTGCCACGTGTCGGTCTCCTGGTGTGTGATACCGATTCACGATCCGACGGTCTGGATTAGATCGCCCAAAGACGATCAACGGCCGGTGTACAACTAGATTGGATGACTCACGATCAAACTGGGGGGGCGACCCTAATCAGACGGTGGATAGAGGAAAGGGAAGAACATGGAAGCTCCTCCGACGAGGCGAACTTCCTTGTCTCCGATCCTCCTCCTCCGTGGACTTCCGAGGCTCCAAAATGGCTGAGTACCTCCCAGAGGTGATCCTCTATGTACTAGCGACTCCAAGACTCCCCGGTGATGGCCGGAGGGTGAGTTAGAGGCAGTGGAGTGAAGACTCTCCAGGTACCTCCGCCGGCCTTCAAAATGAGATCCAACGGGCTTTGTAATCCCAAGACCTACAAAAATGAGTGAAAGGGTCAAGGGCAAAATGCCTTGACCCCGCAACATGGCAGAATGGGCTGGGGGTGTGAAATAGGAGCTCGCCGGAGCAAGCTCCAGTAAGGTGGTGGCGAAGGTGATTGGTAGGGTGGTCGTCAAAAAGAAAGATGGGGATCCATTCCTAGGACTACTGGTGTGCGAAAAATACAAGAAAAAAAGTTATAAAAGGACCTCGATGGCTGGAAAAGCCAGAGATGTACCTCACGGCCAACGACCAGAGATGGTGGCGGAGCCGCTCCTCGGCCTACCTAACTCCGCCTCCAAGGAGCCAGAGAGCTCCCTGTCACCTTGCTCGGTCCATGGCTCGAAGAAGGGATGCCAGGCTGGTCAAAAGAGGGTTCATAGAGAAAGGGAAAGAGATGGAGGTTTTTGTATAGCAAAGTCGAGGGGCTCCAAAGATCGACGCGGTGGCAGCGATCCAATGGCCAAGGAAAGATATGGGCGAGTATCCTCGATGAATGGAGAAGAAAAGTCAAGAAGGCGTCGACATGAGATGCTGCAAGGAACGCCCTCTAAAAAAATGAGAAAACGGGGGAAAACCAAGGTCCGACAATGAACAGGAGGCGGGTCAGAGAGTTGACAACCAGGAAAATCCTGGAAAAATGATTTGTAAAATAAAATAAAAATAATAAATGATTTTATTAATTTTAGGTTATTAAATGAAAAATATTTATTATTTTTTGAAGTATTTTATTATGATTCTTATTTATTTTTAAGAGCTTTAAAATTACAAGTTCCTTTTTAAGGGCTATATATAGGTATGTTTATCTATATATTTTAATGTTTTATTTTTATTGTGTATATTTTTGATATTATTAATTTGGTTTATTATTTTATATTTTTATAACCTAGTTTTATACACTTAAATATATTTTTATTTTTTATGGTTTAAAATATTCAAATAAATAAATAGATGTATTATCTATATAGTATAGATATAGGTCTTTTACTTACGTATTGTATACAAGTACTTTATTTTTATGTTTTATTTAGTGTTTTATTACTGTGTTAATGTGTACATATATTATAAATAATAATTAGAAAATTATAAAAATATTAAATTATAAAAATAATGAATAATAAATAAAATGAATATTTAGTCGGTATAAGTATACAATAGGGGTCTAAAACCTAACATTCAAATAGTAACTCCAAAAAATTATGAAACCACCTTTATTAAATAGCTTATTAAAAATTATATATAATTAAAGGATTTTGATATATTTTGAATTTTATTTGAGAGATATGGGTCTGGGAAATTGGGATTTTGGATTCTTATTCAAACTGTAACTTTTTTATCTGTATATTATTTTTGTATGAAATTAATTTGTATTTTTCTATATTTTATTATCTACAACTTTTATGGTAAAATTTCTTTATTTGAGGTATAAAAAATGGAACTAAAAATAGGTCTCAAAAATGAATAAAGAATGAATAAATTAAATAGGAAACTTATTGTATTTTGGCCCTTATCATCCCCTACTTTATTCCTTGCCGACCTAGTCATCGAGATGCCTAGGTCTCGGGATTTAGGATCATAAAATATTTTCAATATTTTATTTGTTTTCTTTTATTTTATTTATTATATAATTGTGACATTAAAAATTGTATTTTATACATATTTTGTACAATAATGCACGAATGCTAAAATGCATGAATTAAGGGCATTTACACACATTTGCTAGGGTTTTTAAGGCCAAAATGTAGAATAAATATGATGAAATGGAGATTCATCATCCCCCTATACTTGCCTTTGCTAGTCCCTAGCAAACACTTATGCAATAAGTGCAGAAAAGAAAAACAAACAAAAGAAAAAGAAAATGGATTAAGTTTAATTATCAAACTTGTCCTGACAAAATCAATGTTTAGAGCTCAAGTCTGATCTTTGGAACTTTAGTGCGGGTGGAATCTTAATGGGAATCGGATTTCAAATCCAACAGCCTTCGAGAATCCTAAAACTCTACTCAAGTCTCCACAATGGCCAGGTCAGAATACTTCAACTCTTACGCAAACCCTTACGACTATGAATTTGTCTTCTACAATGTAAGTGATAGTGGCTCTCCCCAACTGAAATGACAAAGAGACTGAATTCCCTTCTAAGTTCAAGTAGTGTATCCCTTTCAACAACTCCTTTCTCGAGGAGCGGTGTATTCCCTTCTAAGTTCAAGTGACAACCAGCTCAAGAGGAGGGGGTGAAGAGAAGAATGGACGGTAGCCAGTGTAGCTACCTATCCTAGGATGCAAGATCAGTGTAGTCAAGTCATCCAGCTGCAAGCTCACATGATTTGACTTTGAAGCTCAAGCTTGCTTATTTTCTATACAACATATTTACAATCTGGCAGACATTTTTATTTTTATTCAGGCCTGCCCACTTTTTTGGAGCTTTTTTGCTTTTCCCCCCCTTTTCATTTCTTTTTTTAAATACTATTTATAGCAGCATATACATAAGGAGTTTTTCCTCTTGAGCCAGTAGACTATTACTCTTTTGAATCTTTATTGCAACCCACACTCACCTGTCTTCAAAATTCATCATTACTGGATGGGTTGGGGTGCACTTCCCTCCCTAGAGGAGGACAAATGTTTCCACTCGTGTGTGTCTGATACATGCAAATCCAATCCCCTCACCACTCCAACTGAGTTGAACCAAGTGAAAGGTGCAGGTGTCCAAGTTAGGTCATTATCAACAAGTGTCGTGCGTGTGCTCCGAAATACTCTACATAGGCAGTCAAGAATCCATTGAACCATGTCTCCTGATCCTTAAAGAATTAAGTCAACTAGACTTGAAGTACCTCAATTCCAGCTCCTATAAGGTTCCTATTAATTAGGTAGATTTAAGGTCAAACAAAGCTCCAATCTTTGGATTTTACTTAGACTTGTTCAATAATTAAATTCAATACGAAAAATGATAATGCTATGTAAAAAAGCAGAAAAATATTTTTGTGATGTAATTTTCAAAGATTTTACACTTTTTATGGATTTTTGAAAAGGATGGCGCATATGCATTTTTTTGTATTTTCAAAAAGGTTTTTCAAATGTTTTTGTTATTTTTACCTTTCAAATGTTTTTGTGATTTTTGAAAATAAAAGATTTTGGATAAAAATTAGGTCAAAATATTTACACGGGGATTCATCTTATTTTTACAAGAGTTAAGTTTTAAGAATTTACAAGGGTAAGTGGTCAATTTTATAAATAATTATATAAAGAATTTTAGTGTGATGTATACATTCCTCAAACTTATTTGAAAAATGTTTTTCAAATAATTTAAAAACTATAGTCCAAGATAATTTTTACAAATATTTTTTACAAACATGTATACAAATTTGAAAATCATTTTGCAAAGGTTTGTCAAACAATATATATATATAGATTTTTCAAATATTTTTGCAACTGTTTTCCAAATCGATTGCAAATAGTTTTTCAAACATTTTTATTTCACAAAAATAAAATAAATTTTGCAAACAAAATGTTTTTACAAAGGTTAAAAATATTGAACAAAATATTTTCCAAATAGTTTCCGAAGATTTTACAAAAAGATTTTCAAACTATTTTTCAAACATTTTGCAAAGAACATTTTAACCTGATTTATTAATCAAAAAAATTGAGGAATAATAGACATCTTTTTATTAAATGAATTTAATTAGTGTTTTTAGCCATATTTATTAATAAAAATATGAAAATACGAGTTATGGCTAAAGTATATACGGAGTATATACGACCCCCTATACTTAGCTTGAGCTATGTCCTCATAAATCAAAGAGAAAAAGAGAAGACATAACTTGTACTAAGTATAGGAAAATCCAATGAATAAATGAACGAAGAAATGAACGAATAAGAAGTTGACCGTCCCCCTATACTTAGGATCAAATAATCCTAAGTATAGCAGATTGTACACAAACCAGGGAGGGTCAAGGGTAGGAATGAACAGATCGTACTCAGACTGTCTCCCCTATACTTAGGGTAAGATATCCCTGAGTATAGACAAGAAGGGGAGACAATGGAGAGGATCACAGAATAGAAGAACTCGGGGTGCACACCCCCATACTTAGGACAAAGTACATCCTAATTACAGAAGACTGCCAACAAGGGGCGACACCTTTTCGGTAGAAAAATAAAATAGAAAAGGAAAAGAAGAAAAGAAGAAAAGAGATTAAAAGATGGAAGAAGAAATCCGAGAGAATGTATACACCACTCCCCTTATACTTAGGGTAAAAGAAGCCCTAAGTATAGGCAACAATAGGAGTGATGAAACGAAACGATGAACACTCGGCTCATCCACCCCCTATACTTAGGACAAAGTACGCCCTAAGCAAGGCAAACACGAGAATGGGTGGATGAGCAAAACGGTGGAGAGACAGAGGGACACGAATGTGAATATACAACGGGAGTAGATGTACAAAGATCAAGAAGGTCGAAAACAAACCTTATTGCGGGACCGTTGAGGAATAGATCTGATATGGTCAACCGATCAGGATCAACACAGTGAAGGTTCTTAGTGGTCCTAGAGTGTGAAGGCACAGTCGGGTCAGTGGAAGTAGTATGGCAAGGTCCGGCCTTGGGTGTCTCGCTGATGTTAAAGTGAAATGGGGTGAACTCATCATCATCGAAAGAAGTGTAGCCAGTGTCATCCTGCGAGGTCAACGGACTCATCGGTGGAAGTAATCGAATCATGTTCGTCCTCTACAATCTCAACCGGATCATCTTTCTCATCAAAAGGACCGAATTACTGAATAAAAGCAACCAAATAAAATTCGGCCTTTTCAGTATCATCTTAATCGAAGTAAACATGAGCGGACTCATCAGTGAAAGTAGTCAAGTTGTGTCCGTCCTGTCTAGTCTCTGAATTTGCCCTCCGCTCTAGGGTATCAATTGTGTAAATTCCGCGGATGCCATCAACACATCTCCAAGTCCTAGAAGAAGGAACTCCGAGGTCCATGCTTTCCAAGTCTTCCTCCATGGGGAGGAATTCTCGGGTCTCAGTGGAGTCCAACATATAGAAAAAGTCTCTGATAGTCTTTTGTTCGCGATTTTCTCGGGGATCGGAAATTATTGATAAGATTGTCATTTCTATTCCCAAAAATCCCATGACAAACAAACATTTTTTTTTATTTTTTCTACTTATTAACCTGTATAGCGGACATGGTCGAACTCAGGGAGGCTACAAATCCCGAGCGTTATTCAATTAATCAAAAATCAATTAAAAGAAAACAAGAATCTCAAAGGACACCTATTCTTGGTTTTTGTGATTTTTAATTTTTTTTTTATTTTTTTAAATTTTTTATTTCTATTTTTTTTTTGTATTTTCAAAATTTTAGTTATTTTGATTTTGCAATTTTTTATTTTAAAAAATAATACAGAGCAATATTCACAAGATCAAAAATACGCACACCAACTCCTTTTGTAATTTCTCAATTTATCAAAAATGCTCAAAAAAACAGAGAAAATAGTTTTGGGTTTTAAAAGTTTTTTAATGTTTTTGAGAATTTTTCTGGAATTTTCAGATGTTTTTGTATTTTTCTAAAAATCAGACAGGGAGAAAATGCGAATATGTGCACAGCATGGAGTAATTTGCAATTTAAAAATATTTTAATTACCCAAAACTCCATGTAATTATTTTTAGGGATTTTATCACTTGTGCCCCTCCGAGATATCACAATATCAGTTATGCCCCTATCTTTTTGGTAATATCTGTTGTGCCCTCACTTCTTGTTATTTTGTCACTTGTGCCCCTCGGGTTAGTTACCGTCCATCCACAGTGCAAACGGACGTTAACTTTGAGGACATAGGTGGAATTAATTTTAAAAAAAGGTTATGTGGTCATTTTACACCCTCTTCCTCATCCTCTTCTTCTTCCTCCTCTTCCCCATCCTCTTCCTCCTCCTCCAACCACCTCCTCCTCCCTCGCTGCCCACGCCCCTGCCCCGCACTGCCCAGGTCCGCCCCGAGCTCCCTACACCTCCTCCCAGCCTGCAGCCCCCACCCCTGCCCCGCGCCGCCCAACCCCGCACCCCCTTTGATGAATCCATGATTCATTAACTTTTCTGTCGCATTTTATCTTAAAACCCTTAACAAATGCATGTAAATATTCATTTATTTCCATCTTTTAACAAATCTTAATTCATGCATAAATATTCACTTTTAAGCATAAAAATCATGTAAATAAATAAAGAACAAGAAAAAGAACAAAAGGGCAGATTGGATATATGTATATATGTACAATATGACTTAAAATATAAATATAACTGCAAGGTATATTTATAGCCTAACCCTCGAGACCAAGTCACCATAGATTGGTCGACAAACCAAAAAGTAGGGGGAGATAAGGAAAAAAATCTAAAAAAATAAATTAATACACACTCCATACACTTTCCACTATTTATAAAATAAATACAAAACTTCAAAGATTTTAAATTAATTCATATGTACATATTTTCCACCAAATTCTTTTCCTAATTATCTCTAAAAATGTATATAAAAATATAAAAATAAGTTAAAAATATTACCCTGTGTATACACCAAGAAACCCAGCCTATAAATTATCAAAATCTCAGCTTCCGAACATCATAACTTCTTCATACGAACTCCAGTTTCACTCTACTCACCTTTAAAGTTCATAAAATAATATTCTCTAATTAATAAAGGTGGTTTCATCGAATTCGGAGTCCGTTTGCAAAAAGTCGGTTTTGGGACCAAAAGACAATGGGGTTTCTGGCTATTTATTTTATATAACCCACCTTATTTATAGTTTTCTTAATTTTATAATTTCTAAATATTCTCATGATCTTGTAATTTAACCCTAATTTATTTCATAATTTTTGGAGCTTATTTTTTTTAATAAAATCAAAAACCCTAAATTATAAGCTAAAATGAATAGTATAACTTATACCCTTATTTATTAATATTTATAAATTAATTTATTAAAATCCATAAAAATTCACTCAATCTTTATTTATTATTCTAATAATTAAGAAAATATAAAATTAGATTTTAGTTATTTATTTATTAAATTAAAAATTCAAAACCTATTTATATACACATATTTATTAATATAATATTTATATTTCAAATAATATTTATTATTTACCAAAAGTAATTATTCCATAAATTAGATAAATAATTTATTTACATTTCTTGTATTTAAACCTATTTAAAATAATATTAAATACTATTTAATATTTATTTTAGACGTATTTTTGAACTTCTGGCCAACCAGGTGCGGACACTTGTCAACACCTGGCTCATCTTCCTCAAGAAGCAGGTACACTAGAATGCTCTGACCGGTCAACTTCAACCCATTACCCCGCGCATCTCCTTACACCTCCAGGCGATCTAAACCGATGATATTCTTCCTCCAACAACCCTCTCCATCGCCAGCCCTTCGATCCTACTTGGAGCCCACGCCATTACTCTATATAAAGCTCTAAAGTCCGCCATTCGCGAACTAACTCTCCAACCACCTGAAGCACCTAAGCTCCAGTGGCCGACCCCCAACTTTTCCGCCTTGCTCCGCCTCGTTCCGGTGGTGACAGCACTCGACGACCAGCTCCCGTGGAGGAGGGATCTTCGGAGGAGGTTCCAAGGCTCGTCTCAGCCTTGCATCGTCGCACATCGCCGCGTTTCGCTCCGGCCAAGGTCGCCCGTCGAGCTATCTTTCGAGGTAACACACCTTGACTTCCCCAGACCTATTCACCCATTTTATCGAATTTCTTTCTCGAACGTCGTGCCTTAATTAGCGATGCTAATCACGTAGTTAGATATCTAAATCCCTTATGTTAGACGCTTACCTAAATTCCATTCTCAAATCGTTTCGAAAATCACTCCATTCGCAATCCATTTCATCGCCATTCTCACGCAACTGTCAATAATTCTGGAAACTACATTTTTCATCCCTTTTCGATCTTGCAAAACTTTAATCAATCGGCCGATTCCTTGAGAATCGAGCATACAAAACTGTTATTTGCAGATCTGTCTTCAATAAGGAGCAAACTTCACGCATCTGGAAGCTTTCGATCATCATGAAAATCAACCTCAAAGAAGGATCGTCAGACTGCAGCAACCTCCAGGAGCTGTGGACCTCCACCTTCTTTAAGCGTTCACCACCGCTTCGAGCTACCTCCGCCAGCCACCTACCGCGGGAGAGCTCGAGAGTTAGATCCTCTAACTCTCTGGCCCCGCCGGAGAGCCAAAGCCTTCGCCGTTTGCTGGGGAAAAGTCAGAGAAGAGACCGCCGTAGTCAGCTGCGTAACGAATTCAAGAACAAGGCAGAGCTCCAAAATGCACAGGTGTGCGACACGTGGAAGGCGTGCGGGCGTCAGATCGCGCCAACTCCATTCTAATCCTAGCTGTCAAAGCCGAATCGGTGGAAATTTTGCTTCATAAATCCAGAGAGATTCCACAATTCAATCCTGATGCACAAGCTTTTAGAAATTGCATTTAGGTCCCTCCACAGGGACCTAATTGTAAAATACTTTATTTTTGTTCACAGAATAGTCCCTGTGAGGACCTTTTTGCAACAATTTCTAGTTATTTTTCTTACGCTTACACCCCTGGGCTGTAGGGGATTTTTGAACCTATTCTTGACCTTATTTTTCGTAGATTTTCTTGGGGTAGTTACACAACTACCTCCGCAAGCTTTCATTGAATTTTCATGTGTTTTTCTCGTGTTTTCATCGTGTTTTAATTTTTCAAAAATCGACCCCATTTTGCTTTGTTTTTGTGTGCTTGTTCGAGCCCGCTTTTCGACCCGTTCCACCTATTATATAGTATCATCTACCTATATTTCACCTATTATATAATAAATAAATCTTGTGGAAAATATCCCTTTTAAAAATTAAATAAAAATTGGTAAAGATTAAAACCAAATAAAAAGTTAAAAATAAAAATTCAAATTAAAATTGCCGTGTTTCTTTGACTGCTTTAAGAAGAGATAAAATAAAATCGCAAGAATATTTCCTTAAGAAATCAAAGTCTTCTATTCTGCCTCCTTGAGTTCGACGCAGGCACACTTACCTGGACAAAAAATAGTGTTGGTTTTCTTCTGAAAACCGAATTTGTTTGATTGGAGCTAGGATCCGGATTGTGACTTTCTACATCAACAACTCTCTCTTTTAAAAGCCGTAAACCAACTTCTAGCCCCGTTATCAAAATGACGCCGTTGCCGGGGAGGCGTTAGAATATTTTGATCTTTTTCAAAATTTTGTGATTTTATTTTTTCTCTTCTTTTTGTTTGGTTTTTCGTAGCTTTTCGTACGATTTTTTTTGTACAGCTTTTTCCCGATCGATCTTGTTTTGTTTTCGTAGATTTCTTACGATTTTCTCGACTCTTCTCTTGGTTTTCTTTAAATCGCTAATCAAGTTTTGCAGGGCCTGCAGGATCAACCCGCTTCTTAGGAAGCCGAATCAGTTGCAAGAACAGAGGCCGACTTCTTCTTCACGAGTCGGCTGCAGAGGGCAGAACTTAGTTAGTGTAATTTTTGTAAAAGAGAGAGAAAGGGAGAGAAGCTGTAAAAGAGAATAAACAAATCCCCCCCCCCATTTTTTTTCGGGGTCTGATTCGCCGGATACCGTGTATTCGGGGGATCAGGGCACCCACCATGGTTTTTTTCTCGCCTTATCGGTTTTTCCACGACTTTGTAGATGCTTGCTTAGGTTTTTATTCTATTTGATTGTGCTTACGTAGTTAGTCTTAGGACCCGCAACCTAGGTGCATGATTTTAGGATTTTTATAAAAAGAAAAAAATCGGCAGACGTTGTTTGAAAAATCCAAAAAATTTATGAAACCGCAAAAAAAAATCAGGATTGCTAAAATATCTGACTTTAAACACCGTAACGACTCATATGTTTTGGGAGAGTAACCCCCGCACAACTTCTCAGAGTGTGCGAGCGAGAGCCGACCCATATGGTTAGAGCCCAAAACCCTGTATTTCCTGCGAAATACTACTTAGTTCATACACCTGATCACTGTTCCTCAGTGGATACTCTCGGGTAGCCGGAAACGGACCGGGTTTACTTAGCAGAGTGGGAGGTTTAGAGGACACTGTGCAATGCTCCGTCCTCAAGTAACACGGGTAGCCAGAAACGGTCCGTACTTACTCCCATACTGGCTGAGTGCGAGTGATCTTCTATAAGGATTTAGGCCAGTGTTTCGGAGAAACCATCGAGCACCTATCAGGTCCCTCAACCCGCTATAACCGCGATACTTGTTTGCTAATTACAACCCTAAAACCAACAAGATAAAAGACCGAACTCTTACGGTCTTCATCGGGTTGAGTTGGTGAACACGGGGTTTGCTTTATGTTTGCTTGCGGGCGTGAGTTTCCGTGGCTTTCGCATTTATCCTTCTCATTTGAATCGTAAATCGTGCTCTCCCGATCCATTCTCTTGACATCGAAGATGACGTCTCGACGGCTTTTCTGCTTAGACTCCGTGAGCTTTCGACCGTCCACCGTCGAGCGTACTTCTTCACAGGCTCGGGATGACCCTCTTCCCGAGCTGGTCCCATCAGATCTCGAGGAGAGTCAGACCCAGACTGCCTCGCCTTTCGGCCAGAATATTGTGGCAGACCCTTGCCCCAATACATCATCTAGATCTCCAGCTTATTTTTCATTGAGTTCTTACGAGAGCTTCTATTTCACAGACGATCAGATGGCTCCCGGCAAAGGACCAGTAGCAGACGAGAGGACACCAGCTGGGGAGCAGCACGAAGGAAGACCAGACGCCACCGATGTTACTACGGGAATTCTCGATACACTCCAACAGATGAATATACAGATTCGAGAACAGTTTAGAGTTCATAATGAACTGCGGTCTGAAATAGCCGCGCTGCGAGCAGGGGCCGGGAACCAGTTACCGCCTGCGGTTCCCGTGACTTTACGAGATGAGTATGACCTGAGCGCTAGAACGCTTCACCATTAGATTCGGCTACCGCCGAATCAAGGGCCATACGAGCTGAGATCGTCCTTTATTTCTTTGCTTCCCAAGTTTTACGAGAATGCCGTAGAAGAGCCGTTTACCTTCTTACAACAATTTGAGATGATTTTTGGTATGGCTTGCTACCCTGAAGTTACACAGGAGGCTGTACGCCTCAAGGCCTTCCCCCTTTGCCTCAGTCGATAAGGCTCTTTACTGAGTGAGTCATCTGGGGAGGGAAATCTCTACATGGGACGACCTAAAGTCCACATTCCTGCGTAAATATTACCCTCTAGGAAGGATGAACATCATGAGGAGCCAGATCTCCAACTTCACGCAACTCCCGTACGATCTTTCCATGAGGCATGGGATAGATTCAAGGACCTTACGGAGAGACGCTCGCATCATGAAATCCCGATGAAGGTGCTAGTTCAGAACTACTTTGGAGGACTCCAGCCGGATATACAGGGGCTCGTGAGTGCCGCATGTGGCGGTAGCTACTTGAACAAGGACACCGAGTCAGTCTGGGCCATCTTCGAAGGGATGGTCGAGAACTCGAGAGTCGTGGACTCTACTTGGGCATTTCAGAAAGCCCCGCAGCCACCACATCACCGAGAACATCACAAGGTGGCTAACATCTCAGATTCCGAATCCAACACCAACATGGGATACATTAGCGAGAAGCTAACGTTGGTGGATGTGATTCAAAAGCAAGTCCAAGACCTACAACCACTTCGAGAGTTGGAGAAACTCTCATCTCTACCTCAACAGCTGAGTGATCTGTCGAAGAAGGTGTCTGATCTTCAGCTCCAGTACCAACAGAGCCAATCTTCTTCGACCACACAACCAGCACGGAGGATCTTACCCGCTCCGCCCACCCGTCCAATCCACTTTGTACAGAGCAAGCCAGAGACTCCGCAACTTGATTGGCATGAGGATCAGTCTCACGCCAATCCCGGCCAGATCACCAGCACCGCAGAGATGGAGGTGGAGCCGCAATCCACTCTCGAAATCAATGGGATTTGGTATACTCCGATTCAGCATCCGAGTATACCGAATCAGCAGCAGCCATACGATCATCCGCAGCATGGAAGTCCACATTTCCAGCACCGCCAGAGCTTCACGCCGCAGCAGTCTCACCCGAATGTTTATCATCAGAGACCACATTCATATCAGCATCCCGCTCACTATTCACAGAATTATCCTTATCAGCAGCCGCAGCAGTCTTCCTCCACACCACATCAATACTCCCAACCTTCCACTTCTCAGCAATATACGCCAAGGCAGGAGAGAGTAGCAAGCCAGGGCCACCACACCGAACTCGAGATGTCTTCACAGGCCCAGGCACTCAACCAGATCATGGACATGCTGAGTACGCTCCAGATTGCTCACAAAACCAAGATGGAGCAGGTTAGTCGTCGTCTGGACGAGTTAACCGCACCGAAGACCACTCTTCCAGCCTAGCCTCAAATGAACCCTAACAATAAGAGGAAGCATCCAGATCAGGTAGATACTACAGGTTAGATCTCGTTTCCTGAATTTTTATCTAACTTCATTTGTCTCAGGAGCGGTAGATCACCACAAGCACCTGTTGGAGTAGAGGAGAGGGCACCAGAGGAGCACGAGCAGATCCATGATCCGCAAGAATCTGAAGCCGAGGAGAAAAAACAACAAGATGATGAGGACCACTCTGCAGACTCGAGAGACGAGAGCGATGCCGACATAGTAGATATGGACACTGGCGAATCAGACGATGACATCACGCCAGATCAGGCAGAGAATCCCGAGAAAAACATTTATTCCCCTGTCTTAGAGAGTTTTGTACATAATTCTGAAACTCTCGATGTAAAAGATGATTCTCATATCAATAAAAATTTTGATTTTCTGAATTCTGATTTTGTTCCTTTTCCCGATGATTTGTTTATAAATTTAAAGAAAAATACCAAAAAGAATGTTATCGATCCAGAAATCGAGCGATTACTTAAAGATCACATCTTCTTGAAGATTCCACTTCACGATGCCTTGGATCATTTTCCTATGCTCAAGAATCAGTTGAGGAACAAATGTACTACGCGTAGGAAAAAGAGATCACGAGCTGAGAAGCATATTTTGACCAAGGCAATTTCGTGTGCGATTCGGAACAAGGTACCCAAGAAGAAGAAAGATTCGGGAGCTCACTATGTCAATTGTCAGATTGAAGACATTATATTCCATCGTACTCTCTTAGATAATGGTTCCTCGATTAATTTGCTTCCAACCTCTTTGCTTGATAAGCTCAAGCTAGGTCCTCTCTACAAATCACGAGCGATACTTCAGTTTGTAGATCGATCTATAAAGAGACCTACAGGTGTACTGAGGAACATTATCGTGACCGTTCAGGGCTCACAGTTTCCTGTGGACTTTACGGTCGTAGACATGACATGCCCTACACAGTTACACCTTGCTCCAATCATTCTCGGGAGACCCTTTTTGCAGACAACAAGAGCACTCTTCGATTATGATGCTGGGAGAGTATCATTCCGAACAAACAACAGAGAGATACACATTGAGATGGAGAGAGAATGTAGCAGTCCTAGATCAGTATTGTCATTCACTTCAGAGGACACCAGTCTTGCAGAAGATTTCCTGATCTTGAGAGCGTTTATTTTGATACCCGTGATATCCTACATGAGGATAGGGTAGATTACCTGGTACCTAGTTCTTCAGATGATTGTACACATACAGAGGCATATTTCATATAAGACTCAGATGAGCAGTCACCTGCAGTAGATGTCTCAGTGCCGCAGATTGAAAGTACACATATTACAGCACAAGAGTCAATCGATTACATTGCACAGATCATACAGTCTATTCAGCATAGAGAGTCGGATGGTGTAATGCTTACACATATAGACACCTTCTGTAGTCCGACTCCAGAGACACATATTCCAGAAAAGAGAGCTATGCCATGTACAAAATTCACTTATAGAGGAAGCTCTACTTTTTCAGCCAAGAATCATTATGCACATAAAAAGCAGAAAATTCAGTATGATCCTGGATGAAGTGATCTATTTTGTACAGGATTTATGATCATTCTTTCACTTCATCTCATCCTATACAAATTCTTTTGAGCCATTCGATTCTGGAGATCCACAATACTTGTACATTCTTCGTAGACCACAATCGTCCCCATTTTTGCTCGTCTTCTATGCTTAGGATACCAGATCCTAAGTATAGGGGGGGACCGATTGTTCGTTGATTCACGTATAATATTTTTTTTGATTCTTTTGTATAGCCTTTCAAATCACTGGTCTCCGATTTTTGGATACACTCTTTTCTATACTTAGGATGCCTTATCCTAAGTATAAGGGGACCGAGTGATTTCGATGATTTCATATTCTTTTCCTTTTGAACTTTCGTTATTTATTCTTTTCACTCAGTCATCCCATTTTTGCTCTCCCGTTATACTTACGATGACCTGATCGTAAGTATAGGGGGGGTTGACTGACTTGTACCTTTTATTCTTTTTCACCCACTTTTACTTAGCACGAGTTATGTCCTCCTTTTTCTCTTTTGACGCTATGAGGACATAGCACAAGATAAGTATAGGGGGGTGCATATATATTGTATATATACTTTTGTCCATAACTCGTACTTTTATGTATTTTCTATATCTATAAAATCCATAAAAAGTGGGTAAGGGTTAATTTAAAATCCCTTTATATATTTATATATTATTTATAAAATCCTTGTAAATAAGTAAAATATGTTTAAAACTTGTATTTAAAACTTGTAATTAAAATATGTATTTAAAAGTTGTATCTAAAATTTGTATAATACATATTTAAAATCCTATTTATTAAAACATGTGTAAAAACCATTTAATCCTTGTATTTGTAAATAAAATCTATAAAACACATTAGATACTTAACCCGAATAAAATATATCTTGTAAAATTCATGGATTAAAACTTGTTTATAAAAGCCATAAAATTCATAAAAAATACAAAGTCCTAAAATCATAAAAATTAAAAAAGCCTTAAAATCCATAAAAATGAGTAAAATTCAGAAAATATACTTCACAAAAACATAGTTGCATTTGCATTCACATTTTTCAGAATAAGTTTGATTTCTGGAACTAAGGACTGAGTCTAGTCTAAAGGATGGAGCTTGATTACGGCCTTTAACTTTCATTGTAAGGAGCCTAGTTAGGATCTGGAATTTAGACTCTTCAGGTCTTTTTGACTTAAAATCTTTGGGTTCCATAAGACCATATTTGGGAAATCAAGTCATATGTGCTTAAGTAGACTATTTGGTGTCATCCGTACAACTCTACACCAGTGAACCAATCTTGAACACCTACACTCTGCACTTAGCTCAACTCGCATGGAGTTACGAAGTGCAGTACATCTTGGTAGTGCGTTTCTATCCTTATCTTTGCGGCATTGACGTCTAAAGATGGGAGAGATTGGGGTTGCGATAGTTGCTTCAGATGAGGGAAGGATCTGCTGACACAATTTTTCTAAGACCTCAAAAAAGGGACGGAACAAAAAGATGCTATATCCGTCGAGGCACAAAGAGATGAATGCAGTGCAAGCAAATTACAAAGTCAAAGCAAAGCAGAAGCCACCACATAAGACCACAATGGTCCAAGCTTCAACCAAAAATGCCTTCACATCTTAGTGGAGACTCAGCTACACCGGTTGAGCTTCACAAGGAGATGCATCTACACTGGTCGCACTCCACTTATTTTCTCATTCTTCTACTTTCTCTCTATATTCGATTGTGGACATAGCAGAACTAAACTCAGAAGGGAATACCTCCCTCCCCGAGGAAAGAGTAGCGGGATGAGGAAGCCATAGAAGTGTATAGCCGGGATGGATGGTTTCTTCAGTTATCTAAGCAGGAAGAGCTAAATCAATTCACACACTGTACAAGTTGACTTCAAGGATGATAGAGTTTGCGATATAAATAAGTGAGTCTGAACTAGCCGATGAAGTGATCTTGAATAAGGAATTGTGGAACTTGAGGACTATTGAGGATAAAATCCTAATCCTAGTTAAGGTTCCGAAAAAATGCTTGTTTTAGGCCCGATCGAGCTCTGTCCTTTGTCTGTTCTCATGAATTGGTTTAGGAAAAAAATTCATTCTAACTTCTTTCTTTTTCAATAACTTTTCAAATGTGTTTGCTAAGGGACTAGCAAAGTTTAAGTATAGGGGGTTGATGAATCCATGATTCATTAATTTTTCTTGTTACATTTTGTCTTAAAACCCTTAACAAATGCATGTATGTATTCATTAATTTCCATCTTCTAACAAATCTTCATTCATGCATAAATATTCACTTTTAAGCATAAAAATCATGTAAATAAATAATGAAGAAGAAAAAGAACAAATGGGCAGATTGGATATATGTATATATGTACAATATGACTTAAAAATATAAATATAATTGCAAGGTATATTTATAGCCTAAGCCTCGAGACCAAGTCAGCATGGATTGGTTGACAAACCAAAAAGTAGGGGGAGATAAGGAAAGAAAATCTAAAAAAATAAATTAATACACACTCCATACACTTTCCACTATTTATAAAATAAATACAAAACTTCAAAGATTTTTAATTAATTCATATGTACATAATTTCCACCAAATTTTTTTCTTAATTATCTCTAAAAATGTATATAAAAATATAAAAATAAGTTAAAAATATTATCTTGTATATAAACCAAGAAACCCAGCCTATAAATTATCAAAATCTCAACTTCCGAACATCATAACTTCTTCATACGAACTCCAATTTCAGTATACTCACCTTTAAAGTTCCTAAAATAATATTCTCTAGGCGGTTTCATCGAATTCGGAGTCCGTTTGCAAAAAGTCGGTTTTGGGACCAAAAGACAACGGGGTTTCTGGGCTATTTATTTTATATAACACACATTATTTATAGTTTTCTTAATTTTATAATTTCTAAATATTTTCATTATCTTGTAATTTAACCCTAATATATTTCATAATTTTTTGAGCTTATTTGTTATTTTAATAAAATCAAAACCCCTAAATTATAGGCTAAAATGAAGTGTATAACTTATACCCTTATTTATTAATATATAAATTAATTTATTAAAATCCAAAAAAATCATACAAGCCTTATCTATTATTCTAATAATTAAGAAAAAATAAAATTAATTTTTAATTATTTATTTATTAAATTAAAAATTCAAAACCTATTTATATACACATATTTATTAATATAATATTTATATTTCAAATAATATTTATTATTTATAAGAAGTAATTATTCCATAAATTAGATAAATAATTTATTTACATTTCTTGTATTTATACCTATTTAAAACGACATTAAAAACTATTTAATATTGATTTCAGACGTATTTTTGAACTTTTGGCCAACCAGGTGCTGACACTTGTTAGCACCTGGCTCATCTTCCTCAAGAAGCAGGTATACCAGAATGCTCTGATCGGTCAACTTCAACCCATTACCCCGTGCATCTCCTCACACCTCCAGGCGATCTAAACCGATGATATTCTTCCTCCAACAACCCTCTCCATCGCCAGCCCTTCGATCCTACTTGGAGCCCACGTCATTGCTCTATATAAAGCTCTAAAGTCCGCCATTCGCGAACTAACTCTCCAACCACCTGAAGCACCTAAGCTCCAGTGGCCGACCCCCAACTTTTCCGCCTTGCTCCGCCTCATTCCGGTGGTGACAGCACTCAACGACAAGCTCGCGTGGAGGAGGGATCTTCATAGGAGGTTCCAAGGCTCGTCTCAGCCTTGCATCGCCGCACATCGCCGTGTTTCACTCCGGCCAAGGTCGCCCGTCGAGCTATCTTTCGAGGTAATACACCTTGACTTCCCCAGACCTATTCACCCATTTTCTCGAATTTCTTTCTCGAACAACGTGCCTTAATTAGCGATGCTAATCGCGTAGTTAGGTAGCTCAATCCCTTAGGTTAGACGCTTATCTAAATTCCATTCACAAATCGTTTCGAAAATCACTCCATTCACAATCCATTTCATCGCCATTCTCACACAACTGTCAATAATTCTGGAAACTACATTTTACATCCCTTTTCGATCTTGCAAAACTTTAATCAATCGGTTGATTCCTTGAGAATCGAGCATACAAAACTATTATTTACAGATACGTCTTCAATAAGGAGCGAACTTCACGCATCTAGAAGCTTTCGATCATCAAGAAAATCAACCTCAAAGAAGGATCGTCAGACTGCAGCAACCTCCAGGACCTGTGGACCTCCACCTTCTTCAAGCGTTCACCGCCGCTTCGAGCTAACTCCGCCAGCCACCTACTGCGGGCGAGCTCGAGAGTTAGATCCTCTAACTCTCTGGCCCCGCCGGAGAGCCAAAGCCATCGTCGTTCGCTGGGGAAAAGTCGGAGAAGAGACCGCCGTCGTCAGTTGCATAACGAATTCAAGAACAAGGCAGAGCTCCAGAACGCACAAGTGCGCGACACGTGGAAGGCGTGCGAGCTTCATATCGCGCCAACTCCATTCTAATCCTAGCCATCAAAGCCAAATCGGTAGAAATTTTGCTTCATAAATCCAGAGAGATTCCAGAATTCAATCCCGCTCCACAAGTTTTCAGAAATTGCATTTAGGTCCCTCTACAGGGACCTAAATGTAAAGTACTTTATTTTTGTTTATAGAACAGTCCCTGTGAGGACCTTTTTGCAACAATTTCTAGTTATTTTTCTTGTGCTTACACCCCTGGGCTGTAAGGGATTTTTGAACCTATTCTTGACCTTATTTTTCGTAGATTTTCTTGGGGTATTACACAGCTACCTCCGCAAGCTTTCATTGAATTTTCGTACGTTTTTCTCATGTTTTCATCGTGTTTTAGTTTTTCGAAAATCGACCCCATTTTGCTTTGTTTTTGTGTGCTTGTTCGAGCCTGTTGTTCGACCTGTTCCACCTATTATATAGTATCATCTACCTATATTTCACCTATTATATAATAAATAAATCTTGTGAAAAATATCCCTTTTGAAAATTAAATAAAAATTGGAAAAGATTAAAATCAAATAAAAAATTAAAAATAAAAATTCAAATAAAAATTATCGTGTTTCTTTGACTACTTTAAGAAGAGATAAAATAAAATCGCAAGAATATTTCCTTAAGAAATCAAAGTCTTCTATTCTGCCTCCTTGAGTTCGACCCATGCACACTTACCTGGATAAAAAAATAGTGTAGGTTTTCTTCCGAAAATTGAATTTGTTTGATCGAAGCTAGGATCCGGATTGCGGCTTTCTACATCGACAACTCTCTCTTTTAAAAGCCGTAAACCGACTTCTAGCCCCGTTATCACCCTCCCAGCCCGACCTCCCCCACCCCCTGTCGCCCTGACCTCCCCCACCCCTACTGCCCCTCCACTCCGACCTCCCCCACCCCTGCCGCCCCTCCGCCTTGACCTCCCCCACTCCCTGTCGCCCCTCTCCCCGACCTCCCCCACCCCTTGCTGCCCCGACCACCCCCACCCCTGCTGCCCCCCCGCCTCGACCTCCCCCACCCCTTGTTGCCCCTCCGCCCGACCTCCCCCACCCCTTGCCGCCCCGACCTCCCCCACCCCTGCCGCCCTGACCTCCCCCCAAGAGGCAACACCTCCCCTCACCCCCCGTTTCAGCCCTTCCTTTCCAGGCGGCGAGGCCTCCCCCTACCCCCTGCCGCCCCTCTGCCCCGACCTCCCCCCATCCCATGCCCTCACCTTCCCCTCCCCCTGAACGCGTCGCCCCCTCGCCTACCCCTCCTCCGGCCCCCGCGCCTCCTCCAGCCCCTTCCGCCCTCCTCCTCCTCTACATGTGGTTGAAACTGGAGTTGAGTTTTTTTTTTAAATTTTGATAAATTTTTGACTAATTATTCATAAAAAGTCATCCAAAAATTCAATAAAATTCATCGTTTAATCCGTAACGAGTGATATGTCCGTGGAAATGTAAAATTTTAGAGATTCGATGGATGCATGAAGGTGTTAGTAAGAGAGAGAAATTATGAAGAGAAGGAAGAAGAGCAAATGGAGGAGGAAGAAGATGTATGGACCATAATACCCTTCTTAACCACACCATGGTTTGAATAAACCATGGCTATTTTAATTTTTTGACGGTCAATCTGACGGAAGGGCACAACTGATGACGGAGCAAGAAGTGAGGGGTACAACGGATATTACTAAAAAGATAGGGGCATAACTGATATTGCTGTATCTGAGAGGGACACAAGTGATAAAATCCCTTATTTTTAATATAAACTACAAATCAATATCTACAATCAGAAACTGAAATCATAATTTTTAAATTTTTCTATAATTTTCTACATTTTTTTAGATTTTTCATTTTTTGCAATTTTTCGGAGTTTTATAAAGAGTTAATACATGAAAATTAATCAAAAATTAAAAGACAGTTAAACAAAACTACTCTAATTTTTTAGAATCTTTGGAGTTATTTTCAAAATTTTATGAATTTTCAAATTTCGGGCAAGCAAAAAGACACTATTTTTGAATTTTTAAAATATCAAATGGTAATAAAAATTGATGAAAAAGTTACACAATGATAAATACTACAGAAGAAACATGTAGACATTTTCTTAGAATTTTTATAACTATAAAAACATTTATTCCATTCAAAGAGAACAAGCAAGTTATTGTTCTGGAAACATGGACTAAAATGCAATTTGTTCAAAGTTTTTGCATGAAATAATTAACAGAAATAAAATAGAGGAGGTAAAACGAAATTTACCCAACAAACATGTGCAATGCATGTGATGTTCTGGAGGCGGAGACTCTTTTGCTAATTTTAAAAACTTCCTGGGACTTTTTTGCAATTTTGCCAAAGATTTTTTATTTGAAAATTCCCCTTAGGGTTCCTTGTGTATTGTCTTCATTTCCCACAATGGGAACAATGGGGGCACCATCACGAAGAGGACATGGGTGCCGCTGTAGGTGGGACGGCAATGGCGAGCAAGGGGCGCAGGGCAGGTTGCCACGGACGAGCGCCACCGCAGAGGGTCGCGTGGTAGAGAAGGGGGGATGGGTGGAGCGTCGCCCAGGTGGAGGATGGCGGTGAGGCCGCGACCTGCGGCGGACGTGACGCGTGCGGGGTAACGCTAGTCACTGCATAGGGGATGCCCGCGATGAGGGATGAGGCAGCGCGGGCCGTTGGGAGGCGTTGGTAGTGCTGCAGAAATTGGTTGTTGTTTTTTTTGTTTTTTTATTTTTTTATGTGTAATTTTATTTCTTTTGTAAGAAGTGAATGAAAACAGTAATAAAGAAAAAAAATTTATTTTTTTTGTAAATCCGAAATATTAAAAAAACAAAAAATGAGGAATGTTTTTTATGTTTTTTGTTGTTTTCTTTTTAATGGTCCTGTAAAACAAACGTTAGAAATAAAGAAAACAAATGGTTTTTTTGTATTATTTTTTATTTTTTTATTCAACTCAGAAAAATGAACGAGGATCCAGCAGAAATGAGAGATTCGAAACCGATCTTCGGTTCACCGTACGTAGCCAGAGTTGAGAGATCGTGGACGATAGAAATAGAATGCGGGGAGATCAAGAACGTGAGATGAAAAATCGAGTCAAAGCGGATCAAAATTGTGATGAAATTTTTTTAAAAAATATAGAGAAATAAACTGACGATAGAATTAAAATGCGACAAATGAAACTAATATTAACCAAAGATAAAAAAATAATGAGAAAAATGATGGATCTCACTTGAGGAGCGGAAATGGACCGTGATCGCCTCGACGAAGGCTTACTCCCTGTCACCGGACGGCTCGGAGGCTAGGCACTTTTCTCGACAAAATTTTCTCTCAGAGATCGAGCTCCTCTCTCTTATGATTGATCAAGTTGGAATGAAGGAGAATGAGCCATATAAATAGAAAAGATAGAGACGAGATTTGAATTTTTGAATTTTTTAGTGGAAGAGATAAGAGAGATGAAATTTGAAATGAGAAAAAGTAAAAAGAGATTAAACTATTTACAAAATTATCTAAATGTTTGAATTTTCATCATTTTTATTATTTGAAATAAAAAAGTTTATTTTTTTATGGTGGTTAATTGAGAATAGCAACTATACACGCATACTATATACATATATGACATTATATACAAGGGTAAATGAGGAAATTAGCTTTTTTATTTTAAAAATTTTATTTTAATTTTTATTTCAAATAATTAGTAATAATAATTTACAAATATATAAAAATACAATATTTACAAAATACATGGGAAAATTGCGCAAACCGTCCCAGAAAACCAACTTTTTACTCGTAACTCCAAAAATTATGAAATCACAACCATTTTAAAGATAATTTAATTTAGAATCCAATGGAAGTGAGATTGTTCAATTTGAGTTCATATGGAGCTGGAATTGGTCTTTCAATTAATGCTTAGTGGCTTTTTCCAAGTGTGGTTACTTTTATTCTGTACATGATTTAATTGTGCAATTATTTTTATTAATTAGAACACATTTTTATTTACAACTTTGATTTTGAACGTTATTTGATTTGAGGTCAATTAATGCATAAATAAATTAGTGTCAATTTTATATAGATATACACAAAATAAGTGAGAAGTATTTACAACATACACATTTTTTTGGATTTTCTGCTTAAGGACCCTATCTCCCCCTACTTTATTCCTGGTCGATCAGATCAAGTCTTGACATTCTCTTGGGGTTTGGGTCAGCCTGTATACAGTCTTCCTTTTCTTTTCTATTTTTTTCCTTTCTTTATTTATTTATTTATTTTAGGTTAAAATTAGTAAGAAGCGTACAATATTTACACACATATGCAAGTTAGTAAGAATATGGAGTTAGTGTTATATGCAAGTGTTTTATAATGGATTTTAAGCTAAAATAAAAGGATAAATATGATGAATCGCAAATTCATCATCCCCCTATGCTTTACCTTTGCTAGTCCCTTAGCAAACACTTAGTTGAAAGAATAAGTGAATAAAAGAAAAATAAAGAAAAAGAAAGGAAAAATAAAGAAGGTAGGACCATATTGAGTATTAAACTTATCTTCATAAAATTGTAGTTTGGAGCTCTGTTATACCTTTGGATTATTGGTGTGTCGGAACTTCTGTGAGACTTAGAATTTTAAAATCAACAGCCTTCAAGTTCTACTCTCAGAAGTCATCTTAGATCAATCCTCTTCGCAAAGAACACCGTATGAACATTGAACAAACGACTCATGTGTGTGAAAGGTTTTAGCTCTTCCCATCCAGAATGCCGGACTACCATGCAAATCTGCTCTCCAGTAACTCATCCTCGGGGAGTCAGGTATTTCCTTCTAAGGTCTGTCGCGTTGTGTTCACAATCGAATTGGGGGAGAAGTTAGAAGAAGGAGAAAAGAACTGGAGGGTGGCCAGTGTAGTCACCTATCCTTGTGAAGCTGGCCAGTGTAGCCGAGTCTCCACCAAGATCTGCAGGTTTTCTTGAAGCTTGGACCTTTTTGGTCAGATATTTATTTGGTAGTGGCTTCTTTGTATTTGGATTTTCGGTGGTTTTGCTTGGATCTTGTTGTGCCCCTACGGATACATAATCTTTTTATTTCTGTACATGTTTTGGGGTCTTAGAAAAATTTGTGCCCAACAATTCATGCCTTTTCTGAAGCTTTGTTTCAACTCGTACTTCGGTCTTTAGATTTCCACGCTACCTGAAAAGAAACTCACATAGTCTTCCAACATCCCATCTGAGTTGAGCTAAGTGCATAGTGCGAGAGTACAAATTAATTCCCTATTCCAGAGTTGTACCCAGAATGAAGAGACCAGGTGATGACAGAGGTTTTATGAGGGTCTAGAGTAATCCGCACAAGGCGGGATCACAATGTCGCTGAGGCGACCGCTCAAGAAACCTCGTATCGATCAACAATTAACCCACAGTAAATATATGCAATGAATATCCAAAAATGTGGAGTTAAAATTTATTATAACTCTACATGTAAATGTGTATAGGTGTAAGTACAGGTAGAGGTCGAACACTGGGAGGCGAATGGTTGTATGTAATGTATCATTCAATTATTCAATCAATTGTTCATGTCCTTTTATTGTTTTAGTGGGTTTGGGTTTTGTAATTTTTTTTATACTTTTGTTTTTATAATTTTTATTTTTGCTTTTAAATTTTATATTTTATTTGTTTTTCTTTTTTTTTAATAATATTTTTAGTTATATAAATATGTATATATATATGGATATATAAATATATATAAAGAGATATATATATAAGAAGAAAGAGAGAGGAATATAGTATATAGGAATATAATTATAAATACTTAAAATATATATATAGATATTTTTTTTTGGCTTTTTAATATTTTTCTAAATTTTTTTTGTTATTTTCCTGAAATATTTCTAATTTTTATGTATTTTTAAATTCAAAAATGTCCACCATATAGGACTAATTAAATAGACGTATATAATTTTGGTTTTAAAAATACAAAATAAACTCCACAAATTCCCAAATTAATTTAAATATATTAATAATAATCTATAGATAATTATAAGAGAGAAAAATATATTTTTGGTGTTTTTTTAAGGATTTTTCTATTTTTTTATTGGATTTTAGAGCTTTCTGATTTTTTACTTTTCTTTTTCATATTTTTAGGGTTTTTCATTTTTGGACTCAATATATATATATATAAATATATCATATATAATTTTTTTGGAATTTTTCAAAAACATTTTTTAATTTTTTTGTATTTTCTAATTTAGACAGTACAAAAATGGCTTCTCTTTCATTTTTAATAATTAGGAAAAATGCAAAAAAATGCAAACTAAAATGTTGGTGTGAACTAACATGGCATGGAGCACCTATCTTAATTTTTGTGGATTTTTAGAAGCCTTCTAGGTATTTTTAATAAATAGATAAAGAGACAAAAATAAAACAGCCTGGCAGGGGTATTTTTGCAAATAAAATAAGTTACAGGGGCATCAGTGCCAAAATACAACAGAAATAAACATTTATTTTAACTTTTAGAACTATTCTACAATATACAAAAACCGCCAGGGTATGACTGCAAAATTTCACGCGCCTCACGTGGGACTGCACGTGAGGCGCGGAAGGACCTAAATGCAAATACAATAAACTCAGGGTCCTTTCTACAAAATTTACATTTTATTTATAACGTGCAAAAATATTTACAGAATGAAAAATTAAATAAAAAAAGGCGGGGGATAGTTTTTGCAATTTACCCCCAAAAGAGGCGCTTCATCCGACGGCTGATCTTCGTTCACTTGACACGTGGCGCCTCCACGTGCGCCGATGCCGGTTCGCTGATGGAGGGCTGAGATTAGATCTCGTGGGAGATCTGACGGTCGGGACATGGCTCCATCGAACCGCTGGTCTTCAATCTGGGGGCACCTCCTTCATCCAACGGCGGGGAGCACACGTGGACGAACGGGGAAGAAGGCTCGCCGGGACGAGCTTCTTCCACCTGGATCTCACTCCCCCGCCGGTCTTCGTCGCACCTGAGGGTCCCGGAAGCTTCCTGGAGGGCGGCTCTATCTGCTGGAGGTGGTAGATCGGCCGGAGATGACCTGGAGCGGCGCCACGAGCTCGGTGAAGAAACACGGCTCCAGGTACCTCCGCCCGCTGATAAATCGACTCCTGGTGCTTTGTTGTGTACCTAACCTGCACAAGAAGGTAGAGGGGCTCGAGGGCGTCTTCCTCGACCCGGGTTTTGAAGCTGAAAGCATGAAAATGATGGTGGGTGACGATGCTTCGGCGAAGCGGCGGAGGCGAGCATCGATTCGCGGAACCAAGGAGGCTCCGGTTGGTAGGAAGTGGCTGGAAGGTGAAGAAAGTGGTGGGGAGTGAAATGAGGGCGAAAGCGAGTCGGGAACTGGTCGGAAACACAGTGAAAAGCTCGCCGGAGCGGAGCTCCGACGGACTACGAATTACCTAAACTAAGCTAACTTATGAATCTAAACACGAAATAAAATGCATAACTAAAATGCTGGAATAAAAATCTACCTAGAAATGTAAGGGCGCAGTCTCGACTTGGCCGGAGGGCCAAGGAGCAGGGCGGCTGCCGGAGCGCCGCCGTGGGCGCATCTCCTTCCTCCGCGAACCGCCTCGACCTTCAGGGGACCTCCTGCTGTCACCAGGATACACGCTGGACCGAAGGTGAGGGTTCTAGGGCTTAGGAAATGTCCAAAAAGCTCGGAAGAAGGAGATGGGTTTATTTATAAACAAGATGGGTCGCCCTTATTTACCGGCTATTATCAACGAATCTAAGCTATGTACACACGATCTAAATAGACGGCGAGAATCATGGGAGATCAGAGCGAAAAATCCGTGAAGAGATCGACGGTGATGGATCATCATGTCATGCGGGAAAAATGGAGGAAAAGGGGGGAAAAGATGGTTCCCGTCAAGTCAGGCGCTTGGGGGCGCAGTTGACCGACCGGTCAACAAACGCAGGCGCCTGATTGGTCCACATCAACAAGAAGTTGACCTATTTATTTAACATATTAAATGAATTAATTAGAATTTACTTATAAAATAAAAAATGTTTATAATTTAATGTAGTATTTATTTATGATTTTTATTTAATTTTTTGAAGTATTTTATTACGGTTTTGTTAAAACAATGTGTATATGTATGTATTTACATGTATTTTTGTGTATTTTATTTTTAATTTGTTTATTTTCTTTTATTATTTTATTATTTTATTTTATAAATTTATAACTTATTTTTGTGAGTATAAATATATTTTTATTTAATTTTTATGAGTTTATTTACATTTTTAAATAAATGTTTTTATGTATATATTAGTATACTTATAGGTATTTTTCCTATATATTATATGCATTCTATTTATTTAATGAATTTTATTTGTTTTTATTCTGAATTTGTATTTTTAATAAGTTATATATATTATATACATTATTATAAAAATATAAAAGAATAAAATAATTAAAGAATGTTGTCCCCTTTTATTTATGTACATACTCCATATAGGTATTTTCCCTATATACTATATAGACTTATTTTTTTTTCACAAATTCTTTTTGAGTCTTCTATTAATGTTAATATGTCCATGAATTATATACATTATTTACAAAATTATAAAAATAGAAATTTATAAAAATAATGAATATTGATTAAAATGAATATTTTAATCAGGTATTATGTACAAGAAGGGCCAAAAACCAAACTTCCACAGATGGACTCCAAAAATTATGAAACCAATTTTATAAAATAGTTTATGAAATTCTATATAAAATTAAAGGTGAGTTTGGGTGATTTGGAGTTTTTATTTGCAAGATATGGGTCTGTGAAGTTGAGATTTTTGCTTTTTATTATGTGTATAAAATGTACACTGAATATTATTTTTACACAAACTCAATTTTGTATTTTTATTTACATTATTATCTACAACTTTCATGTACAAAGTTTCTTTAGTTGATGAATAAATAATTATGTACAAAATAGGTGTCAAAAATGCATAAATGGATGAATAAATAAATGAGGTATTTATTGTATAATTGGCCCTTATCTCCCCCTACTTTATTCCTTGTCGACCAACTCCATTCTGGATTTGGTCTCGGGGTTCGGGTCATAAAATATTTGCAATATTTTATTCCTTTTTCTTTTCTTCTCTTTATTCTATAATTTTGGCATTAAAAAAACCTTATTTTATATCCAATTAACACAAAGAATAATGAATGCTATTATGTACAATTTGATGTTATTTACATGCATTTGCTGGGGTTTTTAAGGCCAAAATGATAGAATAAAGGTGATGAAATGGAGATTCATCATCCCCCTATACTTGCCTTTGCTAGTCTCTAGCAAATACTTATGCAATAAGTACAAAAAGAACAAAGAATAGGAAGAAAAGAAAAGGCAAAAATAAAGAATTCAATGAATAAATTGAATTGATCATGATTATTAAACTCATATGTACAAAATCAAAGTTTGGAGCTCAGGTCAGACCTTGGTGTGAGAATGTGTGCGGAACCTAGTCGGGACCCAAATTTAAAATACAACAGCCTTCGATAGTCACAGAACTCGGTTCAAATCACCCCAATAGCCAGGTCAGAACTAGCCTACGTCATACACAAACCCTTATGACTATGAAGCTGACTTGTACAGTGTAAGTGATAGTGGCTCTCCCCAACTGAAATGACAAAGAGACTGACTTCTCCAGAATGACAACCCAATGATTCCCTAATCCAACAACTCTTTCCTCGAGGAGCGGGGTATTCCCTTCTAAGTTCAAGTGGCATCCAACTCAAGAGGAGGAGGTAGAGAAAAGAATGGATGGTAGCCAGTGTAGCTACCTAACCTGGGATGCAAGACCAGTGTAGTCAAGTCATCCAGCTGCAGGCTCACATGGTATAACTTTGATGCTCAAGCTTGCTTATTTTCTATACAACATATATACATACTCCGGCAGGCATTTATTTTTTCATTCACAAGCCTGTCTACTTTTTTTGGAGTTTCATCATTTTTTTTTCAACATACTATTCACAGCAGCATTTACATAAGGAGTTTTTCCTCTTGTGCCAGAAGACTATCCCTCTTTTGAAGCATTATTGCAACCCACACTCTCCTGTCGTTAGACCTCATGGCGATTGGACCAGGTTGGGGTGCACTTCCCTCCCTAGAGGAGGACGAATGTTTCCACCCGTGTGCGTCTCAGACTGGCAAATCCAACCCCCTCACCACTCCAACTGAGTTGAGCCAAGTGAAAGGTGCAAGTGTCCAAGTTAGGTCACGGTCGACAAGAGTCATACGTGTGTTTCGAAAAGTTCTAGTTAGTCCACTGAGGTGACTTGAACCCAGTCCTGATTTCTCAAAGAATTAAGTCTGAATAGACCTGAAGTACCTTAAACCTAGTTCCCATAAGGTTCCAGTGCAATTAGGTGCAGTAAGGTCCAACCAAGCTCCAATCTTCGACTTTATTAGACTAGTTCAATTATCAAGCTCAATCAAAGAAGATGAATGCAATGCAAATGCTATTTACAAATATGCAAAGAATAATGCAATTTTTCAAAGAATTTGAAAACAAAGAGAAGAATTTTTACACAAAGAATTTTTGCACTCAAAATATGTACAACTATTTACAAGGGCGTGCCGCTTTATTTTACACGGATTGAGAATTTACAATTTAGTTTTTATATATGTACACTTATTAAAGAATTTTGTTGATTTTTTTATTTTATATATTATTGTATGTGACTATTCCTCAAATTTATTTGACACAAGTTTTTCAAACAATTTTTGAAAACTATAGTCCAAAATAATTTTTACAAACATTTTTACAACATGTACACACATTTGAAAATCATTTTGCAAAGGTTTTTCAAAACAGTATATATAGATTTTTCAAATTATTTTTGCAGCCATTTTTCAAACCATTTGCAAATCATTTTTCAAATATTTTATTTCACACAAAGAAAATAAATATTTACAAACCACACATCTTTACACAGGTTGAAAACATGTAACAAAACGTTTTCAAAATAGTTTTCAATAAATGTTCACAATACTTTTCAAACTATTTTTCAAACATTTTGCAAAAAACGTTTTCACCTGATTTATTAATCAGTATATACAAAAAGAATTTGAGGAATAATCCCATCTTTTTATTAAGGGTTTTTAACGAATTTAAAGAATTATTAGCCATATTATTACGAAAGTACGAGTTATGGCTAAAGTATATACATACTATATACGACCCCCCTATACTTAGCTTGAGCTATGTCCTCATAGATCGAAAAGAAAAGAGAAGACATAACTCGTACTGAGTATAGACAAGTCTAAAGAATAAATAAATAAGAGTTGAACGAATGAGAAGTTGACCGTCCCCCCTATACTTAGGATCAAATAATCCTAAGTATAGCAGACTGTACACAAAGCAGGGAGGGTCAAGGGTGGGAATAAACAAATCAAAGTTTTAACAAATCAGGGGTGCACCCCACTATACTTAGGACAAAGTACGTCCTAAGTACAGAAAACTGACACAAAGGGGTGACACCTTTTATTTAGATACAGAAGATAGAAAAGGAAAGGAAGAAAAGAAGAAAAGAAGAAAAGAAGGATATATACAGATAGATGAAAAGATCGTGGAGAATATACGCATCACTCCCCTATACTTAGGGTGAGATATCCCTAAGTAGGCAAGAACAGGAGTGACGAAAATGTGTAAGGAAAGAACAACTCGGTGTGTGCCCCCCTACACTTAGGACAAGGTACGTCCTACGTGTAGGCACAAAGATATGGCGATAGATCTGGGGCACACATAACATGCGGGAGAAAGAATGAAAAAGGCACACATATATACAAGTGGTGAAGAAACTAGTGAAGTACAGGACGGTATCTGGGTAGCGACTACCGTGCTCTCGTCGTTGTCTCCCTGTGAGAACGAGGACGCAGTCAGAAGGTGAAAAGACACCCTGATATACAGTCAAGTGGGTGTCAGCTACCGGGGTCGACAGGTTGAAAGGATAGATATCGTGTTGGTAGCATGAAGCAGTCAATCGGCTCATAGGGTCAACATGAGGGAACCGAGCCGATACCGGAAGACCGGGAGGAAGAAAGAGCGGTACAGACTCCTCCGGTCAATAATGGTCTCAGATAGATATGGAAGATAGAGAATAGGAGACACCATGGTATCCGATGATGGTGAGGTAGAAAGATCATAAGTACACACCGAATACCGCAAGCCATGGCTCAACCCTGCGAGGGTCCTCAAGGTGAGCAGAAGCAGAGAATAATCAGAGGACTCGGTTCCGTGCTCCATCAGACAGGAGACACCACCAGGGAGGAGACCGAGTACAAAGTCAGGAGACCCGGCTTCGTGACCCAACAGATAGGAGACACCAGGAGTGAAGCCGAGTACCTACAAGGTTATGTACCCTCCCGCAGATAACCCTCGGGGAGTAGCACATGCTACGTAATGAATAATCAGAACAGAAGCTCACCCTTGCGAGGGTCGTCAAGGAAAGCGCGCTCAAAGGAGCCTGATCCATCAGACGGATCATAGAAACGGTCTCGGTAGGCGACAGATCGGCTACCAGCAGAAGAAACCGTAAAATCGAGAAAGTGTGGCAGCGTCCCGCAAATAACCCTCGGGGAGCGGGCTGCCAACTAGTCATGGGAATAGCCGATACCAGAAGCTCCACCTTGCGAGGACCATCAAGGCGAGCAGACTCAAAGGAGTCTAATTAGATAGGTCCCACGATCCGCAGATCGGATACACAACTCGAGATGGGACCAAAAATCATGTATATCAGACGACTCGATTCCGTGCTCCAACAGAAAAGAGACACAGTCAGAAGTGGGAACCGAGCGTAAAGAGAGTGTCGCAGTCTCCCGCAGATAGTCCTCGGAGAGTACTGCGATCTAGGCAAAGAATAGTCAGAACATGTCTCTACCTTGCGAGGGTCGTCAAGGAGAGGAGAGGGCTCAAAGGAGCCGGATCCATCAGACGGATCCACATAAAATGCGGTCTCGATAGACGACAGATCATCTACCAACTGAAGAGACCAAGAGAGCTATATTGTGTCATACCCTCTCGCAGATAACCATCGGAGAGCTATGAACTAGGCATGGAATAATCAGAAAAGTGGAGCTCTGCCTTGCGAGGACCGTCAAGGAGAGCGGACTCAGATGAGTCTAGTACATTGGACTCCTGTACCAACAGGTCAGGTACACAATCACAGGGGGAGGCCAATTAAGCATATTATCTAACTCGGTTTCAGGTCCCATCACAATGGCGACCGAAGCAGTGAATGAAACCGCAGTCCTAGAAGTTATCGCATTCTCCCGCAGATAGTCCTCGGAGAGTAATGCAAGCTATATCAATGTAGGCCATGGGAATGCTGGCAAGTCATCTCAGGTCCTCAAATAAATATATTTTTAAATATATTTTGAATTTTAATAAATAAAAATAATCAAATAATGAAAAAAAAAATGTTAAAATCATGGGATTTATAAGAAGAAGTTATATTTATATTGTATATATATAATAACTAGTTAGACTATAGTTAGATGTCTATTTATAAATTTTTATTATAATTAATTCTTCTTTATTTTCATTTTTTTTCTTTATTTATTATTGAATCACGCAAAATTTTGTAATCTAGTAAATAAATAAGAGTTTCGCGGGCGAATATTGACTCTTTTCTGCTTCATTCGTAGAGGTCAACTCATACTATGACCACTCAGAATAAATTGGTTCCTGGTTCATTCCGCAATAAATCACTCCATCATTTAGAGGGCATAAGATCATGCAAGGGAGAAAATAATCATGTCAGTCACCAAACATCCCTTGGATCAATCCAATCTACTGAGATGGCACGAAAAATAGTCAGGAATCCTCTAAGTGCCAGGGTGGACTTGAGAGTCAGGAGATCAAGGATGGGTCTAATAGGAAGATGAGAGATCATGCAGGGCTCGCACACCAATATCAGAAAGTCCAAATCAGAATAATCATTCAATCCTCAAAATCAAGATGGGTGGAACCTCAAGAAAGATAGATCAATCAATACTCATGAAATCTTCACCAAATTATCGCATCATATCGCATCCTCAATCCGGTGTGCGAGAACTAGAATTCCTCAATAATGCGTCACACCTATGCTCTATGCATCAAAAAAAATCCTCAATAAGCTTGTATGCATGTATCAAAGACAAATCACATCAATCTCAGCAACCTCAACATCATAGGCCCGATAGACAAATATCTTGTATAAATAATCCTCGATGCGGGCCTCATTATTATGCACAGCATTCCCGGGTAAAGGGAGAGATGATACGGGGGACACGAGGAATATGGATAAGAAGGGTACATAAAGGGAAGTGGAGAAGCTGATTGAGCGGGCGTGCCAATATTATGGGTGGTAGAAGAGTGATACAAAGGGTACGAGGAGGGCGGGCGAGAAGATCGGGACGTAGACAAAATTGGGTGCTCCACACAAGGCGGGAACACCGTCAAAATTGTGGTCCGAAGAGAGTGCTCTCCTTGAACCAGAGAATGATGATGATACGGAGAATACTAAGAGAGTGATGAAGAAGAGGGAAACAAAGGACTTGGCGAAGAAATGATTGAGCTCAAGCGCCAATATCACGACTCGATGCATGATGAAGAGATATATGTATAAGAGGGGTAGAGAGACTCAAGGACAAAAATGCATGACTCACACGGGCGGGACCGACTACTCGAAGAATGAAAAAAAAAACACAACGAACTCCAAGTGACAATCAATACACAAGGCAAAACCCCCAATTCACCTACTCAACACGGTGAAGACCATCAGGTGACGGTCATTTATCTTTTCGATTTTAGAGTTAGGTGAGAATCACAAAAATTGTACAATCACTTAGGAGGCTTGATGGGATTTGGGCTCTACTCCTTAGTGTGCACGTAAGCAATTTAAAACGCATGCAATGAGGGGGTTGCTCTCCCCAAGACAAGGAAGTCATTATGTTTTATTTTTAGGTCCAATAGAGTTAACAGTCCCGATTTTATTTGAGTTATCACTTTTTTTTGGGTATTTTCAATGCACGTGCCTATCGAGGTTCCAATTTCCATTAAGCACCCTAGGTTGGCAAAATCAGAGGGAGAAGATCGAAAAAGCCATGCAAGTCGGAAATCGATGATGCATGCTAAGTAAGAAGACTTACAGTGCCTCCCAGCTCTCTCCACGCGGGATGCATAACAGAATTTGAAACCTATGCTATATGCAAATGCGAGCCGAAGAAATCGCCCTAGGTACAGAAATTGCTATTATCGTGAAGCACCACAAGTTGCTCATTCATCTTTAGCCTCAAAACGGTCTTGGCTCACCCCTCCTCTGTGCTCAACACACTTGAACTTAGGAGAAAGCGCTTTGCGGGGCTCGTTGTGGCACAAAGGCTAAGAGATAATTGAGCGGCTGTTTGGAGTTTGATCTAGGTCCAAAGCGAACTATAGGTACATGCAAATCAATTAGGGTGTTTGGACCTAACTCTACGAGCAAGCAACTCCTAAGCTAAGGTTCATTCACACAAAATAAAATAAAAATAAAGAAAAGAAAAAGAGTCAAAATCATCGAGGCCCCCAAGGGAACAATCCCTCGGGCAATGGACCTCGGGAGTCGAAATGTACCTGTGAGAGTCCTGTATTATTATAAAATTCTAAGGGTCACTCTCTCACATGAATATACATGATAAAATAAAATAAAATGCATGAAAATGGAGACTGTCTTCAAAAAATTCTCCTTCATGTGTCATGGATGCTCTCTCCTGTTGGCTTGGCAAAGAAGAGCCAACTCCACCTCGCTCGGGTGCATAGGTCCTCCTAAGAGGTCCTCCTTCGCTTAGCAGTCCCTCGCATCAAATACAAAAAGAAAGAGATGGTCAGAGCAGTCAATCAATAATATCAAATAAAATTCACTCAAATAAATAAATGAAGGACATGAACAAAGAATCAAACAAATGAACAAATAACCACACAAAATCATACAAAATCCGTTGCCTCCGCGGCAACGGCGCCATTTGATGACAGAGGTTTTATGAGGGTCTAGAGTAATCCGCACAAGGCGGGATCACAATGTCGCTGAGGCGACCGCTCAAGAAACCTCGTATCGATCAACAATTAACCCACAGTAAATATATGCAATGAATAGCCAAAAATGTGGAGTTAAAATTTATTATAACTCTACATGTAAATGTGTATAGGTGTAAGTACAGGTAGAGGTCGAACACTGGGAGGCGAATGGTTGTATGTAATGTATCATTCAATTATTCAATCAATTGTTCATGTCCTTTTATTGTTTTAGTGGGTTTGGGTTTTGTAAATTTTTTTATATATTTGTTTTTATAATTTTTATTTTTGCTTTTAAATTTTATATTTTATTTGTTTTTCTTTTTTTTAATAATATTTTTAGTTATATAAATATGTGTATATATATGGATATATAAATATATATAAAGAGATATATATATATAAGAAGAAAGAGAGAGGAATATAGTATATAGGAATATAATTATAAATACTTAATATATATATATAGATATAATTTTTTTTGGCTTTTTAATATTTTTCTAAATTTTTTTTGTTATTTTCCTGAAATATTTCTAATTTTTATGTATTTTTAAATTCAAAAATGTCCACCATATAGGACTAATTAAATAGCCGTATATAATTTGGGTTTTAAAAATACAAAATAAACTCCAAAAATTCCCAAATTAATTTAAATATATTAATAATAATCTATAGATAATTATAAAAGAGAAAAATATATTTTTGGTGTTTTTTAAGGATTTTTCTATTTTTTTGTTGGATTTTAGAGCTTTCTGATTTTTTACTTTTCTTTTTCATATTTTTAGGGTTTTTCGTTTTTGGGACTCAATATATATATAAATATATCATATATAATGTTTTTGGAATTTTTCAAAAACATTTTCTAAGTTTTTTGTATTTTCTAATTTGGACAGTACAAAAATGGCTTCTCTTTCATTTTTAATAATTAGGAAAAATGCAAAAAAATGCAAACTAAAATGTTGGCGTGAACTAACATGGCATGGAGCACCTATCCTAATTTTTGTGGATTTTTAGAAGCCTTCTTGGTATTTTTAATAAATAGATAAAGAGACAAAAATAAAACAGCCTGGCAGGGGTATTTTTGCAAATAAAATAAGTTACAGGGGCATCAGTGCAAAAATACAACAGAAATAAACATTTATTTTAACTTTTAGAACTATTGTACAATATACAAAAACCGCCAGGGTATGACTGCAAAATTTCACGCGCCTCACGTGGGACTGCACGTGAGGCGCGGAAGGACCTAAATGCAAATACAATAAACTCAGGGTCCTTTCTACAAAATTTACATTTTATTTATAACGTGCAAAAATATTTATAGAATTAAAAATTAAATACAAAAAGGCGGGGGATAGTTTTTGCAATTTACCCCCAAAAGAGGCGCTTCATCCGACGGCTGATCTTCGTTCACTTGACATGTGGCGCCTCCACGTGCGCCGATGCCGGTTCGCTGATGGAGGGCTGAGATTAGATCTCGTGGGAGATCTGACGGTCGGGACATGGCTCCATCGAACGACTGGTCTTCAATCTGGGGCACCTCCTTCATCCAACGGCGGGGAGCACACGTGGACGAACGGGGAAGAAGGCTCGCCGGGACGAGCTTCTTCCGCCTGGATCTCGCTCCCCCGCCGGTCTTCGTCGCACCTGAGGGTCCCGGAAGCTTCCTGGAGGGCGGCTCTATCTGCTGGAGGTGGTAGATCGGCCGGAGATGACCTGGAGCGGCGCCACGAGCTCGGTGAAGAAACACGGCTCCAGGTACCTCCGCCCGCTGATAAATCGACTCCTGGTGCTTTGTTGTTCACCTAACCTGCACAAGAAGGTAGAGGGGCTCGAGGGCGTCTTCCTCGACCCGGGTTTTGAAGCTGAAAGCATGAAAATGATGGTGGGTGACGATGCTCCGGCGAAGCGGCGGAGGCGAGCATCGATTCGCGGAACCAAGGAGGCTCCGGTTGGTAGGAAGTGGCTGGAAGGTGAAGAAAGTGGTGGGGAGTGAAATGAGGGCGAAAGCGAGTCGGGAACTGGTCGGAAACACAGTGAAAAGCTCGCCGGAGCGGAGCTCCGGCGAACTACGAATTACCTAAACTAAGCTAACTTATGAATCTAAACACGAAATAAAATGCATAACTAAAATGCTGGAATAAAAATCTACCTAGAAATGTAAAGGCGCAGTCTCGACTTGGCCGGAGGGCCAAGGAGCAGGGCGGCTGCCGGAGCGCCGCCGTGGGCGCATCTCCTTCCTCCGCGAACCGCCTCGACCTTCAGGGGACCTCCTGCTGTCACCAGGATACACGCTGGACCGAAGGTGAGGGTTCTAGGGCTTAGGAAATGGCCAAAAAGCTCGGAAGAAGGAGATGGGTTTATTTATAAACAAGATGGGTCGCCCTTATTGACCGGCTATTATCAACGAATCTAAGCTATGTACACGCGATCTAAATAGATGACGAGAATCATGGGAGATCAGAGCGAAAAATCCGTGAAGAGATCGACGGTGATGGAGCATCATGTCATGCGGGAAAAATGGAGGAAAAGGGGGGAAAAGATGGTTCCCGTCAAGTCAGGCACCTGGGGGCGCAGTTGACCGACCGGTCAACAAACGCAGGCGCCTGATTAGTCCACATCAACAAGAAGTTGACCTATTTATTTAACATATTAAATGAATTAATTAGAATTTACTTATAAAATAAAAAATGTTTATAATTTAATGTAGTATTTATTTATGATTTTTATTTAATTTTTTGAAGTATTTTATTACGGTTTTGTTAAAATAATGTGTATATGTATGTATTTACATGTATTTTTGTGTATTTTATTTTTAATTTGTTTATTTTCTTTTATTATTTTATTATTTTATTTTATAAACTTATAACTTATTTTTGTGAGTATAAATATATTTTTATTTAATTTTTATGAGTTTATTTACATTTTTAAATAAATGTTTTTATGTATATATTAGTATACTTATAGGTATTTTTCCTATATATTATATGCATTCTATTTATTTAATGAATTTTATTTGTTTTTATTCTAAATTTGTATTTTTAATAAGTTATATATATTATATACATTATTATAAAAATATAAAAGAATAAAATAATTAAAGAATGTTGTCCCCTTTTATTTATGTACATATTCCATATAGGTATTTTGCCTATATACTATATAGACTTATTTTTTTTCACAAATTCTTTTTGAGTCTTTTTTTAATGTTAATATGTACATGAATTATATACATTATTTACAAAATTATAAAAATATAAATTTATAAAAATAATGAATATTGAATAAAATGAATATTTTAATCAGGTATTATGTACAAGAAGGGCCAAAAACCTAACTTCCACAGATGGACTCCAAAAATTATGAAACCAATTTTATAAAATAGTTTATGAAATGCTATATACAATTAAAGGTGAGTTTGGGTGATTTGGAGTTTTTATTTGCAAGATATGGGTCTGTGAAGTTGAGATTTTTGCTTTTTATTATGTGTATAAAATGTACACTGAATATTATTTTTATACAAACTCAATTTTGTATTTTTATTTACATTATTATCTACAACTTTCATGTACAAAGTTTCTTTAGTTGATGAATAAATAATTATGTACAAAATAGGTGTCAAAAATGCATAAATGGATGAATAAATAAATGAGGTATTTATTGTATAATTGGCCCTTATCTCCCCCTACTTTATTCCTTGTCGACCAACTCCATTCTGGATTTGGTCTCGGGGTTCGGGTCATAAAATATTTGCAATATTTTATTCCTTTTTCTTTTCTTCTCTTTATTCTATAATTTTGGCATTAAAAAAACCTTATTTTATATCCAATTAACACAAAGAATAATGAATGCTATTATGTACAATTTGATGTTATTTACATGCATTTGCTGGGGTTTTTAAGGCCAAAATGATAGAATAAAGGTGATGAAATGGAGATTCATCACCAGGTTAGAACCTATTTGTCAAACACTGTACATTGTCATGTGGAACTCAAAGAGTTAAGTCAAAGACCTCAAGCTTCTAAAATCCTATTTCTCGGTGAAGTTCCTCTGAGAATTAGGTGGATTAAGGTCCAACTAAGCTCTATTCTTCAATTTTATTCCAGACGTAGTTTAAATGTCAATACTATCCTGAAAAATGCACATGCCAATGGAAGAAAATATGAACAATGCAAAGAGTTTTTTTTTGAAAAGAAATGATGCACATGTGAAAAGAACATTTTTTAAACAATTTTCTAATTTTGAATTTTTTATGGATTTTTTTGAAGAAAAATGCAGATGTAAAAGAAAGGTTTTTTTTTAAATATGCAAGTTTTTATAAATTTTTGTTTTTTTTGTTTTTTTAGGAAAAGGGTTAGTAAAATTACACAAGTATATACAAGATTTTTTTTGTTTTTTTATATTTTTTTCTCTTTTTTATGTTTTGTTTTTGTTTTTTTGTTTTTTTGTTGTGTTTTTTTTGTTTGTTTTTTTTGTTTTTTATACACGTGGATTTTATAAAATTATAAACATAACACCCCAAATAAACATATTTAAAAGTGCGAGTTATGTCTAAAGTATATATACAATATATACGACATCCCCCTATACTTAGCTCGAACTATATCCGCATAGAGATCAGAGAGTGAAAAATAAAGACATAACTCGTGCTAAGCATAGAAAAATGAAAAGACTCCTATGCTACAACGACTCAAAGAAAAGATAAAAAGAAGAGAATTTGGTGATCTCCCCTATACTTAGGATCAAGTAATCCTAAGTATAGTAGAGTGTACAAAAGGGGAAAACTGATGAAGAGAATGTACAGACTTAAAAATAAAAAGACACGATATAAACAACATCACCACCCCTATACTTAGGGTAGAGTATCCCTAAGTATATGAAACAACAAGAGTGATGAACAGGACGAATATGAACAACACAAATCATTCACCCCCCTATACTTAGGATAAAGCACATCCTAAGTATAGCATATATACACATGGAAAAGGGGTGAATGATAAAACAGGAGAAGAAAGAGTGAAACGAAAGGATATACAAGAGGAGTGGATGATCATGTATCAGACGCAGAAGATGGAATCAAAAGATCATCACACTACAAGAAATGCACTTTTTTGGGACGACAACTAGCGACGGTTACAGAATGACCGTCCCTAATGTCACTTTTTAGGGGCGGTCATCAGGAAATCGTCCCCAATAACCACATACTGGGAGACGGTATGTGGGTTATCGTCTCCTTTTCTAATAACTTAATAGGGACGGTCAATAGTGACCGTCCCCTCTGCCATGATAGGCCACTGGACCATTTCCACTCGATTGGAGGGCCTTTGGGGACGGTTCTGACCGTCCCCATTGCGCCTCTGTTGGTGTCGCCTCTGACCCATGGACCGAAGTGGTCGACCAGAGGGGACGGTCATTAATGATCGTCCCCTCTGCCATGACCAGGCCACTGGACCATTTCCATCCGACTGGAGGGCCTTTGGGGACGGTTCTGACCGTCCCCATTGCACCTCTGTTGGCGTCGCCTCTGATCTTTGGACCGAAGTGGTCGACCAGAGGGGACGGTCATTAATGACAGTCCCCTCTGCCATGACCAGGACACTGGACCATTTCCACCCGACTCGAGGCCTTTGGGGACGGTTCTGACCATCCCTATTGCTCTTCTGTTGGTGTCGCCTCTGACCCATGGACTTAAGTGGTCGACCAGAACTGGACCATTTCCACCCGACTGGAGGGCCTTTGGGGACGGTTGTGACCGTCCCCAATACGCTTCTGTTGGCGTCGCCTCCGGCCCTTGGACCTATGTGGTGGACCAGAGGGGACGGTCGATAAGAACCGTCCCCTCTGCCCTGGGAGGGCCTTTGGGGACGGTTGTAACCGTCCACAATACGCTTTTGTTGGCGTCCCATCCGGCCCATGGACTGACCAAAGGGGACGGTCACAAAAGACCGTCCCCTATGCTAACCAAAGGGGACGGTCTTTAGTGAACCGTCGCCGATCGTCTCCAAAGGGGACGGTTAAAACGACCATCCCCGATGGTCAGATCGAAAAAACCCCATCGACCTGCGTTCATTCTCATTTCATCCCTCTCCTCAAGCCCGCCGCCCATTGCCGCCCCCTGCTGCCTATCGTCGTCTCCGAGCTCCTCGTGGTTGCCGACCTCGTCCATCTCAATTTCTGGTATCTATCAACACTCCTTTGTGTTTATTGTTGCTTATTTTACTTGATATGCTTTGTGAGATGTTTTTCCCCATTTGAATGAGTTTAGATGGAAAATTTGTTGTTGATATATAACATTTCTTGTTGTATATTAGATATCATGAAAAACATGTTATGTATATTAAGCATTGCTTGATTTGTTTAAGATAATAGAAAAACTTGATTTGTATAGGATGAAATATCTTATTGTATATAATAGAAAATGTTGTTGTGTATAATAGAAAATCTTGTTGTGTATAATAGAAAAACTTGATGTGTATAAGATGGCAAAACTTGTTGTCTATAATAACACATAATGGTGGATTTTATTCTGATTGTGCAGTAAAATGGATAAAACATGGATGAATAAGAGATACGATGATTTTCAACAATATAAGAGAGGAGTGATCACGTTCTTGTATTGGGCATTTCAAATGGAAAGAGTTAATAAGAAATTTGGTGGTCTTAAGATTTATTCTCCATGTGTGAGATGTAAGAATATTAAATGTAATGTTAGAGAGGAAGTCTATAACCATCTTATACGCAACGGATTTTGGTTACATTACTCCATTTGGACTGAACATGGAGAGGTTATAGATTTGCCAATGGATGAGGATATCGGTGTAGATGCAGGAGTCACTACACAAACCTTGAATAATGTTGATCATGAGTTATTTGAATTAATGGATGACTTAAGAAGACCTGAGACACAAGACATTTGTTTAGATGATTGGTTTAGATGATAATGTTGATCACGAGTCATTTGAATTAATCACAAGTTATTTGAATTTCACCATTACTTTTTTTCCAATTGTTTGATCTAATATGTGAATTGTATCATTCTTGTTATCTAATTTAAATGATTCATAATATGCAGATATGCCTCAACGTCCTAGACGTATTCAGGATGCACCGCCTGCACCACAGCGAGGGAGTGAGACCTCCGATCCTGACGGTTCGAGTAGCTCAGGTAGATGTAGAGGCCCATTACAGTGCCGAGTGTTGGACCGACTTCGTCCTGGTGAGACACTCAGAGTGCGGATAGTTGGAGGCGATGCAGTGGTGGAGAACTCAGTTGTTTTTCAGAGTTACTTAGGACATGTGTGGAGAGCTAGGGTCCCTCTCCACACTACAGACTGGCGTTTAGTGGAGCAGTCAATAAAAGATGCCATTATTCATGATTTGGAGGTATTTATAATAGTAACAAATCAAAATTTTTCTTCAGTATATATATAAACTTATTTTTGTTTGCTTCGATTTCTTTGCAGTCTAGTTTTTCCTGAGATCGTGACCCGACCACTGATGCTCTGATTTTAGGACATGGTGCGGAGTTGTTGCGTAAACATCGAGGTCGTCTGAAGGCCCGAGTGAGTACAATAAATTTGTTTTTCATCATTTAAGTATATAAGTAATTTTCTTTATATTTTAAAGTACTTCGACCCGGAGCTTCCATTGGAAACCATTTTGGCAAATTGTCCTCCGAATGTACCCGCTGAACAATGGAGGGCGATGGTTTATATTTGGATGGGAGAAGAACATGCGGTATGTGACATATATATGTGCATTTTATACATAAATCATTTGGGATTCTTTTATTAAAATTATTATCTTTATATAGGGAATCTCAAGGAGAAATGCTGAAAATCAGAGGAAAGGTTTCAAGTCTACCCATAGAATGGAGAGAAGAAACACAAATCAACTGAAGGATGACTTCGTAAGTAATCTACTTTATGATTAATGTTTAAATTCTAACCATTATGTATTAAAATGGTATCGTAAGTTTAGTAATCTTTTCACATTAGGCAGTAGAGAACCAGCGTGTGCCCAACCGAATGGATGTCTTTGAGAAGTCTAAGAGCCACGATGTGGGTGGGGAAGTTCTTTGGATGGATCCTGCCTATGGTCCAATTCATGTAAGCTATTCATAACATTTTTGAATCTTTTTTACAAATTAAATGAATTTGAACTTACTTAAATAAATTTGTAGGAGGAGATGGTCAGGCTCACAACCACTGGCTCTATAGACAACACATGAACGAGTCATCCACCTCTTACTCTTGATGCGGCCTTCCTCCAGGCGACCGGTCCAGAGCATCAGGGACGCGTCCGTTGTGGTGGTTTGGTGCCACCATACGGAAATTGGTATGGAGTAGGGACCGGCTCGACCTCTCAGAAGACACAAAGGGAGAGGGAAATTAGAGAGTCAATGTCTAGCATGAATATCGAGATTCAGGATTTGTGACAACAAATGGCGATTTTCAATGCATTCATGCAGGAACATCAAGGTGCAGCGTCGACTAGCCACCCAACAGAAGATGATAATACCGCTGGGAGGCTAGGCGACGACGATGACGGAGAAGAAGATGATGATGATGCTGATGATGATGAGGACGATGAAGACGATGAGGACGACGACTAGGACGACGACGAGGACGACTAGGATAGTTTGGTTAATTGATAGGATAGTGTAGTATATTGTATAACTATTTTGGACAATTACTTTGCAAAGTAGGTTATTTTGTTTGAATGCTTATATTGTAGGACGACGACTTTATGAATGTGGAATGCATCTTTTTTTTTTGTGGTGATCATAATATTTATTATGAAGAAAAAATTATTGTAACAGATACTATATTATAGTGACGTACATGGTAAAATGAAGATCAAATAGGGGTCGATGGAAATTTTTTTGTTAGCAGATGAACAGAGGGGACGGTCATTGTGACTGTCCCCTTCGTTTTAAGAGACGTTCATGACCGTCTCCAGTTCTTCCCCTTTGGGACGGTCGTGACCGTTCCCCCTGAATGCCTTTAAGGGACGGTCCTGACTGTCCCCATTAATTGCCTTTAAGGGACGGTCATGCCCGTCCCCTATACTGAACTTTAAGGGACGGTCACGACCGTCCCCTATGTATGTGTATAGGGGACGGTGTAGACTACCGTCGCTTATACCAATGGGACGCAGGCTTTGGAGACGGTCGCATGATCGTCCCCAATGATCAGAGGGGACGGTCATTATCTCATTGGCGATGGATGTTGACCGTCGCCTGTTCTACTCTTTCTTGTAGTGTCATCTGATATCGCATATATCGAATCAACGAAGGACAAGATTGTATCATGATCTAGATATGGCTTCAGCAACTGTCCGTTCACAACAAATGGCTGTGCATCAGATGACAACCCAGATATGACAATACTCCCATTATCACGCACAGCTCTCCTGATGAACGGTCCTAACCACTTGTTTTTCAATTTTCCTGGAAAAAAATTCAACTTAGCATCAAATAACTAAATTTCTGATCAGGGGAGAAAGTCTTTCCTCGAATTGTGTTTATCAAGCCAGCGCTTGACTTTCTCCTTATACATAATTGAGTTATCATATGCAAAGTCTCGGAATTCCAATAATTTGTTCAAATCAACTTCCTGTTCTTTCCTGCCTTCTCATAATCTAAATTGCATACACGGAGTGCCCATAAAGATTTGTGAATTAATTCCACTAGCAGGTGGCAAGGCCTTTTTATATACCAATCTGTAGGGAGACATACCCAAAGGGGACTTGTACGCCGTCCAATAAGCCCATAGAACTGAATCAAGCATTTGGGACCAGTTCTTCCTATCTGGGACGTACAAGTTTTTGCAATATCGTCTTGATCTCCCTATTTGAAACTTCTGCCAAGCCATTAGTCTGAGGGTGGTAAGGAGACGCAACTCTGCGCTCAATGGCGTACTCCATCACAAGCTTCTTTACTTATCTATTAATGAAATGGCTTCCCCATCTGAAATCAGTATTTTGAGAATACCGAACCGCGCAATAATATGGTCCTTGAGAAAGGAACACACTGTACGACTATCTGCGGCTCAGGTGGGGATAGCCTCCACCCATCGACTAACATAATCCACGGCGAGCAGGATGTACTGAAATCCCTGACTGACAGGAAATGGGCCCATGATGTCTATGCCCCAAGCATCAAAAACATCAGAAATCTATATATATCTTAGGGGCATGGTATCTTTGGAACCAATAGTTCCTCCCATTTTCTGACAATCAGTACAACCTCGAATATACTCTGCAGCATCCTTAAACAATGTGGGCCCCATAGGCCACTCTGTAAAACCTTTGTTGCCGTGCATTTCCCCAAATGATGCCCACCAGATTCTAGTTTGTGACAGTGCTCAAGTACACTGGTGTGTTCCTCCTGAGGAATGCACCTTATCAGATACAATCCGCACCCTCCGAAATAGGTACGGATCCTCCCACTGGTAATAATGAATCTCTGATAGAAATCTGTCTACCATGTACTTCGGCCAATCTTGTGGAACTTTCTTGAAGATAAGATAGTTCATAATATCAGCATACCATGGGAGTGAGTCCACAGACAAAATGGCCTCATCTGGAAAGGTTTCGAAAATAGGAATCATGTTTAGCTCAGAGGTCTTTGTGTCTGTGATACAAGAAAGGTGATCTGCCACAACATTTTCACTCCAGGTTTATCCTCGAATCTCTAAATTAAATTCCTGGAGAAGAAGATCCACATGATAAGGCGTGGTTTGGCATCCTTCTTTGCCTGTAAGTATCGTATGGTAGTGTGATCCGTGTACACAATAACGTGTGAGCCGATGAGGTAAGATCTGAACTTTTCTAGCCCAAACACAACAACTAACATCTCCTTCTCTGTAACTATATAATTCCGATGTGCTTCATCAGAGTCTTGCTAGCATAGTGTATAGCAAATGGTATCCCATCCCTTATCTGTCCTAAAACTGCTCCAACTACAAAATCTGATGCATCCGTCATGCTCTCAAAAGGAAGAGACCAATCAGGTGGCATGTAAGACGGGAACACTCGTACATTTCTTTCATCTGATTGAATGCAATGAGAACTTTCTCATCGACAACAAAATCAGTCTCCGTACATAGAAGCTCAGTCAAAGGTCTGGCGATTTTGCTGAAGTCCTTTATGAATCGCCTATAGAATCCTACGTGTCCCAAAAATGACCTCAACTGCTTCAAATTCTGTGCAGGCTCTAACTTGGAAATCACATTAACTGCTTCAAATTCCCCGGCAACGGCGCCATTTTGTTGTTCGCAATTTTCTCGAGGATCAGAAATTATTGATAAGATTGTCGTTACTATCCCCAAAAAACCCGTGACAAACAAACAAATATTTTTTTATTTTTGCTACTTATTAACATCTATATCAGTCATGGTCGAACTCAGGGAGGCTACAAACCTTGAGGGTTATTCAATTAATCAAAATCAATTAAGAGAAAACAAGAATCTCAAAGGACAACTATCCTAGGTTTTTGTAATTTTTTTATTTTTTTTAAATTTTTTATTTCTATTTTTTGTATTTTCTAATTTTCAAATTTTTAGTGATTTTGATTTTGCATTTTTTTATTTTCAAAAATAGTACAGAGAAATATTCACAATATCAAAAAGTACGCACACCAAATCTTTTTGTAATATTTCAATTTATCAAAAATACTCAGAAAAAACCAGAGAAAATATTTTTTGGTTTTAAAGTTTTTAAATGTTTTTTAGAATTTTTATGGAATTTTCAGATTTTTTTATATTTTTCTAACAATCAGACAGTGAGAAAATGCGAATATGGGGGATAGCCTGGAGTAATTTGCCACTTAAAAATATTTTAAGTACCCAAAATTCCTGGAAATGATTTTTAAGACAAACTACAAATCAATATCTACAATCAGAAACTGAAATCATATTTTTGAATTTTTCTAGAATTTTCTACAATGTTTTTAGATTTTTCATTTTTCGGAATATTTTTAGAGTTTTATAAAATGTTAATGCATAAAAATTGATCAGAAATTAAAAGACAATTAAATAAAACTACTCAATTTTTTTTGAGATTTGGAGTTATTTTCGAATTTTTATGAATTTTCAAATTTCGGGCAAGAAAAAGACACTATTTTTGAATTTTTAAAAATATAAATGGTATTAAATAATGATGAAAAATTTATACAATGATAAAGACTACAGAAGGAACATGTAGAAATTTTCTCAGAATTTTTACAACTATAAAAACATTTATTCCATTCAAAGAGAGCAAACAAATTATTGTTCTGGAAACAGGGACTAAAATGCAATTTGTTTAAAGTTTTTGGGTGAAATAATTAACAGAAATAAAATGCAGGAGGTAAAACGAATTTACCCAGCAAACTTGTGCAATGCGCGTAATGTTCTGGAGGCGGAGACCCTTTTGCTAATTTTACAAACTTCTTGGGACTTTTTCACAATTTCGCCAAAGATTTTTTGTTTAAAATAACCCTTAGGGTTCTTTGTGTGTTGTCTTCATTTCCCACAAGGGGAGCAATGAGGCGCCCTTCATGAAGAGGATAGGGGTGCCGCTACAGGTGGCGGCGCGCGTGGAGGGGCGCGGGTCGGACGGCGTGAAGGCCGCAGCGGATCTAGATCGGCGAGCTGGGTGAATGGGGGCACGGTCAGAACAGATCAGGCGACGATGATGAGTAGGGGGCGCAGGGCAGGTTGCCGCGGACGAGCGTGATGAATCTCAGATTCATCACTCTAAGTCTCATTTATTAAGCTCAAATCCCTCAAAATTAACAACATTTTCTGCATCTATTCTTCATAATTAGCATTCATGCATGTTTTCATAAGAATTGCATTTTATCCATAATTTCTGCACAAAATAAGAAGCCAAAAATCCAAGCCAAAGATGACCAGTAAATAGCCTAATTTCCCGGATTTTTAACTCCTTCATGCTAACTCCGGAATACACAAAACCACCTTCCCTGTGTATATATCACTAACAAGAATAAATGAAAAATACAAAAAAACCCATTAACCATGTTAAGTGGACCAAAAACCCAAACCCTAGTTTCAGGATTTTTCGGACTAAGAGCCCCATATCTTCCCCATCCAGTGTCCGATTTGATCCTGCTCACTTTTGAACTAATTCACATTCAATTATCTCAAAACAAGACCAAGTTCAAGTGAATCGGAGCTCATATGTGAAAGTTGGGGTTTTGGGACTCTTTTGTACATTGTGTATTTCAACAGTTTTTTTTGACCCGTTATTTTTGTACATATTTTTTAATTATTAAAACTTCAAAAAATAGATTTAGGGTCTTTATTTATCTCTGATTTTTCCTTATTTTATCCGGATTTTTATCTTGTTTAAAAAATGATGAAAAAAATACAAAACCCAAAAATCTAGGTATTTTATGTATATGGGATACCCCAAAAATTCACCTCATGCATTTGATCGATTTTGGCTTTGATGTCTTCATGAAAGTTGTAGATCTCATCGAGACGAGCATTTTTTGTGAAGAAACTTTTTCGATCCGAGGTTGTTTACTATTTCGTTTTGATTTTACAAAATCTTTTTTTTCGATTTTTCTGGTGATGACACGTGGCAACCTCTGGGGCCGCCAAGTGTCGGCATTTTTGGGCTTTATTTTTATTCGTTTTTCTTAAAAAATAATTAAAACACCCGCATGTGTGTCGCGCGTGCCTCACAGGCACGTGCTCAGCACGTGCCCACTCTCATCTCACCCCTCGCCACGTGTCGCGTTCTCGGCCGACCGATCTCGACCGATCAGGCAGCCGAGGAGCATCGTCTCCCCGCCCCCCTTATCCGTAACCCCCGCTTTCATCGCAATCGGTCACCGCCTCTCTCCGCAACCACCGCCCCCGTCGTCTCGCAACGACCAAAACTGTCTCCGCGGATCTCACGCACCGCTCCGTGATCTCGACCAACCACCCCCGTGATTCCCGCCAACCATCGCTGGTCCCTTCGCTACCTAAGCCCTATTTAAGAACTCCGACCCCCCTCCCAATCCACATCCACCGATAACCATGTTGTCCTTCGTCAGTGGTGGTGACAACACCACTACGCGTCGTCTTCCTCAGTGAGATCTGGTCTACCCATCGGCCGTCGCAGCGCTCCCGCCAAGCTTACTGCTCTGCTCCGGTTTCAACTCCGTCGAGCCTACGTCTATGAAGATCACCTCCATCTGCTACGCCTCCAACTCCACTGTCCTTCTCCAACACCGCCCGAGCTTCCCTCCGCACAGTAGCTCCCATCGACCTCCAGCTTCTTCACCGACGACCACTGAGCTTCCACCGCTTCCGACCTCAGCTGCTTCGACCATCTTCTTCGACAACGCACCGCCGCAACTACGTCTTCGCCAACATCTACAACATCTCCGATCTACGCCATCTACTTCGACGCCAGCTCCATCATTCACCAGCTCCGCCGACTACGCCAGGCACTTCACGCCACGATGTCCAACACTGCCCGAGCTACTCCACCTCCGTGCCATCGTCTCCAGCCGGGTATCACCGTCGCCCCCTGGCTGTGTGTCGGCCCGACGTCCACCACTCTCAGAGCCTACGACATCGCCGACCTGCGTCGCCGCCACCAGCCCTCTGCCTTCCCTCGCCAGCCGGTTGGGCTGAGCCCCCAGCACATGCAAGGCACGTGCGTGGGGAACGTCAACAAGCAAGAGCTCAGCCCAGGGGTCACGTGCTGCACACATGCCCCTTGGGCAAATTGCAAGGGGACCCCCGATCCTCCTCCTTATTGCACTTCAGCTGCTGCCAACCAGAGGGCACGTGCTGCGTACGTGTCCCTCTGGTAATTTAGTAGTGACACCCCTATATTATAGGTATTTACATTTCCGTCCCCCTGCATTCTTTTTATATTTATTTTATTTAAATATTACATCGGTACCCCTGTGTTCCCATTCTTTTAGACTCTACATGACATTGTTTTATTATTCCAAAAATTGCATAATGTTCCTCACTTAATTCTCTATATTTTGATGTATTGTGGATATTTTTGTGATCAGTGGTTAATTAATATGTAATTATTCTGTGGAAATTTTCATAATTTGCCCAGTCTGCGCTCTTAATTTTGTAGTTGATTAATCATTGCTCTAAAAATTCCCCAAAAATCACATATTGTAGAGTTAATTATGTTGGATATTATGCCCAAAAACATTTGCATTTGCATGCATACATTGCTCTATAAAAATCTTTTTGCATATTTCAGTCTTTAATTTTTTAATAAGTATTAAACCCACATTTTCGAGGTCTAAGATTTTTCTGAGATCCATCACCTAGTGATAGATCTTGGATAATTTTATATCTTGAAAACAAGTAGGTTTAATATTTATTATAATCAAATATTGAAAATCATTTTGTTTGCACTTAAAAATTCATAAAAATTCAGTTTGCACCCAAAAATTCCAAAAAAAATATAATGCATTCATTCATCATGATTTACATTGTGGCCAAGTTTCGCATTTTTCGGACATCATTTGAATGTAATTTGCATTTTTGTCCCGAAAATAGGCTTAAATTGCATCTTGCATCCCTTATTTGCATTAAAAATTCCAAAAAAAGATCGCCTCGAAAACCGTACACGAATCTTGATAGACATAATTCTAGGTTATTCCTTTGCCTCCTTGTGATCGACCTTGGGACTTGCCCAAGTAACATAAACATAAAACCACTCGATTAAAATTGATTAAATATTTGTGGTTATTTCTTGACCGATTCCGATCACTGCCTACAATGAACGTCAAACCATATTTTTGGCACGAAAGATAAACAACTTTTAAAGCCACGACTATCGGAAACGTCAGATGGCGTCGTTGTTGGGGAGGCAAACGACTTAGATTTTTATCTTGAAAATTTTCGTTCGGTTTTTCGCATTCGGGTAGTCTGACCCTGAATTTTTCACTATAAATCCCATTTTATTTCCTACATTTATTTTTAGCATTTATTTCTTTTATTTTTTTTTGATTATTTTCTGAATCACTCTCTTACACAAATCTCTCTATTTTTCTTGCGAGGTACCCGGCGTACGTGGAGCGGTTTTTTCAAGAAACCGAAGCATCTTCACCGACATCCGAAAAGCCGCAATTAATTTAAGATCGAGCCGAGTCGTGAGAGAGCGTAGAGTCTAGGTTTTTAGTTTCTGCAAATTTCTATTTCTATTCATTTATAGCGGTGTCCGTTTGGACTCTCGCGTGTGTAAAAAGACTCTAAACTTTTCTGTGGTGTGCGTGGCATGTTTCACTCTCCGGTGAGGGTGGGGCCCGACTTGAGTGGCGATTAGAATAGACCTGCACATGCGGCTCACAGAGTGTTTATATTTCTGATTGTGCTCGTAGGATCTTAAGCCACACTGCACTATTAATCGAGACACACATAGATCGTTCAACTTAGCCAAATATAACTCAATTCTTCCCCGCTAATAGAACTTTCTATTTAGGTGCGGTTTTTCATTGGCTTGCATTCATTTAGAATAATTTTTCAATTCTGTCTTACATCCCACATGGAAATTGCGAGGATTCACTATAAGTCTTCTAACTGAGCATACATCATTGTTTTCGCGTGCATCGGCTTTTCCCGAACTTCTCCCTCTTGTTTTATCACATAATTCTAAAGGAAATTGGGACTGGACGGTAGACGTGTATTTGTGCTCATTTAAATTCTTCAGTGATCACCTAATAAAAATTTGGGACTGCTAAATATAGCCGATTTCAAAATAACCCATAAAATCAAGAATTTCTGCGGGAGAGTCAGGTAGACGTGTATTTGTGCTCATTTAAATTCTTCAGTGATCACCTAATAAAAATTGGGACTGCTAAATATAGCCGATTTCAAAATAACCCATAAAATCAATAATTTCTGCGGGAGAGCAACCCCGACCTTGTATGTTTCTATTTTTCTTAGTGAGCGAGAGACGACACTTAAGGTTAGAGCCCAAATCCGAAATTTCGGCACCTAACAGCTCGCTAAATTTTTGCCAAGATTGATTTATCACCAACTAAAAATTGAAAAGATAATAGCTGAACTCTTACGGCTTCATTGTGTGAGTTGGTGAACCCAAGGTTTGATTTTGTGTTTGCTTTGGTGTGCGTGAACCGATTTCAAAGATCAATAGCCACACATTTTGATAAAATTTCTCTTGACTATCCCGTGCAATCATCTCTCTTCTTTCTTGATAATGGAACTCTTATCCCAAAATTCTTGCAGATCCAACCCCCCATTCCTTTCAAAAATGACCGAACATCTATTTGAAAATCCATCAGAGCTATATTATGAAAATGAATTTGTCTCGGTTAGGCCCAAATCAACCGAATCTCTCTTTCAATAATCCTCCAACATTTGCGGGAGACTTTCACCCCGCGGATAAATTCAGCCCCCTCATTTAATTCATACTCGAATCATCCGACCACACATGACCATCTACCATCTTGGACTGAACCGCCTGATTCATGGATTCTCGCTAATGAGCCAATTCAAAATCAAAATACCTTTGAGTCTCATGACTGGTCGAGAAACCAAACCCAGATGGAAAGACCCACACTTAATGATCATCAGCGTGGATTGACCATGACAAACCCTCTTCAGACATGATACTCATACAGAGGACTGGACTGACCACATAGAAACACATAAACCCTGTATGACGACTCCACAATATCAAGGTCTGACCAATCCTGATCAAAGGATTGAACTCTACATAGACCAACTACACATGCTTGGACCATATGAGCGGCCTCCTTCCATAATTTTGACGAGAAATTTTCAAAAAATAATGATCAGATGCTGGATATTTCAAGAAACTCTCCTCTCAGCACATACGAAAAAATGGAAGATGAAATTATTGAACACACACCAACTGCTCCCATGATTGATCATGAACAGAATTTTGAGGATGATATTTCGAGGATAAATAAGAGATTCAATTCAATAGAGGATAGATTTCCAAAATTTACCGACCGATTAATTTCACTCTATGGGATCTCGGACATAAAAATGAATGAGGAAATGATTAGATCTCATTTGAAAATTTTGAGGATGTTCAAAAACCTAGGGATGATTCTGTGAACGCCCCTTATACTTATTATTCCCCTAGACATGACTTTGCATCTTACCCCTTATCAGAGCATCAAAGCCTTACTCATCGATGAAAGAAACCACATTACCACATCACACACAAAATACCAAAAAATCGGAATATTCAGAAAATCAAGAAAAAAATCAAAAATCTCGAAAAATACATAAAAATTGAAACTAAAGAAGATCTGAAGAATTTGGATCATGCTGTACGGGAAGCACTAGAAAAGAAATTGATTTTTGAACTTCCGTTTCTACAGGTCATTGAACACTTCCGCGATCTTAAAAGATTTATAATGGACAAATTAACTAAGAAAAAGTCGGGCAAGATTAGAACAAAGATCGAAAGACATATTTTGCCAATGGACTCCTCCTTAGTGTTGAGGAGAAAAACCAAGAGCCGCATAGTGAAGCGGTTGCCCAGATTTGACTGTGAAATCAAAGACGCAATTTTTAACCCATGCTAGGATTGATGACGATTCACTGATCAATATCCTCCCCGACCTCTGTATTTCACGAACTCAAATTCGGACCGATTCGGAAGATATGAGAGATTGTTTAATTGGCGGACCGATCTATAAAGCGGCCGAGAGGAATCATTTCTGTCATCATGAAATTCCAAGATGCTCCGCTCAAAGTAGAATTCACGATCTTTGATATTGAGCATCAAGGAGAATTCACCCAGTCTCCAATCATTCTCAGAAAGCCATTCTTGGCATTGGCCAAGGAAATTATTGATTGTGAGACTCGGGAAATCAATTTCACAGCATTGGAAGCATTTAGATCTGACCCTGTCTTTGAGGAACCACGATCTTCTGAGGAAACCCACGATGTCCCCGACAGCCGCAACATGAAGCGGTAGAAGAGCTCTACCCCGATGCTACACCTGAGATAACGGTTGTTGATGAGATTATTGGTTTAGAGACTCTCCTCAGTATTTCAATTCCTGCAGATCTCAAACTAGACAAATCCTTCTACTATGATCTGAGACATATGCATGGTCGCACCCTGGAGCACATTCTCTGAATACCTGGACCAAATCATCCCAAATCGAGAGTGCACCAACATTCAGAAGACCAAGAACAAACAAAAACCCAAGTAAGGAAAATTCCAATGGCCTATTCATCTGGATACTCAAGGCAAACCAACACCTTCACGAAACAAGAAAAAGAGAGTTACCTTTGACCCTTCGGAAGAGGAATCAGCTGATGATCCCTCATCAGGTTCGGAAAAGGTAGTCTACATGAGTGAAGTCTGTTCGGCAGCTCTAAAGCCATATCTTCGCAAGGATCAAAATTCAATTCTCGTTGGACAACTCCCGTTCCTAACTACTATTCATCCAAAGCTGATGCACCTGCCCTGTTCAAATACACTAGAATTATTTCTTATGAGCTGACTGAGACCGGTGCTTCCGAGTATTCATCCGAGGACAATCCACTTGATCCCAAGAAGGAACGAATTCTGAGAAAACAATTTAAGAAACAAAAAGACCAGAATATTTGGAGTGTATCCACTTTCAAATACTATTCCTCTGAGGATAACTCTGATGATGGATATCTTTCATCTGACTCAAACACTTCATCTATTATCCATCATGATTTTTCTGAGGATGACACTGATCATAGTTGGAAATCATATGCTTCATCTCCGTCCCGTTATTCTGATCTCCCATCACAGGCTCAAAAGAAGATCAGCCGAAAACCGCCGTAATAATCGGCTACCCACCCTCCCTCCTGACCACATCGGTCTCCTTGTACAGCTTCTTCCTTCTACTTAGGCCAAGGCTTAAGTAAAGGGGGGAACCGATGCCATCTATACATACCATCTTCTCCTATCTCCCGATCTCTCCATTTCTACCCTTCTTCCATACGTATGCTAACCAGAGACTAAGTATAGGGGAACAGACATCCACCTGTATATACTCTCCTCATTCACATATCCCGACCGCTTCATTTTTTCTTTTCATTTTTTTCTCTTCACTCCCTTACGCTTAGCTTGAGCTATGTCTTCTTTCCGCTTCTTGTGCTCTGTGGACACAGCACTCGCTAAGTATGGGAGGGTCTGTGTATATACTTCATATATATTTACCCATATCTCGTACTTTCATGTAAGTCTATACGTATTTACAGGGTGGGTAATCTTTCAAAAAAAAGAAAAAAAGAAATAAAGAAAAAAAGAGTTTTTTCTACTAACACTAACCTTGCCAAAAATTTTTGAAAAAAATGGCTTCTTATTTCATTTTTGCATAAAAAAAATCAAATCAAAAAATCACAAAAAATGTGTCTGCATCTCACACACTAGCACTTCATCCAACATCGAATTCATTTGCATCTATGAAAAGTCATTGGGTTCTGAACCGAGTTATGATCCGAAACCGAGAGTGGTCTGGACTTGACCTTAATCCACCTAATTTTTAGAGGAACTTCACCGAGAAATAGGATTCTAAGAGCTTCAGGGTCTTTTGACTTAATTCTTTAAGTTCCACATGACAATGTACATCGTTTGACTCTTAGTGTCTAACCTGGTCTCTTCATTCTGGGTACAACTCTGGAATAGGGAATTAATTTGTACTCTCGCACTATGCACTTAGCTCAACTCAGATGGGATGTTGGAAGATTATGTGAGTCTCTTTTCTGGGTAACGTAGAAATCTAAAGACTGGAGTTCGTGTTGAAATAAAGCTTCAGAAAAGGGATGGACGACTAGGCACAATTTTTTCTAAGACCCAAAAAATGTACGGAACAAAAAGATTTTATATCCGTAGGGGCACAACAAGATCCAAGCAGAACCACCAAAAAATTCCAAATACAAAGAAGCAACTACCAAATAAAATCCGACCAAAAAGGTCCAAGCTTCAAGAAAACCTGTAGATCTTGGTGGAGACTCGGCTACACTGGCCATCTTCACAAGGAGAGGTGACTACAATGGCCACCGTCCAGTTCTTTTCCCCTTCTTCTAACTTCTCCCTCAATTCGATTGTGAACACAGCGCGGCAGACCTTAGAAGGAAATACCTGACTCCCCGAGGACGAGTTACTAGAGAGGAGATGAGCTTGGGTAATCCGGCATTCTGGATGGGAAGAGCTAAAACCCTTCACACACATGAGTCGATTGTTCAATATTCATAGGGTATACTTTCGGAAGAGGATTGATCAAGATGACTTTTGAGCCAAAACTGTGACAATGATGGTAGAACTTGAGGGTTGTTGATTTTAAAATTCTAAGTCTCACAGAAGTTCCACCACACTATTAATCTAAAGGTCAAGTCTAGTTTCATTTTTCACCTTCAGCTCATGGTCTTGGTATGGAACCCAATCTCATTTCACTTCATGGCAACTCTTTTTGATGCTCAGGGACGAGCATGGTTTAAGTATAGGGGATGATGAATCTCGGATTCATCACTCTAAGTCTCATTTATTAAGCTCAAATCCCTCAAAATCAACAGCATTTCTACATCTATTCTGCATAATTAGCATTCATGCATGTTTTCATAAGAATTGCATTTTATCCATAATTTCTGCACAAAATAAGAAGCCAAAAATCCAAGCCAAAGTTGACCTGTAAATAGCCTAATTTCCTGGATTTTTAACTCCTTCATGCTAACTCCGAATGACACAAAACCACCTCCATTGTGTACATATCACTAACAAGAATAAGTGAAAAATACAAAAAAAATCACTAACCCTGTTAAGTGGACCAAAAACCCAAACCCTAGTTTCAGGATTTTCGGACTAAAAGCCCCATATCTTCCTCATCCAGTGTCTGATTTGATCCTACTCACTTTTGAACTAATGCACATTCAATTATCTTCAAAACAAGACCAAGTTCAAGTGAATCTGAGCTCATATGTGAAAGTTGGGTTTTGGGACTCTTTTGTACATTGTGTATTTTAGTGGTTTTTTTGACCTGTTATTTTTGTACATATTTTCTTAATTAAAAAAATCCAAAAAAATTAGATTTAGGTGTCTTTATTTATCTTTGATTTTTCCTTATTTTATCCGGATTTTTATCTTGTTTAAAAAATGATAAAAAAATACAAAACCAAAAATCTAGCCATTCCATGTATATGGGATACCCCAAAAATTCTCTTCATGCATTTGATCGATTTTGGTTTGATGTCTTCATGAAAGTTGTAGATCTCATTGAGATGAGCATTTTTTGTGAAGAAACGTTTTCGATCCGAGGTCATTTACTATTTCTTTATGATTTTTACAAAATCTATTTTTTTTCGATTTTTTTGGTGATGACACGTGGTAGCCTCTGGGGCCGCCACGTGTCAGCGTTTTTTGGGCTTTATTTTATTCATTTTTCTTTAAAAAAATTAATTAAAGCACCTGCACGTGCGTTGCACGTGCCTCACAGGCACGTGCTCCGCACGTGCCCACTCTAAGCTCACCCCTCGCCATGTGTCGCGTTCTCGACCGACCGATCTCGACCGATCGGGCGGCCGAGGAGCGTCATCTCCCGCGCCCCCTTCTCCGTAACCCCGCTTTCGTTGCAACCGGCAGCCGCCTCTCTCCGCAACCGCCGCCCTCGTCGTCTCGCAACGGCCAAAACCGCCTCTGCGGATCTCGCGTGCTGCCCCGTGATCTCCGCCAACCACCCCTGCGAGTCCCGCCAACCATCGCCGGTCCCTTCGCTACCTAAGACCTATTTAAGAACTCTGACCCCCCTCCCGATCCCTCATCAACCGATAACCATGTTGGACTTCGCCAGTGGTGGTGACAACACCACTACGCGTCGTCTTCCTCGGTGAGATCCGGTCTACCCATCGGTCGTCGCAGCGCCCCCACCATGCTTACTGCTCTTCTCCGGTTTCAACTCCGTCGAGCCTATGTCTACGATGATCACCTCCATCTGGTACGCCTCCAACTTCGTCGTACTTCTTCAACACCGCCCGAGCTCCCCTTCGCCCAGGAGCTCCCACCGACCTCCATCTTCTTCACCGACGACCACTGAGCTTCCACCGCTTCCCGACCTCAGCTGCTCTGACCATCTTCTTCGACAACGCACCACCGCAAGCTACGTCTTTGCCAACTTCTACAACATCTCCGACCTACGCCATCTACTTCGACTCTAGCTCCATCATTCACCAGCTCCGCCGACTACGCAGGCACTTCACGCCACGACGTCCAACACCGCCCAAGCTACTCCACCTCCGCGCCTTCTTCTCCAGCCGGGTCTCCACCATCGCCCCCTGGCCGTGTGTCGGCCCGACATCCACCGCTCTCGAGCCTACGACGTCGCCGACCTGCGTCGCCTCCACCATCCCTCCGCCTTCCCTCGCCGGTCAGTTGGGTCGAGACCCCAGCACGTACTAGGCACGTGCATGGGGACGTCAACAAGCAAGAGCTCATCCCAGGGTTCACGTGTTGTGCACGTGCCCCTTCGGCAAATTGCAAGGGGTCCTTCGGTACTCCTCCTTATTGCACTTCAGCCGCCGCAACCAGAGGGCACGTGCTGCGCACGTGTCCCTCTGGTAATTTTGCAGTGACACCCCTATATTATAGGTATTTTCATTTCCGTCACCCTGCATTCTTTTTATATTTATTTTATTTAAATATTGAATCAGTACCCTGTGTTCCCCATTACTTTTAGACCTCTATATGATATTGTTTTATTATTCCAAAAATTGCATAATGTTCCTCACTTAATTCTCTACATTTTGATATATTGTGGTATTTTTGTGATCAATGGTTAATTAATAATTAATTATTCTGTGGAAATTTTCATATTTTGCGTCTGTGCTCTTAATTTTGTAGTTGATTAATCATTGCTCTACAATTCCCCAAAAATCACATATTGTAGAGTTAATTGTACTGGATATTATGCCCAAAAAGATTTGCATTTGCATGCATACATTGCTCTATAAAAATCTTTTTGCATATTTTAGTCTTTAATTTTTAATAGGTATTAAACCCTACATTTTTGAGGTCTAGGATTTTTCTGAGATCCATCACCAAGTGATAGATCTTAGATAATTTTATATCTTGAATACAAGTAGGTTTATTATTTATTATAATAATTATTGAAAATCATTTTGTTTGCACTTAAAAATTCATAAAAATTCATATTGCATCAAAAAATTCCAAAAAAATTAAAATACATTCATTTCATCATATTTTGCATTGTGGCCAAGTTTCGTATTTTTCGGAAATTGTTTGATCGTAATGTACATTTTAGTCCCTAAAATAGGTTGAAATTGCATCTCGTATCCCTTATTTGCATTAAAAATTCCAAAAATAGACCGCCTTGAAAACTGTGCACGAATATTGATAGACATAACTCTAGGTTGTTCCTTTGCCTCCTTGTGATCGACCTTGGGACTTGCCCAAGTAAAATAAATATAAAACCAATTGATTAAAAATTGAATAATATTTGTGGTTATTTCTTGACCGATTCCGATCATTGCCGCAACAGAGGGTCACGTGGTGGAGAATGGGGGATGGGTGGAGCGCCGCCTAGGCGGAGGACGGTGGCGTGGCCATGGCCTGCGGCGGACGTGACGCGCGTGGTGCGGCGCTGGTCGTTGCGGAGGGGACGCCTGCGATGAGGGATGAGGCGACGCGGGCCGCTAAGAGGCGTTGGTTGTGCTGCAGAATTTTTTTTATTTTTTTGTTTTATTTTTTAAATATTTTTTATGTGTAATTTTATTTCTTTTGTAAATAGTGAATGAAAATAGTAATAAAGAAAAACTTTTTTTGTAAATCTGAAATATTGAAAAAACAGAAAATGAGGAATGTTTTTTTTTATTTTTTATGTTTATCTTTCTCTTGTTGTTTTCTTTTTAATGGTCATGTAAAACAAACGTTAGAAATAAAGAAAATAAATGGTTTTTTATATTATTTTTTATTATTGTTTATTTATTTACAACTCGGAAAAATGAACGAGGATCCGGCAGAAATGAGAGATTCTAATCCGATCTTTGGCCATTGTACGTGGCTGGAGTTGAGAGATCATGAATGATAGAAATCCAATGCGGGGAGATCAAGAACGCGAGATGAAAAATAGAGTCGAAGCGGATCAAAATCGTGATGAATTTTTTTTAAAGATCTAGAGAAATAAAATAGCGATGGAATTAAAATGCGACAAATGAAACTAAGATTAACTTAAGATAAAAAAATAATAATGAGAAAAATGATGGATCTCACCTTAGGAGCGGAAATGGACCGTGATCGCCTCAACGAAGGCCGACTAGCTATCACTGGACGGCTCGGAGGCTAGGCACTTTTCTCGACAAAATTTTCTCTCAGAGATCAGGCTCCTCTCTCTAAAGATTGATCAAGTTGGAATGAGGTAGAAGGAGCCATATAAATAGAAAAGATAGAGATGAGATTTGAATTTTTGAATTTTTGAATTTTTGGTGGAAGAGATAAGAGAGATGAAATTTGAAATGAGATAAAGTAAAAAGAGATAAAAATATTTACAAAATTATTTAATTTTTTGAATTTATGTTATGTTATTTTTTTTGAAATAAAAAAAGTTATTTTTTTATTTTTTTATGGTGGCTAATTGAGAATAGCAACTATATACACATACTATATACATATATGACATTATATAAAGGGTAAACGAGGAAATTGGCTTTTTATTTTAAAAAAATTAATTTCATTTTTTGTTTTTATTTTTATTTTAAATAATTAGTAAGAATAATTTACAAATATATACAAATACAATATTTACAAAATACATGGGAAATTGCACAAACAACCCCGGAAAATCAACTTTTTACTCGTAACTCCAAAAATTATGAAATCACAGCCATTTTAAAGATAATTTAATTTACAATATAATGGAAGTAAGATGGTTCAATTTGAGTTCATATGGAGCCAGAATTGGTCTTTCAATTAGTCCTTAGTGGCTTTTTCCAAGTGTGGTTACTTTTATTCTATACATGATTTAATTGTGCAATTATTTTTATTAATTAGAACATATTTTTATTTACAACTTTGATTTTGAATGTTATTTGATTTGAGGTCAATTAATACATAAATAAATTAGTGTCACTTTTATACAAATATACATAAAATAGGTGAGAAGTATTTACAACAACACACACACATACATGTTTTTGGATTTTCTACTTAAGGACCCTATCTCCCTCTACTTTATTCCTAGTCGATCAGGTCAAGTCTCGACCTTCTCTTGGGGTTTGTGTCAGCCTGTATACAGTCTTCCTTTTCTTTTCTTTATTTTTCCTTTCTTCATTCATTTATTTATTTTAGGTTAAAATTAGTAAGAAGTGTACAATATTTACACACAGATGCAAGTTAGTAAGAATATGGAGTTAGTGTTATATGCAGGTGTTTTATAAGGGATTTTAAGCTAAAATAAATGAATAAAGATGACGAATCGCAGATTCATCATAGTCTCGTCAAGGTCATGGTTCTCAGGGTCAGCTAGGATAGGTGTGGTCACATCAGGTGCAGGTCTCTGATCGGTCATGGGTGCAGTGATGATCACTTCGCCTTTGTCAACAGCACGGAAGTGAATCTCTCCTGATCCATAGTCAATAATGACCCTCACAGAGGTGAGGAATGGTCGTCTCCGGATGATTGGAGAGTGCTCCTCTATGGAGGTCTCCATAGGCAATTTGACAAAATCAACATTATAGCTCATGACCTGAATCGATATGACGGTGCTTTCAAGGATACCCTTCGTCCTCTTGATATATCTACTGGCAAACTGAACGATTATCCTGGTTTTCTTAAGAGTTCATAAGTGAAGAGACTGTACCAACGAGAAAGGTAATATGCTAATAGAAGCACCGCTGTCAAGGACAGTGTGATCACAGGTGAAGTCAGAAATGGTGCAGCTAATGAAAGGGGCAGTGATTAATAGGCGATTCGTCATCTTTATTCATTTATTTTAGCTTAAAATCCCTTATAAAACACCTTTATATAACATTAACTCCATATTCTTACTAACTTGGATATGTATTTACATATTGTACACTTCTTACCATTTTAACCTAAAATAAATAAAGAAAGAAAGAAAGGAGAAATAAAGAAAAGAAAATTAAAAAAGGAAGATTGTATATATGTAATAGATACAGGCTGACCTGAAACCCGAGAGAAGGTCAAGACTTGACCTGATCGACCAGGAATAAAGTAGGGTGAGATAGGATCTTTATTCAGAAAATCCAAAAAAAATGCGTGTTTTATATATTTATATACTTCACTATTTTATTTGTACATAAATTGACCTCAAATCAAATAATTTTCAAAACAAAACTTGTAAATAAAATGTTTCCTAATTAATAAAAATAATTGCACAATTAAATCATGTATATAATAAAAGCAACCACACTTGGAAAAAGCCACAGAGCAATAATTGAAAGACCAATTCCGTCTCCATATGAACTCAAATTGAACCAAACTCACTTCCATTGTATTCTAAATTAAATTATCTTTAAAGTGGCTGTGATTTCATAAATGTTGGAGTTACAGGTGAAAAGTTGGTTTTCTAGGGTGGTTTTTTTAATTTTCCCATGTATTTGTACATATTTTATTATGTAACTATTTATAAATATATTTACTAATTATTTAAAATAAAAATAAAAATAAAAATTTTTAAAACAAAAAAGCTAATTTCCTTATTTAACTATGCATATAATGTACCAAATGTATATAATATATGTATATAGTTGCTTTTCTTAATTAACCACCATAAAAAATAAAAAAAATAACATTTTTATTCAAATAAATAAAATGACGATAATTCAACAAAATAGTTAATTTTTACTATATCTCATTTCAATTTTTATCTCTCTTATCTCTTCAACCAAAAATTCAAAAATTGAAATTCCATTCTCCATTATCTTTTCTATTTATATGTCTCCTTCTCCATCATTCCAACTTGATCAATCTTTGGTGAGAGGAGCTCGATCTCCGAGAGTCATCTTGTCGCAGAAGGGTGCCTAGCCTCTGAGCCGTCCGGTGATAGCGTGTCGGCCTTCGTCGAGGTAATCAATGTCTTTTCCTCTCCTAAGGTGAGATGCATCATTCTTTTCTTATTTTTATCCTAGATTAACCTTAGTTTATTTCTTCGCAACTTTATTTCACCATCATTTTTTTATTTAGATCTTAAAATCCATCATGATTTGATCACCACCAAATGATGTTTTCATCTCATTTTCTCGATCTCTCTGCGTTCGTTTCTACCTCGCACGATCTCTCACCTCCGACCATGCACGGTGGTCGGAGATCCGGTTCTATCCACCACTCCCCTTGGACCACAATCATCCACATCTCCGTTTTGATTTTTGGGATCGAGTCATCATGCTCGCATCCTAATTTGTCTATAAATAAAAAGAAAAAAATAAAAAAGTGCTTTCCTTCTCTCTAATATGAATTTGTAGGATCACCTAAAAAATAAAAAGAATAAAAAAATAAAAAAACATTTTTTCTCTGTTTTTAATTTCTCTATTTCGGTTTTATAAAAAATTAAAAAATTCCTTTCTCTATTTCAGCCTTTACAATTAAAAATAAAAAATAATAAAAAAATCCACGCGGGACAGTCGCTTTCGTCACTGCCCCTCGACAGCCTCGCTAGACCACCGCCCGTCGTCAGCAGTCTCCACCAACGCGACCCCGACCTCCGTCGACCGCCCGTAATAGCCACTGGCCGCCAACGTGAGCCACGTCTCCGCCTGGAGGAGCGTCTAGTCACCAGGACACCCAAACTGCCCGAAGTCCGCCCGCACGCCCTCGCGCTGGCCGCTTGCGCGCCCTTGTTGAAGTCCGTCGTCAATCGCGGCCATCATCATCGCATGCATAGCATCGCGCGGTCCATCGCACGATCTCCACTAGCCGTGGTGGCTCCCCTGCCGACTGTTAAAGCAGTCGAAACACCGCCCAGGCCACGGCGCTCTCCCTCCGCCTACTCCTGGATAGGAGCTGGTCGCCCAGGCCGTCGTCACCCTCCTCTACATGGCGCACCACACGCGAGCCCCATCACCTCCCGGAGTCCGCGTATCAACGTCATCTGGGAACACACTCGCCGCCACCGTCCTTCCAAGCCGCCCGTGGAAGACCATCGCCGCCTCAAATGTGGGAGAAGACAACAGAGATGATGCCCATTTTTGCAATCCTCTGGTTGAAGGAATGAAGGAACGCACAGTAACCCTAGTTCTGGATTAAAAAATTGGGTAAATTACACAAAAGCCCTTCAGAGTTCTTGAATTTACGCAGAGGCCCCGCCAACTCCTCAAGCATGTGCTACGCACATTATTCCTGGGTAAATTGCACATTTACCTGTCTATTTTATTATATTTTATTTATTTAAGGCAAAAGCAAGAACTATTTACATTTTAGTTCATGTCTTTCCATAACTTTATTTTGCTAGCTTTTCTTATTGTAATAAATGCTTTCTTTGGTCAATAGATCTCCCAAAAATCGTGATATGATCCTGATGTGCTTATCTTTTTAGCATAAATTTTTCATTGCATTTTGTCATCATTTAATATTATTTAAAAATAAAAAACAATGTCTTTTTTCTCTTCCTGAAATTCTAATATTCATAATAATTTGAATATTATTCCAAAAAGAATAAATTAACTTTATTTTACTGCCTTTTAATTTCAGTGCAAATTCCGAGCATTAACTCTTTATAAAACCCCAAAAAATGAAAAACAGAAAAAATCTTATAAAAATCATTGAAAAATCTACAAAAAATCCAAAAATCATGATTTTAGTTCATGTTTGTAGATATTTGCTTCTATTTCATTATAAAAATAATCTACAAGAGTTTTGGGCACTTAAAATATTTTTAAGTTGCAAATTACTCCATGTTGTGCATTGTTTCTCATTTTTGTCACTGTTTGATTTTTTAATATTACAAAAACAACTGAAAATGCTACAAAAATTCCCAAAAACATTTCAAAATCTTCAAAACTCGAAAATTTTTTCTTGATTTTTTGATCAATTTTTATATAACTGAAAAATACAAAAAGAGTTTAGTGTGCCTAGTTCTTATTTTGTGCATATTGTTCTTTATTTGAAAAAATAGAAAAAATAGAAAGAAAAAAATTAAAAAATTAAAAAGAGATAAATTCCACAAAAACCAAGGATAGTTTGCCTTTGAGATTCCTGCTTTTTCTTTTCATTGATTTTTTTTATTAATTGAATAACCCTCGGGAATTGCAGCCTCCCTGAGTTCGATCCTGTCCGCTATACAGGTAAATAAGTAGCAAAAAATTCTCTTGCTCCACAATTATTTTCTGTAATTATTTTGCAGCGAGAGAAGAACAAAAATTGTTTGTCTGCCACAGGATTTTTGGCGATAGCAACGACACTCATATCATCCATTAACTAATCTTCGAAGAGCCCGTGCCAATAAAATGGTGCCTTTGCCGGGAGGCACGGCGAGGGTAGTTAGGTTTCTCTTTTGACCTGCTATTCTTGATTGTATATATTTGTTTATATTTTTCCACATTCACTCCATTGTTCATATCCACTGGATTCATTTCATTATTTGTGCTCATATTTTTATAATTGTGTTTTTACACATTCTCTCTTTCTTTTTCTTGCGAGGGCTCGTGGAGCGAAGGAGGCGATCCTAGGAGAGCTGAAGCACCCAAGCGAAGCGGAGGCAGCTTGATTCTTCACCGAGTCGCAGGAGAGCATGGGAGCAAGAGAAGAAGAGTTGAAAGAGACCAAAAAAGGATTTATTCATTTATTTATTCTAGCATTTGAACTCTCGTAAATGGACATTCACTTGTTGCGGGGTCTGTTTTGCCAAGTGCCGGTGCACTTGGTGGACCTCACCGGTTTTGTTTTCATCGATTTTATTTTTCATTATTTCACGTGGATTTTGTGAGCTACCTATTGATTGCTTTAATTAATTTGCTTGAGCTAGGTAATTAATTAGGTCCAAACACCCTAAATAAGAATTTTTGTACCTATAGAGTAGAGTGTAACTTGGACTTAGTCAAATTAACTTGTTCTTGCCCATTAATAGAAGCTATCATCTAGGATGGTTCACTTGCATCATATAGGTTAGTTTATTTTTCTTTATTTCAATTCTGCATGGATCACTTGCTTGTAGAGTGTTGGCGACATGGTACACATCTCTAACCCTTGCATGCTTCATTATTTTTAATCGCACATTGACATTTCCGATCTCCTCCCTTGTTTTCACTCACATAAGTTAAAAAGAAAATTGGACACTCGGTAGGCGATTCTTTGAAAATACTTTAACCAAGTGACAACTGCCTAAAATACGTGACCGCTAAAGAAAACTCTACCCTAAAATAAACACAAGGAAAAATCATTATTTTGGGGGAGAGTAACCCCCTCATTGTTTGGTTTGCTTGAGTGAGAGAGCGACCCGCACACTAGGATAGAACCACGCCCGAACTCTTTTCAGACTACTATCTTGGGTTAGTCGTTCTCCAGTGAGGATCTCTCTAGTAGCCGGTAAAGCGGCCCGCGACGTCCTTAATAGATTGAATTGATCGGGTAGCCGGTAAATGGTCCGCAATTCATACTAGCTGGGAAGATCTAATTTTGGGATTAGTCCAGTCTCCTAAGAGCATTGGGTTCCTAACAGCTCGTTTTAACTGCTTTGATAGATTGTATTCTCACTAAACTCTAAAATTGACAAGATAATTGATCGAACCTTCACGGTCTTCACATTGATTTGAGTTGGTGAACTGGGGGTTTATATTGTGTTTGCTTGCTAATGGTAAAGATCCTTTTATGTGCAATTTGCGCCTTCATTCACTTTCACTCTTGCATTGACCTTCGTGTTCTCACATCCTGCCTATTGATTTCGAAGATATCAGACCGGAGTATTTCTCGTTCAGACTCTGCGAACTCATTCTACACCCCGAGCCGTTCACCTTCTATTCGGGGAGACTCACTTCCCGCATATTCCACTTTCTCCACTTCACCCTTCACAATATACATCAATCCATTATTTGAGATTGGCTTTAATCTTGAGTTAATATCTGAGACTCCATCAATTCTGAGCACTAATCGAGTATCATGCACATTTTAGAGTCAGACACCGAACAGTTGATGCCACCAAAGGGAAAGGGAACCATGTTGGAGCAGAGCGAATCAACAGCACCATGTTAGCCTCCATCTAGTCAATTCAAGCCCAGAGAACAGAGCAGGCTAATTTTCAGACCACATTGAGAGATATGATTCTCGAGCTGAGACAAGAAAGAGAAGATAGGAGAGAGGGGGATGACAGAAACCCTAGAGGTGGGAATGGGGGAGAAGAACCTCATGTAGAACCTGTGGCTAAGCCTACACTAAAGGATGCTTATAATCTAGGGGAAGGACAGACAAATTTTTGGATACAAATTCCTGCAGTTCATGGGTATTTTGAGCTTAAGCCTACTATTTTACCTCTTCTCCCAATATTCCATGGAAATATTAATGAAGAACCATATATACACCTCCAGCAGTTCGATCGCATTTGTGGAACAGTACACTACCCAAAAATCCCATTAGAGGTTGTGCAGATGACCGCCTTTCCATTCAGTCTAATGGACAAAGCTTTGTATTGCTAAATCACTTGGGGAAAGTCGTCACTACTTGGGAAGAGTTGAGGTCCACATTTCAGAACAAGTATTATCCATTTGGACGACTCAACCAAATGCGATCCTTGATTGCTAATTTCTCCCAGATGCCCCAAGAGCCTATTCACGAGGCGTGGGAAAGATTCAAAGATCTGACGGAGAAATGCCCCCATCATGATATTCCAACGACTAGCCTTATACAAAATTTATTTGGGGGTTTAGGCATTGAGAATCAGAAGGTGGTAGATGCCACTTGTGGGGGGAGCCAGTTCAACAAGGATGAGGATGTCCTTTATCAAATTTTTGAGGAGATGGCGGAAAGTTCAGCCGTCTTTCTTCTTCACGTGCTTTTCAGAAGCACCCCGTCATCGCCCCTACAGTACCCCATAAGGATGTCAATCTGACGACAACATAAGAAGTGGATAAGGTGGTTAGCACTAACCTGGCCATCATTGGAAACCACCTATCCAAAGTGGACATTATTGAAAAGAGATCCAAGGAGCTTGATAAGATTCATGTGATCGAGTAGAGGACAAAGAACCTGGATAATATGGATGAGATAACAAAGCACCTTGAGCTTCTTATGAATACGATCAGTGCAGTCCACAGTACGAGTGCAGCAGCGAATACCTCTACTAGGGAGCAGACTTCTTCCACCCAGCAAAGTAGCGGAGGACCATCCACAATTCAACATGTCTACTACGTGCAGACACCTAATTAGTTTCAGCAGCATTCACATCAGATAGTTTTGTATCAACAGGAAGAAGCCTACATTCCTGGGCAGCAGTCTCCACATCAACCTGGTATTCAGGAGGTGAACGGTATCCGGTTCAACCGTGAGCGAAACCAACCCCATCCGTCAGGCAAGGCCAGTTGGGTTGACAGCAGGGTCAGAGACCCGCCCACCAGTTTCAGGGATGCAGACAACAACAGTACAACACCAGCAGTTCAAGCATCATTTTTCAGTCTCCACCATAGTTCCAAAATTGGAGACAAGGCCAGCCACAACGAGAGTCCATGTATTTCCCTCATGCTAACCAGCAGCATATTGCATATTATGGACAATATTCTCCCCCTCCTCCTCCTCATTATCAGAATCTGTATGGGTACCAACAGGCTCCGTACTATCAACCTCGGCAACAGCTAGTCAATGAGCAACCTGAGGACCCTTCAGTCAATCCAGCACTGGACCAGCTTGCATTACTCGTGAAGAACATGAATAAACTGACTCAGCGGATCGACGACCTGACCACCACCAAGACACTAATTCCAGCACAGGTCGAAGCCAACCCCAAACATAAGGAGCAGGTAGCCATTATCCCACCCACCCCTGAGACAGGTATGTCCCTTGATTTTACATGTTTATCTGATGCCATTTATCTCAGGAGTGGTGGGAGATTGTAGCTCCCTACGCAGCAGTTGGGGTTGGGAGATCAATCTACTGAGAGAGCATTATCTTCTACGTCATCTCCTTCACCAGCAGTCGAGAGGCCCAGTGTAGCAGCACCCAAGTTTAGAGTTTTACCGCCTTCACCACCACCTTCACCAGGCAGATGTAGATCACCATCGACAAGGGAGAATATACCAGTCGCAGATTCTTCCTCTTCACTAGCAGCAACATCCCGTTCTGTTTTAGATTCTGTTTTTCCATCACCTAATTTGGATAACATTGTACAGACTGATTCCGGTTGTCCTCTTGTACATGAGAATTCTACTTTGAATAATGGAAATGGACATTTGCATGTTTATTCTGATTCTGTGCCATTTCCTACTTCTCTCAAAGCTAAAAAAATCAAAAATTATAAACAGCACTATCTAATCCTGGAGTGGTTGACATCTTACAGAACATCTTTTTAAAGATGCCACTCCTTAAGGCCATGGAATACATGCTTACAGTAAAAAAGTGAATGAAAGAGACATGTACCCAAAAGCGTCAACCAAGAAAGAACAGGCGGAAGGAAACATGGAAACACATCTTGACCATGGCCACAGTTCATGCCATCAGTATCCTTCCACCTAAAAAGAAAGACAAGGGAGCACCTCACATCCGTTGCCATATCTTTGATCAAGAATTTGATCGTACTGTTCTCGATAGCGGTTCCTCCATTAATCTCATGCCTTCCTCTTTACTAACTGAATTTTAGTTAGGGCCTCTTAAACCAACCAGAATGATCCTTCAGTTTGTTGATAGATCGATTAAGAGGCGAAGAGGCATTTTAGAGGATGTTATTGTAATGGTGCAGGGAATGAAATTTCTTATTGATTTTGTTGTCATGGATATGGACACACCTGCAACGTTACTCCATACCCCAATCATACTAGGTCGACATTCATCCGAACGGCCGAAGCAACATTTGATTATGGTACTGGAGAGATCATATTTCACTCTCACAGTTACAAGGTAAATATTTAGACGATCTCTGATCCCAGACAATCACCGTCACTAGAAGCATATGATATAATGAAAGTTATATCAGATCCAGATGACTGTGATTTTCTTGCTAAATTCAAAGAGACGGATATTTTCACTGATTTTATAGATACCCAAGAGTTCCTTTCCCAAAAGGACTCTCTGGAAAGACAGTCGACATGAATTCCCTTGGTGGTGCAATTAAGATAGTTACCGATGAGCAGTTTGAGCAGAGTTCTGAGGTCCAGAAATCTGAGTCATTCGTTGAGTTTCCTGATTTATGCACAGATGAGAGACATCTTTCTGAGATTATTGCTGAGATATCTGAGCCGTTCACTGATAGGAATATTGAACATCCTGATGAGCCCTTCCTTTTTGAGAAGAGATCATTCATTGCAAATCTATCAGATATTCTATTTGCCGAGCCGTCAGTAGCCAAGGTGGACAATCCACGGAGTGTAGATCACATACCACGTACCAGTACAGTAGCAGAGGTTATTACAGAGCCGATTCAGACACCACCTGAGCTCAAGGTTTTAACATCAACGTTGAAATATGCCTTCCTTGCGGATCCCCCCCCAAATGTTTCCGATCATCCTCAGCCCGTAGTTGACCGTTGAACAAGAATCTCGCGTACTAGAGGTTCTTGAGAGAAACAGCAAGGCCATAGGATGGAATATCTTGGATCTCTTTGGGATTAATCCAGTGTTGTGCTCGCATCATATCTACCTAGAGGATGACTGTAAACCCTCCCGTGAATATCAGTGCCGTCTAAATCCAAATCTAATGGAGCTTGTCATGAAGGAGATCAGAAAATGGTGTGTTGCTGGCTTTATATTTCCCAGTTCAGATTCCAAGTGGGTCAGCCCTTTACATGTGGTCGCAAAGAAATCCGGGATTACTATCGTAAAGAATGATCCTGGTGAGGAGATTCCAACCCAGGTACCTACTTCATGGCGTGTCTGTGTAGATTACTGACGCTTGAACTCAGCTACCAAGAAGGATCACTTTCCACTACCATTTATTGATCAGATTATTGAGAGGTTCGCACGGAAAGAGTTCTTTTGCTTCTTAAATGGGTACTCGGGATACAACCAAGTTGCTATCGCTCTTGAGGATTAGGAGAAAACTACTTTTACTTGTCCGTTTGGCACCTACACCTTCAGACGGATGCCCTTTGGATTGTGTAACGCTCCGCTACATTTCAAAGGTGTATGTTGGCCGTTTTTGCCGACATGGTGGGTAATTTTCTTGAAGTCTTCACGGACGATTTCTCGGTCTATGGGGATAGTTTTGACACATGTCTTGCTCATTTAGACCGAGTTCTTCAACGTTGTTGTGAGGTAAACCTAGTGCTCTCATGGGAGAAGAGTCACTTTATGGTGACCAATGGGATTGTATTGGGCCATGTCATCTCCAAACGTGGTATGGAAGTTGATCTAGCTAAAATTGATGTGATTTCAAAGTTAGAGCCATGATGAATCCACATTTCATCATCTTTATTCTATCATTTTGGCACCAAAAACCCTAGCAAATACCTGTAAATAACCTTTATTTCATCATCTTAGCATTCATGCATGTGCATTCCATTAGTGTGTAAAATGCTGTAATTAAAGCCAAAATTATAGAATAAATAAAAGAAAAGAAAAAGAATAAAATATTGTAAATATTTTATGACTCAAAACCCCGAGACCTAGGCATCTTGATGACTAGGTCGACAAGGAATAAAGTAGGGGGAGATAAGGGTCAAATACCTATATTATTTAATTCATTCTTTATTCATTTTGGGACCGATTCTTGGTTCCACTTTTTATACATCAAATAAAGAAACTTTGTACATGAAAGTTGTAGTTAATTTTATAAAGAAAAATACAAAATTGATTTCACTCAAAAATAATGTACAGATAAAAAGTTATGGTCTGAATAAAATTCCAGAATCCCAACTTCCCAGACCCGTATCTCACAAATGAAAACTCCAAATGCATCAAACTCACCTTTAATTGTATATAGAATAAAATAAGCTATTTAATGGCGGTGGTTTCGCATTTGGTGGAACTACGGTTTGAAAGTTGAGTTTTGGACCCTCATTGTATACTTGTACAGATTAAAATATTCAATTTATTATTTATTCATTATTTTTATATTTTTATATTTTTTATAATTTTGTAAATATTACTTATAATAATTATGTACATTAAAATTGGAATAAAAACCTAAATAAAACTCAAAATAAAATACTTACATATGTGATACATAGGTATATTACCAATACCCTTACTTATACAATACCTACTTTTATTTTATTAAATATACAAAATAAATCAGAAAAATAAAATAAAAATATATTTTTGTATATAAAAGTATTTTATAATTTTATAAAATAAGAAATAAAAATAAATAATATTAAAAATACCTAAATAAAAATAAAAGACTAAAAAAAGAAAACTTATAAAATTACACCTCATAAAATAAGTTAAAAATCATAATTAAATACTACATAAAATAATGAATATTTTTTATTTTATAATCATTATTTAATTCGGCTTATTTCTATTTTTAAATGAATTAACAAAATACTAATCAGGGATTTTTCCTGGTTGGTCCACGTGGACCAACCAGGTTTCAACCCCAGTTGACCTCGGTCAACTGGTCGTCCTAGCCCTGTAGCCCGTGTCAGAGTCGAGTTTGACCCCTTTTTCTCCATTTTTTCGAGGCTTCATCTTGCATTGATTCATGATAGGCCCTTCGTGACTTTTGATCCTCGATCCATGGGCATGCCCGCCCTTGCGCAACCTTGGTCGAAGGGCCAATGTAGCCACTGCTGGGCCTCGTTCTTCCCCCACCGTCTGTCAACCCTACTTAACCAAACCTTGGACTCCAATTTGAATTTGAACCGCGATTTCCACAGATTTCTGCCCCCTTGGTCATGCTCGAGGCGCCTGGAGGTGACAGCTCCGAGCTCCGGGCTTCAAGGCGGCGGATTGGCACCTGATCGGCGCGAGTTCCACACCTCCGGCGAGCTTCGCTGTAGAGGTACTCACCCTCTGGCCCCCAGGCCATTGAGGCCGTTTCTTTGTTCCTTTTTGTCCTTGTAGCATCCCTGGTAGTCTTAGGATCATCCAGATCATCTTTCCTCATCAAATCGACCGTCTAATCTCCTCATCGCTCACCTCGTCGGAGCGCAACTCCGTCGAGTACCCATCTCGTCGTTCACCCCATTTCGAGATCCACTGGAGGTCGAGGCATTTTGCCCTCGACCTCTGTAACCTTTTTTGTGCATGTACCTGAGCATTGCGAAGCGCCTGGAGCCATTTTGACCCCTCGCCGCGAGCAGCTGGAGCCCTGCCGCTCCGCCACCTCTGTGCGAGAACACCGGCGCACGCCGGTGACTTTTGACGCTCCCCGACGACAGCTGACACCTGCCGGAGCCTCCCCGAAATTTTTGCGAGCCCAAACGCCGCCGGAGCTGGACAGAGGAGCTCGGAGAACTTCGCCCAGTTGGAGCTCCTCCGTGTTCTTCCACCTGCCACTGGAACCGTCCAATCGTGGAGGAGGCCCAGATCGAACAACAACCGTAGGATCTTCAAGGGCCGCAACCGTCAGATCAGCCAAGATCCATCTAATCGCGGCCGTCCATCGCGAACCGGTATCGAGCCACGGATCTTCGACGCGTGGCATTAGTGAACGACTCAGACCCGTCGGATCCTTAAGCGTATGTATTTTGCTTCAAACCCCCGCCCATTTTTGTATATTATTAAGTAGACCTGAATCATTCCTCGGCAGTTATATATTTTTGTAAAATTTGCAAAACAACCCTCGAGCTTTTAGTATTTAGATATAGGTCCTTCGCCACGTCACCTCACGTGACCTGTACACGTGAGGTGCGGGCTTTTTTGCACTAGGGCCCTTAGTCGTTGTAGTATTTCGTTTCAGTACCAAAAATCCTATATTCAGTGTTAAATTTTTGGAACTTTTGCAATTCAGCCCCCACTGTTTGTATAATTACTATCTAGTCCTCCCCAGGCGCGTGCATTGCACGTGCGTGGGTGGACATTTTGCAAATAAACCCTTGCGGCTTGGGATATTGGCTTTTAGTCCAGAAAATATTTTACTCAGTTCAAAGTTTTTGTGGAAAATTGCATGTGTGCCCCTGGACTTTGTGATATTTGCACTTATACCCCTGCCAGGCCTGTTTAATGTTTGTATGCTTGTATTAATTAATTCGACCATCATTTTAATTCCAAAAATTCTCAAAAATTAGGGTTAAGCTCCTGTATGCTTGCACTTTAACGCCCAATTTTTAGTTTTTGATTTTATTGCTTTTTAATATTTATTAAAAATCAAAAACATGCTTTTTATTTACTGTCTAGCTTAAGAAATACCAAAAAAATATTAAAATACCTCGAAAAATTCCAAAAAAATTCCCTAGTGTGTCTTTTATACTATTCTAGTGTCAATCCAAAAATCACTAAAAATCTCAAAAGGAAAACCTTAAAAATTCAAAAATACATAAAAACTTCAAAAAAATATATAAAATCAAAGAAAACTCAGAAAAATACAAACTCAGTTCCTGTTTGTTCTATATTTCATTATCCTTATTAGAAAATTAGTATGAAAAATTTTAGTGGTTGTTTGCTAATTTTAAATCCTATTTTACTCACAGCCAGTACATATTTCACTGTTTTCCCTTATTTTAGTATTTAAAAATACCAAAAACAGTTTGAAAAATACCCAAAAATCACAAAAATAGTAAAAAATTTTAAAAATACTAAAAACATTTTATTTCTGAATTTTTGATTATTTTTTCATATTTTATAAATATATTATTACCTATTTTCTTACTTTGCTTATATTTTCCAATATTGAAAAAGAAATTAAAAAAAATATAAAATATAAAATTATAAAACCAGAAAATTAAAAATCAAAATACAAAATTAAAAATTAAAAAAAAATTAAAACCCACAAAAATATTTGCTTGCTTGCTTAGTGTAGACACCACACACATTCACTTGTGCACTTTTATTTGATCTGCCCTGTTTGCTCCCTGTGTTTGAACTCTCTGCATACTTGCCCTTTACATCAATTGTGCAGAGTTAAAAATAAATTTTAACTCCACATTTATTTCTATTTCCTTGATCTATAGTGTGGGTTAATTGTTGATTTTAGCCAAGCTTTTGTGTGGTCAACACACCGACTGAGTTCACGCTTTGTGTTGAACTTAAGACCACCTAATTTCGGCTAAATCAAATGGCGCCGTTGCCAGGGAGCAACAGTGAGTAGTTCACATTTTTGTCTGTTTGTGCTTGTTGTCTACCATAGCTTTATTTTATCTCTCTTGCATTTTTGATGGATATTGATTGAGCTATCTGACCATTCTTTTCTTGTCTTCTTGCGAGGGACCGCGGAGCGAGGTGGATCGCCTAGATGACCCGAAGCAACCTTGGGAAGCGGAGCCGGCTATTCTTTAGCCAAGCCGGCAGGAGAGAGCAGGAAGAGTGAGAGAGAGTGGTAGATTAGTTGCAATTTATTTTTGGTGAGAGAGTGACTTCGATAAATTGTAATAATACAGGTACTTGGACTTTTGGACACTTCGGGCCTAATTTCCGGGTGTTTGTTCACCCGGAGGCTCACCGCGGCTTTTCTCGCGTTTTTTCGTTATCATTTTCCGGTTTTGTTTTCCTTTTTCATTTCTTTTGTGGATTGAGCCCTTAGACTCTAGGCCTGCTTGATTCGATTAGAATAGGTCCAAACACACTAATTACCTTTGCATGTTCCTATAGATCGTATTTGGACTTAGACTAATTAAACAGTTGGCTATTAGCTTTCGATCCGCGTGCCGCGAGCTCATCCCACACAAGTGCTTTCTCCTAACTCAAATGTGTTGAGCAGAGGAGGGGTGAGCCTAGACCGGACATTAGGATTGAGAGTTAGTGGTTAGCTTGTGGTTCTTCACGCTAGCAGTTGCCTACCCTAGGATGATTTCCGCTTTGCATACCGCCATGTAGTATAGGTTTATAAATTCTGCTTTGCATCCCGCATGGAGAGAGCTGGGATTCACTGTAAGTCTTCTCACTTTGTATGCATCATTTAGGCACAAAGGTGAGATTTCCACCTTGGTGTCGACTTGCACGGCTTTTCCGACTCTATTCTCCCTCTGTTTTTGGACAAAGTAGGATAAAGAAAATACAAAAATGTTAGGCGCTTGTTTGAATTGACTCAAAAGAAGCGATAACACCAAAAAAATAAAAAAGGGACTGTTAAGAAAACCTTGACCACAAATAAAATCGGTAATTGGATTCACTGTTTGGGGAAAGTAACACCCTCACTTGTATTCAGGTTGCATGGGAAGGTCTCCTTCCAAGTGAGGTGAGCGCTTCGTAAGGATTAGAGCCAAAAACCCAACTTGTGGCTGCCTTGTGTATCGCCTGGATTTCCGAAGTATTGGCGCTACTATCGTACAAAGTCGAGTAGGGCTTGGTCGCCATTAGTGACTCACTATTGTGTGAGCATCGACCTTGTCCGAAGTACCGAGAATAGGCCACGCCTTCACGGGTGTGTCTGTCTCACCGGCTACGTCCGAGTAGGACCTTGTACGCTCACGAGTGATTCCGTTGCGAGCGAGGTCCGAAGTATCGGTTTCGCCTATCGGCTTCCTCCCTCTATTTCTTTGGCTGAGTAGGGATCCAGGAAGGGATACAAGGACCTCAAAAAGCGCAAGTTACAGGTTACAAAGGAGGAGGACAAGTACGGGAATACTTTTCCGGCAGTACTCTCTATCCTTTAGGCATAGCGCTCTAAGGACTCGTGAAAAGATTAATTCCTTAATCAAGCTAAAATTGACAAGATAAAAGCCGAACCTTCACGGCTTCATGTGTTGAGTTGGTGAACTCACCCCTATTTTGTGTTTGATTGCTAGATTTGTTTATGTCAAGATCAAAAACACAACACAATTGTGCGCAATTTTGCTTTTCTTTCATTCCTCTTCTTCTGCATTCCCTCTGCTCTTCCCAATAATCAAGATGATGGAACGTAGATCTCTTAGGCCGACCTTGTCGGCACCGCTATCCAGCACTCCTCCTTATTCATCTAGGACTACCTCGGAGAGTCCGCTCTCCGAGCCTAGGTTTACATCCACCCTGTTCCCCCTCGACCACCCTTCCCATTCTCCTTCTCTCAGTCCAATAGTTTCAGAATTCAGTGCATCACAGAGTTCAGATCATTCGACAGCACCTGAGATGGCCTCTTTTGCTTTTTTAGAGAATCCAGTGATGGCAGATAGAGGCGAGCACCCAGATGACCGTGATCACCCTCCGTTCATATTTGATCAGGCGGCCATCAATAACTCCTTGTTAGCGTCCCTGGAGACTATGCAGAGGCAGATCCGTGACCAGGGAACATTCATGGGTGATCTGATGAGAGAGATAGCTCAGATGAGAGAAAACCGACCTGGGGGCGGTGGCGGTGGAGGAGGAGGAGGACCTGATGCAGGAGGAGGTGATCCCGACGCCGAGAGACTGCCGCAGACCATCATGAGGGAATTGCATAACCCAGCAGCGTCTCTTACACATCGATGATCAGACTCCCGCCAATCCATGAAGACTTCGAGTTGCAGCCCCATACCATTCAGCTCCTACCCAAATTCCATGGGTTGCCGACCGAAGAGCCACACCTCCACCTCCAAGAATTCGAGATGATATGCAGCACCATCCATGACAGGTTGATGACTAAGGACACGATCAAGATGATCGCCTTCCCGTTCTCATTGGTTGACAGAGCCGCATATTGGCTCAAACACCTCGGGCGATTCATCGACACTTGGGCAGATCTCCGGACCGCATATCAGAATAAATACTACCCTCTCGGCCGGACCAACGCAGCCAGAGCCATGATCAGTAACTTCGTCATGATCCCGAATGAACAGTTCCATGAAGCTTGGGATCGATTTCGAGAGCTCATCGACCAGTGTCCACATCATGACATCTCCAAGCCCAACTTAGTTCAGAGTTTCTTTTGTGGGCTGACACCAGAGCTGCAGGGGCTTGTCAACGCCTCTTGCGGTGGGTCGTACTTTTCCAAGGGTGAAGACGACGTCTGGGCCATTTACGAGGGCATGGCAGAAAACTCAACCATAATGGCCCAAGCCCGGGTCTACATGCAGCAGAAGCCCCCGCAAGGAGCGAGATCATTCCAGAGGATCGCCCGCATCGATGCCGGTCCCAACACAGTGTTGGTAGCCGTAGCCCAAGCTGAATCAGCCGCAGCCGACATGGGCATAATCAGTGAGAAGCTAGACCGTCTCGAGATCCTCGAGAAGAAGCAAATGCAAGGCATGGCCCAGATGGACCAGATTGCCAAGACCATGAGTGACCTGAAGAAGCAGATCCTATGCGTCCAAGAGGCACAAACTCATTCCCAGCAGCCTCCCAAGTCACGAGTTGACCCCAGCAGTAGCAGTTCTAACCAAGCCTCTACCTCGTACCGCCAAGTGAACCATATCCAGGCAGAGCCGGTTCCACTGCTACAGTACTACCCAGCGCAGCCGCCATCTCCAGACACTCAGATGTTGGTGTATCAGCCGGAGCAGCCACTGGCAGTTCTTCCTCCACCCTCCTTTGAGCAGGAACCATTGATGGAAGTCAATGGGATTTGGTACGACCGGTACCCTCAGCCTGGGATCCGTCGTGATCACCCAGGATTCCGTTGGGGCAACGGTGGCTCCTCCTCCCAGCAGCAGAATCCTGCCCAAGGACATCAGAATAGCCAGCCACACCAGCAGCAACAGCCCCAGTATGCCCATCAGCAGCCGTATTAGAGTGGTCCTCGTCCCGCCTATCTGGGACAGCAGTGGAGGAAGCGACAGTAGCCTCAGCAACCTTATCCCCATCATCCCCAGAATCAACCGCAGCAGCAGCAGCAGCCCCATTTCCAGCAAGGAAAACCATCCAGTTCTCAGGGTCCCACCTTTGAGAACCCAGCATTAGATGATCTTGCCCGCTTGCTCTCCGAACAGCGAGCATCCTTCAGGCAAGAAATGGATGAATTCTGGCAGGAGATGAGGGACATAATAAAAGGCAAGGCCGCCATACCCGCTCAGATTGAACCTAACCCGAACAATCTGAAGAGGAAGTCTGAGCAGGTAGAGTTTACAGAGGATACCTCTCCTAGTGACTATTTGAGTGATATGTCTTATTCTTTCTATGATGCTGATTTTGTGACTACTAGGAGCGGTAGGATGCCCGCCGGCAGCGCCTCTTCTGAGTGACAACCAGATGCAGCACCAGGAGCGCCAGAGGAGCAGAGTAGCGGTGCTGATGCCGCTAATGATGATGTTGAAGATGGTGGTTTTGATGCCACCCATGATGGAGTCCAAGACGACGGTACTGAGTCCGTCGTGATACCAGATGCAGACGGTGGTGCTGATGCCACCATTTTGGATGTTGAACCACAGTGCGGTGCTGATGCCGCAAATACAAGTGCTAGTGGTGGTACTGAAGCCACCACATCTACTTTTGTTGAGCCTCCCTCTGTGATGTTCCCACATTTTGTACCTATGGACTGTGGAAACAAAAAGAAAAGCAAAAATATGAATAAAGGAAAGGTTTTTGTTCACATTGCGGATCCATATGTGGTGAATGATGATTATTGCATGAATTCTCCGTCTTCACAGGCACAGGGACCGATTCCTAGACCTCCTTCTGTGGAGACCCCTACCATCCCCTTTCCTGAGGCACTCCACCGAGCAAAGGGGAATAAAAGAGAAAATCCAAAAAAAGATCAGCAGGTAGAGTTCAGCAATCAGATGATAGACAGATTCCATATTCAGCTGACTCTACAAGAATCACTTGAGCACATCCCCCTCTTCAAAAAGAACTTGAAGGAGAAAACTACCATCCGCAGGAAGAGGAGGAACCATAGAGATCAGATCCATATGCTCACTCATTCCACTTGCTGTACCATTCAGAACAAACTGCCAGCCAAGCGACCAGATGCAGGAGCTCCCTATGTCAGATGCGAGATTCAGGAGCAGCAATTTGATCGTACTCTATTAGACAGCGGTTCTTCAATCAACCTTCTTCCGGCAGCCTTACTCGACCGATTCGAGTTTGGTCCTCTTCTTAGGAGCAGGACAGTCCTTCAGTTTGCTGATAGGTCGACTAAGAGGCCGAAGGGGTTATTGAAAGACGTGGTCATTACCATTCAGGGCCTGAAATTCCCCGTGGACTTCGTTGTGTTGGACATGGAGATCCCTGAGTCGGTAACCGATGCCCCCATCATTCTCGGACGTCCATTCTTGGCCACAGCCAAGGCGATGACCGACCATGATAGCGGGAAGGTATGTTTTCGCGTAGAGAGTGAAACCATACAAATAGAGACGATCGAGGAATCCAGAGCTAGAGAGTTAGAATGCTCGGAGCAATCCAGTGAAGCAGCGCAGATGACAGAGGAAGAGCTAGACATCCACCAGGTTTGTGATTTTGTGATGACTGATGATGAATCCAACTGGACAGATCCTATAGCACCGACCATCGCCTTGCCTACAGATTCACTTTATCTCAATCTCATGGTAGTCGAGAGCCGGGAGAGCACATCCCTGGATGAGGATACACCTGAGGCTGACAGTGTCGGGACGAGTGGTGCTGATGATTTCCATTCGTGTTCATCTTCTTCTGATCTCTCGGATTCAGACATTGATTGGGATGATTTTGATGACTATTTGCCTTGTCTGATTCCTTCTGAGCCAACAGCCACGACCGAGTGCGAGCCAGTGCAGTTTATTGATGAGTCAACAGGCCGCCCTTTGTCAGAAATTCATGCAGAGCGAGAGTTCTCACATGCAGACCTGGTCGCCTTCACACAGACATATCAGAAGCCAGATCTGCCACCTCCCAGTTGTCCAGAACTGAAACCTCTGTCGCAGTCGTTGAAGTACAGATTCCTTGCAAGTGAGCCCGATATGCACCTAGTCATTATCTCAGCAGGTTTGACTGGAGAACAAGAATCTCGTCTGATGGAGGTTCTTGAAAGAAACCGCAAGGCAATAGGTTGGAGTATAGCTGATCTCCAGGGGATTAGTCCGGCTTGTGCTCTCACCACATCTATCTTGAGGATGACGCTAGGCCGTCGCGTGAGTTCCAGCGACGGCTGAACCCGAATCTTCGAGACGTAGTCATGAAAGAAATTTCAAAGTGGTGGAGCGCCGATTTTATCTACCCCATCTCCAACTCCAAATGGGTTAGTCCATTACATGTGGTACCCAAGAAGACCGGTATCACTACAGTTGTCAATGAGTCTGGAGAGGAGATCGCTACCAGAGTGCCCACTTCTTGGAGGGTCTGTGTGGACTACAGACGATTGAATGAGGCCACCAAGAAGGATCACTTCCCGCTACCCTTCATTGATCAGATTATCGAGCGGCTAGCCGGGAAGAGTCACTACTGCTTTCTTGACGGGTACTCTGGATACAATCAAGTGGCCATTGAGCCCGAAGACCAGGAGAAAACGACATTCACCTATCCGTTTGGGACTTATGCTTTCAGACGGATGCCCTTTGGTCTATGTAACGCTCCAGCGACATTCCAAAGGTGCATGTTGTCCATCTTCTCGGACATGGTGGGTGACAGTTTAGAGGTCTTCATGGATGACTTCTCGGTCTATAGCGACGGGTTCGATGCTTGTCTTGACTGCCTAGACCGTGTGCTTCAACGCTGCATAGAGGTCATTCTTGTTTTATCTTGGGAGAAGAGCCACTTTATGGTGACTCAAGGGACGGTCCTCGGTCATATCGTCTCCAACAGGGGCATGGAGGTCAATCCGTCCAAGGTGGATATTATCAGAAAACTCAATCCGCCGTCCAATTTGCGTCAGTTACGGTCTTTCTGGGGCATGTCGGTTTCTACCGACGGTTCATTCAGGACTTCAGTCGAATTGCCCGACCGCTCACTGACTTGCTGACAAAAGACACCGAGTTTATTGTCAATGATAAGTGTCTTGCATCTTTCGAGACTCTAAAAAATATGGTTGTTTCAGCTCCTGTCCTTCAGTCACCTGATTGGTCTCTTCCATTCGAGATCATGACGGATGCTTCAGATTTTGCCGTTGGGGTTGTGCTTGGACATAGAAGGGATGTATTACCTTTTGCCATTCACTACGCCAGCCGGACTTTAGATGCAGCCCAACAGAATTACAATGTGACTGAGCAAGAAATGCTGGCCGTAGTCTTTGCTCTTGATAAGTATCGATCTTATATTCTCGGATCTAGAGTGACTATCTACATTGATCATACCGCCATCCGGTACTTAATGGCTAAGAAGGATGCCAAAGCACGTCTCACCAGATGGATCCTTCTACTCCAAGAATTTGATATTGAGATTAAGGATAAGCCTGGAGTTAAGAATGTGGTGGCTGATCATCTCTCCGAATTGGAGAATCTTGAGGAATCTGAGCCCAGCGCACCTATCACTGAGACATTTCCATATGAGGCGATCTTGGCTATCACCTCGCTCCCGTGGTACGCTGACATTGTGAACTATCTTGTCGCCAAGACGGTCCCACAAGGTTGGCCCAGGCAGAAACTCGAGACCTTCCTGGCGAAGGCCAAGTTTTACCATTGGGAGGATCCCGTCCTTTATCATGAAGGAGGGGACAGCATCTGGAGGAGGTGCATTCCTCAAGAAGAGCATCATAGTGTCCTCACATACTGCCACAAGCTTGAGGCAGGAGGACATCATTCTGGAAAAAGGACAGTACAGAAGGTGCTTCAATCTGGCCTATGGTGGCCCACTCTCTTCAAGGATTCTGATGAGTTCGTGAAGAGATGTACTGACTGTCAGAAAATGGGAACCTGCGGACAGAGAGACATGATGCCCATGCAACCCATTCACTTCTGTGAGGTTTTTGATGCATGGGGGATTGATTTCATGGGCCCATTTCCTAAGAGTCAGGGATTCGAGCATATTTTGCTCGCTGTTGATTATGTCAGTCGATGGGTTGAGGCCATCCTCGCCCGAGCCGCAGATGCTAAAACCGTTTGCAAATTCTTGAGGAAAAATATCATTTCACGGTTCGGGGTACCTAGAGTCTTGATTTCAGACGGGGGGTCTCATTTCATCAATGACAAGGTTAGGGCCCTTGCAGACGTGTTCGGCACTGACCATCGGGTTGCCACACTGTATCACCCTTAGACTAATGGTCTTGCCGAAGTATCAAACCGGGAGATAAAAACAATCTTGCAGAAAGTTGTCCGCCCAGGCTGAAAGGATTGGTCACAGCTTTTGGACTCGGTCTTGTGGGCTTATCGGACTTCTTTCAAGAATCCATTGGGGACATCTCCCTTTCGACTCGTCTATGGCAAGCCGTGCCATCTGCTAGTGGAGATCAAGCACAAATCTTTTTGGGCAATCATTGAGTCTCTTCATTTTGGGTACAACTCTGGAATAGGGAATTAATTTATACTCTCATACTATGCACTTAGCTCAACTCAGACGGGATGTTGGAATACTGTGTGAGTTTCTTTTCTGGTAACGTGGAAATCTAAAGGCTGGAGTACGGGTAAAAATAAAGCTTCGGAAAAGAGATGGACAACTGGGCACAACTTTTTCTAAGACCACAAAAAAATGTATGAAAACAAAAAGATTCTATATCCGTAGGGGCACAAAAAGATCCAAGCAGAACCACCAAAAATTCCAAATACAAAGAAGCCGCTACCAAATAAATATCAGACCAAAAAGGTCCAAGCTTCAAAGAAAACCTGCAGATCTTGGTGGAGACTCGGCTACACTGGCCAGCTTCACAAGGAGAGGTGACTACATTGGCTACCCTCCAGTTCTTTTCTCCTTCTTCTAACTTCTCCTCCAATTCGATTATGAACAAAGCGCGACAGAACTTAGAAGGAAATACCTGATTCCCCGAGGAGGAGTTACTGGACAGGAGAGGAGCATGGTAGTCCGGCATTCTGGATGGGAAGAGCTAAAACTTTTCACACACATGAGTTGATTGTTCAATGTTCATAGGGTATGCTTTGGGAAGAGGACTGATCTAAGATGACTTCAGAGCCGAAACTGTGACAATGATGTGTAGAACTTGAAGGCAGTAGATTTTGAAATTTTAAGTATCACAGAAGTTCTGCCAAACTAACAATCCAAAGGTCAAGTCTAGTCTCATTTTCACCTTCATCTCTTGGTCTTGGTATGGAACCCAATCTCATTTCACCTCGTGGCATTTCTTTTGATGCTCAGGGACGAGCAGAGAATGTCGTAGTATAGGAGGCAAATTTGGTTGAGCAAAAACCACAATTGTTTGAATATTGTGGGTTATTTTTACTTGAAAAATCAACCAAAGTTGAACACAGGAACACGAGCTACTCTATCGATTTATCGAATTTCGATCAATTAAGAGTAAGTTTGAATTATTTCTCAATTTCAGGTCTTCATACAGATGCATAAGGTAAAATGCAGAACAATGCAGATATATGATGCATGCAAATTTTTTAGTTATTTTTCAATGCAAATGTAGGAGTATGCATTAAAATAATGCAAGGTTAAATGTATGCAATTGGCTAGTACAAAAATACCCTAGAAAGACCAATAAATTGAGCAACAGAAAGTATATGGAAATTAGGGTCATTTTGAGCACAAAAATATGAGCAATCACCGAATTAGGGCAAAGATATGTAGAGCAAGGAGCCTCATCTTAACATAAAAATTCACTTCATTTAAATTAAACATGCCATAAGATAGATGAAGAAGCAAGGATCAAAATGACACTAAAATCATGCAATTTGGACCTACGAGGCTCAAGTTATGAAGAAAACAATGCAAGGGCATAAATGTAATAAAAATGTAAGAAATAAAAGGATAAATTTTACAAATGTGTCCCTAGAGGAACCTATTTGTAATTTTACAAAATCGCCTAGGCCTTCTTGTAATTTCTCGATGTACGTAGGGGCATATTTGCAATTTTCAAAAGCTTTGAGGGTCTCCCAGTAAAATTCCCAAGTGCACGCGGCAAGGCTCGAGAGGTGACATCGGCTTTGGACACGTGGCATACGATGGAGGCACAGGGCGAGGTTTGGAGTCCCTGGCTTGGAGGTTCGGCAGGAGGCTCGGGCTAACCACCTATCATCATTGGGGTCTGTCCGATCCAGATAATCGGAAGGTACCTGTATCGTCTTCATTTGTCGCTGGCTGTCGGAGGAGGCGGGGAACCGACGAGCCATTTAGAGAGTAACTAACTTCAAGCAGATGTGAAAGGAGTCGAGGAAGCTTGCTGAGAGTCCGACGAAGATGCCTGATGGCTGGCGGAGCTCTATCAACGTTTGGAAGAGCAAGGTGGAGGCAGGTGGTCGGAGTGGATGCTGCAGACCGGTGAGGCTTTGAAGAATCCGACCATTGATGTACCTGCAAAAGTTAGGCGTAGCAGAAGCAAGTGCATGAAGTGCGTAAGTGGTTTGTGAGGGAATGGAGGTCGTGGAAGCGACGGGAGGCGGTGGTCGTGAGCTTCATTCCCGATGGAGTGGGGAAGAAGGTGATTAGGGTGGAGGAGGTTCTGGAGAAGGCAAGGTGGGTCGGCGTGGATGAGGGTGGTGTGGCAGAGATGGTAGGATGGTTACTGGAGGGTGGAAGTGATCGGAGATGACGGGATAATTACGCAAAGGAGTAGAGAAAAGGAAGAAAAATCACCTCGCCGGAGCAAGGTGCTTGGTGGAGGCAGCGGCTTGGGCTGAGCGCCTTGGAGGCGCTCCAGTCATCACACGACTCGATCACCCAAAGGCAAGGTGCTCAGCGGATGCCATAGGTGCCGCGACACAATGGGACATCCGCGGGTCGACACCGAGGCATTAGGTCATCGTAGCCTCTACCATCTGCCTCTCTGTTGTCATCGGAGGGCATGCGAAGCTGGGCCTAAGCCCGTGATTGGTGGACGGTCAGTGGAGGGTGGAAGTGATCGGGATGTTGGGATAATTACGATAAAGAGTATAAAAAAGGAAGAAAAATCACCTCGCCGGAGCATGGTGGTTGGTGGAGACAACGACTTGGGTTGAGCGCCTTGGAGGCGCTCCGGTCGTCGCACGACTTGCTCAGCCAAATGTGAGGTGCTCAACGGATGCCAAAGGTGCCGCGACATGGCAGGGTAGTCGTGGGTCAACACCGGGGCATTAGGTCATCGTAGCCTCTTCCATCTGCCTCTCCGCTGTCATCGGTGGGCATGCGCAGCTGGGCCTAAGCCCGTGATTGGTGGACGGGTTGCTCGGAGAGGAGGAGGTGATTTTATAGGGTGAGTCGGTGGTCGGTTGAAGGTGATTTTGAACGGGCAACTTGATGGATAGGAATGATGGTGGGTGTAGTGATGGTATGCACGAGGATGGTGGAAGAACTGGTGACATGTAGGTGGAGTTACGACAAGGAGAGGTGAATGGAGACGGGGGATAAAAATAGAAGGGGTGGCTAACTCGCGGGGTGAAACGGCTGGGGAGGAGGGGGGTTACGGAGGAGGAAGATGAAGTTCGAGCCGTTGGATCTCACGATCCAACGACTGGGATGGTAGCGTGAGCAGATGGATATGATCAGATCCGAGGATCTGATCGAATGGGTGAAGGCTAGGCGCTAACGAGCGACTATGATGGAGAGATTGGGGAGATCCAACGCCCTGGGGAGAAGGGGTGACATGGAGAATGGAGAGGTGTCGGATGTGAAGCTGATTGAGTGGTTGAGGGAGAGGCGGAGAAGAGCGGTTAGGATCTAATCATGGAGTTTGATCAGACGGATGGAAAGGAAGCTGGAATGAATGGTTGTGATTATATTGTAGGGCTGATCTGACGGTGGAAGAAAGAGAGGAGATGTGGAATGATATAGGCCGTAGGATTAGGGGGAATCTGATGGTTGGGAACGAGGTTCTAGGGGTCGTCTCAAATTTGATTAGAGCTCAGATCAGACGGCTGAGATGGGGCACGTGATGAGCAGCTAGAATGGAAGGATCTACAGCAGGATCGAATGGCTAAGGAGGCAACATGTGGCAGAGGAGAGGAGGGCCACGTGGGCGGCCTAGAGGGCGCCACGTGGCCCAATAGGAAAATTAAAAATTAGAAAAATAGAGAAAAAAAAGAATTAGTTAGAGGCAAAATTAGGAAAAGTTGTTCGTCTTGATGAGATCTACGAGTTTCATGTTGTACGAAAAGCGAAAAGAGGTCATTTGTACAAAAAGTATTTTTTGGTGTACTTTTAATGGGTTAAAAATACAACTTTTTGAGTTTTGAGTTGTTTTTATATTTTTTAGTTCTTTAAGGGTCAGGAACTTATAGACAATTGATCAACCTAATTTTTAGGGGTTTTTGATTAAAAAATAATTACAAAATAAATAATAGTAATTAAATACAATTAATTATAGGTTAAGATTGTATAATATAATACAAGATAAAATGAATGAATTATTTGCAGATTTTATTGGATTAATTAAGCCAGCGGTTTAATTAGTGAATTTTAGCATGATGAATACGAGATTAATCAGTCTTTAACACTCGGGCCCACCACCCCTAAGGTGATGTTGATCCGTTGTTAATTGAACTAACCATTAACAAGATTAGAACTCGCTATGCCAATCAAATATCGCCCCAATAATATGAGGAACCATTATTGGGGTCACTACGCATACAACCTTACTCTTTCGAGAAGCAAAGAGCCCTATCCAGATGCGCTTGTATATATGAGCTATCACTTAGGACATGCATCTCCTACATACAATCCCTTGCGATGGAACCCTTTGCCTTGACGAGAGACCATGGATGTCACTTATGTGATCCTCCACCTCATACTAAAATTATAATCAATTATCATGAATCACATTCACATAATTAATTCTTCCAAGGGAAATACACATCTATTCATAATAGACTGTTTTTGTTTGGATATAATTAATTTAATCATATTAAATCAATTATCATACCAATTCAATCAACAAACTCAATTTTTACTAGAAAATATGGTATATCTCAAAGTATGTATGAATTCGAATTTTAATAATTATAAAAATACATCGTGATCTCTCTTGCATTATCCCATCCCTACCCGGTGTCATGACCATCACCGATGGGAGTGGGACAGACCGCACACGGTGCAACCTGCTACCCCAACGCTCCCCGACTAGACACCATATCCACCTCGGGAAAGGATAATACCAAATTGATCATTGTGTACTTGAGATGATAATCAGTTTTTCAACCTAAATTATACCATATAGTAATAATAAAAAGAATTTTGATTATAAAGAAATTTGCTAGACAAATTCCCAAACTTATTCAAGTAACATGTTTGTTGAAAGTGTATCAAGTAACCAATTGGTGATCTAGATCATATCTAATCATTTATTGGTTGAGGTATTGTCATTTAAGAGAATAATTATCAACAAACATTTCCCAAATATTATCAATAATTATTCCATGAAATTAACCATTAATTTCACAAGTTTCTTAAATGACAATCACAAGATTTTTGATAAAACATGCAATTTTTAGCAGTGACCCTCACTAACTATAATTGGCATATCTCTTTCATTTTAAATCCAAATCATGCAAAATCAATTTCCAGAGTTTGGTAATTTTATTTAAACTAGAAACTATGTGATTAGCATGCATTTTCAGGCATTTTAAAAATAGTAATTAACGCCATAATTACGTCATTATTCGCCATCCCCGAAACAATGGATATATGGTAATTAAAAAGATCTTAACTATAGTTATCAGATTCCAAATCATGCAAACTCAAATCCCATAATTTCCTTAATTAATGGGGAACATTATCCAGGTGATAATTTTGTGTTCAAATATTTTAAACAGGGCCGAAATTAATCACAAAATAGGGTTGCGAAAAATTGAAATGCGATAAAATTTTCACGAACCCTAACGAGTGCAAATCTTCTTAGGTTAATGGATCATATCCAAAACCTCCAACCTGGCTCTGATACCACTTGAATTATATGGGATGATCCTCAAGCGTATCGCGGAAGCATGATGATCGTATTGTATACGATCAAGATCGACTAGTCGCACTAGTTGCTCGATGCAGTGGAATTTTAAAATTTTAAGTGATGAAACCACATGATTCAAGAATATTTATTGGATTATTTCATATAACCACATAAAAGATATAGGAATACCTCTTGGATCATGGTTGTGATCAAGCCTCTAAGAGAAGAGACCTCCTGTCTCAAGTCTGATCCGTCGGAGGAGACACTTGCGAGCACGGGGATGAGTCCCATGCTTTTCACAATCCAAGTTGATGATCTAAGCAGCGGATCTCCTGATTTCATCTCATGAGATCGAACGCCTTATTCACGAGCGCCACACACCAAAAAAGATGGAGATCCAAGAGTCATCGAAGTGGGCTCGATGACGAAGGCGCCCTTCTCTTTATGAGAGCGGACGACCACTCAAATAGAGAAGGGATGGAGTATGAATGAGAATGAGAGGAAGAGAGAGAGAGACATCATCGAGATTGCGTAACTCGAAGAGAAAAGAGCGCCTCTTCTTATATAGGGTTTTGGGAGTCCATGGATCCCAATCCATGGACAACACACAATCAATGGATGAGATTGATTTGTGTTTCTTTCAACGTCTAAGATGTTGTTGTAAAAACACAACATCAAATGATTTAATTTAAATTAATTTATATTGATAAATCAACAAAATTAATTGGAATTCAAAACACTTTTGACTAGAGAAGAGATAATGAGGAGACTAAACTAATCGCCTAAGAAGGGGGGACGGCTACTCTTCTCCACATGGAGAGTTGTAGTCGTCCACTCCTCTTGAGTGGACTTAGTCAATCGCCTCAAATTAACATAAGATCTCATTATCACATGACATCTCTTTAATTTACAACAACACTTATTGTAAATATTTTTCACAAAAAATAATCCATAGTTATCTTATGAAAAAAATCAATCAAGCCATTGAAAACATGTGAATCTCATTCACAATCCAAAAAAAAATGTAATTATATTTTCAATTAATCATTCAGTGTGAATCCAATTCAGATTAACAATTAATCAACAAGTATAAATCACATAAGTCTCTCTCTAATATATTATAAATCGTATTTATAATATACATGGATAATTGAATAGTGCTATCCACATTATCCACATCCACAATAATAAAATCTCATTTAATTACATTGGATAATCATTCTCATGCATTCTGATAATGTGAATCAAATTCACATTATTCATGATAATTAAATCACATTTAACTATCCATTTCTCAGTGCCTAGACATAATTCAACTTTGGAATTATTCTTGAACTCTTTAAAGAATAATATGCATTCTCCGCAGATACTTGGAGATAAGGACATGGCGATTGTATTGTTCAGCGTATAGTGACTTGAATATTAAAATCACATCTCAAATGTAGATCTCATGGACCTATCATAGATGCTTGATTTAATCAAGGCACACAAATCTGATCTTCTCATTGTATCTGAATCTCATTCAGATCAATGTCCAACACTTGGACCAATATCAGATTACATCTCTACTAAGAGGAGTCGCTAAAATCCAGACCTGTTTCATCACTCCCTCGGAATGGAAGCATCATGATTATAAAATTATTTAGGATCACATCACCCTCAGGTATTCCTAATACCTGTACATCCTGCATACTAGAAGACCTATGATGAACTCGAAGATCTAGATCAATTTTACACTGTCATCTTCAGGGTTTCATCATCAAGTTTCTCAATCTTGGTCATTGGGATTTGGTATCGATCATATACTTTCCAAAAGCATATATTATACCTTCAAATTCTTGTCATGCTTCTAAAGAACGACGAGCGTGCATGTAATTTGATCGGTCCCAATACCTCATGAGTGAGCTCATGTCTTCCAGTTCAGAAGTGAACCTGTATGATCCCTTTGAGAGATCGTATTACTCATATGCCCTTGCATGCACACCAGCGCGTCGGTATATAGACCTTGGATAGGTCATCAACCTATTGGTCTTATAAATTTACATACTCAGACATATAGTAACACATCTGTCTCCGGTCAAAGGATGTGTGCATGTATCGCGACAGTATACGATATAGGACTTTGGTTATCTCTATCTCGTTAAATTAACTCTTTGATCTAACTAATCTGACACCTCCGAATCTCTATTCCCATGTAGAGGACCTGCATCAAGAGGTCGGTCAGATATCAACCTTAATGAGAAAGGATTGCCATCTCCTACTTCGGCTGGAGATCATCTCTTAACAATCATTTGACAGTGTTCGATGAGTCCCCATTCTAACTCCTTAGACATTCATCCAAACACCAGCCTCTATGATTCTATTACAGTGTCAGCAGCTGTATGATTATTAAGATGGCCATGATACATAACCCTAATTATACAGAGGGACCTTATAGTGCATTCATACTTTTAATCTCAGAAAAGGAAGTGAAAAGAGAATTAATACCTTTTATTTATAAATAAAACATTACAATAACATTTATTGTAAGAATGGTTCGCCTTGGGTTCACATGGCTAACAAGCAAGACATGGATGAGAGCTCAATTTGAGCATCATTGGGAGCTACAAGTCCAAGGTGGATATCATTGAAAAGCGATCACATGATCTTGAGAAGGCCGCTATGATCGATTTGAGGACTCAGAACATTGACACATTGGATAAGATAACCAAGCAACTAGAGTTGTTGGTAAGAACAATCAGCTCCTATAATTCCATGTCTACATTGGCCACCACACCTGCTGAGACAAAGGAACCATTATCGCCAAAACCTCCTCAACAGGGTCAGCCCCAGGCACCAGTTCAGTATGTTTATTTTGTGCAAGCCCTAGAGCTATCATCGCCACAACAACAGCTGGTTGTGTACCAGCTGGAGCCCAATATTCTTTCAGATCCAGTCTCTCCTCCTCCACCTCTCATTCATGAAGTGAACGGAGTTTGTTCAAATGTTGCACAACTGGCCCGTTTAAGAGGACCTCAACAGGGCAAGCATGCAAACTCCCGTCCATTCTCTTAACAAGAAGGAAGGAAATTTGTCCAAGGGAACAATCAGCCTCACCACTAGTAGTCTCAGCCATATCAACAGGGGTAGAGACAGATTCAGTTCCAACAACTACATTTCCAACAATACTAGCAAAACTAACAGTACTCGGTTGTACCTTATCAGCATCCTCTTCCTCATTATCAATAGTACCAATCTTCTTCCCAGTTTCTTCCTCCGCAATCCTATCAGCAGCCTCAACACCACTCACAATCTCAGTGTGGCTAGCATGCTGAACAATCAAAGACTCCCCATATGAATCCCGCCCTCGGCTGCTTGGCTCAACTTGACAAGAGCCTTCTTGAGATCAATCAGAAGTTGGATGATCTCACCACTGCCAAGACAACAATTCTGGCATAGGTGGTGACTAATCCCAATATTTTTAGAAAGCGTGCGTAAGTAGTTTGTGATATCCAGTCTATCCCAACAGAGTCAGGTATGCATGATGCTTTATTATCTAATTCTATTACTTTCAGGAGCGATTGGATGTTGCATCCATCTCCAGCAATGAAGGGAATGAATAAAGCTTCCACAAGAGAGTCATCATCTTCTTCTGCATGAGCCAGACCAACAACAAGGCCTGGTGTGGAAGAGGAGGAAGAAGAAGCACCACGAAAAAAATGCAAAAAAATAAAAAATAATAAAAAGAGGACAACAACAACCAGATCGCCAACCAACCAACGACTGAGAGGATAACACCTACAGCCACCCTGAAGCCAGATGATGGAGTATCAGCTACTATTTTGGGATGCCCACCACTTCAGAGGGATGGCGATTCTACTTTTTGTCATCCATTCATTTAGCTTGATGTGGGCATATATTTTGGCTCTGTAAATGAGAATAATATTTCTGAATTTTCTTATGTAAATATTCCTTTTCTAAACACTTTAGAAAAATAAAAAAATAAAAATTCAAAACAGCTTTGTTAGATTCAGATGTTGTGCAAATCATTAAGAATCTTTTTCTTGAGATACATTTGCTACATGCCATTAGGTACATGCCAAACATCAATAAGGGACGCAACGAGGCATGTACTTCAAAGAGACAACCACGCAGAGCCAGACAGAGGAATGCTAAACACATCTTGATGACAATGACAGTAAATGCAATCAACAACCTCCCTAGCAAAAAGAAATACATGGGAACCCCTCTCGTCTGATGCACAATGTTTGATCAAGAGTTTTCCCTCTTCTTGATAGTGGATAGTCATTAATTCTAATTCCTACTTCACTAGTGAAGGAGTTTGGGTTGCAACCACTCAAATCAACAAGGATGATTCTACATTTCATAGATACTTTAATCAAGCAGCCCCAAGGAATTTCGGAGGATGTCATCATCACTACTAAGGGAATGGAGCTCCTTGTAGACTTCATCATCTTAGATATGGACACCTCAACTCCTCTTCTCCATACCACGATTATATATGGACGACCGTTCCTATGAACAATCGAAGCAGTGGTGGATTATGGCTGCAGACAGATTACCTTTTGCTCGAACAACTGTAAGGTACCCATATAGACGATTCAAGTATCAAAAACGTCAGAATATGCACCAGATGAGAGTTTGCCCACAGAGCAGACAGAAGACTATGATTTTCTTTCAGAGATTAGTGACACAAATATGTTCATGGATGGCATCGAGACCCACAAAATCCTCTATGCCAAGGAAGGAGTTGACAACATAGTTGACTTCTCCTTTATCGTAGAAGATGAGGTTAATATCGATCTGCCTGAAGTAGTGACTGATGAACCCCTTTCCTTAGTAGAGTCAAAGGATATCAATGCAGACTTCTTTAAACAAGATCCCATCATTGGGAATTTTTCTGCATCCTTATATTCAGAGCTCACAGAGTCAAGGGTGGATAGTGTACAATTGATAGATCTGGCATCACCAATGTCATGCACAGTTCTAGTGGTTGCCACAGAGAAAATTCATACACCTCGAGAGCTCAAGCAACTTCAAGTAAAATATGAAGTATGCCTTCCTTGCGAGTGAGCCTAATATGTTTCCTCCAATCATCAATTCACAATTGACTCAGGAACAAGAATCTTGTCTGCTTGAGGTTCTAGAAAGAAACCACAAGGCAATTGACTAGAAATTTTCCAATCTCTAAGGTATTAATCCTTCATTGTGCTTCCATCACATTTACGTAGAAGAAAATAGAAAGCCATTCTGTGAATTTCAACGAAGATTAAATCCGAATCTCAAGGAGGTTGTTATGAATGAGATCTTGAAATGGTGTGATGCGGGCTTCATTTATCCCATCTCTTATTCAAAGTGGGTGAGCCCTTTGCATGTCGTGTTAAAAACGTCAGGGATCACCATCGTGAAGAACTATAAAAGAGAGGAGATTGCTACCAGACTTCCTACATCTTGAAACATTTGTGTTGATTACAGACACATGAATTTAGCAATCAAGAAGGATCATTTCCCTCTTCCCTTCATCGACCAGATCGTTGAGAGGTTTGTTGATAAGGAGTATTTCTGCTTCTTGGATAAATACTCTGGATACAATCTGGTTGCTACAGCCTAGAAGAGCATTAAGGACTATCTTTACTTATCCATTTGGGACATATGCCTTCCGCAGGATATATTTAGATTATGCAACACTCCTACGACCTTTCAGAGGTGCATGTTGGCAGTATCCATAGATATGGTCAGTAGTTTTCTTGAGGTGTTTATGGATGATTTTTCTGATCTACGATGACAACTTTGATCAGTGTTTATCCTATTTAGACAAGGTCTTGAAAAGATGCTGTGAAGTCAACTTGGTGCTCTCGTGGGAGAAGATCCATTTTATGTTAACCCAAAGGATTGTGCTAGGCCATGACATCTCGAAACGTGGCATGGAGGTCAATCCTGCAAAGGTGGAAGTTGTTTCTAAGATATAGCCACCTACAAATATGAAGCAAGTCTGGTCCTTCCTTGGTCATGTTTGCTTTTATCACCTACTTACCAAAGATTTCATCAAGATCGCTGAAAAGAGTCTTACAACCCTTGTTAATTTAATCAAATCAATGGTCAAATTAATCGTTGTGTCATTCGTTGCAGTCGGATAATAAGAGCTAATCAAAAACCACTTTCAATTAAAGGTGATTTAATCGCAAGCGGCAAATTTTTTTACTTGGGCAAGCCCAAGGTCGAACTCAAGGAGGTAACTGTCTCCTTAGGTAGATTTTAAGCAAGTTCCAAGGTCTGATTTTAAGGGGATATATTTTTTTCTTTTTCAATGTATTTTATGCAAGAAGGAAAAGACGCATGCAAAATCGGGCCAGTTTACAAGTTAATGTAGAGAAGTTATCAAATCAAGTCCAAAAATTATGAAACTTGGCCAGAATGTGAAAAGTGATGAAATTAAGCTACTCTATTTTTTTAGATTTTTCTGATACTAGATGAATTTACTGTGAATTAGAAATGAATGCAAGGTGATTTTGAATAAACTAATTTTAGTAAATACCAAATCACAATATTTTCAGATATAAAAATTGTCCTAGATAGAGATCGAAGTGTGAGGAATCCATAAAAGTTAATAAACCTAAATTTCTTTGTGAGATGGACCTATTAAAAATTAATTAAGGAAATCACTAAATGATTTATTCAGGCCTCGTGGTGAGTGTAGATTAGTTTATTTTTGGATACAATGTAAATTTAATTATCATAGGTCTAATGCGTTTTTGGTGATTTTTGGAGTCACAGAGAAATTACTACAAATTAAAAGGCATAAATGGGCAAAATATGACAAAATTCCACCAATTAATTAATAATAAAAACCACTGTTATTACAAAAATGTGCCAAGTGTCACATATGAAGTAGGACAAATTAAGCTACATAATGCTATTTCCAAACTTGAGAAATGATTTAAAATGAATGCCTAAATATGCGTGCAAAGACAGGGGCCTAATTGCAATTAAAAGAAATAAAACTGATAAAGTTTAAAATGCTGACAGGGACTAATGTGCAATTACCTATAATGAGTGTGGTATGTATGCAAAATACCTACATAACACGTGCGCCTCACATGTGGGCACCTGGCAGGGACTGGAATGCAAATATGAAAACCTCAAGGGGCCTCACTACAAAATACCCAGGCCACACGTCCAAACCACATGGCGGTCCTAGGCTCGGTGGACATCGGAGGCTCGGACTCCGGCTCGGGGGCTTTGGAGGTTCATACTTGGCTTAGATGGAGGCTCGTCTAGCTTTGGGCACTCCAAGCCTGATGGTCGGGGAAGAGGCTAGGAGTAGGCAACATGGTGCTCTCTGGACCGTGGATCAAGTGAAGATCCAACGGTTGCTGGTGGCTGGAGCGTGGCGTGTGTCGACCCATTGGATCAAGATCGATCCAACGATCCCTGAAGCTCGATGAAGATGGCCACGTGGAAGATCGAGCGTCGCTGGATCAAGATGAATCCAACAACCCTCTGAAGCTCTCGCAAATGGCGATGTGGCGAGATCAGGTGCGTAGGATCCTCCTGATCCTACGGTTGCGGAGTGAAGGCTATGTGGCATCCTCCTGACCGTTCGATCAAGAAGATCAGACGGATGCTGCTCTTCATCTTCAACTGGTCCGCTGCCTCCTGCGACGATGGCTGAGCTCCGGTGAAGGGGCTCGTGCTCCACCTCCTCCTCTGGTCGTCGAGGAAACTCGTCGGTGGCTCCCAACTAGATGGAATGGATCGTGGAGGCGTCAGGGATCCACCGGATGTCTCAGGAGTGGCTGAACGGCTCTGGAGAGCAGTGGCGGAGAAGCTCGAAAGAGCTCTGATGAAGATCCAACCAGTCAATAAGAAAGTACCTGCAGGGGTTAGTGGGATAGCCGAGGTGTGCTAGTGTGCTCGTGGGGTGACCGTGCATGCGGCGAGAGGCCTGAGAAGCGGTGAGGTAGTCCGGTGATCGAGCTCCTCCAAGGTGGCGGAGCTTGCATCGTTGGGAGATGAAGTGTGTCATCAGAGAAGAAGAAGGAGTGCACGAAGATGCCAGCACCGAGGCGAAGCACAGAGGATGGCTGACGGAGCGTGAAGTGGTGTGTGGATAGCGAATAAAATAGGAGAAAAATCAAGAAAAAGAAATAGAAGATCGGGAGGGAGATGGAGCTATCTACCTGGGGCTTGGAAGCTCAAGGGATGCTTCCGGTCGTTGTTCGAGGGATGGTAGAGGGCCCGAGCTCAAGCATCTCGTCGGAGGAGCTGCAGCACGGAGTGGTGACGTCGTGGATCTCGCCGGATGTGAAGGCCTTTCTTCGCTCAGATTTACTCTCAATTGCTGTCACCAATAGGTAGCTCTGAGCTCTAGGACACCTCTCGCAATGGCGGATAGGAGACGGTGGAGTATTTAAAGGTTGGAGGTGACGACGTTGGTGGCGAAGAGGTGGAGTAGGTGGGCATCGTGGAGCGAGGTGGAGGGTGTTCATAGAGATCGAGGGGGTTGGCGAGGATGAGGGAAGAGTAGCGTACGTCATGGTGGTGAAGGGAGGTGAAGAGGGTGACCGGAGTGACTCCGAAATTAGAAAGGGGGCAACCCTCACGCACGGTGGACGACGTGGGGCATGGGGCTTGCGGAAGGTAGACGACGACACCAGGACCGTTGGATCGTGAGATCCAACGACCTTGGTGGAGGCGCGGGTGGACGCTTTGAATTATATATAGGGTGATTCCATCGAACGGCTTCGGGCAAGCCACGTGGCATGCTAAGCACGCAACGCTGGCGTGCGGTGGAGTTGAAGTCTGGGGTTTTGATCGAAGGGTTGAGATCTAAAGCGAGGTGAACGGTTGTGATGAACAGAGAAGGGATGAGCATCGAATGACTGAGAAGATGGGACGCATGGCGGCCTGAGAGAGAGGCGTTGGCGAACGGTTCAGATTGGATATGGGTTTTATCAAGTGGCTGGGACGCTTTGTGATGATAAGTGGCTCAGATCAAGAGAGAGGGCAAGCAATCGGACGACAGAAATGATAGGGCACGTGGCACGTAAAGAAGTGGGCCGTGTGGTGCAATCAGAGGGCGCCACGTGGCCAGCTCTTAGTGGCTGAAAAAGAAAATAAAATTAGAGAGAGAAGAAGGCCGAATTTGGAAAAACTCAAAACATGAAAGTTGTAGATCTCGATTAGATCTACAAGGTTCATTTGACAAAAAAGGTAGATGAGGTAAAATATGATACAAAAATACAATAGTAAAAATATACATACATATAATGTACACAGGGGCCCAAAAACCCAAGTTTTGCATACGAGCTCCGAATTGAATTAAATTGGTCTCATTTTAAAGGTCTCTGGATGTGTATTAATCTGAAGGTGAGTAGACCTAATCTGGAGGTTGAATGAGAGGGATATTGGTATTTTAAGGTCTAGGTTTTCCAACTAGGTTTGGGGCTTTATTGGGCAATTTACAGGATAGGGATTTTTGGCCTTCTTCCTTATATTATTAGCTAGTAATCTACACAGTATAAGGAAGGTGATATTTGATTTTAGAGGGGATATAAAATACAAATAATTAGGTGAATTATTGGTGGATTTTACAATTGAATTGGCTTCTTATTTTAATGCAATTATGAATGCTAAAATGCATGTATTGTGAATACATGCTTGAATGCTGTTTATGCAAGATAAAGGGAAATATGTTGCTAAATACTTGGGAATGAGGCTCTATTTTCAACTTTAGGAATGATGAATCACAGATTCATCAATCGCCCGATTGTTGATTGAGATTCTACGTAAGGAGGCTGATTTTATTGTAGATGCCAAAGTCCTCCAAGCCTTTACTCAATTGAAGGATTTGATCACATAGGACCCTACTCTATAACCGTCGAACTGGTGTCTACTATTTGAGATCGTGACTGATGCTTCAGACTATGCTATTGGATCGATTTTGGGATAGAGGAGAGACACTCTTCCATCCATGATTCACTGTGCCAGCAGAACTCTTGATGAAGCACAAAAGAATTATACAGTCACTGAGAAAGAGCTGCTCACAATTGTCTTCGCCGTGGAGAAATTCAGATCTCATTTACTCGGATCCAAAGTGATTGTTTACACATACCATTTTGCCATATAGTACTTGCAAGCATAGAAGGATGGCAATCAAAGGCTAATTAGATGGATCCTTTTGCTCTAGGAATTCAATCTCAAAATCTGAGATAAACTTGGAATTAAAAATGTGGTGGTAGACCATTTGTCGAGATTTCAGAGTCAGACACTCCTGAGTAGGGCCTAATAACTATCAATGAAACCTTTCTAGATGAGACAATTCTGTTGATCACCTCGCTCCCCTGATTCATCGATATTGTGAATTATCTTGTGTCAAGAAGAACTCCACAAGATTTGATCAAGCTGAAAATGGACAAATTCTTTTCAAATATTCATTTCTATTAGCGGAAGGATTCATATATCTTTAGTGAGGAGGCATATTACTTTTGGAGGAGGTGCATTCCTCAGGAGGAAGTTCACAGTGTTCTCGAGTATTGTCATGCCCAAGAATTAGGACACCACTCTAGAAGACGTACATCAACAGAAGTGTTACAATGTGGAATATATTGGCCGACCTAATTCATAGATGCAGATGATTTCATGAAGCATTACGAAGATGGGTGGCACTATCTGAATGAAAGGCACAATGCCCCTGAAATATGTCCATATTTCAGATGTGTTTGATGCATGAGGTTATGATTCATGTGTCCATTTTTAAATAGTAAGGAGTATGAATATATTCTGCTTGTTTTCAGCTGAGTCGTCGATAGTCGTACGTATGCCGGTTCCTGAAGGAAAACATCATCGCACGGTTCAGGATCCCCTAAATTCTGATACTAGATGGGGGCAGCCATTTTATCAACATAGAAAGTGAAGAAGCTAACTCAAAAAATATTGCATAGACCATCGAGTAGTACCTCCATACAACTCACAATCTAATGGCTTGGCAGAATGTTCAAATAAGGAAATTAAGACAATTCTCCAAAAACTTGTGCGTCTAGATAGAAAGAATTGGTCTCAACTACTTGGCCCTGTTCTTTGGGCTTATCGAACTGCTTATAACTCACCTCTGTGAATGTCTTCCGATCACCTGATGTATGGCAAGCCATGCCATTAGCCCATCAAGCTGATTCATAAATAATTATGGACTATTAATATCTGTAATTTGGATCTTAAGAAGGCTAGTAAGAACAGAAAGCTAGATTTGAACAGACTTGTCAAATTTTGCGACTATGTATGCAACAACAATCATGTACAAGGAGAAGGTCAAAAAGTGGCACTATAAGCACATCTGACGTAAAACTTTTGAACTTGGTCAGAAGGTCTGGTTATTTGATGCAAAGTTCAAACTGTTCCCATGGAAGTTAAAGAGCAAGTGGACATGGCCATTTGTAGTTAAGCATGTGCATGACAATGGAAGCATAGTCATATATGGATTGTCAGCTGATGCACAACCTTTCATCATCAACGGATATCTTGTGAAGCCTTACCTTGAGCATGGTAGATTCTTGTCTATGGTTGACTCCATTCAGGTGGCCTATGAACAAGAACTTTAAGTCGCATCATCTATAGATTCAGACAAAGCGATTAAAAACATTTTTTAGTAGTTAATCATTTTCTTCTCTTCTTCTTTTCATTTTTCATTCTTTTTTTCTTCCAAAAAGCTTCACTCATCCCATTCGTCATTGCTATACTTGGGATAAACTTCAGCCTAAGTATAGGGGGGATTAGTGTATACACGTGTTCATATCTTAATCCTCTCGCCTGTCTCCTCAACTTTTGACATTCTTTCTATACTTAGGGATATTTTACCCTAAGTATAGGGTGAGACAAGCCAAGCTGTTGATTTGTTTATTCCCATCCTTGACCCACCTTACCGTGCATACAGTCGACTATACATATGATTAATTGATCCTAAGTGTATGGGTGGTCGATAGACTTCTAATCTTTATTTAGTCGTTATAGTATAGATTCTCTTATACTTAGTACGAATTATATATTTCTTTCCACGAGTTATGTATTTCTTTTCTTTCAAATATATGAGGACATAGCTCAAGATAAGTATAAAGGAATCATATCTACCTATCCTGGGATGCAAGACCAGTGTAGTCAAGTCATCCTGCTGCAGGCTCACATGATCTGACTTTGGAACTCAAGCTTGCTTATTGACTTTGTACATACTTGCAGGCTTTTTATTTTCGTACATGCCTGAACTTTTTTTTTTGAAATACTATTCACAGCATCATTTACATAAGGAGTTTTTCCTCTTGAGCCAGTAGACTATCCCTCTTTTGAATCTTTATCGCAACCCACAGCCTCCTGTCTTTAGACTTCCTAATCACTGAACGGGTTGGGGTGCACTTCCCTCCCTAGAGGAGGACAAATGTTTCCACTTGTGTGCGTCTCATACCGGCAAATCCAATCCCCTCACAACTCCAACTGAGTTGAGCCATGTGAAAGGTGCAGGTGTCCAAGTTAGGTCATTATCAACAAGAGTCGTGTGTGTGCTCCGAAATACTCTACTTAGGCAGTCAAGAATCCATTGAACCAAGCCCCGTGATCCTCAAAGAATTAAGTCAACTAGACCTGAAGTACCTCAAACCCAATTCCTATAAGGTTCCTGTTATTTGGTAGATTTTAAGGTCCAACCAAGCTCCAATCTTTGGATTTTACTTAGACTCGTTCAACTATCAAACTCAATACGAAAAATGTGAATGCTATGCACATGCAATGCAGAAAATATTTTTGTGATGCAATTTTCAAGATTTTGAACTTTTTATGGATTTTTGAAAAGATGATGATGATGCATATGCATTTTTTTGTCTTTTTCAAAAAGATTTTTCAAATGTTTTTGGATTTTAATTTTGCAAATGTTTTTGGGCTTTTTGAAAACAAAAAGATTTTGGCTTAAAAATAGGTTAAAATATGTATACGGGAGTGCTTCTTATATATACAAGAAGTGAATTTTAAGGATTTACAAGGGTAAGTGATCAATTTTATAAGTACATGTATATAGAGGATTTTGGTGTGATGTAAATATTCCTCAAACTTATTTGACACAAGCTTTTCACACAATTTTTGAAAACAATAGTCCAAAATAATTTTTACAAACATTTTTGCAAACATGTACAAACATTTGAAAATCATTTTGCAAAGGTTTTTCAAACAATATATATAGATTTTTCACAATATTTTTGCAACCATTTTTCAAACCATTTGCAAATCATTTTTCAAACATTTTTATTTCACACAAAGAAAGTAAATTTTACAAACCACGCATTTTTACACTGGTTGAAAACATGTAACAAAATATTTTCAAAATAGTTTTCAATAGATGTTCACAAGGATTTTCAAACTATTTTTCAAACATTTTGCAAAAAAAATTTTCACCTGATTTATTAATCAGTAAATACAAAAAGAATTTGAGGAATAAAACACCTTTTTATTAAAGATTTTTTAATGGATTTTAAAGAATTTTTCTAGCCATATTATTAAGAAAATATGAAAGTACGAGTTATGGCTAAAGTATATGCACAGTATATACGACCCCCCTATACTTAGCTTGAGCTATGTCCTCATAGATCAGAGAGGAAAAAGAAGACATAACTCGTACTGAGTATAGGAAAAGAGAAGTTGACCGTCCCCCCTATACTTAGGATCAAATAATCCTAAGTATAGCAGACTGTGCACAAAGCAGGGAGGGTCAAGGGTGGGAATGAACAGATCGTACTCAGATTGTCTCCCCCTATACTTAGGGTAAAATATCCCTAAGTATAGACAAGAAGAGGAGACAATGGAGAGGATCAAAGAATAGAGAAACTCGGGGTGCACACCCCCCTATACTTAGGACAAAGTACGTCCTAAGTATAGAAGACTGACAAAAAGAGGCGACACCTTTTCGGTAGATGAAGAAGATAGAAGAGGAAAAGAAGAAAAGAAGAAAAGAAGAAAAAGAGATGAAGATAGAAGAAGAGATTGTGAGGATGTACGCATCGCTCCCCCTATACTTAGGGTGAAAGAAGCCCGAAGTATAGGCAACGACAGGAGTGATGACACGGAACGATAAAAGAACACTCGACTCGTCCACCCCCCTATACTTAGGACAAAGTACGTCCTAAGCTAGGCAAACACGAGAATGGGTGGACGAGCAATACGGAAGAGAGACGGAGGTACACAACACGTATGTACAATAGGATGGATGTACAGAGGGTCAAGAGGGTAGAAAGCGAACCTTCTTGCGGGACCGCTGAGGGATAGATCTAGTGTGGTGCAGGTCGACATCGGGGTCCTCAGATGACAGAAACCGATCAGGGTCGATAGGGTGATGGTCCTCAGTGGCCCTAGGGTGAAGAGGCACAGACGAATGAGTGGAAGAAGTACGGCTAGGTCTGGCCTTGGGAGTCTCGCTGATATAAAAGAGGAATGGGACGAACTCATCATCATCGGAAGTAGTGTACTCGGAGTCGTCCTGCGAGGTGTCATCCAGGTCAAAATCAAAAGGCACAAAATCATCGGTGGACGTTGTCGAGTTCTGTTCGTCCTCTATAATCTCAACCGGATCATCTTTCTCATCAAAAGGCCCGAATTTCCGAAGAAAAGAAACTAAATCAAATTCGGCCTTTGGCTCATCAGTATCTATGTGAACAGGAACGGACCCATCGGTGAAAGAAGTCGAAACATGTCCGTCCTGTCTAGTCTCTACATCTGCCCTCTGCTCAATGGTATCGATCGTGTAAATCCCGCGGATGTCATCAAAACAACGCCAAGTCCCAGAAGAAGGAACGTCGAGGTCCATGATTTCCGAGGTTTCCTCAACCGGGAGGAATTCTCGGGTCTCAGTGTAATCCAATAGACAGCAAAATTCTCTGATAGTATCGTTGAGGTCATGGTCCTTGAGGTCAGCCAAGATAGGTGAAGTCGCATCAGGTGCAGGTCTCTGGTCCGCAGTGGGTACGGTGATCGAAACTTCGCTCTCATCAGCAAGGCGAAAGCGAATCTCTCCTGATCCGTAATCAATAACAACCCTCGCGGAGGCGAGGAATGGTCGTCCCAGGATGATTGGAGAATGCTCCCCTGTGGAGGTCTCCATGGGCAAGACGACAAAATCAATGGTGTAGCTCATGCCCTGAATCGAGATGACGGCGTTTTCAAGGATACCCTTCGGCCTCTTTATTGATCCATCAGCAAACTGTACGATCATCCTGGTCTTCTTGAGAGGCCCTAAGTGAAGAGACTGTACCAACGAGAAGGGTATGATGCTGATCAAAGCACCGCCGTCTAGGAGAGTGTGATCACATGTGTGGTCAGAGATAGTGCAACTAATGAAACGTGTGGCGATGTTCTTTTTCCTAGGAATGGGACGATGTGAGATGGCATGGGCAATGGCCATGGTCAAGATATGACGCTCAGATCTGCTACTTCGCTTTCTCTTCTTGGGAAGAGGAGCAGATAAATCGGTCATGGCCTGATGAAGTGGGGCACAGATAATCTCATGTATGGTGGCCACCACTTCGGGTTCAGTCAGCATTTTTTTGAATTTTTGGACCTCCTCCATACAAGGGAGGAAGTCAGAATCAACATATACACGAGGCATGCCAAGAGCAGTCTGTACAGCGGCATCCTCGGGGTCAAAGGTGGGACAAGATATGAGAGGATGTGTGGTCAAAGGATCTAGCAAGTAGTACCTCTCCTCACAGTCAGACTCGATCAAACGTCTCCCAATCTCTCTTTGTGTTTTTAAATTTTTCTCATTTTTTTGTATTTTGGGCGATTGCAAGATCTCATGATAATCCTCAAATGATTCCATATCCTCAAAGACTGGAGCGACATTTTGGTTCTTATTTAAACTAGTTAGATCAGTGATCCTCGAGTTCATATGCTCCATCATCTGATTCAAGGTCTCAAGTGTTGATATCATGAAAGGTGACTCCAAAATCTCAGGATCGGGTAAGTCGAATGTGGGCGGTGGGTGTGGACAAAAATCACATTCCGGATAAGGATACTCAAGGAAGAGCGGGTTGTCAAAATGTGTAGGCGATGGCGGTGGAAGTGACTGGTGAAAGTCAAAATCCGGATCCTGAAATAGTGGGTTCGTCGGATATGTACAAAAATCAGGAGCATAGTCCTCATGGAAAAAGTGAGGTGGACCGGCTGGAGCGAGCGAGGAGTCCGCAAAGTCCGGACAAAATATACCCCAATCGGCCATCTCGAAACAAAAGCAAAAATGATCAGGAGACCACGAAGATCAAGTTAAGAGAAGTGTGAAGAAAGGCGCAAGTGCGCAGAGACGATCTAGAATACACACAAAACAATCTCAAACAAAAATGAAAATAAATCAAACCCTCAATTCACCTACTCAACTCGGTAGAGACCGCAAAGAGTGGTCTTTTTATCTCGTCTGTTTTAGAGTTAGGTGAGAAGTCAAAGATTTGCACAAACACTTAGGGGGCTGAAAATGGGATTCGGGCTCTAACCTTAGTGTGTGCACGAGCAAGTAAAAGCGAAGACAATGAGGGAATTACTCGCCCCAATACAAAATTTTCTTTTTGATCGGTTTTTAGGGCCAAGTAATATTAGCAGTCCCAATTTTATTGATTATCACTTTTTTTGCTTTTTTAGTGAGAAATGCACGATCCTATCGGGGAGTCAATTCCTTTGAGCACCTAGGTTGGCAAAATCAGAGGGAGAGTCGGAAAAGCAATGCAAGCGGTAAAAACGATGATGAATGCTAAAGCGTAAATGCTCACCTTGCCTCCAGCACTCTACATGCAAGGATGCTCAGCAGAATTGAAACCTAGCTATATGCAAATGCAAAAGCCGATGAAATCGCCCTAAGTTTCAGAAATTGCTATTATCGTGAAGAACCACAAGCTGACCACCAACCCTCAATTCTAATATCTGGTCTAGGCTCACCCCTCCTCTGCTCAACACATTTGAGTTAGGAGAAAGCGCTTGTGTGGGAATGAGCTCGCGGCACGTGGATCGAAAGTTAATGATCAACTGTTTAAAATTTGTCTAAGTCCAAACGAGACTATAGGTGCATGCAAAATATTAAGTGTTTGGCCTTAGTCTATCGCAAGCAATCCTAAAACTAGTGGCTCAATCACACAAAAGAAAGAGAATCGGAAAACAAAACAAAATAAAAAAAATGCGAAGAAAACCGATGAAAACCGCGGCGAGCCCCCAAGTGAACAATCACTTGGAAATTAGGCTCGGATGTCCAAGTTCGGGGGTACCTGTATTATTACAATAATAGTGGTCTCTCTCTCACTTGAATTACAAAAAATAAATGCAATAAAATAAAAGCTCAGAATGGTCTTCAAAATTCCCTCCAAGTCCGCCTTGGTGCGAAGCCGAAGCCGCCTCACGTGGTTGCGCGAGCGCTCCTAGAAAGGAGTGCCTCCCTCGATCCGCGTACCTCGCACAAAGCCAAACAAGAGGGTGGTCAGACAATTCAAATGATATATCAAAATAACAGAGCAAAAATAAGCAAAAACAAGCAAAAATAAAAACCGTGAAATAGACAATCAATCACAATCACAAACAAGACCCGAACTAAGCGCTATTACTCCCCGGCAACGGCGCCATTTGATTAACACGAAAAACGATGATCTTAAGTTCCACACAAGGCGGGAACTCAGTCGCTGAATCGACCACGCGAAATTCGGATTAAAACAATAATTAAGCCACGACAAATATATCAAGCAATGAAAGTAAATGTGCGGAGTTAAAATTTATTATAACTCTACAACAAGATGTGTATAGGTGCAAGTATTGTAGAGGTCGAACACAGGGAGCAGAAAGGCTAGATCGGGGCAAAAATGCTCAAAATGTGTGTGAAAGTGATCACGTTGTCTATTAATGCTATTTTTTGTGGGTTTTTGATTTTATATTTTTTTATTTATTTTTTTTAATTTTATAATTTTGTATTTGATTTTTAATTTACTGATTTTATATTTTTCATTTTTATATTTTATATTTTTTTATTTTCTTTTTCAATATTGGAATGTAAAAGCAATGTAATAAAAGGGAGAAAGAGATATTTATAAAAATAGATAAAAATGTTCAAAAATTAGCAATTAAAATCTTTTTGGTCTTTTTATACTTTTTTACGGTTTTTGTGACTTTTAGGGAATTTTTAGAATATTTTTGGTATTTTTAAATAGCAAAATAAAGAAAACAATGAATAAAATGCAAGGCTGAAACTAAAATGGAGAAATAAAATAGCAAACAGTAACAAAAATTCTCCAAATTAATTTTCACTTAAAGGTAATGAAATAAGGAAAATTTGGACACCAAGATTATATTTTTAGGTTTTTCGAAGAATTTTTAATATTATTATAAAGGTTTTTAGGGTTTTTTGATTTTTTGGAGTTTTATTTTATAATTTTTAATGATTTTTGGCTTGGAGTTAAAACAAACTAAAATAAACAAAATATATTTTTTTGGGATTTTTCTGGAGTGATTTTATATTTATTATGGATTTTATAAGCTAGACAGAGCATAAAACGGCTATTTTTTATTTTTAATAAATATTAAAATGCAATAATTATGAAAAATAAAAATATGATGATGAACTACAATGCAACAGAGAGCTACTGTGATTTTTGGAGATTTTTTTGGATTTTATAGACACATGCAATAAATACTAGAAGCAAAAAGAAAAGGCACACATGCAGGGGTGTTTAGGGAAATATGACAAAGTTAAGGGGCTGGCACGCAAATTCCACAAAAGTTAGAACTGAGATAAAAACCTTATGCACTAATCTGAAATAAAAGGGACAGCGAGGGCACGCCTATAAAAACGCCAAAGGGCACGTGATGTTCACGCGACCTGGCGTGGCTCTATACGTGATATGCACAAAATCCAGGGGCCCAAGTGTAAATGTCTCCGAAAGTTATAGCTGATTTAAAAAAACTGACAGGCTGAATATAAATAACGAAATATGCGAGGGCCGCCTGCCACAAAATAGCCAAGCTCACGTGCGCAAGCACGTGAGCGGGGCTGGCGAGGGGCTAAAGGCGATTAACAGGAGTTTTAAGGGCACGTTCGCAAATAATACAGAAAAATATTAAAGGCCGAGGAAAGTTTAACTATTACTATCTAAATACAAAATCGCTTGGGGTGTAAGTAGAAAAATACCCAAGTTCTGAAGCGCATCCAACGGTTGACCCTTTGTCACTTAGACACGTGTCGAATCGAGGGGAGCCGATGACGCTTCAACTGAATGGCCTGGATTAGAAGATCTGATCGTGAGGGACGGTCCAGGCTCCGTTGATCCTGCGGCTGCTGTGCGGCTGGAAGAACGGAAGAAGATCGAATGGCAACCGGGCGCGGAGGAAGAACAGTTGAAGAACACGGCCTGGATGGGCTTGACGCACCAGAATATCCACGCTCGATGCGACTCTTCCCCTTCCAATGAGACTAAGAGCGACCTGGGACCCTCCCCTGTTGATTGGTAGCCCCAAAATGGTGGGAATGACGCTGGAGGGCCACCGCGACGTGTGTGGGCTGGTGGTGCTCCCAGGAGCTTCGGCACGAGCAAAAACTCGACCCCGGGAGGGGTCTCTTGGCCCCTGGAATTGCAAAGAAAGTCAAACACGACAAAGAGGGGATCCAGGGGTTGCAGGTGTGTAGGGGATGTGGAATGGTGATAATAAAAAGGATGGAAGTGATGGCCGGAGCTCAAGAGCTCCGGCAAGGTGTTCGACGGCGCAATCAAGTGGATGATGTGGTTATCAGACCTAAGAAGCACACGACATAAAAGACATTACTGGTATCTAACTAGGCTACAAAGAAAAGCATAAAAAAAACATACTCAAATGGCCTGAAACCATGAGCGAGCACCTCAACGGCGGTGGCCGGAGATGGGCGTTGGAGCCGCCCCTCGATCCTCGCCTGGGCTCCTCCTGCTCGCTGGAGGAGGCCTGTCACGCCTCCAGTCCTGAGCGTGGCAAGGTTGAAGCAAGACAAGGGTTAAAAGAGGGTTCAAAGTGAAAAGGGAGCTTGGGGGTCGGTTTTGAAAGCTGGGCGAGGAGGCTCGAAGATCAAGGCGTATCTGATGGATCTTGCATCCATTCCCCAATGTGAGCCCCAGGCGTGTAAGATAGTTCCACAAGGAACAAAAGTTCTGAAGACAATGACACGAGATGGTGCAAGGCGCATTCTCCAAAATTTGGAGAAGAAGCCAAAAAAACCATAGCCTGACAGATGCCAGACCTCGGTCAGAGTGTTGACCGAGGTCAACCAAGGAAGGGCTCTGGTTGGTCCACGTGGACCAACCAGAAAATACCTTGGAAAAAATATTATTAAATTCAATAAAAAATAGAAAATGACTTATTTAAATTTTGGTCATAAAATAAAAAATGTTTATTTTTCTATAAATTATTTTATAGTGATTTTTATTTATTTTTATTAGGTATATTTTACAAGTTGCTTTTATACCCCTATATAGGTATATTATCTATATACTTTATTACTTTATTTTTATTTTGTGTATTTTAAATTTTATTATTTTTATTTATTATGTTATAAAATTATAAAATACTTTTATACATGTAAATATATTTTTATTTTATTTTATTGATGTGTTTTGTATGTTTAATAAAATAGAAGTAGTAATATTATAGGTATGTATATAGGTATTATACCTAGGTATATTATATACAAGTATTTTATTTTATGTTTCTTTTGTATTTTATTCTGATTTTAATATACAACTATATTATAAGTAATATTTACAAAATTATAAAAATATAAAAATATAAAAATAATGAATAAATAATAAATTGAATATTTTATTCGGTACACTGTACAATGTGGGTCCAAAACTCAACTTTCAAACTGTAGCTCCGCCAAATGCGAAACCACCACCATTAATTAGCTTATTTTCTTCTATATACAATTAAAGGTGAGTATGCGGCATTTGGAGTTTTCATTTGTGAGATACGGGTCTGGGAAGTTGGGATTCTGGATTTTTATTTAGACCATAACTTTTTATCTGTACATTATTTTTCAGTGAAATCAATTTTGTATTTTTCTTTATAAAATTATCTACAACTTTCATGTACAAAGTTTCTTTATTTGATGTATAAAAAGTGGAACCAAAAATAGGTCCCAAAATGAACAAAGAATGAATAAAATAATATAGGTATTTGACCCTTATCTCCCCCTACTTTATTCCTGGTCGACCTATTCATCAAGATGCCTAGGTCTCGGGGTTTCGGGTCATAAAATATTTACAATATTTAATTCTTTTTCTTTTCTTTTCTTTATTCTATAATTTTGGCTTTAAAAACCGCATTTTATACAATATTTACACACATATGCATGAATTCTAAAATGCATATATTAAGCCTATTTACATGCATTTACTAGGGTTTTAAAGGCCAAAATGATAGAATAAAGATGATGAAACGTGGATTCATCACCTAGCATCCGCAGGCTTAGATGCCTCGGGTCTCTCAGCCTGTGCATTGAGCCTCTCCTCCAAAGCTTGTTGCCTTTGCCCCATGTCTTGGAGCATTGCCATCATAGTCGCTAATTGTCTAGACATGTCTTGGTCTGCCATGATCCTGGGATGAGTCAAGGTCAAAGGTCAGATCCTATATGTCTTAGCATGATGTACATAAGGGACAATGACTTGTGAATGGTACTGCAGTCATTTATTAAGATCAAAGGATCTTAATACAACCTTAGTTTATGAATACCGCTCATAGTTATTTATTACTAAATAAATTACTGGAGTAACCTGGCTCTGATACCAATCTGTCACGACCCCGTTTCCCGGGCCGTCGGATCCTCCCATATCCGGATCTGGTTACTCAGCAATAATTTATTCAGCAATCACAACTAACATTCAGAAATATACTGCAAATAAAAATACTCGGAAGAAAGTATGTCAACACTTTTCCATTCACAAAATAAAGTTTAGATGATACATTGTCCCACTATAACCATTACATGTACATCAACTTGAAAGGAAAATATAAAAAAGATTACTAACTACCTTAAAGAGTAAAGCTGCTGTGGCTGGCTGGATGTCTAGTATGTAAGCCGGATGAATTTTTGAAGTCCTTGCTATGGCTCACCGATACCTATTGGGTTTTCGATAAATCATAGGATAAAAATTAGCGAATGCTAAGTAACGAAGAAGAGAAAAGCAAACAAATTGTGTAATTTTTCAGAACTTGATATCATAAAAATTTCATTTCCTTTTCATTAATTTAAGTCCTATTCCTTTCTATTCTACATCAGGGATTAGTCCAGGGGATCCCCACCATTCTTGGACTCCGAAGCTGTGGATGCTTCGAGATTGGAGATTGTGTTGATCTTGGTAAGCTTATGCCGCCGCACGTCACCTCAACCAATCCTCCAATACTACCCTGACAATTTCCTTTTCTTTTATTAAACAGGGTTTCAACCCTCGGCCTGGAAAAAACAAATGAGCACACCGTCCTCGAGGACTCGGTTGCTTAAAACCTCAGGCTAACATTTAATCATATAACCTAGCGGCTTTAAATACATGTTATCTTAACCCAGCCGCTATTGAACCACCCGTGCCTCCACATGGCACGACCACATCTTCCGTCGTTCCAACCCGAATATATTGGTTCCCAGTACCACGCGTTGCAAAACATTCAATTTGTGCGCACTTATCATAACAGGGCAACCGTGTACCACCTAGGTAGGGAAACGCCAATACGGGTTCCTTCCGACAGCCTACAGGTTGCATGCCCGACCTGTAGTACTGCTCCCAATCATCCTTATTGTGACACATGTTCCTTTTCAGGATCCAACTCAAATCACACAAATTCACATGATGTAATTCTTTCGTTAAGTCTTTGATTTGCATAAACCGCAATACTTAGTATCGACTCACATATATAATATTCATAACCATATGTATACTCCTATTTATGCCTATTTTAACTCCCAAACCCTAACTTTCAGAGCCAACGCATCAATTTGATGCGTAAATCTTATTTTAGTGGGAATCACAAAGCAATTCTTCAGACTTTTTCAAAAATAACCAAAATTAGGGTTCTTCGTAGCAAAGAACATAAAATCAAGAATTTCAATAATTTCTTATGAAAACCCAACAGCAAAAGGAAGGATTTCGTTACCTAATCGAGCTCTCTCTCGTGTATGCAAGGCTTTGTCGAGTTTCGTTTTTAGAAAGGCTATTTTAAGGCTCCTGAAAAGATCGAATTTCATTTTTCGTATCAAAACGCTAAGAACATGTTAAGAACGCGAAGAACGAACGAAGAACGCGAAGAACACGAAGAACGTCAAGAACATATTTTCTCTTAAAATTTCGGCAGAGTTTCCCCTTATATCGAGACAAATTTCTCGAAAAATTTCGGCAGAGTTTCCCCTTATATAGGGACATATTTCTCGGAAAATTTCGGCAGAGTTTCCCCTTATATCGGGACATATTTCAAAATAAAAACGAAAAGAGTTTCCTCTATAAAATCAATCGAGAGGAAATAACAACGAAACTGAAAGAATATACTCAACAACAAGAGACGAAGAACCGGTAGACACCACACATCTTACGTGAGTGAACGTGTGACGAATCACAGGGTCACTGATGTGCATAGCCGCCCGCACCTAAGTAGGGTATTACACAGATTTCTCCATCAAAATAACTATAAAAGCATAAAGCGAAGAGTAGAAACATAAACGATGGAGAATCGGTAGACACCACACGTCTTAGATGAGTGAACGTGTGATGAATCACAGGGTCACTGACGTGCATAGCCACCCGCACCTAAGTAGGGTGTTACACAGATTTCTCCTCGAACCACAACAGGAAAATGAATCGGAAAGAAAGATGAATCAAGAACAAAACTTGGAAGAACAAGAGTATGAATTGAAAGCCTATCTTACGAAGCAACTAAGTGAGGATCATACCTTTCTCCTCCTCGTTCTCCCGGCAGCGCTTCGCTAGCACTCCTCCCTCGCCTGCCACTCCTCCTCCCAGCCTCTCGACCCTAGCCCTTGGGGTGGTGGTGGTAGTGGAAGTTGTAGAGAATAAATGGGTAGGGGGGTCTATTTATAGGCCCCAGAAAACCACTAACCATGGTTAGAAAACCATGGTTTAGACTTTAACCATGGTTTAGCGGCCCATGGTTTTGGCCCATGGTTTTAGCCAAAACTTATCCCAAACTTGGAGCTCAAGTTAGAACATTCTAGAGGATTCTAGATTCGCTAATGACGCTTAATTAACACTAATCGTGATTAACTTTCACTAATCGCGATTTAACTTTCACGGCTTACTTATCTTTTGTTAACTATTGATTAGTGTTTACTAATGATCATTAGCGGCTTTCAATCGTCATTAATTTATTTAATCATGTTTAATTAGTCTTAATGACAGTCATTATGGATTAATGACTTCTCTTTCTTCGGAAAATCATAACAATTCGAAACGAAGTCCGATTCAAACGAAACAAATTCGTTGGTTTTCTCTTGACGAGCCGGATCTTATTATATAGGATCCGAGATATGCCAAGTTCAAGGCTTTACACCTGTAATCTCCTTCTGAGGTATACACTTCTTCCAGATGCAATCTACTCCATCAGAAATAGATGAGATCCTCCCACATGTAAAAATGGATGTCTGACAAGAATTTATCAACTTTCATCTTCTGCTAGTTAGGTGAAGCCTTCTGAGAGATAAGATAATGCGTTATATCCACATATCAGGGGAGCGAGGCAACTGAGAGGATTGCCTCATCTGGAAAAGTCTCTGTGTTTGGAATTGAGTTCTTCTCAAGAGTTTGAATCTCAACAATTTACGAAGGATGGTCTGCCACCACATTTTTTACTCCAGCCTTGTCACAGATTATTAGTTCAAATTCCTAGAGCAGAAGCATCCATTGAATCAGATGAGACTTAGCATCTTTCTTCCTTTGGAGGTACTTGATGGCAAAATGATCTGTGTAAACAATCACCTTGGATCCTAGTAGATGTGATCGGAACTTCTCCAGGGTAAACACTATGGCTAGAAGATCTTTCTCTTTGACAATGTAGTTTTTTTGGGCCCCATCAAGTGTTCTGCTAGAATAATGGATCACAAATGAAAACCTATCCCATCTTTGTCCTACCACATCACAAAACACATAATTAAGGCATTCATCATAATCTCAAAAGGAAGAGATCAATCGGGTTGTTGGAGGATAAGAGCATGTGATAAGGTCTCTCAACATATTGAAGGTCAGGAGAACCCTATCATCGACCACAAAATCGGTCTCCTTTCACATAAGCTAAGTTAATGATTAGGCAATCTTGTTGAAGTCTTTGATAAATATTCTATAGAATCCTACATGCCCAGAAATGACCGAACTTGCTTCAGCTTTGTTAGTGGCTCATGTTTTGGAATCATGTTCTCCTTTATTGGGACAACTCCATGCCAAGACTGGAAATGACATGACCCAATGCAATGCCTTCAGTCACCATAAAGTGACTCTTCTCTCATGAGAGAACAAAGTTTACTTAACAACACCTGTGCAAGACTCGGTCTAAGTATCCCAACCTTTGATCAAAGTTGTCCCATAGATCGAGAAGTCATGCTTGAATACTTCAAGGAAACTACCAACCATATCTGTGAGAAACATAAACATGTATTCATGGAATGTAGCAGGTGCATTGCACAATCCTAAGGGCATTTTTTTGAAGTCGTAGGTCCTAAATGGGCTGGTGAAGTAGTCTTCTCTTAATCTTCTGGAGTTATGGTGACTTGATTGTATCTAGAGTAGTCGTCCAAGAAGTAGAAATAATCCTTCATAGCCAATGTTTTGACTATGTGGTCGATAAAGTTCAATGAAAAGTGGTCCTTCTTGGTTGCAAGATTTAGGCATATGTACTCCACACATTCGTTTCATGAAGTCGGTACTCTGGTCAGAATATCCTCCCCTTTGTCATTGGTAAAAATGATGATCCTAGATTTCTTTGGCACTATGTGTAGGGGACTTACCCATTTGGAGTCGAAGATGGGATAGATAAATACTATATAACACCATTTGTAATTCCTTTCATGACACCTCTTGGAGGTCAGGGTTGAGTCTACACTGGAATTCCTGATAAGGTTTTCTTTCTTCTTTGAGATAAATGTGATGCGAGCAGAGTGAAGGATTTATCCCACTTGGATCCATAATGTTCCATCATATCACCTTGTGGTTTCTTTCAAGAACCATAAGCAGCCTAGATTCTTGTTCTTCGGTCATATGGGAAATTATAATGATCGGATGCATATTTTGAGCACCAACAAGGAAGACATATTTCATATTGAAGGGCAAGGGTTTAAGCTATGGTGGGGTTGGAGTCAGCTTGTGGAGACCAACAACTGTAATAGGTGTCAGATCTTTCATCAGTTTGTTGTCCACCGCTATGCAATCAAAATTTGATTTCAAAACATCACACATATCTACAATAAAATCATCATGCTTATATGAGGATGGTTGTTCAATCATTTTATCATAACCATAAGCTAAGATCTATCTACAAAGTCATTTGTGAATGTGACTGTGCTATCCAGGCCTTTCTCAGAGGATAGGAATTCATGTGTTTCATTGTCATCCATGAACAAATTAGTGTCTTTGATCTCATCTATAAAGTCACATTCTTCTTGTCCATGTGGTTCGAGATCTCAAACTACATATTCAACTTCAGCTTGTTTTGCTTCTGGAATCGTCTCTAGTAGCACTTTGTCACTGCTGGAGTAGAAAGTGATCTCTCTAGTGTCGTCGTCTGCTATTGTTTCCTCTATAAGAAAGAACGATTGACCACAAATAATAGAAGTGTGGAGCAAAGGTATGGAGGTGTCCATATCCAATACTATAAAATCAACAAGGAAATGCATCCCTTGGATGGTGAAAATCACATCCTCAAACATGCCCTTGGTCCGCTTGATTGATTTGTCTGCAAATTGCAGAATCATCTTTGTGATCTTGAGAGAACCTACACCAAATTTCGTGAGCATGGAAGAAGGCAACAAATTAATAGATGATCTTGTTGGACATGTGAGCCCACGGTGAGCCATTATGTAATAAATGTTATTGCAAATATCATTCCCTAATCTGAAATGAACAACAACTAATTTGCATAATAGGTCCCTCAGTATAATTAGGGTTATGTACCATGGCCATCTTGATGATCATACAGCTGTTGATTCAATTATTGAATCATAGAGGTTGGTGCTTGGATCAATATCTAAAGAGTTAGATTGATGACACATCAAGCACCGCCGAATGATTATTTAGAGATGATCTCCAGCCCTAGAAGGAGATGGCAATCCTTTCTCTAAAGGTTGATATCTGACCGACCTCTCGATGTAGATCCTCTGCATAGGGATTAAGATTCGGAGGTGTTAGATTAGTTAGGTCAAAGAGTTGACTTAACGAGATCGAGATAACTAAAGTCCTATGTCGTATATTATCACGATATAGGCAAGCATCCTCTCACCGGAGACAGATGTGTTACTATATGTTTGAGTATGTACATTTGGGAGACCAATAGGTTAATGACCTAATCCAGGTCTATACATCGACGCGCTGGTGTGCATATAAGGGCATATGAGTAGTATGATCTCTTAAAGAGACAATACAAGTTCATTTCCTAAACTGGAAGACTTGAGCTCACTAATGAGATATTGGGAAGAATCAAATTCTGCGTGTGGTCGTCTTGCTTTGGAAGCTTGACTGAATTTGTAAGGATTGATATATACTTTTGGAATGTATATAATAAACAACTAGATATGACATATGCTTTTGGAAAGTATATGATCGATACCAACTCCTAATGATCAAATGAGGAATATAATGATAAGTCCCTAAATTAGATAGTGTAAAATTGATCTTATACTTTGAGATTATTCTGGGTCTTCCAGTATGCAGGATGTACATGTATTAGGAATAGCTGAGGGTGATGTGATCATAAATGGTTGTATAACCATGACGCTTCCATTCCTAGGGAGTGATGAAACGTGACTAGATTTTAGTGACTCCTCTCAGTAGAGAAGTAATCTGATCTTAGTCCAAATGTGATTCAGATGCAATGATAAGATTAGATTTGCGGTCTATATTTAATCAAGCATTTATGGGAGGCTCGAATCAGGATTTGAGATGTGATCTCAATATCCATGTCACTATATGTTGAACAATACAATCGCCATGTCCTTGTCTCCAAGTGTCCGCGGAGAAAGCGCATTATCCCTGAAAGAGTTCAGGATAATTTCATTGTTGATATATGTATCCGAGCATTGAGAAATTGGATAATTAAATGTTATTTAGTTATCATGAATAATAGGAATTTGATTCATATTATAAAGAGAATTATCTTAGATAATTAAATGTGATTGGATTATCAAAGATGTGAATAATGTGAATGTGATTCATATTATTTGGCACATGAGAATAGAGATCTAAGATGATTAAATGAGATTTAATTATCATGGATATGAATAATATGGATAGCAATATCCATATTAATCATATATATTATATAATGTGATTTATGATATATAAGAGAGAGCTATTTGTAATTTACATTTGTTAATTAAATGTTAACGTGAATTCGATTCACATTGAACATTAAATTGAAAATGTAATTCACATTTTATTTCAGGTTGTAAATGTGATACACAAATTTCCAATGGCAAGATTGCAATATTCACAAAATAATTACGAATTATTTTTGTAGAATAATTTATAACAATTGTTGTTGTAAAATTGGAGATACATGGAATAATGTAATTTAAGGAGATTACGTTAGAGATGCCCCTTCCAAATTGGAAGGAAGGGAATGCCACCAATTCCTATTAGGAAAGGGAGGCCATCCACTACATATACATGGAAGGAGGCACTCTCATTTCCATTATCTCCATATGTTGTTGATTAATATTGGGATTGATTTATATTGATTTGTCAATATATATTTAATCTAAATTAAATTTACTGTTGTTGGTTTTTGCCAACAAAATCTTAGCCATTGAAAGAAACATAAATCAATGTGAGCCATTGGATTTCTGTTGCCCATGGATTGAGAATCATGGATCCTAAAATATTATAAATAGAAGGGCACCCCTTGCTTGTCATATTCTAATGATAAACAAAAGGCTCTCTCTCTCTCTATTTCTCTATATACGCCATCCCTCACTCTCTCTGTCTCATATGGACATCCACCATGGATGCCCTAGAGAGAGTCTCCATTGCCGTAGCATCGTAGTTATGCTGCCAGTTCGATTGCTCGTGAATCATCTTCTCCTACGGTGCACCTCGCTCGTGAAGAAGACGTTGGATCTTGTGTGTTGAGATCAGGAGATTCACCGCTTGGATCATCAACATGGATTGTGAGGATTCCGTGTTTCATCAACACGCTCGCAAGTGTCTCCTCCGTCGGATCAGACTTGAGACAGGAGGTCTCTTTGTTTAGAGACTCAATCATAACCATTCTTCAAGAGGTAATCCTATTACTTGTTTGTGGTTTAGACGAAACGATCCGAGAAGTGTTCTTGGATTATGTGGTTTCGTCACATGCAAAATTTCAATTTGCTCTCCATCGAGCCACTAGTACGACTAGTCGCTTCCGATTGCATACGATGTGATCCGCACGCTTCCATGATGTGCTTAAGGATCATACCATATCCTTCAAGTGGTATCGGAGCTAGGTTGAAGGTTTTGGATGCGATCCATAAACCAAGGACGACTTGGGTTCATTAGGGTTTGCGAAAGTTTTCTCGAATTTCATTTTCGCATATCTATTTTGTTATTATTTTCGGCCATGTTTAAATTGTTTGAACATGAAAATATTGGATTTTGTTCCCCATTAAATAAGGAAACCGTAGGATCTGAGTTTGCGTGATTTTGAATCTGATTGCTCAAATTATGATCAAATTAGTGAACATGTATCCACTTTTTCAGGGACTGCGAATCTTAACGTAATTAAGGAGTTAATTACTGTTTAGAAATGCCTTGAAGTGCGTGAAAATTACATAGATTCTATTGTAAATCGAATTAGAAAACTTTAGAAACTTACTTTTGCTTAATTTGGATTTAAATTGATTGAGATATGCTAGTTTTAGTAAGTGAGGGTCACTGCTGGAAATTACTTTCTTAATCAAGAACCTTGTGATTGCCATTTAATAAATTAGTGAAGTTAAATGATTTAATTTCCTGGAATAATTATGGATAAATATTTGTGAAATATTTGATGATAATTGTTTCCTTAAATGACATTGCCTTAACCAACAATTGATTAGATATGATCTAGATCACAATTGGTAACACGATCCACTTTCTAACAAACAATGTTGCTTGAATAGGATTTGGGATTTGTTTAGCAAATCTCATTATAAATTTAATCAAAAATGTTTTGATTATTTTTATATATGGTATAACTTCGGTTGAAATACTGATTATAATCTCAAGTACACAATGATCAATTTGGCATTATCGTTTCCCGAGGTGGATATGTTGTCTAGTCAGGGAGCATTGGGGTAGCAGGTTACACTGTGTGCGATCTGTCCCACTCCTGTCGGTACTGGCCATGACAACAGGTAGGGACTTGATAACGTAGGAGAGATCATGGTGTATTTTTTTAATTATTAAAATTCATAATAATACATATTTGAGATAATACCATAATTCAAGTAACAATAAAGATTGTTTGTTGGATATTAATTGGATCGTTAACTTAATATGATTAGACTAATTGGAATCCAATTAAAATTAAGACACTCTATTATAAATAGATGTGTTATTTCTCTTGGAATAATTAATCTCAATGAATATTATTCATAATGATTAGTTAGAATTTGAATATGATATGGAGGATCACATAAGTGACATCATGGTCTCCCGTCAAGGTGAAGGGTTCCGTCGCTAGGGATTGTATGTAGGAGACGCCTGTCCGAAGTGACAGCTCCTGTATGCAAGCGTATCTAGATCGGGCTCTTTGCTTCTCGAAAGAGTAAGGTCGTATGCGTAGTGATAGCAATATCGGGTCCTCATATTATTAGGGAGACATTGGATTGCGCATAACGAATACTATTCCTGTTGATGGTTGGTTCAATTAATGACGGGTCAACATCGCCTTAGGGGTGGTGGGCCCGGGTGTTAAAGACCGAATTGGGAGTGCAAGTTGTACTTGCAAGGCAGAATGCGTTCCTGTTTCTTTTTATCGGAGTTACGGGTTCTCATATTATTGGGATGTAACAAATATAAGGAAGGAGATCCCAGATCTTGCTTGAGATATAATGGTAAGTATATCTCTTACATTGAAAGTGATAAAGGTATTGAACTTTCATTGTTAACAAGGCAAGACAACTATGATATTAAAATTCCTAAATCAAAGTAAAATATATATTTTTATATATTTATGCAAATTTCTTATTTCAGATAATCCTTCAATAAACCCACTCAATACTATACTCAATGATAACCAGTAAAATATCATGGATTGGATCCATGATTAAGATATTGTACTTGCAGTTGGACACATATTGCATGTGGTTGCAATGTGCAAGCTTCCTCATAATAATGAGGAGTGACAATGAAATAGACAATAGGACTACAACCCTAGGGTTTGTATTCCTCTTCAGTCTTGATCTCTCATCGAATGTACTTTGGAAGTGACATGTCGATGATGATCGTAATTGTCGAATTATCCTTATAAAATTTAAGAAGATGTTTTGGCATGCATATGTGATCTTGACATTTTATCATGAATGGCATGGTTCTCTGCATTTTGTAGAATGGTGGCTCTATAAGAGATGATGTATTATTCAAAATGTTTGAGTACCTACCTGAACCAATGTTTTTTTAAGAGTTTAGATGGATGTAGATATGATGAGTGTCATCATTCTACTGTCTATACTCTGGTCATTCATGAAGCTTCATAATATTCATATTGTATGAATTGAATGAAGCATGTATAAATGTTGGAGTGCTCTTATATTGAAATCTTTTGAATTCAGCATAAGAGATCCTTCGTCTTAAGCAATGGTTGTTTATAGATAAAGGGAGCGCAGTGGAAGCATGGGTTGGACCCATGTAAGAAGGAAAGTCAAAAAGTTAACTGTACTTTTGTGACTTCCATATGACATCCAAATAATTGAATGAATGCCAATACTGCAATAAGTCGATGTACTGATAGTGTGATTATCTTGTCTATCTAGGATCCTTAGAGAAGGATACAGATGGTGCATCGGAATATTCTACATCTATATTTAATCACTGAAATTGACTTTCTTATTTGATAAGATCAAAGTCTAATAATTGTATCTCATTCTTCTAATAACACTTGCAATTGGTTGAATATGTATTGGAAGATTATAAAATTTGTTTTTAAGGTTTAATAGTCTTCCACATGGATATTGATGCAATTGTTGCAATAATCTCTATTGGATAGATGGATTTGTTATTTTTAGTGGGAGAGCCTTTAGTCTTAAAGAATGTCTCTATGACCTAGATATTAGAATACACATTGTTTGTTTTTAAATGTTGGAAATAAACATGAATTCTGTAATATACCTATCATAAAGTGTTATGATGGAGATATTCCAGATAGTAATCTAAAATCTAGTGGACTATACTAAATTAGAAAATTAATGAATGGTTCATTAACATTTCTAATACTGAAAATAAACTTTAAAAGATCAATAGGAGAATGAAGATCATTTGACAATGATCTAGCATCAAGCCTTGGATATTTGTCTATTGATGAGATCAATGACTAGTAAGAGATGAAACGTTAGAATGTCTAAAATGTCATATCTTACATAGTTGTGAATATTGTATTCAAAGTAATAATGTCCAAAGCACCCTTCTTTGAGAATGGATTAAGATGTCAAGGTATTCAATATCTCATACATATTGATGTATGTGGATCATCTATATCATGATAAACATTGATGATATGTAATATCCATTTATGCTTATTTGTGATATGAGTTTTCTTCCCTCACCCTAGAAACCTTTGAAATGTTCAAAGATTTCACAATTTTGGTTTAGAATCAAAGTTTGAAGGAGGATGAAATTAATTTGATCTAACCTAGGTACTCAGTACCTATTAGATGAATTCAAGGAATACCATATGAAGAAAGGAATATCATTCCTATTTCAATCCTCCTACACCTAAATTCAATAGAGTTTTAGGGAGATACAATTGGATCATGTATTCCATGATTTGTTCAATGATAAATATTAGCATAATTACCTCTTAGTTTCCACTGTATATATGTAGTAGAGACTACAATATATATCCTTAATAAGGTTCCTTGCTAGTAAACTGGAATCTAGCACCAGAGAGTGCTACTTCGTTAGGAAAATAAAGGACGGTGTTGGATACCTACTTTATGACCTTGAGATTCTTAAAAATCTCATCTCCGAGAATATGATTCTTAGATATTGACTCTCTTGAGAATCAAGATGGAAATGAAGTGAAGGAACTCATTTAATCGATAATGAGGCTCCTAAAATTGGAAACTAAAAGGACAATTAATGATGAAACACTAAAATCTATGCAAATTAGTTTGAGAATGGTTTCCATGTGTTAGAGAAATCTGACAATTATCGGACGTCATGTGATGAAGCTCCTGAGGATCATGACATGGAAAGATGGATGTTAGCAATAAAGTTTAAAGTAGACTTCATATACAAATGTTGTATATGGACCCTAAAGGTCCCACCTATATGGGTAAGACCTGTAAAGGTGTAAATGGATCTTGAAGAGAAAGAGGGAACCTGATGAGAAGGTAGAGACCTTCAAAGCACAGTTTGTAGCCATGAGCCACGCACCGAAGAGAAGACATTGCTTGCGATGAGACTTTCTCTTCAGTGAACATGCTTAAAACCATCACGATATTGCTAACTATAGCTACACAACTTGACGTTGACATCCTTAAGATGGAGGTCAAGATTGCATTCCTCTATGAATACCTCTCCGAGGATATTCATATGAAGTAGCCCATGGCTTCATGATTGAGGAAAGAAATGTGTGAAAGCTAAAGAAACTTTGTCTATGGACTCAAATAAGCTTCTTGTTGTTGGAACATAAGATTTGATGAAATTATAAATGTTATGATTTCATATAAAATCTTGATGAACCATGTGATAGCGGGAGTGCCAATGTGTTCATCATGATAAATGTAGATAATATCCTAATCATTTGGAATGATATAAGGATAATAATAAGTGTTTCATAATCTGGTTGATTCCATAACTTGAGATATGATCTCAAGAATACCTCTTAGATCTTAGTTCTGAAGTTGTTCAGAAGCAAAGAGAAGAGGGTATTGTGGCCGTCACATTAATGGTACACCTTGTTCTATTTTTTAGAAAAATCTAAGAAAGGTTTCTTTCCCTTAAGATATGGTACTGACCTATCTAAAGGGATAGCACCTCAAAGAGTTGAGGAAGTGAATGCTAAAACGGGTTGCCCTTATGCATCAGTTTCGAGAAGCCGAGTGTACGCTAGATGTATACAAAAGCCAGATGTCTGTCATGCAGTGGGAGTAGGAAACTATTGCTAATCCTACTATGGAGATAAAAAACTTAGTTGTAGTAATAACTATATACTCAAATATGACAAGACTTTAGAGATAGTGATCTCTAAGTCTTATCTTCAAGAGCTTAAGAGTTTATAGATAGTGATCTAAAATGTCATAATTGTAGATACCTTAGGAGATAGAGATCTCCAGAATTAAGGGTATTCTAATAAGGATGATAGAAACTGCATACTAGTTATAATAATGATTATTGAGTTGTAGTGTCAGTGACACTATAACTAACAGTGTTGAGTATAGGTTGCATAGATGCAACCTTCGCATTGGATGCGAGCACTGTTACCTTGGGATATGCAAGTGTCGTAAAAGGACTTGGTGTAGTCTCTTGAGAGCAGAGTGACTAATAAACCTACCTAGCTTTTTTCTGAAATAGCCTATGATTATCACATGAGTGCGGGTTTAATGATTAGCCCATTAATGACTCTTTGGGCTAGTGGGAGATTATAGACATGCGAGCCCACAACGAGCCATTATGCGATAAATGTTATTGCAAATCTCATTCCATGATCTGAAAGGAAAATAACTAATTTGCATAATAGGTCCCTTGATACAATTAGGGTTATGTACCATGGCCATCTTGATGATCATGCAGCTGTTGATTCAATTATTGAATCATAGAGGCTGGTGCTTGGATGAATATCTAGAGAGTTAGATTGAGGACTTATCAAGCAGATGATTATTAAGAGATAATCTCCATCTAGAGAAGGAGATGGCAATCCTTTCTCTAAAGGTTGATATCTGACTGGCCTCTCGATGCATGTCCTCTGCATAGGAATTAAGATTTGGAGGTGTCAGATTAGTTAGGTCAAAGAGTTGATTTAATGGAGATCGAGATAACCAAAGTCCTATGTCATATGATGTCATGATATAGGCACGCATCCTCTGACTGGAGATAGATGTGTTACTATATGTATGAGTATGTACATTTGGCAGACCAATAGGTTGATGACCTAATCAAGCTGTATACACCGGTGCGTTGGTGTGCATTTAAAGGGCATATGAGTAATACGATCTCTCAGTGGGATCATACAGGTTCATTTCCTAAATCAAAAGACATGAGCTCGCTCATGAGATATTTGGAAGAATCAAATTCCGCGCACAGTCGTCTCGCTTTGGAAGCTTGACTAATTTTTTAAGGATTGATATATACTTTTGGAAAGTATATGATCAACACCTATTTATATTTTATTCTTTGGAAAGTATATGATTGATACCAACTACCAATGATCAAATGAGAAACTTAATGATAAATACCTGAAGTAGACAGTGTAAAATTGATCTTATACTTTGGGATTATTCTAGGTCTTTTAGTATGCAGGATGTACATGTATTAGGAATACCTGAGGGTGATGTGATCATAAACGGTTGTATAACCATGATGCTTCCATTCTTAGGGAGTGATGAAACAATTCTGGATTTTAGTGACTCCTCTCAGTAGAGAAGTAATCTGATCTTAGTCCAAATATTGGACATTGATCTGAATGTGATTCAGATGCAATGAGAAGATAAGATTTGCGATCTTGATTGAATCAAGCATTTATGGGAGGCCTGAGATCTGGATTTATGATGTGATCTCAATATCCAAGTCACTATACGTAGAACAATACAATCGCCTTGTCCTTATCTCCAAGTATCTATGGAGAAAGCACATTATCCTTGAAAGAGTTTAGGATAATTTCATTGTTGATATATGTATCCGAGCATTGAGAAATTGGATAATTAAATGTGATTTAATTATCATAAATAATATGAATTTGATTCATATTATAAGGAGAGTTATCTTAGATAATTAAATGTTATTTGATTGTCAAAGATGTGAATATTGTGAATGTGATTCATATTATTTGGCAAATGAGAATCGAGATCCAAGATGATTAAATTAGATTTAATTATCATGGATATGAATAATGTAGATAGCAATATCCATGTTAATCATATATATTATAAATGTGATTTATGATATATTAGAGAGAGCTATTTGTAATTTACATTTATTAATTAAATGTTAATGTGAATTCAATTCACATTGAACATTAAATTGAAAATGTAATTCACATTTTATTTTGGATTGTGAATGTGATTCACAAAATTCAAATGGCAAGATTGAGATATTCACAAAATAATTATGAATTGTTTTTTTAGCATAATTTACAACAATTGTTGTTGTAAAGTTGGAGATACATGGAATAATGTAATCTAAGGAGATTACATTGGAGATGCCCCTTCCATATTGGAAGGAAGGGACGACCACCAATTCCTATTAGGAATGGGTGGCCATCAACTCCACATACATGGAAGGAGGCACTCTCATTTCCATTATTTCCATATATTGTGATTTAAAACTTTTGGGATTGATTTATATTGATTTATCAATATATATTTAATCTAAATTAAACTAGTTGTTGTTGGTTTTTACCGACAAAATCTTAGCCATTGAAAGAAACAGAAATCAGCGTGAGCCATTGGATTTGTGTTGTCCATGTATTGAGAATCATGGATCCCAAAATATTATAAATAGAAGGGCACCCCTTGCTCTTCAAATGCTAATGAGAAACACAAGGCTCTCTCTCTCTGTTTCTCTATACACGCCATCCCTCTCTCTCTCTCTCATATGGCCATCCACCATGGATGCCCTAGAGAGAGTCTCCATCGCCATAGCATCGTCGTTTTGCTGCTGGTTCGATTGCTCGTGAATCTTGATCTCCATCGGTGTGCCTCGCACATGAAGAAGACATTAGATCTTGTGTGTCGAGATAAGGAGATTCATCGCTTGGATCATCAACATGGATTGCGAGGATCACGTGTTTCATCAACACGCTTGCAAGCGTCTCGTCCTTCGGATTGGACTTAAGACAGGAGGTCTCTTTGTTTAGAGACTCGATCGCAACCATGCTTCAAGAGGTAATACTATTACTTATTTGTAGTTTAGATGAAATGATCCAAGAAGTGTTCTTGGATTATGTGGTTTCGTCACATGAAAATTTTTTATTTCCCCGGCATCGAGAAACTAAGATGACTAGTCGCTCCCGATCGCATATGATGCGATCCTCATGCTTACGTGATGCACTTAAGGATCATAACATATCCTTCAGATCCATTATCGAGCAATGTGCATTCAAATCCTTTATTGAAAATCTTCCATTTGATGAGAGGAGATCCCTTGTTTTCTATTTATTCAGGAGATTGCTGATGGCATTTACAGTGGCCATGGTGAGAATGGGTGTCTCTGGGTTCCTCTATATGTTTATGTGGTTCAGATGCTTTGTTGTACATACTTCTTTCAAGCCCTTTTTTACAACATGCATGTAATCCATGGCTTTGGGCAATGTCATTTCAAGCATAATATTTTGCAATATTTCTACAATGCATGGATCAGATAAAACATTTTTCATTTTTTATGGCTTTTGATTTAATCACATCTAGAAAATGAATAATGTACATTAGAAAAAACAATATTTTGTAAATTTGTGTCCATATCTTTGTTTACAGGAAGATGGTAAAAATGTGCAAAATCATCATATCATGTGGACCAAACACATATTGCAAGCTTGGCTCCATTGTTGGCTCTAGTTAGGTTGTTGTTGCTTGCTTCTTCGTCGCTGACACAGCTTCACCTTGGCCGCTCTTTTCTTTTTATGTCTTATTATTTTCTTCATTTTTTTTTGTATTTTGGAGTTGGTGTCGCATCAACAAAAAATTCTTTGGCCCCTTCTGTTGGCCCAGTTGAATACTCACCATCAGACGCTTTCTGCTTTCCCTTCATTGCCTGGAGTGTCCTACCTCTCATGAGAGTTACAACATTAGATAAAGCAATATTATTTTCACCTGAATTGGGTGGGAACTACAGACTACCTACTCCTTGTGACGGAAGTTGTTTAGGTTGGCTTCGATCTGAGTTGGTGGCTGTTAGTTCATCTATATTATGGATCATCTCATTCATGTTCTTGACAAGTTGGGCTAAATAATCAAGGCTTGGGCTGACTGGTGCTACCTTGGAGGATTTTCTTGGTGGCATCTGACTCTGTTTGTATGGAGGAGGCTGTTGTTGGTAACCCTGAGAATATTGAGGAGGAGGGGCAAGAGAAGGATACTAATGAAACTAAGGTGAGGAGTACTGACACTGATAATGAGCGGCCGACTGCTGATAGTTTTATTGACGGTATCTGAACTGTTTGTAGTTCTTCATCTAGGTGTACCCATGTTGTGGAGGCTGCTGGTGATGGGACTGGTTGGGATAGAAGTTTCGCGATCCTTGTTGGTGGTGGAATGGACATATGGATGTATTCTTATCCAGGGGTTGTCAATGAGGATGGGTCAATTGCTGATCATTGCTCCAAATGCCATCTACCTCCTGAATGAGTGGGGGAGGTGGGGAACATGGCTCAATGTATTGGGCCTAGTACTTAGATGGCTGGTAAACAATCATCTGTGTCTGCGACAACGAATGTGGCTGCTCAGGTGCCTGCAAGTAGTATACATGCGTGCTGGACTTGAGGTTTGATCGGGCTTGACTGCGGCTGGTGTTGCACGGTCATCTCCTTTTTCATAGCGGGAGTATTTGGGGTGTCTGCCACGGTGTTGCAAGCACTGATAGTGTTCACTAGTAGCTCCAACTACTTGGTGATTGTATCGATCTTATCCATGCCCTTTTTTCGTTGTTCGATCATAGCGAGATTCTCTAGATCATGTAATCGTTTCTTTATGAGGTCTACCTTGGACACATGGCTGCCAATGATGCTGAGATCAAAGTTAGCATCTGTCCACTTCATCAGTTTCTACCATATCGACATTTTTGTGAAGGATCTACATTTGTAATTCAAAAGAACGAGAGGATGAAAGTGTGGCCTCTCCTTCGACCATCTCCCTAAAAAATCAGCCATACTACGTCGTCGTCCTTGTTGAAATGAGAGTCTTTGCAGGCAATGTCAACCAGACATTGACTGTTCTTAGTTAGTCCCCAAAACAAGTGTCTGACCAAGCTGGTCTTTGGGATATCGTGGTGGGGATATTTCTTTATCAAATCAGTGAATCTCTCCCAGATCTCATGAGTGGATTCCTGGTGTCCTTAGGAGATACTGATAATTTTGGATCACATCAGATTGAGATGAACAAGAGTATAGTAGTTCCCCAATTGGTTGATCTAGTAGAGTGCTTTGACCTAAAGGCTGAAAGGAAATGCAGTCATCTTGACTATGCCTGACAGAATGATGGGGTAGTGAGTTGTGATGTTGATGCATCCAAACTACTGTAGATGAATATATGGTTCCTCGTTCGAGTTCCCGTGGAAACTGGTGATGAGAGAAAGGAGTTACACCATCAATTCAAAGTGTTCGTGGATCTAAGGAATCTAGATCCACTCTGTGATTTGACCAGCCCCAAGGTTACACATCTGCTTTAGTGTGGGCTTGGGTCAGCCTCTCCTTCCCTCTCCCTCACCTCCACGGGGTCCACCTAGAGAGTGGTTGTCTTAATAATCACCATGGAGGTCATCATCTCCTCTTCGTTGTACATATCTTACTTCTGACCTCCTCCTCAGTTCATTCAACATATCTTGAAAGGTGACCAGAGCTAATGCTTGATCAATCAACTACGATTGAATCGCTTGGATGGATGACAATAGCTATCTGTTCAATTTGTTCTGGTTTATACCCTACTATGTGTTCTGCTTGATGCTAGGAAGTTGTGGCCCCTTTCCTCTGCCTATAGGAGCCATCTCAGAATCTGATTGTGACTGCTCTAACTCCAGATCGAGGTCCTGATCTACAATTGGGAAAATACCCCGACCAGTCTGCATGCAAGGACCAGATGTAAATAATAATTCATAATTAGGCTCAATCCTGAATTATATTAATGATGGAGAAGTGTAAGGAGTTTCAATCTCCATCCAAAAAAGGCAGAACTTGGGAAGAGAGTTTTCCCATTCAATGGGAGGTAGAAGAAGTGGGGAGCCCAGAGGATGGTTTGCAAAGTCCGAACCAATAACGTGGGGATCACCTCGAATTATTGGAGATGTTGAACCTGTGGAATCGATGTTGGTGTCTATGGAGTCCCGACAAAGCCATACATGAGTCGATATATTGGGAACAAAAGGGAGATAGATGAATGAACAAAAGATAAGGTGATGAACAAGAAATAAAAGAAGTGTAAAACAGTAGAAGGCTTAAAGTAAGAAATGGTCAAAGAGAGTAAATAAAAATAAAAGGAATGAAAAATTGGCACAAGTGTGCGGGACTGATATTTGATTCTTAAACTAGATTCAAAGAAACACAAAATAAAATTGTGTTCACCAACGCAACACATTTGAAGCTATGAAGGCTCAAATATTTTTATCTTTTAAATTTTAGTGTGGATTCAGGAAAAATTGTAACACGTCCTTATCGGCACGCTCTAGGGGAGAGCATGTACTACTAGGAAAGTATACACGTACTTGTTCCACCTCATTTTTATCTTGTGACTTGCAATTTTTTTAGATCCTCAATATCATGCCTAAGGGGCCACTCAACCAATTAAGAAGTGAGGAATCCAATAGGTGAAACCACTACTTCCCTAAAACATAAGGTACTTGGATGAAAGATGATGAGACAGACACACCCATGAGGGTGTGTCCTATGCGTAATACTTTAGACAAAGTCAGATGCTCTATACAGGAGAGATCAAAGTCGTCGACAAGTCCCTACTCGCATGCGTACCATAGAAACACCAATACTTCATCGGTCCCAAGTGACAATTGAGGCATCCACAGATCGGGTTTTTGGCTATATTCTTTATAGAAATTGTGCCTCACCTTATCTGGAATGTACCTAAATACAATGAGGGCATTGTATACAATAAATAATGATGTCCACTACAGAATTTAATTAGGTGAAATTTTATTTAGCAGACGCCTTGGTTTAATTTTTGGTTTTCACTTTTTTCAGTATTTTTCAAAAATAAGCGACTAACAATTGTTTGGATATTCTTTTAACTTAGATGCTCAAAAATAGAGGGAGATAGCAACAAAGCAATGCAAGGCAACACTAGGATGGAAATCTGACCCATGTATCAAAATGATGGATGCTAAGATAGGAGACTTACAATACTTCCCAACTCTCTCCATGCGGGATGCAAAATAAAAATTTTAAACCTAGTCTATATGAGATGGAAAGCAGTGAAATCGCCTTAAGCAGGAATTTCTATTATCGTGAAGAGCAAAATTTTGTTTGAGCTAAATCTAATCATAGACTATAGGAACATGCCGATATTGGGTGTGTGGACCTAGCATACTCGATTAAGCAACCCTAAAATGCTATGGTTTAAATCCTAGAAAACAAATAAAAATAAAGGTAGAAATCACAAATTGCGGGAAATAAAGAAAAGAAATAGAAATATAGGGAGGACAAAAGTTACAATCCGAAGAAATCCGTGAAAAATTCGGTGATCTCCTAAGAGAACATATACTTAATATAATAGGCCTGAGAGTCCAAAAGTAAACCTGTATTATTACAGATTAATAACAAGAAATAAAATGATTGGCTCTCTCTTACAAAAATAAATGAAAAATGCTATGCTAATAATTGCCCTGTCGCTCTCTCCTGCTCTCTTCAACTAGATCACAAGAAGAAGAACCAATCTCGTCGTAGCTCAGGTGCACCAACATTCTAAGAAGTTGTCTTTACCACATTGTCCCTCGCAAGAAATTCAACAGAGAAAAAGTATAAGCACATAGAAATAAATATATCAATAAAAGGTAAAATAAAGAATAAATAATTCAAGAGAAAAGTACACATAAAATCTATCATAAACGTTGCCACACAACAACTAAGCCAATAGATGTACACAAAGATCGTAGAGGGGTCCTAACGTCCGGTCTTGGATGGTTTGCGGTACCCAGCAAGTCAGGTCCGGTAATAAATGTGTCGACTACTCTCTCGGCTCTACGATATCCACAATTTAGTGCATCAACAATTAACCCACAATAATGCTCGACCAATAAGTACGACGAGATAAAATTTATTATACCTTACAAAATGATATGTATAGTTTGCAATTGCAGCGGTCAAACCAAAAAGGCGTAATGGAGATAGCCACAAAAATTGACAATCAAAAGAAAAATCAACAAATGTTTTTGTGTTTTTAAAGGGATTTATAAATTTTATGGCTTTCTAATATTATTACATTGTTTTTTATTTTATGAGTTTTATATTCTTCTAATATTTTCTGATTTTTAGTTTTCCTTTTTATATGTATACGGTTTATATAAGTATATATAGATAATATGTATACTATAATAGCTATATATGATATAAATATATAATGTATATAAATCGGAAAATTACACTAAGGGATATCCTTTTTATTTTTAAGGGTTTTTATAATTTAGGGCATTTTTCAATATAGTTATAATAAACCAGAATTATATTATATACAACTATATATGATGTAGGCTTTCATATTATAGATATAGCTATAAATACTTAAAGTTTCGAAAAAATCATTTTGTCTTTTGTTAATGTTTTTCACTATTTTGTAAATTTTCTTACAATTTTGCTATTTTTTATTTCTAATTGATTAAAAAGATCAAAACAATAACTAATAATAAAAGGCACGATTGATTTGGAATTTAAAAAAAGATGAATACCTCAAAATTCTCCAAAATATTTCTAAATTGTAATATATAATATAAACAAAATTCAAAAATAGAAACTAATATTTTTAGATTTATAATTAATTTTTATAATTTTTATAAGTTTTTTAGTGTTTTCAATTTTTCATATATTTTTTTGATAAATTTTAGTGATTTTTGGTTTGGAGTTGCAAAATGTAATAATAAAGATACTCTATTTTTTTAGAAATTTTCAAAACAATTTTATAAATTTTTGTAAATCCAAACAAGAGAAATTTTTAATGTTTTTGAATTTTTAAAATGGGAAAATAATTTTAGTGGCCTTACAAAAAATATATGTGATTTAATATGGGCCCAAGCATTTAAAATACTTTTCCTATAAATTTTAAATTTTAATAATGCAAATACACAAAATAAATTTAATTATCTTGGTAGGGATATAAATGCAATTTAAAGAAACATACAAGCCATTTCCAGAACACATTTCAAAAGTCCAAGGGATTAAGTACAAAAATCCCAGAATATTTAATACAATATGTGGTAGAACAGTTATATTTGTAATTTCCAAAAATGTTATAGGGCCTAGTTATAATTTCAAAAGTTATAACACTAAAATACAAATTCATTGGACTAAAAAATAATAAAAACCCACAGAGAGGTCTTTGCAAAATGTCCAGCCCCCTCACGTGTGCACATGAGGTGGCAAGGACTTGACTCAAATATAAATTAAAAAATATGGGAGCCTAAGTACAAATATTACAAAAAAATGAGCTGCAATAAAAAGTTTAAGAACTAAACAAAAATAGAAAAGCGGAGTAGTGGCAGTGCAAAATACCCCTTTTGTGCACGATTCAGTTGCCGAGGCACTTACACTTGCCACACGTCATCCCCCGATCACATGATGATGGTTCATATATGGATGGGCTAGATTAGATCCACTGGCTCAATCAGACCACCCATAAAGCTCCAAGGAGGCACAAAAAAAGTTGGAAGACATCCGTCTCGGCTAGGGAGCTTAAATGGATCCTGGACAGATCGATAGGGTCTTGGAAGGGCGGAAAATGGAGCTCTAGGTACACCTTCATCTCATCAAAAATTTACCCCCTAAGGGTCTTCCAGCATTAGGACAAGCAGGACAAGGCTCGCACAAGCACACAAGGGGTTCTGGATTGGTTTTGGTGCAGACATGAGCGAAGATGGAGCACGGTGAAGGTGCTCGGACAAGCGGAGGAGGAGGATCATCGATATTCTGATCAAGGCTTGATCAAGTGGAGTGAAGGTTTATGGGATGTAGAAAAGTCAATGGGGAGGATGATGGATGTGTTAGGCGAGGCAGAGTAGGGTTGGATCACAAGGAAACAGTGGCCGGAGCAGAATCTCCAACGAACTATGATTTGGACTTTTATGAAAAAACATGAAATCAAACAAGAAAAAAAGCTAAATTATGCTATTAATGCTAGGAACAGAAATTGCAAGGAAACTATGGTTAAATCCACAGATAAGGAGCGAAGGAGGAGCTCCACCTGAAGGTCTCCAGAGAACTCGGATCACCAATTCTTATCCTCTTCCTCTGTACCAAACACTCCGATGAGGATGCTGCTATCACCAACAAATTCAAACACGAGGAAATTTGTGTATTTCGAGGTTGGAAAGGGATCAAGTTTGAATGGAGGTTTGGTGAGTTTATTTGTACAAGAGGTTGTTTGACCGAGGCCTAGCTCGCAGCATTGATCCATTAATCGAGGTGAGGTTGGCGCATAAAAGAACAATGATCGTGGAACAAAATTGATGAAGGAATCGAGCCTATTCGTTGCAAGGGTGAACGCGGAAAATTTGAGGATAATGATGTATAACGGTTGTGACACCTCTATAGGAGTAGGGGGCAGTTGACCATCGGGTCAACCAAGGCCATCCCCGTATTGGGCCACGTATGCTGATAGAAGATAGAATAGGGAATATATAACAAATAATTAAAAATAAAATAATAAATGATTTAACTAAATAAAACTCAAAACAAAAAATGTTTATTATTTTATGCAATATTTTATTATGGATTTTATTTTTGTTTAGATTTAAATTATTATGTGTTATTTTTACTTGTATAATTATATGTATATTTACTTATGTATAGTGTATTTTATTTTTTTTGTATTTAGATTTTATCATTTTATACACTTTTGTTATAAATTGCAATTTATTTAAATACACAGAAATATATTTTTATCATATATTTTCATATGTTATTTATTATCATAAATAAATATGTATATTTTTGATATATAGATGCTTATAGGTATAATTCATCTATGTATGAGGGTGTACTTATATATTTTATATTATTTTGATGGTTTTATTTAAATTTAATTATGTATCTATATTTCAAATAATATTTATAAAATTATAACATATAAGAAATTGAAGATTTTAAATAATAAATATAATGAATATAATAAATAAGCATATTGCATAATGAGGACCCTAAAGCCAACTTTTTCATCTTAACATCAAATTGAGTGAATCCACTTCATTAAATAGATAATTTAATTTTATGAACAATAAAGGTGAGTTCGGTGAATTTTGACTTGTGTGGAGAAGATACAAGTTTGTGAAGTTTTTCTACGACTTATTATTTTGATTATCCAAGCCATAATGTGCATCATTTTTGAGTGAAATAACTTTTGTATTTTTCTTTGTATTTTTATCTACATGTTTTATGTTTAAAATTTATTGATTTGAGGTATAAAAATAGGAAAGTAAAATGGGTCCCACAATGCATTTATCAGAGAGTAAAAATTAGGTTATTGCTTCCTTTATTGGCCCTTATCTCCCCTTACTATATTCCTTGTCGGCCAAGTGATTAATCGCTAAATAACCCTATTTAATTTATCATTTTTATGTTATAGTCGGGCAATTAGAGATCAATCAAAAATAATCATAAATTATTTATCAATTAATGCGAGGTGGTTTTTATATTTAGGGCAAGCCCTAAGGTCGACTCAAGGAGGCATAGGAACAATCTAGTTTTAAGACTTTCAGACTTAATGTACGGTTTTCAAGGCAGATTTTGGTACTTTTATTCAATTTTTGAATACAGATACAAATGCGTGCCAATTTTAGGGATGAGAAAATTAATGTTAATAAAATGAAGTCCAAAAACCATAAAACTTGGCCGAGATGTAAAATATGATGAAATGAGTGCATTGCATTTTTTTGGAAATTTTGATGTAAACAAATATTTTATGAATTAATGAATGCCAACATAGAAAATCTCAATATTTAATTATTATACATATTAAGCCGACTTCTTTATAGGGGATAAAATTATCTAAGATCTATTACTATGTGATCTATCTCAAAAAAATGTAAACCCTAAAAAGGTATAATACCTATTGAAAATTAATTACTAAAATAAAAAAACAAATTTTAGAGAATAAAAATAACATTCAAATGCGATGATTTTTGGGTACTATGTAAAATACAACAAAATCTATGATTGGTGAATTTTTGGCAATTTTTTTAGCAACGATTAACTATCTATGAACTTCATAGCGTAAAATGGGAAAATGAAAGATTCCACAAGAATAGTTATTAGAAAATAACCACAGATCAAAAAAATGAATCACATGCCACAATGTGTATAATTAGTTGAAGAACACAATGCTAATTTTTAAATAATAAATAGATGTCGAAATAAGGTTCAAATTATGGACTAAAGTGAGGGTTAAAATGAAATAAAAAATTTAATTAAACTAATAAAGTGGTGCATAGGTGCACGGATGCAATACCTAACCCTTGTATGGGTTTTTTCTACAAAATCTACAAGAGGTCACGTGCTATGCACGTTACCCATGGGTAATGGTGGCTGCTTTGAGATTTCGTAGAGCTGGAGAGGTGTTGATGCAAAGTTCCCCCAAGACATGTGCATCTCACGTGGGAGGGGTCCGTCGAGGCATCTAGCATGGAGTCAAAGGTGGATCTCCGGTGGAGAGGAGGGCTTCTGGAGGGAGCACCTGAAAGATGGAGGTGCATGAGGATGTTGAAGTCACCAACAAGGCTTCTTGATCATGAATTGACGAACGTTGATGCTCGCAGATTGGAGAAGAAGTCGAGCTCTGTTGGTGTTTGGGGGAGCTGCCCTTGCTGGATGGCAGAGAGCCTCATGTTGGGCGATGCAGACGAGGCGATCGGTGTAGACACGATGCGTGCTCAATCGACAGAGCTTGAAGGCTGAAGGAGGTGGTGAGGTGTATGCAAGGGGAAGATGCAAATCTACTACGGTAAGGGAGGCTCAGAGTGCTCTAGGATGGAGCAGTGAGGCTAAGGATATGAGATGGTGGTCGAACGTGGGTGGAGGACTCGACTTGATGGATTTGAAGCCGGAGCAGAGGGAAACTCCAAGGAGGGTGTTGCAACAAGGCTCCATAGACTCAGATCTCATTGCTGGATGGAAGCACGTTGGCGTTGTCACCGCCGCATGCTCCCTTATCTACTTGGATGATCGACGGATGATGAAATTGAGAGAGGCGATAGTCCTTAAAAAGGAGCGGTCTGAGATGAGAGGCATTGCGAGAATTTGGGGATTTGATGATGATCATATTAGCGATCCGATTGACGAAGATGGAAGGTAGGATCAGGAAGGAGATAAGGGTGATGCGAGATCGAGGGAGGGCAATCATGGATGCGAGGCTGCGACGAAATTGGGGGGGGGGGGGTAGATTAGTGGCTATCCGATTGGACGAGATCAGACGACCATGACTAAGCCACGTGGCATTTATTATTTATCTATTTTTTAAAATATTTTAAAAAAAAATTAAATGAAAAATTAAAATTTTAAATGCCCGAAAATGGATGACACGTGGCAGCTCCAAGAGCGACCACGTGTCACTCTTAGAAAAATCGAAAAATAAAATATAAAGATAAATACAAAAGAAATAGAAAATAAAATATAAAATGTTCTATTTAAACATTGTTCATCTCAATGAGATCTACAACTTTCATGAAGGAATCAAAATTAAAATAGGTCATTTTCAAGAAGTGATATTTTTGGTGGTACTCTGTGTATAAAATACCGAATTTTTGTGTTTTGAATTTTTTTTCTTATTTTATATAAGATAAAAATTTAAAAATATGATAAAATAAAATACAAATTTTTACACATTATTTTATTTTTTATTTTAATAATGAAGAAAATAAAGGGGACTTATGGTACAATCTATCAATGAGGACTCAGACTCAGTTAGTTTTGTTGACTTCAATATTATTTTAGATATGGATTTTTACCATTTTGATAAAACTTTTGTCAAAGAAAATAAATGAAAAATAAATAAAATAAAAAGGGTTAATTATGTACAATTAATAATAGGTCAAAATCGGGTAAAATACATAATGTCCAAAAGAGGCCTAAAAATGAGCTCTAATTCACTTGAACATGCTCTTATTTTGAAGGTAGTCAAATGTACATTAGTTCAAAAATGTTTAGGAGCAAATCAGACACTATATAAGGAAGATACCCATTTTTTAGTTTAGAAATTCAGAAATTATGGTTTCAGTTTGTGAACCATTTATTTATGTTCGTGATTTTTTAGTATTTCCTATTTATTCTTGTTAATGATATGTACACAATGGAGGTGGTTTCAAGCGATTTGAAGTAAGATGAATTAATTAAAAATCAGGGAAGCTAGCTAGTTTGAAAGTCTAATGTGCTTAGATAATTGGCTTCTTTTTTTATGCAATTATGCAGCATAAAATGCGATTATTATTTATACATTCATGAATGTTAATAATGCAATATAGATAATGAAATGCTAATGAATTTTGGAGAACTGAGCTTAATTCATGCCTTTTAGAGTGATGAATCACATATTCATCACCATGTCATCATGATGACTAGGTCTCGGGGTTTAGGGTCACTCAGTGTCTTTTACACTTCCTTATTTTTCTTTTCTTTATTCGTTTATTTTGGTTTTAAATACAATATTTTATACAATATATAAAATACAATTAATAAGTGTTATTTTTTCCATTTAATGTTATCTACAAGCATTTAACTAGGGTTTTAAGGCAAAAATGAAAGAATAAAGGTGATGGAATGGAGATTCATTAGGTCCTTGTTCTACCCAAATTATTTATTACAATTTATTTTCATATTAAATAATTATTAATTATTATATGATAAAAATTAAATAAAATAATGTTATATAGTTAATAAAATTCTCTATTATTTAACATAATTTTTATTTTGAAATTTATTTGAATTTATTATTTTTAAAATTTAAAGCAATACATAAAAATGTTTTCAATTTCAAAATTTATAAAAATTTGAAAAAACTACTAGATAAGGTTTTAAAAAATTACATTAGGTATACTTTACAATCTTCTTTCACATATTCAAAATTCATATAAAAAATATCAAAAGAAACCATAAAATTAAAATATTTACAAAACTAATAAAAAATCTAGAAATTTTTTTCAAAATTAGTAAAATCTACTTAGTATCTTGTTTCAAATCTTAAGTAAAATACTTTTATTTGAAAACATTTTACAGAATATTTGACATTATTTTACTTCTTAATTAAATAAAAACACTATCTATTTTACATTATTTTAGTTTTTACAAATTTGAATCAGTTTAAAATCCATATAATGGTAAAAGTTCTCACTAAAATCACTAAAATTTCAAAAAAAAATCTAGAAAACCTAAAAACATTTATTTCTTACATTTTTGACTTGGTTACATATTTTTGAAAAAAAAATCTAAAAATTCTCTATTAATTCACTTGTATATATCCTTATTATTAACTTGATTTTTAAAATTCAAATACATAAAAATTTATAAAATAAACAATTAATTAAAATTATAAATCTGGATATAAATAATAAAAAAATCTATGAAAATTATAAAACGAATGCATATATTCGTATAATAAAATTTTCAAAAAACAAGATAACACATCAAGTACATTTAAAATTTGTAAAATACTTTAAAATTCCAAAAAAATATAGAGAAGAATTTCTATATCAATAATTCTACGAAGATACCTTAGTTGATTATTTCTTCCATGGGTTTGATCTTAGAGACTATATCTAGTTAAATAAATAGTTTTTAATATAATTTTCTTGATTCAATTTTGGGTTACAACGACACTTCATGAACTAATTATTCACTGAATTAAAAATCCCATTAAAAATATAAGTTTCAACAACTTATTAGGTTCGTGCCCAAATGGACTCATTAGCAACCACACAAAATGCTTAAGATCAAATTGGCAAGTATTAATACCCCACTCTTAAAACCATTCTCACACAATGTGAGTAGTGATAGTCATCTTTTAGGCAATCCCGACCAGCCTTATGCTTGGCCCATCGAAGTCCAACCCATGCCGAGCTTGAGCAATAAAGAAGCGAGCATGTGCCTTAATTTAGGCCCAAATTTAAATTTAGGTTAAGTTCGAGCCAAGGTGGGTTCAAGCATAAATCACATGGGTCAGACCTAATAGTGGCTTGATAGGCGTGCCTCCCCTCGCAGCTTTTTGATGAAAATAGTCATCGGTTGTAACAACTGCGAAGAGAAGCATGCTTATCAACCAAAATTATAAGAGTGAGAAATAGGAGAAAATGAAGATGAATATAAGAAGATAATGTTCTCTCTTTTCTATTTCACTTGATATTTACCTGGTAAGTGTCCCTGGGTCGAACACAAGGAGGCAGGAAATTATACTTAGAATTAGAGACCATATTTTGTGATTAAATTTCTTAGCAAACTTTTTTTATTTTCAAAGGGAGAATATATTTTTAAAATTATTTACTATATATTAGAAAGGTGGTGATATGTAGAGGTAATACAATATAGTAGAAACGAGGAAAGTAACTAAGCAACATGCTCAATGAAACAGACAAAGAAAATTAAAAATAAGATAGACTTCATAAAATCAAAGCAAATAAAAGAAGTGATGAAAAACCTAGAAAAATATGCCAAAACCATGCTAGGGTAGTTGTGTAACTACCTTAGAAAAATAAAGTCTCTATAGTGTCCAAATGTTTCAAAATATACAAGGGTACAACTGTTATAAAAAAATTCTTTAAATAAAAATTTTTTTGTGTTTAGTTCCCTATAGAGGGGCCTAAATGCAAATAACAAATATTTCTGAGGCACGCGGAAATTTTAGAGTACTTGCGAGTTTAGTTTGCAAATGATCCACCGCTTTGTTTTGGAGGACTACGATTAGATGTCAAGGCACGATCTGGACCATTAATCATTGACACGCGTTGACGATCTGTGAAGTCTAGAGATCTTGGGGAGTTCTTCACCAAATGAAGAACACGATGACGATTGATCTGCTTTGGCATTGATTGGGGTGTTCGGGCAGTGCTGCGAAGTTGGATCATTGGTGGTAGGTCTAGAAGGGGGACTCTGTCCCCCTTCGAGCTCCCCTACTTTAAGGAGATGCTTCAAAGATGAAGATTCAAAGCTTTTATGGCTCCAGGTCTGACCTAACTTGTGCGCAGCTTCAGAACAATGATTTCCTCCAATGGAGGTAAAGAATCTCGGTGTAGTTGTCTTGGGATACCACTCAAAAAGATGGAACAACCTATAATAATGATGATAGGCTAGATTCTATACAAATCAACATAAGAATATGGAAATGTCTTTTAGGTCTCAGTTTTTGCATAGAAAATAGTTCAGAACAAGCATATTTCTAACTCGATTTCTCAACAAATACAATTAAATAGAATGGGGATTTTAAATGCAACCAATGAATGGATGATTAAGTACTAAACACAATGATTATGCGCCTAAAAATAATTTAAAATATGGAAATTTGTGGAGGAATTTGCCTAGGAACGTGAAGGTGTAAGACCTTTAGGTCTTCGCTCGATGAGACAATAATCTCACGGAGCTCCACACAACGGAGTTGGCGTTGATGCAAGGACAAGGAGTCTTTGGAACTCCTCCATTATCCACCCTCTTCCTCGCCGGTGGTCCTCCTACTTCATATGTCACCTGGAGATGGAGTTCTAGGTCTTAGAAGTTGGGGTCTCGGTTAACTAGAACTGAAGCTGGAGGAAGTATTGGTTTTCATTCAATTTAAGTGATATAATTTGAGTAGATGAAAAGGAGTTAGGTAGGATCAGATGGTTGTCGTGGATGATGGTTGACCAAGATAGAAAATGGACAAGTTAGATTGGATGTTAGTTTAGAATCTAAGGTAGAATAATTTAGTGGAGATAGGTCGTTTCAACAACCAACATAACGTCTTCTTGAAGAAGAAGATGACTGTGTCAGCACCACAAAATTCCAATGGTCGATATGCTTTGTAAATTAGGAAACAAATAGTATATAAAATTATTTTGAAATAATATATGAAAGAAAAATGAAAATAATTAATTTACCTTAATTATGTTGTATTATACATAGATATATCATATATATTTTATGATATATAAATAAAAAATCAATAAATATGCATAAAATATGTTGTAAAAATAGCACTTATAAACTTAAATGAATATTTTAATAAATAAGATACTATTTATATATTTTATTAATTTACATAATAATAAATAAGGTTTATGTGAATTTTTATGGATTCCAGTAAGTTATTTTACACAGACTAATACATACAAGTATATACCATGTAGTTTATATTTAACTATTTTAAGAGTTTTTGATTAATTTAAATTATTAAATAAGGATTTTATCTTTTTATTTTAATCTATAAATAACCTAAAAGATCAAAATCATAATTAAAAGTTGCTAAATCAATTGTACTATAAATAGTATGTACATAATAAATTCAATAGTCTAGAAACCCAATTGTCAGTAGGTCCAAAATAGACTTTTTTCAAACAAACTCTGTATTCGATGAAATCACCTTAATTAATTTGAGAATTTTTATTTCTTGAACTTTAAAGTTAATGGAGTGAAATTGGAGCTCGTATGATGAAGTTATGAGGTTCAGAAGTTGGGAAATTGACAAGTTGAAATTCTGATTTCGTGGCACATATAGAAGTTGGAATTTTTTATTTATTTTTATAATTTTATACATATTTTTTCTACACAATGGTGAAGAGTTTGGTGAAAATATATGAATACAATTAAATGAAAATAGGTGAAGATTGTGTATATATAATAAATAAATTAAATTTATTTTTTATAAATAATGTTAATTATTTTTATTGTTTTCTTCCTTATATCCCCCTAATTTATTGTTTATTGACCAAGCCATGCCGAATTTTACTGAGGGGTTCGATTATATAAATATATCTTTCAGCTATATTTGTATTTTCTGAGTTATTCTGTACAATATATACAAATTAAAAGTCTGTCTTATTTTCTAATGTTTTTTATTTTTTTATTTTTTTATTTTTATATTTATGTCTTTTTTATGCATAAAAATGTGTTTTTATTCATAAACATGCTTTTGATAAAAAAAGTGAATATTAGAGCATATTGACTTATATTTATTAAGTGTTTTAAGATAAAATGTGACATAAACATTAATGAAACGAGGATTCATCAACCCACTATATTTAAACTTTGCTAGTCCCTTAGCAAATTATAATTTTAAGAATAGAAAAGAAAGTTAGAATGAATTCTTTTTCCTAAACCAATTCATAAAAATAGATAAAGGATAGAGCATGTTCGGGCCTTGGAATAAACATTTTGTCAGAGTATTAATTAGGATTAAGATTTTAGTCTTAACAGTCCTTAAGTTCCACAAATCCTTATTCAGGTTCACCTCAACAACTAGCTCAGATCCACTCATCCATCTTATTAACTTTTCAACCTTGAAGTAAATTCGTACTATGTGTGAAATGTGTTAGCTATTTCTGCTTAAGGAGGTGAAGAAGCCTAGCACCCTAGTAATACACTTTGTGGCTTCCTCATCCAGCTACTTAATCCTCAAGGAGGGGTATTTCCTTTTAAGTACAGGTATATGTTGTGTCCACAATCGAAAGAGGAAATAAGATAAAAGAATGAGAAAATAATTGGAGTGTGACCAGTGTAGTCACATCTCCTTATGAAGCTTGGAAAATGTAGCCAAGTCTCCACCAAGATATGCTGGCTATATAATTCTTAGACCATTTTTTGTGAACAATGTACTTTATGATTTTTCCACAACGGATATAGAATCTTTTTCTTTGCCCATGTTTTGGGGTAGTAGAAATAATTGCACTACATTCTTGTCCGCTCGGTCGATACAGAATCTTTTGTTCCACCCATTTTTTGGGGTCTTAGAATAATTATGCCAATAGACCATCCCTCACCCGAAGCTTTATTTCAACACCACAATTCCTATCTTTAGATGTCTACACCACAAGACAAGGATGGAAATGCACTACTAAAATGAAATGCACTTCACAACCCCTTGCAATTCGAACTAAGTGCGTAGTCTGTGTTCAAAATTGGTCCATTGTTGAAGAGTTAAACGGATGACACCAATTGTCCTACTTAGTCAAGTTTCAGTTGAATTCTGAACTTGGTTCTATGGAACCCAAAAATTAATGTCAAAGACCAGAAAAGTCTAAATTCCATCTCCTAACTAAGCTCCTTAGAATTTAGGGCAAATCCCATGTTCAAGCTCCACACTTTGACATATTTCCAATATTTAGTTCGAGAATTCAAACTTAATCTGAAAAATACCAATGCAAATGCAACCATGTTTTTGTGAGGTCAAATTTTGAATTTTACTCATTTTTATGGATTTTGCTATTTTTTATTTTAGGACTTTGTATTTTTTATGACTTTTGTAGTTTTTTTCAATTTTTTCGTAAATAACCATATTTTACAAAAGTTTAAAAGATAAGATACCTATAATTTATTTTGGATTAAATAACTTATTCATTTTTTTAAAATTTAAATACAAGGATTTTAAATATTATGTTATTTTAATTGTTTTAATAAATATGATTTTATAATAAATATTATGCATTTTTAGATACACCTTTTAAATACAAATATTTAAAATAAAGGTTTTAATTAAGAATTTACATAGACTTAATATATTTACTAGGATTTTATAAATACTTAATACATATATTTTAAATAGATTTTACGCACACCCACTTTTATGGATTATATTTATATGCATAAAAATACAAAAAGTATGAGTTATGGACACAAGTATATATATAATATATACACGAACCCCCTATACTTAGCTTCTGATATGTCCTCATAGTACAAAGAAGAGAAAAATGAGGACATAACTCATGCTAAGTAAAAGTGGGTGAAAAGAACGAAAGAATAAGAAGTCAGTCACCCCCCATATTTACGATCTAGTCATCGTAAGTATAACAGAAGACAAAAAATGTGATGACTGAGGGCAAGAAATAAACAAACGAGAGATGAACGAAAGGAAACGAGCTCAAGGGAATCACCAGATCCCCTTATACTTTGGATCAGGTATCTTAAGTATAGAAAAGAATGTTGCAAAAACTAGGGACGAGTGCAAGATGTATAAGAATGTACAAATAAGAAAAGTAAAAGGACAAAAAAAGAAAAAGGAAACTTAATGGTGACAATCTACCCCCCCTGTACGTAGGATATATTATCCTGACTATAAATACGAGCAAAAATGGGGACGATTGGGATCTAAAATTAATGTCCAAGTGGTGTGTACTCCAGAAACAAATGGTCTCAAGGTCTTTGTACATGACAAAATGATGAGGAAGAGTAGTCACAAGTCACATACAAAGTAGATCACTCAACATGGGTCATACGATATCATATGTTGACAAAGTGTGAACCAATCCCTGGTTGGTTGAGTAGACATGCCTCTGTAGGTAGATACTATATATGAAATCAGTCTCTCTACCATAGTAAATATTTCTAGAGTCATACTACAGAAGGTGTCAAGAAATGTATCTATCAGACCATCCAACTCTCTGTTGTGCTCATCCTCAGAAGGACTAGAACTAAATAACTCAAGTAAGTGATAGTTTGGTTCTAGATCATCTGAAATTGAAGAATCAAGCAAATTCTCTAAAATATCTACAATGAAATCATCAAACTCCTGCTCCATCTGATCCGTCTCTATGGTAATGTATAAGCTTCATTCTGAAGAACTGCCAACTATAGCATCTAACCCATCCTCTCGTAGGATATCATGGGTAACAATTTGATACCTCTCAAGGTCATCGTAACTAACCTCATCCACGTAATCATAAAAGGCTATAAAATCTCAAGATATTTTAACTGTGCGCAGATACGACACAGAAAATTGATGATTCTTTTGCCATCTCAATGTCTACCTTCTCGTCATCGGTACGAAAAGATACCTTCCCAGTATAATAATCAAAGAGAGACTTCGTAGTCTACGAGAAATGACTCTCAAGAATTATTGGGTAAGGTGTAACTATGTAGGGAAATCTATGATCAGAACAGTGAAGTCCAATGGTAATTGCAGACCCTGCACGGTCATGATAATGTTCCTCAAAATGCCCCTAGGTATCTTTACTGATCGATAAGCAAACTGAAGGATCACACACGATTTGGAAAGAGGATTTAACTTGAGTTTATCAAGTAACAAAGTTGGTAACAAATTAATAGAGAAACCATTATCTAAGGGAGTTGAATCGAATATAGCATTGGAAATCTCACATCTGACATAATGGGCACCTGAATCTCTCTTTTTCTTGGGTATCTTGTTCTGACCTGCACAGGATGTGGCCTTGGTAATTATATACTTCTCAGTACGTGACTTATTCTTCTTCCGTGTTGTACATCTATTCTTCAACTACTGCTTGATTGTAGAAAAATGATCCAAGGAACATGGAGTGGTATCTTAAAAAATTGTGATCTTTAAGTAATATCTTAGTTTCTGGAGTTACATCATTCTTTTTGGATTTTTCTTTCTTTTAAAACTAAAGCATCGTGAAAAGGAACAGTTTTAGGAACAACAAAGTTCTCATTTTTACTCATTTCATCAGAATCAACATATGCATTGAGAGTATCAAAATCATGTTTAAAACTCTCAAACTTAGGAGAAGAAACTTCTTTAGGAGTATCTGCATGGGGTGGTGTTGTATCATCATCAAAGTCACCTATGTCCATGTCTATCATCTCGGCATTGCTCCCATCTCTGGAATCATTATGTATAACATCATCATTGTGATCCTCCTCCACATCAGAATGTGACTCCTCATGAATGGAATGTCTCAACACATCTTGTATGGCTCCCTTGTTAGCTAGATCAGGTATTGATAGATATTTACCTCTCTTGAGATGAATAAAGTTACCTAATAATTCAAGAAAAGTGACCTTAACCTTACTATCATCTACCTGATCCGTGTTGCACCGCGTGTATTGATTGTTTGGATTCATCTGAGGTTGTGCTAAAAGAGTAGTCTTGGGCGTTGTTATCTCATCAAGGCGATGGATAACCTGCTCCATCTTTGTCTTGTGTGCTACTTGGATCGCACTCAAAATGTCCATAATATGATTCATGGCCAAGGATTGTGCTGACACCTCAGGCTCAGAATCCTACCCATGGCTCTCTGATCTCTCATGCCTAGTAATGTGCGGAGGTTTTGGTGTATACTACTATGTAATCATTGAGATGTAGGATTTAATTGCTACTATTGCTGGTAATATGGAGCTGAAAGTTTGTAATGATTTACTGGTCTCGAATAAGAAGAATGATGAGACTGGTGATGCACAAACTATCCTCAGTGTTGGTAATATGGAGGACCATAATGTTGCTCCATCTGCTGCGGTGTCTAGTGTATGCTCTATTCAATAGCCTGCTAACTCAGGCTCAGTAGCCTGCCCATAGCTCTTTGATCTCTCATATCTAATAATGTGTGGAGGATGTGGTGTATACTACTGTAGATTGCTGAGGTATAGAATGTTACTGTTGTTGCTGGTAATATGGAGCTAAAGGCTAGTAATGATGTACTGATCTTGGATAGGAAGAATGATGAGGATGGTACTACACAAACTATCCTCAATGTTGGTAATATCGACGACCATGCTACTTCTCCATCTTCTACGGTGTCTGGTGTATGCTTGGTGATGTGATGTGTGGTGGAGACTGGTAAGAAACTTGAGCGTACCAAATTCCTTTAATCTCAAAGGTGGAGGAAGTATAAACATCATCTACTATAGGATTAATGATCTGGCTCTGATCGGTCGTGGACTAATCTGCGGGCCAAGCTATTTGTGGAGTCTTAGTAGGAATCCCTACCTCACTCTGTACGAGGTGTACCTAACTGGTTGGAGGAGCAAGTAAAGATCGCTGTGTAGGTTGAGGTCTAGGTGGTTGTTGGCTTTGCAACTGAATCTTGGCCACCATCTTTCCAAATCACTCATTTGCTGAGGTAATGAATAACGATTCTCCAACTCTCACAACTTCTGCAACTCAAGAATCCACTTCTGTCTATTTTAGTATGCTTCTCACTAATGTATCCCATATCGACAGATCATGAATCATACTAAGCTATGTTGGCAACCTTCTAATGATCTCACTGGTTTGGTGATTGTCTGGTCTTCTGGTATGCATGAGTGAAATCAATGACTCCAGAGTTTTTGCCATTCCTTATAGATGGTACAAACCGACTCGGCATCTTTATTCAAATAACTGTGGCTACATGTGGCACTGACTAATTCTTGAATATTATCATGTAGTCCTCCAAGGAATTTCAGAACTAGCACCTTCAGTGGAATATCTTGATGAGGTAATTTCTCTTTCATGTCTTGTTACCATGCTTCATCTAAAGACTCATGAGAGTTTTGCTTGAAATTTAAAATCTGGCTCCTTATCGCAATGATTCTCCAAAGAGGAGAATATTTACGCAGGAATCTAGACTTGAGATCCTCCCATGTAGAGATATCTATCCCCAAATGATTCAGCTAGTAAAGAACCTTATCTTCTAAGGCAAAGGGGAAAGCCTTGAGGCGTACAACCTCCTGTGTAATGCTCGGATAACTAGCCATCCCACATCTCAAACTGTTATAAAAAGGAAAATGATTCCTCAGTAGTATTCCCATAGTACTTAGGAGGAAGTGAAATGAATGATGGTCTAAGATCGTATGGACCTTGATTTAGTGTCAGTCGAATCCAATGCTATAGCGTACTTGCTCCAAGTTCATACTCATCATGTAAGGTCATTACATGAACAACGACACCTGGTGGGTTCCCTCCTCTAGCTCTCAGCTTCGCAATATCATCTCTCAAATATTTTTTGACTCTAAACTACTCTTAAGATGTGTACTCATCTGTCGTAATATGTCTAGAATCCTCACAGTCACATCTGATCTTGTATCTGATCTCTCATCAGCCACTCTATCCTCAACCGGTGCTTTTCCTCTCGCTACCAGGGTCTCAAGTTACTACTATGGAAAGGAAAATGCCTCATAAGCACTTAGTGAAAAATGTGCAGGAGAAAAAGAAATGTCATGGTGAGGGTCTTCCTCGACTAAAGGGTTGGGAGGTGAGAGAGTTTAGGTCTGACCCACCTCGTGACTAGGTGAAACTGTCTCGAGAAGATGTCATCCGAGTCTGTGAAGAAATACATGTAATGGTGGAAGATCTATGCCTTGCAAAGTCCGAGCGTAAATACCTTCGGTACGTCATCTTTGATGCCAAAAACATACGAGATATGAACACGGTGTCAATTCAAGAGATAAAAAGAAGGGCATGTCAGATGCAGAGTCACACACACGCACACTGCAAACAAACACAATGGTAACCCCCAAATCACCAGCATCACACAGTGATGACCATGAGAGTTCGGTCATTTATCTTTTCAGTTTTAAAGTTTGGTGATTCAAGCAGTAATATTAAGGAGACTCACAAGTGGTCTCGCTTTGTCGCCCAACATACATCTTCACACTCCCCCTAAATAATGGAACCATCTGCCCGAGCTACCGGGTTATATCAGGCCCAAAGGGAAATGTGAAGCTGAGTACATCCAAACAACTTGTTCTTAGGGAACAAGTCTAGGGATTTTTGGCTCAAATCCTTAGGGCTACATTCTCACCCACTCTGTCTGGAGGTAAGTACCTGAAACAATGAGGGGATTGCTCTCCCAAAGCAATTAAGTCCAGTTCCTTTTTTTATTTTTTGATGAAGATTCAAAAGAATTTTTTTATTATATGGTTTTCACCTTTTTTGTTATTTTCAATAAATCTAACGAGACTTTGATTTTCTTTTTTCCGTGAAAAATGTGCCACACAGGTGTGATGGGTCGCTAAATACTTGATATAATTTGTACTCATTGTAATATGGGTACTTAGCGAATTGTGCAGAACCGAATCAAATATCTTTGTGAAGAGGACTCAGCTTAAATTTATATGCATAGCAAGTTCGAGGTCAAACACAGGTAGGCAAAGGAACAACTTTGGGTCAATTCGGAACACTTAGCTCTAGGTTTCCAATACGGATTTTTTTATGCAAAAATAAAATGCGAATGCAAAATCTGGGTGAATAAAGTTAATAAGAAAATATACAACTTAGCCAAATTTATTTTAATGTGAAATTAATCCAATTTAGCCAAATTATATTTTTTATAGAAATCTAATCAAGTAATGAAGCAGAACAATTTCTCCTGGAATTTTAAGGGTTAAAATGAAATAATGAAAATGCACACTTTTTTTGGGTTTTTACGTAATTTCTTTAAACAAAGGAATGTAAAAATTACGAAAATTTTACTGAAACATAAACATAATGAAATGATGATACAATATTTTTTTTTTGAAATTTTTCGAGTATATATTAATTTTTTATGAATTTTTATTAATGAAAACAGAGTGATAGTGAGTAACTAATTCCTAATAAATTGAAAATGTCAATTCATCTAGAGAATGAAATATCTCAACAAGTATTGTAATATGCAATCCAAGAGAGTTGGAATTTTGCAAAAATTAATTTCTGTGGATTTAATTAAAAATCATTTGCTTAAATCATTATAAATTTTTTTTAAGATAAAGAACAAATCCAATTTCAATGAAATTTGGATAGTAATTAATCCATGTTTCAAGGCATCACTTCTGGTTTTAGAGGAATTTATGGAGCAACCATGAGTTAAATATGAATTTAAGACCAAAGATTGGGTTAAATATGCATTTTTTTACTAAAACAAATTTGGTTTATTACCCAAAGATCACACAAATCCAAATGATAGACAATTAGTTGACATCATGACATTTTTCATTAAGATAAATGATGTAAAAATGTTGTCCAAATTAACATGCAAAGACAAGGATATCGTGCAAAGATAAATGAACTTAAACAACACAAAACATGCAAAAGGACTACTTTGTAATTGCAATAACCTAACAAAAATAAAATGCAATTTTTCCTAAAAAATAAGAAAGAAGGACCTTCTTCTTGCTTGTGATAGGGCACGACGAAGGTGTGATGGGGCGGATGATGGTTGATGCTGTGGAGGAAGGCCTCGTGAGGATGCGAGGAGTGGCGGGGCCTTCGTGCGGCAGGAGGGGCTGTAGCCGCAAGGGGCGGCGGTTGATGACAGATGACTTGCAGCGGAGGGGGCTTGTTGCACCTGGAGGGCCTCGGGAGGCGGTAGGAGAGGGCGAGGGTGTGGGGTAGCGGAGCAGGCGACCATTACTAGCGGTGGCCACTGGAGGAGGGGAGGTGGCGCATCAGTGAGCTGACGACCACCACTGGCGACACGATGGAGGGGGGAGGCCAGCGGTGTTGCTGGCTTTTGCCCACCAGCTTCTTTTTATTTTTATTTTTTTGATGTTTTTGTTGTGAATTGATTTTCTCTAATTAATATTTTTTAAATTTTTTAATTTTTTTAAATTTCTTAAATAAGAAATAAAAAATTGCAAAATTAGTATTGTTTTGATGATATGATATGAAGATGATGGAGTGAACAAATGAAGGTGCAATGGTGGTGATGTGGTGTGATAAAAAATGTAAAATAAAAATTATGCTGAATGATAAAAAGAGGACTTACCTACGATGGAAGCAAACGCCTATCTTGTGGTCACGAGAAGCATGATCCTCGCTCGAATCACCGAGAGCGATGAGCTCGAGTAGCGCGCAAAGGCAGTTGCAATGTTGGCCGGAATGCCGACGAATCTCACCGTAGAGAAGGTCAGTCATCGCTCAAATTCGATGTTCACTATCATCGAGATGGGTGGTCGGAGCTCTCGATTCTCTCTCGCATAAAAGTGGATCAAAGGCAAAAGCGAGGAGAATGAGATGTATATAAAGAGAAGAAAAATGGAGGTTAGAAAAGATGGTGGAATGGTGGAGTTGAATGGGAGGTTAGATGAAGAATATGGAGTTGAATGGGAGTTAGTGGTAGAATGAGAAGAATATGAAAGTTAGTGTAGAGAATGAAAGTTAAAATAAAGAAAAGAAAAGAAAATAAAGTAGGCTACTAAAATAAAATAAAAAGAAAAAGAAAAGAGAGTGGAGAATTTACAAGATATGACAAACAATATGTACTTTTTTTTACTTTTCTAATTTTTTTTTGTATTTCTAATAAAAGATATTTACAACATAAGAATAAAATAGAATAGTAGAAATAAAATAGAACACAGAAATGATTTTTCAGATTTCTTTGTAATTAAAAAAAGTAAATAAAATTTGAGAAAAGAAAAATATGTAAATAATATACAATGTACACCTAGGTTCCAAAACTCAGATTTTCCAAACGAGCTCTGATTTTAATGAAACCACTTTCATTGGATAGATAATTTTACAACTTATACTTTAAAAGTGAGTTTGGTGATTTTGGAGTTCATACAAAGCGAGAATTTGGCTGAGAAGTTGGAATTTACAGCTTTTTCTCTTTGGGATCTAGGAGTATTTATTTACGGTGAAATTTATTTTATGTTTTTGTATTTTTCTATACATTTTTATAAACAAGTTAGATAAAGATTTAGCAAAAAGTTTTATTGAATAAATATGAAGTTTTGGTCTATTTACAGGTTACAAACTCCTTTATTTTGCATCTTTTTATTATTAATTTATTTTGTACAATATAATATACAAAATTAGTGTATTTCAATGATAAGAGACATTTTAGCTATTTATTGATTTTATGGGCATTTATTTGAGATTTTACTCAGAGATTTTGCTAAGATCAATATATTAAGATGATGAATCGTGGATTCATCATCCCCTCATACTTAAACTTTGCTAGTCCTCGAGCAAATAAAGAATGAATAAGTTGGATTAACCTCTGACTGTGCATGCGAATACAAGACTTGATCTGTTGAAGAGCTATTGGTTTATGTGATCCTAAAATTCTAAGCTGAATCAAGCTCTAGTCAAAAGGTATCCAATTTCCCTAATCGTCAGACTCTCTCTGTATACACATATAATAGGTATATGGCATTAAGTATGGACTGCAGTTACAAGAGTAGAGACGCAACTTCACCCAAGGTTCCAGTCGAAGAGACTCTCCTAAGAACCCGATCCTCAACACTAGGGAATAAAAGATTTCTTGCATCCAATCCACTGTTTCTTTAGTTACCGGACTTAGAAGTGTAGATGGAAGGCCAGTTGATGGAGGGCATAGAATTGTTTCATTTCTTCTCCCTCTCTCATTGGAACAAGGACCTCCCAATGCCTTATTAACTCAACACATGTATTTTTTGGTTGTTGATCAGTGTGTCCGTCAAGAGAATTCAGAGTCGTCTGCACTTGTTTTCCTGGGAGTACACCGGGTATGTCTCTTTTGAGTAGTGGTCCAAGTGGACACTTTGGGAGCGCTAGCCTTTGGTGGAAGCTCTTTGAAATTTGATTTTGTATGGTGAGAGCTTTTCTTTCAATATTTCTTTTTTTTTTCTTTGCTTTTTGCAAGATCCACTGCGTTTACCTAGAGTTGGTGCACATTGATCAACACTTTTTTAGATTTCTTCACACCTTGGCACATAGGTAAATGTTAAGAAATAATACAAGAACTATGTTCTCATACTGGATAAAGGTGCGGACACTCAGATTTCATGAAGCCTTCATTGATTTTATCTCATCATCGAGCATCATAAAATCAAGTCCAAACTCAAATCCTTCATCCCAGTTCCTTAAGTGAAATTGCAACTCATCTCATCACAACTGCAGTCGTGTATGTGAGAAGCTGATCATATTCTTAAGGTAGAGACTAAGCGTGCAATATAGCACAAAAAAATTTTCAAACTCGGGAAATGTGAATAATTAAGTCAAAGACCCTAATGACTAAGGTTAGTTAACTCAAAATATCAAGACTTCATAAAACAAGTGTTCTTGAACTTCAGTTGTCTTGTGTGAATGTGTAAGTGTCAGGGACTAAACAAACTCATGAGTTAGTTTTCTTTTTATTTTGATTTTTATGATTTGTTTTGAAAAATAAAGGAAAATAAGACAGAAGATTTTTTTCTGAAAAAGCTTTCTTTGTTGTTTTTTTTCAAAAGTTTTTTAATTAAAGGTAAATAAGAAAGGACACATTTTTTTGAAAAAGATTTTTTTAAAACAAATAAGGAAAGGATTTTTTTTTGAAAAAGATAATTTTTTTGAAAATATTTTTTGATTTCTTTTCAAAAAGTGTATATATATTTCGAGAAAGAAGAGTTTTTAGTTTTTCCTTTTACCAATTTTACCCACCATGTAATTAGTATAATATATATAAAAATACGTGAAAGTAGGAGCTATGTATAAAGTATATATGTAATATATACATGCTCCCTTGATAAATCCCAGATCTATCAGCTTAATTCTGTATATTTATCTCTCTTGCTTAAGGATAATAACATGATTCTTTGACTTATTAACACTAAGTGCTAATTTATGTGTTGTATATATTTAATAAAAATTATTATATATTAATGGTGTAATATTTTATGTATTTGTTTCTTATTAAAGACAAAGTAATAATTTGTATAAATCAAAGAAAACAAAAAGCAAAAAAAATAAGCAAAATAAAAAGTACATAAATTTTTTTATACTGTTTTTAATAGTATTTAATTTTTAACTATGTATAAATGACCTCTGATCTCTTTGATTTCTAATGAAAATTGTAAATCTCATCAAGATCTACAACTTTCATATACACCACCTTTTCTTATTTGTAACCTAGCTAATTCTTCTAGAATTATCTTTAATTTTTTGAATTAACTTAAATCTTATTGGGTCATGTGGCAGCCTCTGCTTTGGCAACGTGGCTCGTTCCTATTCAACCACCTGGCTTGATCTAAACTACCTGGTCTATCTTCATCAAGGGAATCCAGCTGTAAATCTGTGCGACTCTGTGAGCCGCACGATGAGGCAATATCTGATTCAAATATAACCATTCATCTGCGCCCAAACCGCAAATGTTGGATCAGAAGATCCAACAGTGCATGATCTTTCTTAAACATCTAGACATTATCATTTTCATTGCAACCACTTGTCTTCTCCAATTTCGTCAACCACCCCCGACACCTTCTTCCCTCAAAACTGCTACAAATCGCTAGGCCATTCAACCCTCTTTCACGCTTAAAACCACCGTCAAACCCTACTTATTCCATGATAACGACGGTTGTCATCTCCGCCATAACCACCTGGAGATTGCCAACCTCTGCCTTCAAAAATCCCACCGCCACTTCTAGTGGCGGTTGTCCAACCTTGTATAGGCCAAGGCCCAGCTTTCTCCTCCACTCAGGGTCAGGGCAGGGCAGGATCGATGGATGCCATGATGACCTTTGGTCTGGTGTGAACCCTGGCCGTCCATCCATGCTACAGTGCCTAACGACGGCTGTTCGAGCTCCAAGAAAGGCTGGCCTACTAAAGTGACGACCGAAGGCTCAAATCAAGCCTCAACCCAAGCCATACACTCCACCTCAGTCATCTGTAATATTCAAGTAAATTAAGTTTTTATCTTCTTGTTTTCATGGATTTCTTCTTGGATTTACATATATCTATCCCTTGAACCATGGTGATCATGACCTTCCCCGTGGATTTGTGGTCCACGCGGGAGGTATCTTCCTCTGTATTCCTCATTCCATAGCAGCTTGTCACCTCGACCAACATTCTTCTTCAGCAAAGAAGAAGAACACATTTGGGCTCCAACTTTCCCGCTCCATTAAGCCCTTCATTCCATTCACTATCCCACGTACACACAATATATGCTTCGGCTACATGTTTTCTAACGGTTGGAAGTGCCGAAGGCTGTCAATGGCCGGAGTTCGAGAGAGATCTCTGATCTGGAGTTTAACCTCTAATGAACCGAACCTGACAACGATCTTCAGATCTCTCCTCGTCCTCTTTGACCCAAGGTGTCCTTCGGCACCTTCCTCCGGAGGGATGGCGATCTTTAGCATAGCTTCAGGACCATGGAGGGGAAGCAATGACCTCACTGGAGCACCACCTTGCTACCACCGCTCATGGCGGTAGAAGAAGATCGAAGACGTACATATGCCGTCAAATGGAGACCAATTAGGCGTGATCAGATGATTACGAAGATGCCACATCAACACCACCAAGCTTGCAGCCTTGGAGCCATCCAGCCTAAAGCCGAAGCACTAGATCAAGCCAATGGCCCGAGCCACGGGTCGCCCACCGAGCCTAGGATCTCACGTGCTCTGCATGTGCGGGCATGGGTTAATTGCACTTCTACCCCATTGGTTGTTCATATTTGCACCCCACGCAAGGGGTATTTCTTACATTCCATTGCCAATTTTTAGTATTTGCAGTTTAGTCCCTTCAGGGACTTGTTTGTCAGATTTTAAATTGTGATTTATTGGATTTGTGCCCCTGGATTCTATGTTGAATAATTTAATCATATGATATCCAAATGAAGTAATTTCAGTTGTGTGTTAATCCCAGTTTCCTTATCTTCTATATGGTTTAATATATTCTCTAATTTGACACATAATGAGCTATTAATTATTGAGAGATGATTTAGTTGCCTAAATCTCTTTTAAAGGAAACCTGGTTTAAATTAAACTACATGATTTTGCCTTGATTATGTGCTTAAGTTCGACAAATCATTTTAGGGCATATTCGCACATAAAATTTCATTTGTCGATCTATTCATCATGTTAATTTTGTGTAACATGCATTGTTGTATTAAATCACATTTCATCCTGTGCATGCATTTGTGATGTGCATTATACTTTGCATTGCATGCCTGCATGGTTTGCATGTTTGACCTAGATGATAGGTTATAAATTAAAGCCGAGAACCTCGTAAAATGAGATCTCTCTCGATTCTGTATTATAAACTAAGTGCCCATGCAACAACATATCTCTCTTAATACATGCATTTAGCGATTCAATAGATGGTGCCGTTGTCGGTGACACAACCTCATTAGTATAATTATTTGGGATTTTATATGGTGGTTAAATTGATTTGTATTTTATCTAGGTCAATCCCGTGATGTGATGTTTTATGCGTTATTATACGTACTTATTGATAATCTTTGAAACATCTAAGGCTTTCTCTTCTATGGTAGGAAAGCCCATTCATCGAGGATGCTCATGGTAAATGAAGGTGGAAGCTCAAATTAGAGTTCCCGCTGAGAAGAATCGTAGAAGATGCCATCAAGTTTCTCGAAGATTATTTTTGTTGATATTCTTGACCTATAATTGTGGACTGGATTTTATTATGTGTGTGTGATGAGTGTTTTTCACCCTTATGTGGGTGGGATTTATCTTGAGTGACCGATATTAGGTTCTACTCATGAGACCCGTAGAGCTACATTCGATGTATATCTCTCGATGTTTGAATCGTAGTATATGGCACACTAACTTCATCTTATGAGATTCACTCATCTCTAAGAATCATGTGATGCACATAATCTTCGTTCAACCTAGCTCAAATTGAATTAATTATCTGCCTGCTGATTGACTCATGATTAGGTGCGGATTTCCATCTACTTGCATGCATTTAGTTAAATTTATATTCAGTCTAGCATATGCATGAAGAGAGCTGGCAACACTGTAAGTATTTCTCTTGATCATGACATCATGATTTTTATGTCAGCATGATTTACCCTTTTCATGATTTGTCACTTAGGATGATATAGAAATGGGTGTGGACGGTAGATGATGATTTTTATTTTCAGATATTTAATGCAAGTGATAACTTAATCTTTAAAAAGGGGTTGTTAATGCAAGTTGATGACATTAAAATGAATCTAAAATAAACCTTGTTTTTGGTAGAGAAAACCCCCCTTTACTACAGTTATATATGCATTCGTCAAGATGTGAGGACGTATCCCTTAGATAGATCCCAAACCCTAATTTAGTCTGCTCGTAATGAATGCAGATTCTGTATTATCATTAACAAAAGAGACAAGATAATTGGACCATATTTATAGTCTTCTCTGTGTGTTGGTGAAATAATCGGGTTTGTTTGATTTTGTTTGATTCTTTAGCCTCCCAAAAACCCTAGGCTCCTTTATGATCTCCTGAGATTCATCATCTTGAGATTCAGCTAACATTGATCCCTTCATCACTAGATTTCTTATTCTTTATACGTAGGCTTATTTTCAGCCTAAGTGTAGGGGGGATCCTTTTGTCATTCTGATTTTTTCCCCTCAGGTCACCTAGTTTTTAATTCATATCATTATACTTAAGCTATTTTTCAGCTTAAATATAGGGGGACCCGAGTCCATATTTTCCTCTAACTGATTCTTTTACTCATGATGCATGATTCAGTTTTGTAAATTATTCTATACTTAGCATGAGCTATGGCTTCATTTCACTTTGTGCTATGAGAAGATAGAAAAAGCTAAGTATAGGTGGGTCTACCGTACATATTGCATATATATACTTTAGCCATAGCTCATATTTTTAATTTTTTTCCAACTATTGGGGTTATGGGTATCGTATTACAATTTCGAAACTGATTTATATAAAAAGTATTTTGAAAATAAATTTTTAAAATTATATACATATTTGACATGCTCTTCAAGTGTTTTACATGGTTTGTGAAAATACGGTTTGACATATTTGGAAAATAATTTGTAAAATATTTTGAAAACTTATATATTTATGTGACACTGTTTTAAAAAATATTTTACTTTGGTTTGAAGATGGGATTTTACTTATTTCAAAAAATCATTGTAAAATTTTTTGAAAAAAATTCTATACATATGTGACAATGTTTGCAAAAAGTTTTCAAAAATCTTTTTCAAAGCTAAGGGTGTAAATGAGTCTAATCTACCAACTATCTAACTTAAAAAATGATTGACTTATTAATTGGTGTTACTCTCTGACATTTTCACTATGCACTCAAGGCTTGAGATGATCTTGAACACTTGGTTTAAGGAGTCCCTAGAATCAGAGTTATCATGTATTAATCATTAGGGTCTTAGACTTAAAAAATAGTACTCTCTTAATTCAAGGATATGCATGATATATTTTCATGCTTAATCTCCTTAAAAGAATTTCACTATCACTCACATGCACGACTGCATTCATGATTGGGACGAGTCAAGATATCACTGAAGAGACTGAGATTGGAAGTTTGAGTTTGGACTTGATTTCTATGATGCTCGGGGATGGTATTAAATTAGTGGCGGCTTCATGAAACCTGAGTGTCAGCATCTTAGACAATATGGGACTTGTTCTAATGTTATCTCTTGATCTTTACCTAAAATGCAGGGTGTGATGACATTAATTAATAAGTTAATCAGTGTGGGCCAATCTTTTGGTAAAAGTAGTGAAGCTATCAAAAAACAAAGAAAAGAAAGAAATGATGAAAGAAAAGCTCTTACCATACAAAATCAAATATCAAAGATCTTCCACCAAAGGCAAGCGCTCCCAACCATTTTTTTTCAAAGTGCTGATTTGGACCATCGCTACTAGGACCAGGAGTTTGGCTAACACCCAAAAAGGGCTCTGCATTGTAAATGCTACAAGTTTGGGTGTAGGAAGTATAATAGATACTTAAAAAAGGCACACCCTGGTGTATTCCCAGGAAAACAAGTGCAGACGACTCCAACTTCTCTTGATGGACACACGGATTGGCAAAAATCAAAATGAAATTTTGTTGCGTATTGGCGCTTGAGTGAAACATGTTCCAATGAGAGGAAGAGAAAATAAGTACACAATCCTACAACCTCCATTATTTGGCCTTCCATCTATCCTTATAAAGTCTGACAAACTAAAGAGATGGTGGATAGAAGCAAGACTAGATTTGTTCCCTAGTGGTTTGATAAACTAAAGAGATGGTGGATTGTAGCAAGACTAGATTTGTTCCCTAGAGTTGAGGGTTGGGTCCTTAAGAGAGCTTCCAAGATTGTAATTTTTTGGGATATCTTGAAACTACTCTCTTGGTGCAGTCTACACTAAGTCATATTCCTTATATTTATGTATACATTGAGAGTCAGACAATTAGAGGAGTTGAGTTACTTTTGATTAATACTTGGATGAACATAGAGTTTTGGATTCTTAAACCTAGTGTTTTGGGTTAAATCAAGCCTTGTATTTTTAGTAGCACATGTCAGGGATCTCACTAATTAATCTAACCAATTCTTTATTTATTAGCTCATGGACGAGCTTAGCTTAGGTATAGGGGGGTGATAAATCCCAGATTTATCAGCTTAATTCTATATATTTATCTCTCTTACTTAAGGATAATAACATGATTCATTGACTTATTAACACTATGTGCTAATTTATGTGTTATATATATTAAATACTAATTATTATATATTAATATGGTGTAATATTTTATGTAATTGTTTCTTATTAAAAATCAATGTAATAATGATTATAATTAAAACAAAACAAAAAGCCAAAAAAATAAGCGAAAGAAAAATTACATAAAATTGTTTTACACGGTTTTTAATAGTATTTACTTTTTAACTATGTAAAGATGACCTCTGATCTCTTTGACTTTTACATGAAAAGTATAGATTTCGTCAAGATATACAACATTCATGTACACCACTTTTTCTATATTATAACCTAACTAATTCTACTAGAAATATCTTTAAATTTCTGAATTATCTTAATTCTTGGGTCACGTTGCGGCCTTTGCTTTAGCCACCTAGCTCGTTCATGTTCGGCCACCTACCTTGTTCTGAACCGCCCAGTCTATCTTCATCAACAGAATTGAGCTGTTGATTCGTGCCACATTGTGAGCCGCAAATGATGCATTATTTGATTCAAATCTAACCATTCATTTGCGCCCAAACCGTAACCGTTGGATCAAAAGATCCAACGGTGCCTGATTATTCTTCAACATCCAAACATTGTTATTTTTGTTGCAACTGCATGTCTTCATTAAATTTCGTCAACCACCCCCGACACCTTCTTCCCTCGTTACTTCTACCAACCGCTTGGCCATTCAATCCTCTTTCACGATACTCCTTTAAAACCACCACTGAAACCTAATAATTCCATGATAATGGCAGTTGTCATCTCCGCCATAACCACCTGGAAGTTACAAACCTCCGCCTTCAAAAATCCCACCGCCGCTTCCAGCGGCAGTTGTCCACCCATTTATAGGCCAAGGCCCATCTCTCTCCTCCTCTCTGTGACAGGGCGAGGCAGGATCTATGGATATCGTGATGACCTTTGGTCTGGTTCTAACAATGGTTGTCCGACCATGCTATAGCGCATAACGACAACTGTTTGAGCTCCAGGCATGGCTGGCCTGCTGAAGTGACGACCAGAAGCACAAATCGAGCATCAACCCAAGCCATTCACTCCATCTCAGTCATCTGTAAAATTCAAGTAAATTAAGTTTTTATCTTCTTCTTTTCATGGATTTCTTCTTGGATGTAAATATACTAATCCCTCGAACCATGGTGATCGCAACCTTCCCCGTGGATTTGTGGTCCACATGGGAGGTATCTTCCTCTATATACCTTATTCTATCGCAGCTTGTCACCTCGACCAACATTCTCCTTCAGCAAAGAAGAAGAGCACATCTGGGATGTATCTTCCTCACTCCATTAAGCCCCTAAATCCATTCACTATCTCACGCAAACACAATATATGATTCAACTACATGTTTTCTAATGGTTACAGGTGTCGAAGGCTGTCAATGTCTGGAGTACAATAGAGATCTCCGATCTAGGGTTTAACCTCTGATGAACCGAACCTGACAGCGATATTCAGAGCTCTCCTCATCCTCTTTTACCCAAGGAGTCCTTGATGAATCTCAGATTCATCACTCTAAATCTCATTAATTAAGCTCAAATGCCTCAGAATCATTGGCATTTCATCATTTATTCTGCATAATTAGCATTCATGCATGTTTTAATAAGAATTGCATTTTATCACTTATTTTTGCATAAAATAAGACGCCAGAAATCCCAGCAAAATTTGACCTGTAAATAGCCTAACTTCCATGATTTTTAACTAACTCATGCTAACTTCGAATGACCCAAAACCACCTCCACTGTGTACATTTCACTAACAAGAATAAATGAAAAATACAAAAAATCACTTACCCAAATATGTGGACCAAAAACGCAAACCTTAGTTAGGATTCCCGAACAAAAACCCTCATATCTTCCCCATCCAGTGTCTGTTTTAATCCTACTCACTTTTGAACTAATGTACATTCAATTGCCTTCAAAACAAGACCAGGTTCAAGTGAATTGGAGCTCACATGTGAAAGTTGGGTTTTGGGCCTCTTTTGTACATTTTGTATTTTAGCAGATTTTGACCTATTATTTATGTACATAATTATCCTATTTTATTGTATTTCTTTTTTATTTGTTTTCATTGATGAAAGTTTTATTAAAATACGTAAAAATCCAAATCCAAACTGAGCTTTTAATTAAAGAAACTAATTGAGTCCAAGTCTTCACTGACTGTCTGTACAAAATTGGTCTTTTTCGTGTTTTATTTTATTTCTTCTTTTCTTAATTAATCAAAATCCAAAAAAATAGATTAATGTTAAATATTTATCTATGATTTTATCACATTTTTTCAGATTTTTATCTGGTTTAAAAATGACAAAAAAATACAAAATCAAAAAATCAATGTATTCTATGTAGATGGGATACCCCAAAAATATCACTTTGTGTAAATGATCGATTTTGGTTTTGATGTCTTCAAGAAAGTTGTAGATCTCATCGAGACGTGCACTTTTGTGAAGAAATTTTTTCGATTCGAGCTTGTTTGCTATTTCTTTTCAATTTTTCTTTTATTTATTTTTCGAATTTCGTGGGGCTAACACGTGGCAGCTCCTGCAGCCGCCACGTATCACCCATTTTTGAATTTATTATTTTAAAGAAATAAAAAAATAAAAAAAAAGTCTCGCACGTGCGTAGCATGTGCCTCCCAGGCACCTGCCACGCATGTGCTTCCCTTTCACCCTTTTGTCGCCACGTTTCACGACCAGGATCGTCCGATCTCAGCTGATAGGACGGCCCCTGTATTGCCTTCCTCCTCCGTTCACTTTCCCAATCCGCGTCGCCGTCCCCCACGATTTCGCTGTCACCTTTCCTAATATGGATACCTCCTCCGCCTTCCATTAATCGCCAACCGCCGCCTTCTAAATCAACTCGCCAGTCGAATCTCTCGTCCGATCTTCATCATCCCCTCGAATCTCGAATCCCCCCATATCCTCTTCAATCTCCGATCAATAAATCAACGTCAACCCATTCCTTCTCCTAACGTCCCCTCAACCCTATAAAAGCTTTGCCAACTACCCTCGTTTCACCCATCTGCCGACTGATACTTGAAGGAACACTGCTAGAGGTGTCAGCTCCAGTCCCAACGACATAACGAGATCTGAGGGATACCCCCTCGTCGCAGCGCCACTTCTGGCCTAGTTGCCTTGCTCTGGTCAATGCCGTAGAGCCAACGACTTCTGCGCTCCCTGGTCGCCTTCTACCTCCAACCATCACCGATAACCTCCGTCATCTCCTTCGTCTCTTTTGCCGCCAGAGCTCTAGAGCATCATCAACTCCACCTCCTATTCCAGGAGGGCCATTGGAGCACCGCCCTCGACGCTCATCACCACCTCCCGCTCCAGGAGGACCTTCGGAGCACCGCCCTCGACTAAATCTCCTCAAAGTCCTCGCTACCTCCTGGCCAGAGCCAGGAGTCGCCTCCATCGATCGCCGTCAGAGACGGCTCATCCCCTCTGCCTTCGCTCCGCTGGGGGTAGGCCCGAGACCCTCCCCACGTGAGGCGCACGTGAGGAGAGGGTACTTTTGCAAAGAAGCCCAGGGACTTCCAGGATTTACAATAAGATTAAGAGGTCACGTGCATAGCACATGACCTACGAGGAAAATTGTAGAAAGCCCTTGGAGGTTCACCATATCGCACATCAGTCCCCTAACCAGAGGTCACGTGTTATGCATGTGACCCTCTGGTATTTTTGCAGCAGACCCCACAGGATATCGGTAATTACGCACAGGTCCCTCTATTGTATTTATATACTTATTTTAATTATCGTCATTGTAGTAATACCCTTGTATTACGTTATCACTCCGTACCACTTTATTGCATATTTTTATTATCCAAAAATAGCATTATGTTACTCACTTAATTCTCTACATTGTGGTAATTGCTTGACATTTTTGTGACCAATGGTTAATTATTAATTAATTGCTTTGCGGAAAATTGCATATTTTGCCATATTGTGCTATGAAATCTATCATTAATTAACCGTTGCTCTAAAAATTGCCGAAAAATCATGGATTGTTGAATTAATTGTGTTTAACATTGTGCCCAACAAGAATTGCATTTGCATGCATAATTTGCCTTGTAAAAATCATTTTGCATAATTCAATATCTGATTTTTAATAGGTATTAAATCTCATATTTTCGAGGTTTAGGATTTTTTTGAGAATTAAATCCCATGAAAATAATTAGGTTTAGTATCTATTATAATTAAATATTGTAATTCACTAGGTTTGCATTTTCAAACTCATAAAAAATTCGTCTCGCATCCAAAAATTCCACAAAAATTACAATGCATTCATTTCATCATAATTATCATCTTGGCCATGTTTCGTATTTTTCAGACATCATTTGATTGACATTAATATTTTAGTCCCTAAATAGGCTAAAATTGTATTTTGCTACTCTAATTGCATAAAAATATAAAAAATCACCTCGAAAATCGTGTACGAACTTTGATAGATAAAATTCTAGGTTTTTCCTTTACCTCCTTGTATTTGACCGTGGGACTTGTCCAAGAAAAATAAACATAAAACCACATTGATTAAAATTGACAAAAATTTTGTGTGGTAATTTCTTGACGAATTCCAATTGCCTGCCTACAACAAAATGACACATAAATTTTAACGCATGATAATATGTGATATTTAACATAAGGCTATTCTGGAATCGTCAGATGGCACCGTTGCCGGGGAGCAAACGTCTTAGTTTTTTGTCTAAAAATTTTTTGTTCGGTTTTTCGCATTCGGGTAGTCTGAACTCCGAATTTTTCTCTGTAAATTCCATATTTTTTTGCCTTTTTTTTATTTTCAACATTTATTTTCTTGTTTTTATTTTTGAGCCACTCTCTTACACGATCTCTCTTATTTTTCTTGTGAGGTACTCGACGTACGTGGAGCGATTTTTCAAGAGCCGACGCACCTTCACCGACTTTCAAAAAAGCCGCATTGAATTTAAAGATCGAGTCGAGTCGTGACAGAGCGTAGAGTTTAGGATTTTATTTTCTGCAATTTTATTTTCTGTTATTAATTTATCATTTATAGCGGTGTTCGTTTGGACTCTCGCATATGTAAAAAAGTCCTTGAACTTTTTCTAGGGTGTGTCGTGGCCTGTTTCACTCTCCGGTGAGGTTGGGGCCCGACTTGAGTGACACTTAGGATAGACCTACACTTACTGCTCTTAAAACATTTTAAATTTTTGATTGTGTTCATAGGACCTAGGGCCACACTTCACTTTAATTGAGACGCGCATTATATCGTTCAATTTAGCCAAAATTCAACTCAATTCTTCCCCTCTAATAGAACTTTCTGCTAGGTGCGATTTTTTATCGGCTTGCATTCATTTAGAATAAATTTTTCTATTCTTATATTGCATCCCACATGGAGATTGCGAGGATTCGCTATAAGTCTTCTAATGGAGCATACATCATAGTTTTTTCGTATGCATCGGCTTTTCCTCAATTTCACCCTCTTATTTTGTCACATAATTTTAAAAGGAAATTGAGACTGGATGGTAGACGTGCTTTTGTCCTCATTTAATTCTTCAGTGATCGCCTAAATTGGGACTGCTAAATATATCCGACTTTAAATAACTCATAAAATCAAGAATTTTTGCGGGAGAGTAATCCCGACCTTGGATTCTTTTATTATCTGAGTGAGCGAGAGACGACACTTAAGGCTAGAGTCCAAACCCGGATTTCTATATTAACTACCGATTCTACCAAAATGATTAGCTACTTCTTTGTGAGGATCTAAGGGTAGCCGGTAAACGGTCTGGAATTCGTTAGAAGAGTGGGTGGTTTAGAGGACACTGCGTAAGGCTCCATCCATAAGTAACGGGTAGTCGTTTTACAGTCCGTACTTACACCCATACTGGCTGAAAGTAGGTGCAACTAGTCATAAGAATTCAGATTAGTCATTACGAAAATTGTCGGCACCTAACAGCTCGCTAAATTCGTATCAAGATTGATTTATCACCAACTAAAATTGAAAAGATAATTGCCAAACTCTTACAGCTTCATTGTGTGAGTTGGTGAATCTAGGGTTTAATTTGTGTTAGATTTTGCGTGCGTGAACTGATTTCAAAAAACAAAAGCCGCACACTTGTGCCATCACTCTCCTTTCTTAATTTGTTAACCAATAAACCTCCTTCAAAAATCATGGAACTTTTGTCCAAAAACTTTCCAAATCTAGGTCATGAAAATCAATTCGTCTCCAACAAACCCAAATTGTCATTCATGATGGCTCTTTCAAAAATGGTGTAACATTTATCCGAGAATACATCAGAGCTATACTATGAAAATTAATACGTATCGGTTAGACCCAAAACTTCAAAACCTCCTCCAACTTCCACAAGAGACTCTCAACCATCAATAGATCCAACAATCTCTACGATCTACTTTATGAATGACAATCCTTTATATTCGGATCATACAAACCAACAACCGACTAAGATCGTCACTTCTTCATATGTCAATCCACTCTACTCCGATCGTACAATTCATCCTTCATATTCAGTAAATGTCAATCCATCATTCATGGGAGACTATAACCACATGATCGAATTTAACACTTCTTCACATCTTCCAACTTCCCCACCCTTGAACACAAATGAGCAACCATCATCTTGGATTGACTATGATAACCCATCTTCAGACATGACACTCATACAGAGGACTGGATTGACGTCATAGATTACATAACCCATGTATGTTAACTCGACAATAACAAGATCTGACCAATCATGATCAAAGGATTGAACTCTACTCAGACCAACTCCACATGTATGGATCACATGAGCAGCCTCCTTCTATAATTTTTGAGGAGAAATTTTCAGAAAATAACGATCATATATTGGATATTTCAAGAGACTCTTCTCCTATCACATACAGAAAAATGGAAGATGAAATTATTGAATCTCAAATACAAAAACACACCATGAATGCTCCCATGATTGGTCATGAAAAGATTTTGGAGGATGATATTTCGAGGATAAATAAGAGATTTGATTTAATGCATGATAGATTCTGAAAGTTTGTCGGACGATTAGTTTCACTATGTGGAAGCTCGGATATAAAAATAAATGAGGAAAAGATTGGATCTCATGTTGAAAATTTGAGGATATTCAGAAACCTAGGGACGATTCTGACAGCGGCACTTCTGCATATTACTCCCCTTGGAAGGAATATGCCTCTGACTCTTACTCAGAACATCAAAACCCCTACTCATCTGAGGAAAACACCACATCACCACACTACACAGAAAATACCAAAAAAATTGAAATATTAGAAAACAACAAAAAATCGAAAATCTCGAAATATACATAAAAATTGAAATTGAAGAAGATTCAAAGAATTTAGATCCTGATGTTTGGGAAGCAATAGAGAAGAAACTGATTTTTTAACTTCCCTTCATACAAGCCATTGAACACTTTCCAGACCTTAAAGGATTTGTAATGGACAAATTAATGATGAAAAAGTCGGGCAGTATAAGAACGAAGACTGAAAGACATATCTTATCAATGGCCTCCTCCTTGGTGTTGAGGAGAAAAACCAAGAGCCGCATAGTGAAGCGGTTGCCCATATTTGACTGTGGAATCAAAGAAAAAATTTTTTCCATGCTCGAATTGATGATGATTCGCCGACCAATATCCTCCCAAACTCTGTATTTCACGAACTCAAACTCGGACTGATCAGGAATATACGAGAGATTGTTCAATTGGTTGACCGATCGATAAAGAGGTCGAGAGGAACCATTTCTGCCATCATGACATTCCAAGGTGCTCCGCTCAAAGTATAATTCACGATCATTGATATTGAGCATCAAGGAGAATTCACCCAGTCTCCAATCATTCTGAGAAAGCCGTTCTTAGCATTGGCTAAGGCAATTATTGAGTGTGAGACTCGAGAAATCAATTTTACAACATTGTGAGCACCTCGATCTCAACAAGTCTTTGAGGAACCACGATTTTCTGAGGCAACCCACGAACTCCTCGACAACTGTAACCATCAAGCGGTAGAAGAGCCCTACCCCATTGCTACACCTAAGATAGCGGTTGTTGATGAGACTACTGATTTAGAGAATCTCCCCCTTGCTCCATTCCCAGCTGCTCTCACCATGGAGAATCAAGTATATGAATCATATGATCCAGAGACTTATGCATGGTCACACCCTCGGTCAACCTAATCTGACTACCTTGATCACATGAACTCAATACAGGAATGTTCCAACATCAAATTAATTTAAGACGAACATGCAGAGACTCTCCCCACTATTTCAATTCCTGTAGATCTCACAATTGAAGAATGTTTCTTATATGATCCTGAGACATATGCATGGTCGCACCTAGGGGCAACCTACTCTGAATACCTTGACCAAAACATCCCAAATCAAGAGTGCGCCAGCATTAAGAAGACTAAGAACAAACACGTTGGACGAACACCGACCAAGGAGAAGAAATCCAATGGTTATTCATCTGGAGACTCAAGTAGACCGACACCTTCATGAAATAAAAAGACTACTCCTTCATCGAAAAAGAAAGTCACCTTTGACCTTCCGGAAGAGGAATCAGTTGATGATCCCGCATCAGGTTCGGAAAAGGTAATCTACATGAGTAAAGTCTGCTCGACAGTTGTAAAATCGTATCTTCGCAAGGATCCAAACTTCAATTCCTGTAGTGTGACTCCCATTCCTCACTATTATTCATGAAAAGCTGATGCTCCTAATCTCATCAAATACATCTCTTCTCTCTACGGCATGAAGATTGGGTGTATACATCTCTTTTCCTAAAGAAGTTCTTCTGGATCTGGTGCATGCAAGAGTATAAGTGTGCTACTTCACTTTTGTGGAGCATTAAAAAAGGAAATCCCGATGAGCTGCTTTGATGTTGGGGTACTTAAAGCCTGGAAATATTCCTTGGCGAGGATTTAAGGAAGTGCACGCATCCATTTGGATGTGTGCACAGAAGCTAAGTACCCAATTTACAATTTTGTTATCTCTAATTTCTTATAGAGTTTTGAGAAGATCTTAATCTTTTTGGTTGCTTTGACATATAAAAGGGTCATGAAGAAGTTCTTTTCGAATTCTCCTTTTCTCTACGGAATCAAGATTGGAGGTGGAGCAGCTCTCATATGGGGAACTGGTGCATGAATTGGCGCATCTCCTTTTCTATGACATGAAGTTTGGATGTATACATCTCTTATCTCTCTTCTTGAAGAAGCTCTTATGGAACTGGCACATGCAAGAGACTTAGTGTGCTGCTTCACTTCTTTTATGTGGAATATTTGCTTAATGGTGGAGAAATCTTATTGTACTGAGATCTGAAGGAAAAAGTCAAATAGCTATTGCAGATCTGGTGGATGGTCAAAACCCAAAAAGTTGCTGAGTTGTTGTCCGAAGAAGAAATAGATAGCATTTTTTCTTCTATCTTGTACTATTTTCTGTTTTTGATGGCCTTTACTTTGTAATTCCCCATGAAGGGCCCCTCTTGTTCTAATACTTTTTGGTGAAATATATGCAACTACCTGGGCTGCAAAAACCAGGTTTAAAAAAAAATACTCTCATCAAATACACTGGAATTATTTCTTACGAGCTGACTGAGAATGGTGCTTTAGAGTATTCATCCGAGGACAAACTGCTTGATCCCAAGAGGGAACGAATTTCGAGAAAATAACTGAAGAAACAAAAAGATAAGAATATCTGGAGTGGGTCCACTTTCAAATACTATTCCTCTAAAGAAAACTCTGATGATGGATACCTTTCACCTGACTCATATGCTTCATCTGATATCCAACATGATTTCTCCGAGGATAACACTGATAATAGTTGGGAATCATATGCTTCATCTTCCTCTCGTCATTACGATCTCCCACCGCAGGCTCATAAAAAGATTGTCCGAATACTGCATTAATCATTGGCTACCCACCCTCCCTCCTGACCACATCAGTCTCCTTGTACAGCTTCTTCCTCTACTTAGTCCAAGGCCTAAGTATAGGGGGGACCGATGCCATCTGTACATACCATTCTCCCTATCTCTCGATCGCCTCATTTCTACCTGTCTTCCGTACTTAGGCATACTAGAGCCTAAGTATAGGGGGAACCAATGCCCATCTGTATATACTCTCCACATTCACATACCCCGACCACCTCATTTTATTCGCTCTTCCTCTGTACGTAGACTGTTCACAGTCTAGGTATAGGGGGACGGTCCGATCCATCTTTTTATTTTTCTTTTTCACTCTCTTACGCTTATCCTAAGCTATATCTTCTTTACGCTTATTGTGCTTTGAGGACACAACACTCGCAAAGTATAGGGGGGTCTGTATATATACTGTATATATATTTTACCCATACCTCGTACTTTCACGTATGTCTATATGTATTTAAGGGGTGGGTAATGAATTTGAAAAAATAAAAAAGAAAAAGCGTTTTGCTACTAACACTGACTATGTCAAACCCAAAATTTTTGAAAATAAAATGGCTTCTTATTCATTTTTGCACAAAAAAATCCCTTGTATAAAAAATTAAAAAAAATCACAAATGGAAAAAATGTTTCTGCATTTCACACACCTGCACTTCATCCAGCATCGCATTCATTTTCATCTGTGAAAAGTCTTTGGGTTCTAAATCGAGTTATGAGCAGAAACCGAGAGTGGTCTGGATTTGACCTTAATCCACCTAATTTTTAGAGGAAATTCACCCAGAAATAGGATTTTAGAAGCTTCAGGTCTTTGATTTAATTCTTTGACTTCAACATGACAATGTGCAGCGTTTGACTCTTAGTGTCTAATCTGGTCTCTTCATTCTGGGTACAACTCTAGAATATGGAATTAATTTGTACTCTCGCACTATGCACTTAGCTCAATGAAGACGGGACGTTGGAAGACTGTGTGAGTTTCTTTTCCGGTAGCGTGGAAATCTAAAGACCGGAGTACAGGTTGAAATAAAGCTTTGGAAAAGGGATGAACTGCTGGGAACTTTTTTTTCTAAGACCCCAAAAATTGTACAGAAACAAAAGGATTCTATATCCGTAGGGGCACAACAAGATCCAAGCAGAACCACCAAAAATTCCAAATACAAAGAAGCATTCTACCAAATAAGTATCTGACCAAAAAGGTCCAAGCATCAAAGAAAACCTGCAGATCTTGGTGAAGACTCGGCTACACTGGCCAGCTTCACAAAGAGAGGTGACTACACTGGCCACCCTCCAGTTCTTTTCTACTTCTTCTAACTTCTCCCCCATTTCGATTGTGAACACAGTGCGACAGACCATAGAAGGAAATACCCGACTCCCCGAGGATGAGTTATTGGAGAGGAGATTTGCATGGTAGTCCGGCATTCCGGATGGGAAGTGATAAAACCTTTCATATACATGAGTCGATTGCTCAATGTTCATAGGGTATGCTTTGGGAAGAGGATTGATCTAAGATGACTTTTGAGACAAAACTGTGACAATGATGTGTAGAACATGAAGGTTGTTGATTTTAAAATTCTGAGTCTCACAGAAGTTCCGCCAAACTAATAATCCAAAGGTCAACTCTAGTTCCATTTTCACCTTCAGCTCATGGTCTTGGTATGGAACCCAATTTCACCTCATGGCATTTCTTTTTTATGCTCTGGGACGAGCATGGTTTAAGTATAGGGGGATGATGAATCTCAGATTCATCACTCTAAATCTCATTAATTAAGCTCAAATCCCTCAAAATCATTGACATTTCATCATTTATTATGCATAATTAGCATTCATGCATGTTTTAATAAGAATTGCATTTTATCAATTATTTTTGCAGAAAATAAGAAGCCAGAAATCCCAGCAAAAATTGACCTGTAAATAGCCTAACTTCCCTGATTTTTAACTAACTCATGCTAACTCCAAATGACCCAAAATCACCTCCACTGTGTACATATCACTAACAATAATAAATTAAAAATACAAAAAAAATCAGTAACCCAAATAAGTGGACCAAAAACCCAAACCTTAGTTCTTGGATTCCCAGACTAAAACCCTCATATATTCCCCATCCAGTGTCCATTTTAATCCTACTCACTTTTGAACTAATGTACATTTAATTACTTTCAAAACAAGACCACGCTCAAGTGAATCGGATCTCATATGTGAAAGTTGGGTTTTGGGCCTCTTTTGTACATTTTGTATTTTAGCTGATTTTGACCTATTATTTTATGAGTTCATAATTATCCTATCTTATTGTATTTATTTTTCTTTTATATTCTTTGATGAAAGTTTTATTAAAACACGCAAAAATCCAAATCCAAACTAAGCTTGAAATCAAAGAAACAAATTGAGTCCAAGTCTTCACTAACTGTATGTACAAAATTGGTCTTTTCGTGTTTTATTTTATTTCTTCTTTTTCTTAATTAATTAAAATCCAAAAAAATAGATTAATGTGTAAATATTTATCTGTGATTTTATAATATTTTTTATGGATTTTTATCTAGTTTAAAAATGACAAAAAAATATAAAACTCCAAAATCAAGGTATTCTATGTACATGGGATACCCCAAAAATATTGCTTTGTGTAAATGACCGATTTTGGTTTTAATGTCTTCATGAAAGTTGTAGATCTCATCGAGCCGAGAAACTTTCGTGAAGAATCTTTTTCTATCTGAGGCCATTGCTATTACTTTTAAATTTTTCTTTGTATTTATTTTTTGAATTTTGTGGGGCTAACACGTGACAGCTCCTGGAGCCACCACGTGTCACCCATTTTTCGATTTATTTTTTTAAAAAACAAAAAAAAATAAAGTCTCGCACGTGTGTAGCACATACCTCCCTGGCACATGCCACGCATGTGCTGCCCCTTCACCCTTTCGCCGCAACATGTCACGACCAGGACTGTCTGATCTCGGTCGATCGGAGGGCCCCTGAATCGCCTTCCTCCTCTGTTCACTTTCCCAATCCACGTCGCCGTCCCCCGCGATTTCACATCCGCCTTTCCCAATTTGGATATCTCCACTGCCTTCCATTAATCTCCGACCGCCACCTTCTAAATAAACTCGCCAGTCGAATCTCTCGTCCGATCTTCATCTTCCCCTCAAATCGTGAGTCCCCCCAGATCCTCTTCAATCGCCAATCATCAAATGGTCATCAACCCTTTCCTTCTTCCGTCGACCCCTCGACCCTATAAAAGCTTCACCAACCGCCCTCGTTTCACTCATCCGTCGACTGATGCTCGAAGGAACACCACTGGAGGTGACAGCTCCAGTCCCGACGACACAGCGACATCCGAGGGATACCCCCTCGTCGCAACATTGCTCCTAGCCTAGCTGCCTTGCTCCAGTCAAATCCGTAGAGCCAACGACTTCCACGCTCCCTGGTCGCCTTCTACCTCCAACCATCACCAACAACCTCCGTCATCTCCTTCGTCTCTTCCGCCGCCAGAGCTCCAGAGCATCATCAACGCTGCCTCGTGCTCCAGGAGGACCACCAGAGCACCACCCTTGACCAAAGCTCCTCGATGTCCTCGCCAACTCCTAGCCAGAGCCAGGAGTTGTCTCCATCGACCGCCGCTGGAGCCGGCTCATCCCCTCTACCTTCGCTCCGCTTCGCGGCCAGGGGCAGGCCCGAGACCCTCCCCACGTAAGGCGCACGTGAGGAGAGGGTACTTTTGCGAAGAAGCCCAGGGACTTCCAGGATTTACAATCAGATCCAAAGGTCATGTGCGTGACCTACTGGGAAAATTGCTGAAGCCCCTGGAGGTTCGCCATATGGCACATCAGTCCCCCAACCAGAGGTCACTTGCTACGCACGTGACCCTCTGGTATTTTTGTAGTAGACCCCCCCCAGGATATCGGTAATTACGCATAGGTCCCTCTATTGCATTTTTATACTTATTTTAATTATTGTCATTGTAGTAATACCCATGTATTCCGTTATCACTCTGTACCACTAAATTGCATATTTTTATTATCCAAAAATAGAATTCTATTCCTCACTTAATTCTCTACATTGTGGCAATTGCTTGCCATTTTTGTGACTAATGGTTAAATATTAATTAATTAATTTATGGAAAATTGCATATTTTGCCCATCTTATGCTCTGAAATTTATCATTAATTAACTGTTTCTCTAAAAATTGCCGAAAAATCACGGATTGTTGGATTAATTGTGTTTAACATTGTGCACAAAAGAATTGCATTTGCATGCATAGTTTCCCTTGTAAAAATCATTTTGCATGATTCAATATTTGATTTTTAATAGGTATTAAATCACATATTTTTGAAGTTTAGGATTTTTCTAAGATTTCACCTAGTGATAGATCTTGGAAACTTTTATCCCTTGAAAATAATTAGGTTTAATATTTATTATAATTAATTATTGTAATTCACTATGTTTGCATTAAAACCTCATAAAAAATTCGTCTCGCATCCAGAAATTCCAAAAAAAATTACAGTGCATTCATTTCATCATAATTATCATCTTGGCCAAGTTTCGTATGGTTCGGACATCATTTGATCGATATTTACATTTATGTCACTAAATAGGCCAAAATTGCATTTTGCATCTCTAATTGCATAAAAAATATAAAAAAAACTGCCTCGAAAACCCTGTACAAACTTTGATAGATAAAATTCTAGGTTGTTCCTTTATCTCCTTGTGTTCTACCTTGGGACTTGCCCAAGTAAAATAAACATAAAACCGTATTGATTAAAATTGACAAAAATTTTGTGTGGTTATTTATTGACGAATTCCGATTGCTTGCCAACAATGAAACGAAACATTAATTTTAACGCACAACAATATACGATATTTAACATAAGGCTATTCTAGAATCGTCAGTCCTTCGCCACCATCCTCTAGACGTGTGGCGGTCTTTAGCATAGCTTCAGGAGCACGGAGGAGAAGCAATGACGTCATCGGAGCCCCGCCTTGCTACCGCCACTAATGACAGAAGAAGAAGATCGATGACGTACAAATGTCGTCAGATGGCGCCCAATTAGGCGTGTGATCAGGCAGTTATTAAGATGCCACGTCGACACCACCAAGTCTGCAGCCTTAGAGCCATCCAAGCCTAAAGCCGAAGCACCGGATCAAGCCACGTGGCCCGAGCCATAGGCCGCCCACCGAGCTTAGGACCGCAGGCGCTCCGCGCGTGTGGACCTAGATTAATTACACTTCTACCCCACCAGTTGTTCATATTTGCAAAAATACCCCCGCGCAAGGGGTATTTCATAAATTCCAATGTCAGTTTTTAGTATTTGCATTTTAGTCCCTCCAGGGACCTATTTGTCAGGTTTTAAAGTATGATTTATTGCATTTTGTGCCACTAGATTCTATGTTGAAAAATTTGAGCATACGATCTCCAAATGAAGTAATTTCAGTTGCGTTTTAATCCCAATTTACTTATCTTATATATGGTTTAATCTATTCTCTAATTTCATGCATAACGATCTATTAATTTTTTAGATATATAAGTTGCTTAAATCTCTTTTAAAGGAAACCTGGTTTAAATTAAACTACATGATTTTACCTTGATTATGAGCTTAAGTTTGACAAATCATTTTAGAGAATATTTGCATGTATAAATGCATTTGTCGATCTGTTCATTATGTTCATTTTTTCTAACTTGCATTATTGTATTAAATCAGATTTCATGTCAAGCATGCATTTGTGATGTGCATTATACTTTGTGTTGTCTGCCTGCATTGTTTGTATGTTTGACCTAGTTGATTTATCGATCGCGTAACCAAGATATTTAAATGCCTTAATAATCATATTATGGCTCGTGTCCTTCTGTTCGACCATGGGATTCCCAGGTTATAAATTAAAGCCAAGAACCTCGTAACTGAGATCTCTCGATTTTGTATGATAAGCTAAGTGCTTGTGCTACAACAGATCTCTCTTAATACATGAATTTAGCAATTCAACACCCATATACTTAGCATGTGTTATGTCCTCACAACAGAAGAAGTAAGAAAAAAGACATAGCTTGTGCTATGAGTAGGAGAGCTAAAATAACAAAAAGTATAGAAGTTTATCCACCCCCAATACTTTGGCTCTGGTCAGCCTAAGTGTAGAAAAAGAGAAAAAAATGGGATGAACGAGGTCAAGAGGAGAAATGGATGAGTATATACACATGGAGGGCATCGATCCCCCCTATACTTAGGCTCTGGTCAGCCAAAGTATAGGATATGAGTAAGTGTGAGAACCAATGTGATCTGGAGAATATACAGAGAAGGGAGAATGTACAAGAGTGAATGAATCTTCTAAGTTGCTGAATCTTGATGCTACATCTTCATGATGAGTAGTATGATGTTCGGCTCTGTGCTCACTCTGCATGAAGTTGATGACCTCGACTGGGACTAACTGCTCTTCAGAATCTATAAAATACTTCAATAGTTGTCCATTCACCACATGGGATTATGCACCATATGTGAGATCAGCTATCTCTACATTTCCATTTCGGTGCACTTTCTTAACAACGAAGTGACTCATCCACGTAGATTTGAGATTCCCATGGAATAACTTCAACCTGGCATTAAATAACCATACCTTTTGCCCAGGGATAAAATATTTGCATCTAATGTGTTGATCATGGCATCTGTTTACTTTATCCTTATAAATCAAAATGTTGTCATATGTCCTATTTTGAATTTCTACGAGCTCGTTCAAGTTCAAGTCTAAAGTTTCCCTAGGTGACAACTCCAATTAATCTGCTTAATTGCCCATTCAGATTTGTGAATTAGCTATGCGGGGAAATGGCATGGCTTTCCATAGATCATTATGAATGGTGAAGTTCCTAATGGTATCTTGTAGGCTGTCCTATAGGCCCATATTGGTCCAAGAGTTGGGATCAGCTCTTCCAATTGAGACGAACCAACTTCTACAAAATACTCTTCATCTCTCTATTCGAAACCTCTACCATGCCATTAGATTGTGTGTGGTAAGGTATGTGCTCAAATCTATGATCCTTAGCTAAATATCTCACATCTTGATTCACAATGTGGCTATCTCCATCAGATATAAAAACTTTTGGCACCCTAACCTAGCAATTATGTGGTCTCTCACAAACTTACAGACATTCTTGTTGTTTGCGGTTCGGGTTGGGATAGCCTCCACCCACCTAGACAAAAAGTCAACCGCCAAGAAGATGTACTCATGTCCTTGGCTATTGGGAAGGGGACCCATGAAATCAATGCCCCATGCATAAAAAACATCGCAAATAATCACTGGCTGCATGGGCATCTCATCTTTCTGTCCAACTGTCCCTCCCATTCTTTGACAAATCCTGCACAACCGTACAAAATCAATAGCATCTCGAAATAGGGTCGGCCAATACAATCCATGTTGAAGTACCTTGTGAGCTATTCTCTTCCTCGAATGGTGTCCTCCAGCCTCAAGTAAATGACAATATGTGAGGACACTATGGTACTCCTCCTGAGGAATACACCTTCTCCAAACACAATCCGACCCTTCGAAGAAAAGAAAATAATCGTCCCAGTGGTATCTCCTCAAATCTAACTTCAGTCGGTCAATGCTGCTCCTAGTCCAACCATGGGGAACCTGCTTAGAGACAAGATAGTTCACCATGTTGGCATACCACGAGAGTGAGTCAATAACACAAATTGACTCATCTGGGAAGGTCTCTCTTATCCGCTCATAATTAGCAGAATCCTTAAGTTCAATCCACGAAATATGATCAACCACAACATTCTTCACTCCAGGTTTATCTTTTATCTCCAAATCAAACTCATGGAGGAGCAAAATCCACCTAAGAAGATGTGCCTTAGCTTCCTTCTTTTCCATTAAGTACCGAATAACTGTGTGATCAGTGTAGATTGTCACCTTAGAGCCCAAAATATACGACCTGAACTTCTCGAGGGCCCATACTACAATGAGCATTTCCTTTTGAGACACAGTGTAATTCTTCTGTGTAGGGTCTAATACTTTGCACGCATAGTGGATTGCAAACGGGATACCCTCTCATTGTTGTCCAAACACAACTCCTATAGCGAAATCTGAAGCGTTACTCATGATCTCAAATGGGAGACACTAGTCAGGAACTTGTAGGATAGGCGATGGATAAATCTTCCTCTTCAAGAGCTCAAAGGCCTCCAGACACCTGTGATCTACAATGAACTCTTTGTCATTCCCCAACAACTCAGTCAATGGCCAGGTAATCTTCGAAAAATTCTGAATAAATCTCATATAGAATCCAACATGGCCTATAAAAAGACCACACTGAATTGATGTTGGTAGGTAAATCGAGTTTCTTATTCACCTCCACCTTGGCTTGGTCAACCTCCATTCCCCTTTTGGAGATGACATGCCCCAACATGATACCCTCCATCACCATAAAGTGACTCTTCTCCCACGAGAGTACCGGATTGGCCTCTCTACACCTCTTGAGGACTCAGTCCAAGTATGCTAAACATGTATCAAAGGAATCACCATGAACCGAGAAGCCGTCAATGAATTCTTCCAGGAAATCTCCCACCGTCTTGGTAAATAAGACGATCATGCACCGCTGAAATGTGCTGGGGGCATTGCAAAGCACGAATGGCATGCACCTGAATGCGTAAATGACGAATGGACATGTGAATGTGGTCTTTTACTAGTACTTAGGGGCTATAGCTACCTGGATGTATCCCGAGTACTCATCAAGAAAATAGAAGAACTCTTTCCCTGGGAGTCTCTCAAAATTTGATCAATAAATGCCAAGGAAAAGTGGTCTTTCTTGCTCGCGACATTTAGGCGCCTCTAGTCAACATAGATAGACCATGACGTGGTTACTCATGTCGCGATCTCTACCCTCTCCTTGTTGGTGTCCATCTGAATTCCTAATTTCTTTGGGACAACATGAAGTGGGGCCACCCACTTGAAGTAAGAAATAGGGTATATAATCCCTACTTTGCACCTTTTTCTCAATCTCATTCTTCTCTACTTCCCGTAGATTGGGATTAAGTCTCCTCTAGAACTCAGGGGAAGGTCTTACTATATCCTTAGTAAAAATGTGGTGCTAGTAGAGAGCGGGGTCGATCCCCACGAGATCTGACATTGTCTAGCCTATTGCTTTGTTGTTCTTAACTAAGACCTCTAACAGCCTATACTCATGTTCTAAAGTCAAGTCAGAGCCAATGATAACATTATATCTCTCTTTGGGTCCCACAAGAAAGACGTACAAGAGTGTAGTAGGTAGTTATTTCAATTCTGGCAATGTGGTATCATCAAGAAAATCTAGTTGAGATGAATCTGAATCTGGTTCCGTGCTGCATGAAGGTGGGATCGAGTGTGTAGTGCTCGCCACCAACTCAGAAGTGTCTAGAGTCGGATTGCCAAAGAAACACCATAAATAGGCTAAAGCCAAGTCTGACTCATCATCCATCTCCCATGACCTTTCTAAAGGGGATGGAATTGACAGATCCAAATGGAACTCTATGTCATCACGAGAATAGGTAGATGCATCCCTAACGAGATCAGGCAACACCTGGTAAACTACGTCATATAATATGTCCTTTCTAGATGAAAGGGTCCCGCTCTGTCTTGAAGGAACCTGTCTCCAAATCCCAACATTGCTCATCATTCTACAATCTGTCTCTGAAGATGATTACTCTATGCTACTCTATGAATCGGTTCACTGATGCTTAGTTTGCTTCATCTCAAGGTTTACTTCTCATCCTGAAGAACGTAACTTCATCATTCCTATACAATAATTGAAAGTTGAACCTGCGATCCCGAGGAAGGGTCACTCGAGAATGATCTAAGATTCTCTCCAATGATTGGTGGTCTCCATGTCTAATACTATGAAGTCAGCCTGATAGTTCTGCCCCTTAATCGAGATAACGACATTCTTCACTTCTCCCTTAGATCTCTTCACTGAACAATCTCGAATTGGAGTAAATCTCTGGATTTGCGAAGTGGTCCCAACTCCAATTTCTGATATAATGCTAAGGGAAGTAAGTTGATTGAAGAACCGTTATCCAAGATTGTGCATGCAAACACGATGTCATCAACACGACTCTCCACGTAGTAAGCACCCATGTCTCACGTTTTCCTTGGCAATGTCTGATTCTTGAGGCAATATGTTGTGGCTACTGACAAGATGTGTTTCTTCATATTTGGTTCTCTTTCTTCCTGCTATACCTAGTAGGTGTGTATCTCACCTAAAGGTATTTCTGGAATGCAGTATGGTTAGCCACATACTCATCAATTGAAACCTTTACAGTGATATTTTCCTTACAAAACCATGCCATATTGGGGTCATATTTATGAATCTTTTTTATGCGATTTATTGTCGTAGGAGCATGGGGGAAATGGAGTGAAGCTAGGAAACAAAGATGAAGAATCTGAATCATGAACTGAAAGATGGTTCTTTGCATTAATGGAAACAAAGTTCTTCATACATGAATCTTTTTGATGCAACATGGGATCGAAATCAAAACTATCTAATATAGGTTGTGGAATAGAAGTTGAAGTGGTATCCACCACAATCGGAGGTGCAACGTCCTCCATAGAATCAGAAGTATATCCATGCTGCTAATGCTGCATACGTGCTTTTCATTCTCTTCTCAGATTTTTGAGTAGATATCCTAAAATGGTTTTGATGGGGCTCTAGAATATGCTGCCTCTCCTCCTCATCCTCTAAAGACTCCTCAGATTGAGCTCTAGAGATGCCCCTCCTCGTATCCCTCGCCCGGTCAGGTACCATCATGGTCTTTCCACTCCTTAGTGACATGTGATTAGCCTCGTCACATGAAAGAATATCATGTTCAGATCTAGAAGATGATGAATAGTATACCTGACAAAATGCTACTGAGAACTAGATCGTTTCAAGCTATTGAGGTTAGCCTGAATTGGGCTGGGATCGAGGTAGATGGTGCAGTCTGCTCGTCTCACCATCTGGACAGGCGGTTGACATCCACCCGTAAGTTGTGAATTTCGTTCCTGATGGAACGGAGCTTGTCGAGTATATACTTTTGCATGTGCATGGGACCAAACGAAGAAGGAAGTGGATAATACTAGGAAGAAGTATGGGAAGATTGGACCTGCTCGCAAGGGTAATGCCTCTACTGTTGTTGGTGTTGGGGTGTCTGTTGAAATTGTGGGCCCTTCTGGTCCGCCTTGTAATGGCCTTGTTGGCCATATTGTTGGTACTGTTGTCGCTGTTGCTAGGGTTGTTGGAATCTAAGGCTCTATTGTGAAGGAGGTGGTGTGGAGGTGAATGTGGTGTTGTGAAAGGTCGGGGAACGTTGGAGGATCTCTCAGTCCCCCGTACTTCCCTACCTGGACGGGTCCTAAGTATATCATACTCCATTCACCTCCCAAACCGATGGAGGCTCTTCCTAAACTGTCTTTGCTAATGGAGGGGGCTCCTGGAAAGAGTGGGTGTAGGACTGGTCATGCTCCCACGACTGAGGTTGCCCTGACACCAACTACTCCAAAACATGGTGAACTCGGTACACTAGAGCAGTGGGTGCAGTCATGGCAGGTATCTTTATCATAGATACCTTCTCAGTCAACTCCTCCATTTCTTTTGGAATTTTGGAGATGCTCCGGTCTAACTCATCAATCCTCCTATCAATACTCTCGACTACTATAAGCTTGTCTGCAAGGAGTCCCATGCTAGGGATTACGTCCTGAGAGAGATCGAGTATATCTGATTTTCCCCATCTAGATGAGAGTGAACTGGGAGATGATGTATAGGCCCTACTGGTCATCTGTGATCTGCTGGTTTTAGCTATCTTCTCAAATACCTTCTAGACGGTATCCGATCCTCATGATGTATTGCTGCATCCACAAGTAGCGCTCACTAAATCATGCATCTTAGGGTTGCGATCAGTAAAGAACATTTGGACCAAGACATTATCATCTAGTCCATGGCAGGGACACTTCTACAGGATGTCCTTGAACCTTTCCCAAGCATCAGAGAAGGCTTCATGTGGTAATTGGGAAAAGCTCATAATGCGCGTCCTCATCATGTTAGTCTTACTAAAGGGGTAGAGCTTCCTCAGAAAACGGTCCTTGAACTGGGCATAGGTGTTGATTGTAACTCCCAAGTTCTTTACTTAGTAGTCGGCTTTGCCACTCAAGGCAAATGGAAGGGCTGTGAGCCTAATATAATCATGTCTAACATTAGGATGTCTAAGGTTATCGCATACGATCTTGAAGTCTCTTAGGAATGCATATGGCTCCTCGGAAGCATTCCCATCAAAGTGTGGCAACAGGTTCAGAAATTGCAGCTTCAACTCAAAATCAATCGTGGGTTTGGGCAGACTCAAATAGTTCTGAATTCTGTATTGTCCGGGGTTGTACGCCACATCCACTAGTGGTTCCACCCCAACATTAAGGTATCCTAACTGAGCTCTGAGTAGTGCTTATTGCTACTCAGATGCATCTAATCTGGCCAGTACCATTCTCGTTGGGTCTTCGGGGTGTTCTTCTTTCCCTTCCTTCTTTTTGGAGGCATTTTACTTGAATCTTCTTTTGGGCCTAAATCAACATTATAGTCTAGATTAGAAGAGGATTTACGAATGAAGATATTTTCATCAAGGCAAAGGTCTTCCTCGGTGAGGTGGAAGGAGAGAAAGGGAATGGTTTCAGAGTAACCATCCCGAGAGTGAGTGATCTTGGGCTCAAGAGGGTCATGAGTCCAAGTTGGTCCAACTTGCGTGGAGCTTTGAAGACATACTTTTTGGAGGGTTCAACGAGAGATTCGCAAAGTCCGAATAAATATCCTCTCAATTAGTCATCTTCGATGTCAACAAAATCGATTAGAAAAAGATATTCAATGAGACACTAGTTCTACGGTGCACGTAATTATGCAGAGTAAACTCACACAATACAAACGCAATTCAAACCCTTAAATTCATAAACTCAAGACGTGATGGTCGTAAAGGTTCGATGCAATTATCTGATGAGTTTTATTTGGTGATAAAGGCACGTCTTGAAAGATTACCGAGCTGTTGGGTGCATGTACTTCCCTACAGACTGTCCCGATTCTTACGAAACCCATATTCAATCAATATAGGAGTAAGTGTGTACCGCATAGATACGACTACCCATTTCTTGAGGACTAAGCCTTATAAGGTGTCCTCTAAACCTCGCACACTGCTAAGGAAGTCCAAACTGTTTAATGGCTACCCATAGATCTTCATTGAAAAGTGGCTAATCGTTTTGAACCAGTAGTCTATATTAAAATCATGGCTTTGGCTCTATCCTAGTGTCATCTCTTTGTCACTTGCAAGTAAATCATACAATGAGGGCTTTATGCACCCGTAAAATAAGGTTCTTTTTATTCCAATCTTTTAATTGATCTGCTCAATTCAGTCGCAATTTTAGAGTTAGGTTGTCACCTTAATTTAATCTGAACACACAAACACGTCTACCATTCAGTCCCAATTTCCTTTTGAATCTTAAGTTGTAAAACAAGGGAGGAATCGGAAATCAGAATGCAAATGTAAAATAATGGTGCATGCTCAGAAGAAGGTATACTTACAGTGACTTCCAGCACTCGCCATGCATTACACAAAACTGAATTTGTAAATTTACACTAAATGCATGCAAATCAAGAAAACCGCACCTAAACAAGATACTATTAGTGGGGAAGAATTGAATTAATTTGAGCTAAGTACTTCATGTCTATGTGTGTCTCATTATGATTCTTATCAGATGTGTGAATCTTCTATGATATGTGTCGCCTAAATTATGACGGGCACAAACAAATTTGATTTTACACTACCATGTGACTAACCTTAATTTAACCACTCAAGTCGAGCCCCACCCTCACCGGAGAGTGAAACAGGGCTCGACAAACCACAAAATAATGTCCAAGTCTCTTTTAACACGCACGGGCTCTCAAATAAGAGCCGTTGTAAATGAGCAAATTACCAAAATTATACAACATAATAATTACAAAAATTTACAAAAATAAAAATGCTCTCAAAAATAATTTAATTTCCTTGATCTTCAGCAGTTGGCGCGTGTCACGTCCGTCGACCTCCGATGCTCTCCAAGTTCACTAGACCCTCGCAAGGAAAATAAAATTTATATTATAGATATCAACAATGAAATATATACAAAAAATGGAATAATTACAAGAAGGCTCGGGGGTCAGACTATCCGAGTGAGAGAAAATCTAAGTCACAATTTCTAAATTAATCCCTAAGCCGTTTGACTCCCCGATAACGACACAATCTGATAGGTCGCTAAATACGTGATATAATTTGTACTCATTGTAATACGGATACCTAGCGAATCGTGCATAACTGAATCGAATGTCTCTGCAAAGAGGACTCGACTTAAATTTATATCCCGGGCAAGTCTGGGGTCAAACACAGGGTGGCAAAGGAAGAACTTTGGGTCAATTAGGAAAACTTAGCTCTAGGTTTCCAATATAGATTTTTTTGTATTTTTATGCAAAAATAAAATGTGAATGCAAAATGCGGGTGAATTAAGTTATTAAGAAAATACAAAACTGAGTGAAATTTATTTTAATGTGAAATTAATCTACTTTAGCCAAATTATTTTTTTTTCTAGAAACCTAATCTAGTGATGAATGTAGAACACTTTTTTAAAAAATTTTAAGGGTTAAATGCAACAATGAAAAATATACACCTTTTATGGATTTTTACGTAATTTTTCACACAAACAGAATGTAAAAATTACGAAAATTCTACTGAAACATAAACATGATGAAATGAGATTACAATATTTTTTAAATTTTTCTAGAATATATGATTTTTTATGAATTTATTAATAAAAATAGAGTGATAGTGAGTAATTAATTCCTAATAAATCAACAATGTCAATTCATCCCGAGAGCAAATTATCTATCCAAGGTATTATAATATGCAATCCAAGAGAGTTGGAATTTCACAAAAATAATTTGTATGGATTTAATTAAAAATCATTTACTAAAATCATTCTAAAATCTTTTAAAGGCACATAAAAACTCCATTTTAAATGAAATTTGGTTAGTAATTAAAACATATTTTAAGACATCATTTCTGATTTTAGACGAATATTTGGAGCAATCGTGAGTTAAATATGAATTTAAGACCAAAGATTTGGTAAAATATGTAATTTTTTACTAAAACAATTTTAATTAATTACCCAAAGATCACAAAAATCCAAATAAACATCCAGATGATAGACAATTAGTTGCTCAACATCATGATATTTTTTATTAAGACAAATGATGCAAAAACGATTTCCAAATTAATATGCAAACATAAGGGTATCTGTGCAATACAGAAATGAAATTAAGCATCATAAAACATGCACATGGACTAGTTTATAATTGCAAAAGCTTAACAAAAATAAAATACAACTTTTCAATAAAAATAAAAAAAGAGGGACCTTCTTCTTACATGTGATAGGGCTCGATGAAGGTATGATGGGGAAGAGGACGACCGTGGCTGAGAAGGAAGGCCACACGAGGAGTAGCAGGGACAGCGTGCATTTAGGGGGCAGAAGCTGGTGGGCAGAAGCCAGCAACGCTGCTGGAGGAGGGGCATGATATGATATGAAGATGATGGAATAGAACAAATGAAGGTGTAGTGGTGGTGATGTGATGTGGTAAAAAAATTGTAAAAATAAAAATGATGCCGAATGATAAAAAGTGGCCTTACTTACAATGAAAGCGGACGCCTATGGTATGCTCATGAGAAGCACGGTCCTCGCTCGAATCGTCGGTGAGTGATGAGCTCGAGCAGCGCATGGAGGCGGCTACGATGCAGGATGGAATGCCAACAGATCTCACCGGAGAGGATGTCGGTCGTCGCTCTAATTTGTCGCTCGCTGTCACCGAGACGGGTGGTCAGAGGTCTCGATTCTCTCTTGCATAAAGGTGGATCAAAGGCAAAAATGAGGAGAATAAGATGTATAAAAATAGAAGAAAAATGGAGATTAGAAAATATGGTGGGATGGTGGAGTTGAATGGGAGGTTAGATGAAGAATATGGAGTTGAATGGGAGTTGGTGGTAGAATTAGAAGAATATGAAAATTAGTGTAGGTATGAAAATTAAATAAAAAAATAAAGTAGGCTACTAAAATAAAATAAAAAGAAAAAGAAAAGAGAGTGGAGAATTTACAAGATAAGACAAACAATATGTATATTTTTTACTTTTCTAATTTTATTTTTTTGTTTTTTTAATAAAAGATATATAAAACATAATATAAAATAGTAGAAATAAAATAAAATAGAGGAATGATTTTTTGGATTTTATGTAACTAAGAAAAGTAAATAAAAATGAGAAAAGAAAAATATGTACAATATATAAATGTACACCGAGGTTCCAAAACCCAAATTTTGCAAACGAGCTGTGATTTTAATGAAACCACTTTCATTGGATAGATAATTTTCTAACTTAAACTTTAAAAGTGAGTTTGGTAAATATGGAGTTCAAACGGTGCAGGAATTTGGCTGAGAATTAAGACTTTACAATTTTTTCTCTTTAGGATCTTGGAGTATTTATTTGGGGTGAAATTTATTTTATATTTTTTTATTTTTCTATACAATTTTATAAAAAAGTTAGAGAAAGAATTACCAAAAAAGGAGTTGAAATGAAATTATTAAAAATACATGCTGCTTTGGGCTATTTATAGGTGACAAGCTCCTTTATTTTGTAGCTTTTTTATTATTAATTTATTTTGTACAATATAATATACAACAAATAGTGTATTTTATTTACAAGAGTCTTTTATTAATTTATTGATTTTATGGACATTTATTTTAGATTTTACTCAGGGATTTTGCTAAGATCAATATATTGAGATGATGAATCGTGGATTCATCAAGGAGGAAAATCATAGAATGCAACGCGGAAACAAGATGTATGAAAAGATAGTAGTCATACCTAGCTCCAATACTCTACATGCAAGTCACATGTGCAGAATTTTAAAATTAACTCTAATGCATGCAAAAAGCGATAATGCTGTATATCCAAAAAGATAGTGCTAGTGTAAGAATTGATGGACATTCAAAAACCGTATGATTTTTACAACTAAGTGTAGATTAGGGTAGTAGGTTCTATATTAGTCATCTAATCAATCAATCATGCACCCCTAGGCTCCACAAAATCATGGGAAACAAACAAAATGATCATGAAAAATGAGGGTCCACCATCATTAGCTAGCGAAACAAACGCTTGAAGAGAAGAGTCTATAGTCCGTATACAAGTCAGGATGTCTTTATGGTACCCCTTCTACAAAGTAAAAATGGTCATGTTCCCCTTCCTATCTCACTAAGAAATCAGAAGATTGGGCAAATGCCTTAAACCATCTCAAAAAGAAAATGGAAAAATGTAAAAAATCGGATGACTCGCACTGCTCCGCTACAACTGACTCTAATGAAGAAGATGATCTCTACACTCTCAAATGACTTGACTTCCGAAGAAGTTTGCAGATCTTGCAGGTCCTACACCACTTGTCAGCACATAAAAATCATAAAGAAAACTAAAAATCGAAAAGAAAATCGATAAAAAAGATAAACCGATCAAAACAACAAGAAGGAAAATAACAAAAAAATTTAAATCCTAAGTGTAGCTAATGTCTCTCCGAGAACAATGCCATTTTGATAGGCATTCTCACCCTCACGGATTTTTGATGAAGAAAGTCATCGGTTGTAGTAACAACGAAAAGAAGCGTGTTTATCAAACAAAATTATAAGAGAGAGGAGAGAAAATGAATGACGAATATAAGAAGATAATGTTCTCTCTCTTCTCTTTCACTTTATATTTACCAAGTAAGTGTCTATGGGTCAAATATAAGGAGGCATGAAGTATACCTAGAATTAGAGATCGGATTTTGTTATTGAATTCCTTCTTGGCAAAGTTTTTTTATCTTCAAAGGGAGAATATATTTTTCAAAATGGTTTACTATATAGTAGATACGTGGTGATATGTATAGGTGATACAATATTGTAGAAACGAGGAGAGAAATCGAGAAATAGGCTGGAAGAAACACACAAAGAAACTCAAAATGAATATGAACTTCATAAAAGAAAAATAGAGAAAAGAAGCGATAAAAAACTCAAAAAATATTCCAAAACCTCTCTAGGATAGTTGTGTAATTTCCCTATTGAAATCAAAGAAAAATAAAGTTTCTATAGTGTCCAAATGTCTCAAAATATAAAGGGATACAATTGCAGTAAAAAGTATTGGAAAATAAAAGAGTCTTTGCGTTTAGGTCCCTACGAAGAGACCTAAATGCAAATAACAAATATGTCTGAGGTGCATGGAAATTTCAGAATCTTTGCGAGTTTAACTTGCAAATGTTCCATTATTTCATGTTGGATGATTGTAATAATATGGATTCCAGAGGTTTCTAACGCCCGATCTTGGAGGACCTGCTGTGCCCGACAAATTGGGCCCAACAATTGTTGTGTCAGCCACTCTCGTAGTACTCGGAACTCAACCAATCCACATAAATCAACAATCAACCACAATAATGACAAATAAATGAAATTGAGTGGCGTGGGATTTATTATACCATGCAAATAAATGAGTATAGTTAAGAAAGTGTAGGGGTCGAATCACTGAGAGCAAATACACAGATAAAATTATTTATTGTCTAAAGGAAACAACAAATGTTTTTCTGTAATTTTCTACTTTTTCTTTGTTTCTAATTATATTTAATTTTTAAGGATTTTTAATTTTAATTTTTTTAAAATTTTAAAATTTTTATTTTCCTTTTCATTTAATATGAAATAAGGATATATATATATATATGTATATCCATATAATGGGTTAAATGGGGCTGCCCCCTGGTGGGAGCTAACTTGGCTCCCCCGTGCTATTTCGCCTTATTTTTTTATTTTTTTTTGAAAATTTCTTCCATGAATATTCATCACTATATCTCTATATTATGCTATTAAAATTTCGTGCAAAATAGAGACTCCTATAACCTCCATCCAGACAGACATTTTTAACGGTAATAGAAGTGCTAAAAAATGACCCTTCTGGATGGAGGTCGTAGGAGTCTCTATTTCGCGTGAAATTTGAATGACATAATATATAGATATATTGATGAAAATCCACGGAAGAAATTTCAAAAAAATAAAAAAGGGGGTGAAATGACGTGGGGGGAGCCAAGTTAGCTCCCCCCATAGGGGCAGCCCCATTTTACACATTTACTATACTATGTTTAATATAAGTACTATGTATAATATATAATAAATATGTAAAAACTCAAAAAATATATACAAGTGCAATATTTTTTATTTTTTAAAGGTATTAAAAATATTATAAAAATCTATAATAATGATATTAATATTAATAAGTATATATGTGTATTGGCTTTATATTTATAAACAAATAAATTTATATATATATAAATACTCAAAAATTATAAAATCAAAACTTTTGTCATTTTTGTAATAATTTTCTATGTTTTTGTGAATTTTTTTGATGATTTTTGCTAATTTTTAGGTATTTTTAAAATCCAAAATACTCCAAAACAAGGAGTAATTAAATAAGTCAACTTATTTCGAGAATTAAAAACACAAAATATGTCCAAATTTTCTCAAAACCATTTTTAATATGTAGTATATATTATAAATAAAAGGGGATGGCTGCCCCGCCCCATTTTCAAATTTTTTATTTTTTGAAAAATATCACCATGTATATTCATCCCTATATCCCTCCTATATGCCATTCGAATTTCGTCAGAAACAGAGACTCCTACAGCCTCCATCCAGACATTGGATGGAGGCCGTAGGAGCCTCTATTTCTGACGAAATTCGAATGACATATAGGAGGGATATAGGGATGAATATACATGGTGATATTTCTCTAAATAATAAAAAATTTATGAAAAATTGGGTGGGGGCAGCCTTGTTGGTTGCCATAGGTGGCAGCCCCATTTTTTCCAAATAAAAATATAAAGAAGAAAACTAATTTTTCGGATTTAAAAAAATGTTTCCAAATTTTGATTAGGTTAGGAGGATTTTTAGAATTTTAACGTTTTTTTGTATTTTTTGTGATTTTTAGTCTTGAGTTATATTATATGGTAATATATAACATATAATTTTTTAATTTTATATAAGTTTTTTAAATTTTTGTATTTTGAAAGTTAGATAGGGAATACATAGATCTTTAATTACTAATAAATGGAAAAAGACATGTAAGTACTAAAATAAAATTAGGATGTGAACATGCACAACATCAGACATTTAATGTAATTTTTCCACGATCTTCAAGCACAGGAGCTATTTAATCAAAAATAAAGACATAAACTAAGTTACATAGTACTAGCAAGGGCATATTTGCAATAAAAATGAATTCTAAGGGTCTCCATGCAAATACACCAGAAATTTATAACTATTACAAAATTTATATATTACAATGAAATAAAATGATCAAGAGGGGTATTGCTACAAAATACCCACCTCACGTGTGGACAGAGGTGAGGTGAGCTAGCAAGGAGTAATATGCAATATTCAAAAAGTTCTGGGTCTTTTTTGCAATTTTTACAATTATTTTTACACATCAAATATTATTTACATGATTAAATTGAAATATAAAAGAAGTAAGGGGATATTATGCAAATTTTCCCTTATTTATGTGATGTCTGACTATTCTCCTTGTGCCACGATGCTTCATTAACACGATGAAAGACAATGATTGGCTGATACCACTTCACCCTTGCACGACTTAGAATAGATTTGGGATTCCATCGTGCGACTTATGTGTGGACCAATCGGATGACACATGTGCATTCTGGAGCGGATGCTCTGTCGGGCAGCTATGCTCCATTCCTAAAGAATAAGGAAGAACATAAGCGTATTCTTCCCTCATTTTTTGATTTCTCATGCTCCAATGCTCGATCTGGGTTGTTGAGATGTTCTGAAGGTTCCTATAGTTGGTCCACAATGATTGATGCCTTCCAAAAGATCCATGACCCATCTATGAAGTCCTGGTAGGTCGATGAAGCTCGGGAACCTAAGGAGTGAGTTCTTGGGTATGATTGGCCTCAGTTGAGGCCATCTCTTTCAAGGACATGGAAGATTAGATAGAACACGCACATGAGGAGGTCATTGTGCATTTATTGTGGACATTTTGGGACATTTTTATTCACACATTATCTTCATTTTATTTTGCTTCGATTTTCAAGGATTTTATTTCATATTTTTTTGATTTTTATCTTCGATTTTCGATCTGTTTTGGCTCTTTTTGATTTCTTCTCGAGCCCGCTGCTCGAGCAATTTCTCTACAATCAGGACCATCGGTGGATGCCACATGACGTAAGCATGTGCTTCTTCTGTTCTTTACTTCGTTCTTCCCCAAAGCGGCTAGCAACAACATATTTCATCTTCTCCGACAATCGCTAGTTGTAGGGCATCTGCAACTCCTTTAGCAAGGCCAGAATGAGGTCTTCTACCTCCTCTGTGCTTGCCTGTGGTAGGACGGAGTCAAGGGAGGCTTCGGTGGCATTTGGAAGTCGAACAGTTTTGGTAATGCATTGTTGCTTGGATTTGATGCAATATATGAAGAAGATAAATCTCCAGAAGAAGATGACGAAGGCCAATACTCCAAAAGCTTGTGTGAATATGCAATCAACAACTAAATGCTCGATTCTTGAAAGAATCGACCAACAATCAGATGTTCATGCAATTCATAACTAGTTTTCAAGCAATGTGTAAATAGGGATCAAATTGGATGATTCGAGATGAAATTGCATTATGAATTCGAGTGTTAATCAATGAAGATGACTATGGATGAACTAATTGTGTGATTAATCGACTAATTTGTGCGCGAGGATCAAGAAAAGAAAACAAGGATGGATGTGTTTCTCCTGGGAATGAGGGTTTAATACTCTTGATTGTTGTTCAATGATCGGTGGTGCCAAACCTCAAATGACGTGACGGTGGTGATGCAAGTTAGAGAACCACCTTGGAACCTTCCTTTGATCATCCCTCTACCTCGCTAGTCGACCCTTGGGCTCTCCCACCATCGGTGATGGCTGAAGCAAGGCTAGAAAGATGAGCGTCAGCCAAGTGTTCTGGAGGTTGGAAGAGTTAATTTCAGATATGAAAGTTGTAATCAATAAATAGATCGATCGAGAGGGAGTTAGTTAGGATCTAATGGCAAGCATGAATCCGGATAGTTAGGCCTGGGATTTGGATGGCTAAGATAGGATTTCGTTGGCAAGGGAATGCATGAATAAATTGGTGAAGAAGGGCCGGTTACAACATCCAGCGGACTCTTCTTGAAGGAGGCTCCAGGTGCTGACACGTGTCACCACCTAGTAGGCTAGAGATTAAATAGTGTATAAATTACATATAAAATAACAAATGGTGTCATTTTAATAAAAAATAAAAATAAAAATTATATATATTTAAATTAGTTAATTTATTATAGAATTTATTTTTATAAATAATAAACATTTAATGAAATATAAACATAATATTAAAAAATTGGTTTATATTATTATTATTAAATAAGATTTTATATTTAATTTAGTAATTTATGAGATGGTATATTATTTTTATATTTCATTAATTAGTATAATAAAGAATGAAAGAATTATAAATTTTTCTATATTTTTATAAATTCATGTATATATAAATACAAGTATATCTTATAGTTCAATTTCACCTAGAAATTATGGTTTTTGATTTATTTAAAGTATGAAATGAAAACTAAATATTCTGATATAACTTATAAATAATCTAAAAGATCAAGAAATTAATTAAAAATTTTAAAATCAATGAAACTGTAAATACTATGTTCAGAATAAAATAAATATCCCAGAAACCCCGTTGTCGTTATGTTCCAAAACCGAACTTTTGCAAACGGATTTCATTTTAGTAAAATCACCTTCATTAATTAGAGAATAATATTTTATGACCTTTAAAGGCGAGTATAATGAAATTTGAGTTCGTTTGAAGAAGTTATGAGGTTCGGAAGTTGAGAAATTGACAATTTAAAAGTTGGATTTCTTGACATATATACATGCTGGTATTTTTTTAGATTTATATATATATATATATATTTAGGAATATATAAGAGAAGATTTTGGTGAAAAATATTATACATCAATTAATTAAATTTCATTTAAGTGTTGATAAATATTGGATAAATAAGAATTGTGGTCCTATGTGTATAATTTATTCTTTTTGTGATTTTCTTCCTTCTCCCCCTACTTATTTGTTTGTCGACAAATCCATGCTACCTTTATTTGGAATTTAGGTTATATAAATATATACTTTACCTATATTAATATTCTATTTAGTCATACTATACATATATACATATGTACAGTTCTGCCTTCTTTTTATTCATTTATTTATTTACATGTTTTTAATGCGTAAAATACATTTTTATTCATGAATGGTATTTTTTATAAGAAAGGAGAATTAATATGTATTTATATGCACTTGTTAAGGATTTTAAGATAAAATGCGACAATGATCTTAAGGACATGGAAAGATGATTGATCCAAGGATGGAAAGATTCGATAAAGGTGTAAATCCTTCTCGAGCTGTGGATCATGCCCAAAAATTAGATGAAGTTAGGGGTGTAGGCAGAATAGTTATTGTTATAGGGTAGGCGGGGAGGACCTTGCTGTTGACCGGAAGTCAACACACAGGGTGCTCTCCTTTGTCCACCTAGGACGCAAAATGCCAAAATACGAAATAAAAATGATAGATAAACAGAAATAAAATAGTAAATGAGTTATTGAATTTATTAGTATTATGTATTATATCATGGCTATTTTTTTATTTTTAAAAGAAATTTTATTAGGTAATAATAATTACATGTTTGTATATAGGTATAAATACATGTATTTTGTGTATATTTTAAAATTTGTGTCTTATATTTTATTAATATATACATGTTTATGATATATTTATAACTTATTTAAATACATTTTTACCTTTATTTATTTATTTTTCTGAATTTATTTATGTACTTAAATAATTATGTATGTATATTATATGGGTATATTATAGGTATACCTTACCTATATATTAAATAGCTTTATTTATTTTGTTATATTTTTGGTAGTTTTATTCTAATTTTATTATGTACATGTATTTAAATAATATTTACAAATTCATGAAAATATAAGAAAGTGGGAAATATAAAGAATGGATATATTGAATATTATATACATGTATATTGCACAATGAGGGCCCAACAACCAACTTTTGCATCTTAACTCTAAATTGAATAAAATCACCTTCATGAAATAGATAATTAATTTTTTGAACAATAAATGTGAGTTCAATCAATTTTGAATCAATATGGAGACGATAAAAGTCTGTAAACATTTCATTGTGGTTTTTTATTTGGTGTGTCCCCGACACATTATGCATTATTTTTTAGTGAAATAAATTTTGTCCTTTTCCTTATCTTTTTATGTACAATATTCATGAAAAAAATTTATTATTTGAAGTATAAAAAAAGTAATAAAAATAGGTCCCAAAATGCAATAATGGGGCTATAAAATTAGGGTTTTTTGTCTATGTTTTCTGTACAATTAGCTGCCCTATCTCACCTTACTTTATTCCTTATCAACCAAGTCATCGTGATGACTAGGTCTTGATGTCTAGGGTCACTCGGTATCTTTAACTCTCTATTCTTTTTATTTTCTTCCTTTATTCTTTTATTTTGGAATTAAAATAATCATACAATATTTTATAAAGTGTTTATTGTGAATTAGTGAGTGTTAATTTTTACAAATTTATGATTTATAAATGCATTTAGCTAGGAATTTAAGGCCAAAATAAAAGAATAAAGTTGATGACATGGAGATTCATCACCCCCTATACTTGCCTTTGTTAGACCCATGCAAACACTTATGCTAATAAGTGCAGAAAAATAAAATAAATAAAAGAAGAAAAAAGAACTTGCAACAATTTTTGACTCTTTAACTTGTCTTAATAAAATCAAAGTTTGGAGCTCAGTTAAAACCTTTGGATTCTTGTTTTGCTCGAAATCACATTATGGTTAGGAAATGTGACACATCAACCCTTAGGTTCCATAATCCTATTATCCAGTTCCATTCATAGTCTTGTCAGAACCATCTGCTTAGTCACATACTCCCGCAACCTTGAAATGATAGAACCATGTGTGTGAATTTAAAGCTCTTCCCAGACAATCTATTGAACTATTTAGGAGTCTGCTCATCTGGTAACTCGTCATCTTGGAGACAGATATTCCCTCTGCTAGTTTAAAAATTGAAAGGGGAAGAGGCTAAAAGAATTAGAAAATAAGTGAGAATGGACCAATGTAGACTCATTTCCTTGTGAAGCTTGACCAAAACCGAGTCTTCACCAAGAAACAAGATTTTTATGGAATCTCGATATTTTTGTGGAATTTTTGGTGTAGGCTTCTTCTTATAACTTTCTTGACTATGCATTGCACTGCATTCTTGTTTGTGCCCCGATAGATATAGAATCTTTTATTCCTCCCATGTTTTGGGGTCTTGGAAAAAGTTATGCTAGCAAGCTATTCCTCATACGAAGCACTTTGTCAATCTAGTCTCTAGTCGTCAGATGTCCTGGTTACCATAAGAACTGGGTTGGAGTATCAGTTTCGACAATACCCAAAAATGGTTCCAGAGCCGACCTTGACGAAGAGGCTTAGCTTTGTCCCAACTTAGAATCTGAGATATTTCAACAATTCATCTGGGTTTAGCTAAGTGTAGGGTTTCTTGTCAGCTACTGTCTCAAGAGTCATGCAAATGATATGAAGGGTTACAGCTAGACATAATGAATTGTCTCATGAACATAGTTTCATGTAACATAAAGAATAAAGTCAAAGTGACCTGAAGTATCCAAATTCCAGTTCTTAATGGGATCCTCTGAAATTTAGTGTATTAAGGTCTAGACCAAGCTCCAATCTTCAGACTTCACTTAGACTTGATCAATTGTCTCGTTCATTCTGAAAAACGCAAATGTTATCTACAATGAAAGAAAATATTTTTGTGAAGTAATTATCTGATCTTGAACTTTTTATGGATTTTTGAAAAAGTTTTGCAATTTTTTATGCAATTTTGAAGTTTTTTTACAAATTTTTATGGATTTAGAATTTTTTTTAATTTTTAGGGATTTTTCATTGGAGTTAGTGAAAGAAGTATGTGAAAATATTTACATGTAAGTGCATCTATTATTTACAAGAATAGGTTTGAGAATTTACCGTGTATTTATACCTGAATAGATTAGTTGTTATTTATAGACTTTATACAATGATTATATATATCGATTTGTGTTTGGGTTATTATTCCTCCTATTTATGTAAAAGTTCCTTAAAAATAATTTGAAAATTTTAACAATCATTTTGAAAAAAATATTTTGCAAATACTCTTTTACAAATAATTTTGAAAACAATTACAAAATTTGAAAATCATGTTGCAACATTTTTTCAAACAATATATATAGATTTTTCAAAATAGTTTTGCAACCATTTTCCAAATCATTTGAAAACTAAATTTTCAAAAAAATATTCAAATAAATGAAAAAGTTTTTGTAAAAATTTGATAAAGATTTTAACAAAGGTTTGAAAATATTTCACAAAAGTTTTCCAAATGATTTTGAAAAGATTTTTCAAGATATTTTTCTACCATTTTTAAATCATTTTTCAAAACCATATTAAACTGGTTTAGTAGTCATATTTACAATGGTTTTTTTGTCAAATTTTGTGCATATTTATATTAATTCATTACGATTGATTAATTGTATATTTCTATTCATATAGTATTTTAGCCATATTATAAAAAATATGAATGTGAGTTATGGCAGAAGTATATACAATGTATATACGACCCCCTATACTTAGCTTGAGCTATGACCTCATAGGTCATAGAGAAAAAGGAAGACATAGCTCGTGCTAAGTATAGGAAAGTCTTTACTACAACAACTAAAGAATGAGAAGTCAGTCATCCCCCTATACTTAGGATCAAATAATCCTAAGTATAGTAGATTGTATGAAAAATAGGATGATTGCAGATCCAGAATTTACAAAATCAATGTACTTGAGTTGCCTCCCGTACATACGGTAAAATTTCCCTAAGTATAGACTGAGTGTCAGAAACTGTGAGAAAAATGAGCAGAAGCATATCCTATGTATAACATAGATGCATGGGGTGAGTACAGCATGGAAGAATGAACAAATTGGAAAATTTAAAAAAATCTAAGAAAAGAAGAAATCAAGAAAAACTAATCAAAGATATTTTGGTGAGCATTGTCTTGCTCCGTTGAAGCTGTTGAAGCAAAGAGTTCTTCATCAAAAGTCACTTGTACGGAGTCAATAATGGCTAGGAATGTATGATGCTCTAAATATGACTTCTTCAATTTCACATCGAATAACCACACTTTTTGTCTAGTCAAAATCCATTCTTTTGATATGCCTTGTACATCAAGCTATTGTCATACACATAATCTCAGAATTCCAGGAGTCTGTTCAGATCCAATTTTCTCTATTGATCACCTTTCTGTGAGTCGAAGTTGCATATATTCAGTGCCCATAGTGACTTGTGAATTAGTTCCATGGGCAGGTGGCATGTCTTTCCGTAGACAAGATGACAGGGTGACATGCCCAGTGGAGATTTGTAGGTGGTTTTGTATGCCTAAAGAACTAATTCTAGGAGTTGTTAACAGTTCTTTCTATTAGGCATCAATTTTGCCATGACATTAGGTTGATGATGATAAGGAGACATGACTCGGTGATCGATGCCATACTACATTAATTTCTTTACATCTTTATCGATGAAGTGACTACTCCCACTTGATATTAGTATCTTTGGTATCCCAAACCACGATATGATTTTATCTTCCAGAAATCTACAGACTGTCCTGTTATCTACGGCTTGAGTAGGGATAGATTCAACCCATTAACTCATATAATCTACGACAACAAGGATGTATTCAAAGCCCTGACTGTTAGGAAACAAACCCATGAAGTCGATGCCTCATGCATCGAACACATTGGATATCTATATAAATTTGAAGGGAATGGTGTCTTTAAAACCAAGGGTTTTCCCCATTTTCTGACAATCGGTACATGCTTTCACATATTCGTTCGCATCCGTGAAGAGTATGGGGCAATAGAGTACACATTATAGTATCTTCACTACCATTCTGCTTCAAGAATATGTTCACCATATTTGATCTCATGGTAGTGCTCGAGGACACTTGTGTACTCCTCTTAAGGAATACACCGACGCCAAATACAACTGCTCATTTCCTGAACAGATATGAATCTTCCCATTGGTAAAAATGAATATCGGACAAGAACTTGTCCTTCTTGATTTTTTTCCGATCTTGTGTACCCCATATACGAGGTAGTTCATCAACATACCAAGGAAGTGATCCAATGTTGATGATGGATTCATCAGGGAAGGTGTCTGTGATCGTTGTACTACTCAGATGAATCTCTTTGCATAGACAGGTGATCTGCTACCACATTCTGGACTCCAGATTTATCTCTGATTTCAAGTTAAATTCCTGGAGGAGAAGGATCCATTTGAGTAGTCTTGACTTCGCATCCTTCTTCTGCTGTTGGTATCAGATAGTAGAGTTTGTCAGTAAACACTATGGAATTGGTTCCAAGGTTGTACGATATGAACTTTTTTAAGGTTAAAATAACTCCAGCAATTCTTTCTCTGTAACTGTATAATTTCTTTGTTCATTATCTAACATTTTGTTGGTGTATTGGATGGCATAGGGCATTTTTTCCCTTCTTTGTCCTAAAATAGCCCTAATTGTAAAGTCTGAAGCATCCATTTTGATCTCGAATGGAAGTGACAAATCGGGTGGTTGTAGCGCTGGAGCCTGAGTGACTAGTTCTTTTAACTGACAAAATTATTGGAGAACGTATTGATCAACAATAAACTTGGTCTCCTTGCAAACCAGCTTTGTAAGAGGTCGGGCAAGTTTGCTGGAGTCCTTGATAAATCGGTTATAAAAGCCAACATGCCCTAAGAACGACTTCACATTCTTATCATTTTAAGCTAGATTGAGTTCAGTAATCACACCCAACTTAGTTGGTTCGACCTCCCTGCCATGGTTAGTGATGACATGGCCCAGCACAATCCCTTCATGACCATGAAGTGATCTCCTCCCATGATAGAACAAGACTACTTTCATGGAACTTCTACAGTACTCTGTCTAGGTGCATAAGGCAGGAATTAAATATGTCGCCTTAGATGGAGAAATCATCTATGAAGACTTTGAGAAAACTCCCGACCATATAGGCAAAGATGACTAATTTGCACCTTCAGAATGTAGCTGGAGCGTTGTAGAGTCCAAAGTGCATTATTCGAAAAGCATAGGTGCTATATGTGCAGGTGAACGTTGTCTTCTTTTGGTCTTCAGGGGCGATCACCACTTGGTTATACCCTGAGTACCCATCTAAAAAGCAGAAGTATTCTTTACTTTACAAGTCGCTCAAGAACTTGATCAATGAATGGCATAGGGAAATGGTCCATCTGAAAAGTAGAAGTATTCTTTCTCTATGCATCGTTCTAGGTTAAATAATATTTACAAATAAATAAAAATATAAGAAAGTGAAAAATATAAAGAATGAATATATTGAATATTATATACAGGTATATTGCACACTGAGGGCCCAACCATCAACTTTTGTATCTAAAATCCAAATTAAATGAAACCACCTTCATTAAACAGATGATTTATTTTTTGAATCACGAAAGGCGAATTTGGTTAATTTTGAATCAATATGAATACAATATAGGTCAACAAAGTTTTCTTTGCAGCTTTTTATTTTGTGTTTCTTAGGAGCAGTATGCATTATTTTTGAACAAAATAAAATTCATATTTTCATTTGTATTCTTATGTACAATATTCATGTTCAAAGTTTATTGATTTAAAGTATAAAAATAAGAAATAAAAATAGATCCCAAAATGCAAAAATGGGGCTATAAAATTAAGGTTTTTAGACTATGTTTTATGTATAATTGACTACCCTATCTCACCCTACTTTATTATTTGTGGACCAAGTCATCATGATGACTTGGTCTCTGGGTCTAGGGTCACTCAGTGTCTTTGACACTTCATTCTTTTTCTTTTCTTCTTTTATTATTTTAATTTTTTATTAAATACAATATTTTGTATGGTTATTTATACATTATTTGTGTGAATTATTGAGTGTTTATTTTTACAAATTAATTATATATGCATGCACTTAGCTAGCGTTTTAAGAACAAAATGAAAGAATACAGGTGATGAAATGGAGATTCGTTTGTCAATCGCTGACATACATCGACGATATGTGAAGTTTGGTATTCTTAGGGAGTGATTCCCCAAATTAAGAACACAAAGGTAATTGATATTCTTCAATATTGATTTGGGTGGTCAGGCAATAATGCGAGACTATATTGACAATGGCAGGGCAGAAGGGGGACTCTTTCCACCTCTGAGCTCCCATTCTACTAGGAGATGCTCCGAAGATGAATATTCAAAACCTTTAGGTCTGACATGACTTGTGTGCGGTGTCAGATTGATGATTTCCTCCAAAGGAGGCAAAAATCTCAATGCAAATGTCTTGGGAATCATATCCAAACAATGAAACAACATGCAATAATGATGATTAGCTCGATTCTGTACGCAATGACCTCAGAAGATGGAAAGATCTTTTAGGTCTCAATTCTTATATAGAAAATATTTCAGAACAAGAATATTTGAAACTCGATTTCTTAACAAATACATTTAAATGGAATGGGAGTTTTGAACACAATCGAAGAACAGATGATTAAGGTATCGGAACACATTGATTAAGGGCCTAAAAAATAATTACAAAGATGGAAATTGATGAAGGAATTTTCCTGGGAAATAAAGGTGTAAGACCTTCAGGTCTTCATTCTATGAGACAACGATCTCTTGGAGCTCCATATGGTGGAGTTGGTCGTGATGCAAGGACAAGGAGCCTTAGAACTGCTCCCCCGTCCACCCTCTTCCTCGCTGGTGGTCCTCCTCCTTCGTCTGTCACCCGAAGTTGGAGTTTTCGGTCATGGAAGTTGAGGTCTTGATTAGTTAGGACAAAAGCTGGAAGAAATTAACGGTTTTCATCCATTTTAGGTGACTTAAATCGATTAGATGAAAAGAAGTTAGGTAGGATCTGATGGTTGGCAAGGATGATGGTTGATTAAGATAGAAAATGGACAAGTTAGATTGGATGTTAGTGGAGAATCTAAGGTGGAATAATTAGATGGCGATAGGTTCTTTCAATAGCCAAAAGAACGTCTTCTTGAAGAAGAACACGAATGTGGTGCTGACACGTGTTAGCACCACAAAATTCCAATTGTCGAATCGATTTGTATATTAGAAATTAAATACCATAGAAAGTTATTTTTAAAATAGTATAGATAATTAATTTATCTAAAGTATGGTGTTTATAGATAATTTATATTTTATGATGTATAAATAAAATATCAATAAATATGTATATAATATGTAGTAAAACTAACATTTATAATTTAATTGAATATTCTCATAAATATGATAATATTTTCATATTTTACTATTTTATTTAATATAATATAAGGCTTGTGTCAATTTTATTTCAATAAGTTATTTTACATAGATTAATAAATACAAGTATATATTGTGTAGTTCATTTTAACCTATTTTAATTGTTTTTGATTGATTTAAAATATTATGGGTTTCATTTTATAAATAAATTACAAGATTAAGAAATTAATTAATTTTTAGGGTCGTCGATCTTTGATCTGGAAGCCCATGTGGTCTACAGCTTAAAGTAGAGTCCCAGATCGTGATTCCTTGCTCCACTAGTGCTCCTGAAACATAAAAAAGCTTTTATTTCTCATAGCGATGACTTCGACGGGCTTATTAAGAGAAAGATAAGCAAAATGGAGGGTGAACGGGGATCTCTAATGGAGATGTCTAGGGTGGAGATCGAAAACTAGATCTGGACTAGATCCAAGTGGTTAGATATGGTTGGAATAATCAAGAAGGGTTGGTAGATGTGTTGCGAAGATCCAATCGAGATGATCATATCCAGATATAGGTTGATGAAATTAAACTAAAAATAGCAACTAAATGTAGAATAAAAGTACAAATTAAAAGGAAAATTACGTAAACCTAACCTACGGTGTTGGAGAAAGGATTACATTCTCAATTTGTGATGGGGAGTGAAGAAGCTGAACTCAGCCGGTGGAGTTCCGATGAGTGATGGATCACATTCTCCAAGGCAATCGACACACTCCTGGTAGTGGGAAATTGAGCCTTGTCATAGCCCTCTTCTCTGGGTATCAACCCCGGGTGAGAAAACCAAACAAAAATGGAACATGGGGTGAGGTTTTGATCTGGAGGGGGTTTTAAAGAGTGAGGTGTGGTGAAATTTCGAATGCACGAATCACGTGGATCGAGATTGGTTTGTAGAAATTGTTAAACAAGCGATCAAGAACGTTATTCAGGTGAGACAATTGCAAGAGGAATCAGGTGGAGATGGTATCCGGATCAGCGATGATAAATCTGTGAAGAACAGTGGACAAGTGGTTTTTATGGGAACCTGAAGGGAAGAGGAGTTGACTCGTGTCTAACCAATCAAGTATTAATCCGCTACAGGACCAACTCACTAAAAGATAAAATAATATAAAAACATAAAATAAATTAAAATAAATTAGAAGATGAATTTAAATAAAATTTATTTATAAATAGAAAATGTTAATAATTAAATAGAAATAATTTAGGTGATTTTTAATAATTAAAAAAAATTAAATAATTAGGTGAAAATAAATATTTACCTTTATTCATAAGTATATATAACTATATATACAACAAATGGATTTTTAATAATTTATTTTTGCAAATAATTATTCATTTGTTAATTTACAACATAATTTAAGGATTTTAAAGAAATTTTTATTTGATTTTTATATATTCATTTATTAAATTAAATAAATATGAATATACACAATATGAGTAAGTTATACCTATGTTATATTCATGAATTTATTTTTGGTTATTTTAGATTTAATTATTTTTCGTTGTATTTTAAATTAATCAAATATAATTTATACAAATATTTAAAACACAATATGTACAATATATACAAGGAAAATAAATATAATAATAAACAGAATAGTTTATAAAATAGACATACTATACAATAACACTATGGAAAGCCTGTTTTCACATCTTAACTCTGATTTTAATGAAATCACTTTTACTTGCAAATTTATTTAAATTTGAATACAATAAAGAAGATCCTGATTTATTTTGAATTTTTATGGAGAATATATTGATCTTACAAGTTCGACTTTGCGGCTTTTTTAAAGTATTGTTATTTTTCGATTGTTTAGTGGTTCTTCTTGCACTAATTTTTTAAATTTACAACTTATTTTTATATACAACTTCCTAGAAGAAAACATTTTTATTTGAGGTGAATTTGGTGATAAATAAAATAGAATAATAAAATATACAATATATGCAATAATGTACAATGAATGAAATTGTTTTTTCTTGAACTTTATGGATGAAGACCTTATCTTCCCCTTCTTTATTCCTTATTGATCAGGTCAAGCCTTGACCTAATCTCAAGGTCAGAGTCAGCTTGCATTTATTTCATATATACAATATTCTCATTTTTATTATTTTTTTCTTTATTTATTTATTTTAGGTTAAAAAATTGACAAGTATATAATATACACAAAAGATTACAGATTTATAAAAGGAGATATTTATTGATATTTACAAATGATTTATAAGGGATCTGAAGATAAAATAAATAAATAAAGATGATGAAATGCATATTCATCAACGTGACAAAGGGTAGAGTTTGGATAACACTGTAGCTTAGAATGAACTCAACACACAGTTGCTCACCTCAATTCAAGTCATCCAAAAATAGTTGACAGATCACGCTCTCTCCTAAGTAGCATTCAGGGAAATGCTTAATGAAATGAGGTGGGCTAAAGAAAGACGAGGAAGAGAGGATATGGAACATCATTTGGGGAATTATGATAAACAACCTACAGGAAACAATGTAGGAGGAGACGGGGGGACAAGCCTTACCATCTCTGAAAGAAACTTACAACCCTAGTGCTAGCCAAGTAACTAAGTGGATCATAATCCATTGATCTACGAACACTTTGAGTTGAAGCCATCATTTCTCCCTCTCTTGTTGATCTTCTACGGTAATACCAGTGAGGAGCCCTACATTCACTTGCAACATTTCAAGTACCAATGCACTACCCCAACATCCCGTTGGAGGTAGTGTTGAAAACTTTTAACGGTTTTTTAATTGTTAAAGAATGAGAATTATTCACAAGGTGTGGTTGTTGCAACCCAAAGAAAGCCTCAACAAAAATTATTTCATTTTTATTTAATTCTCAAGACAATAAAACAAAGCAGCGTAAGCAAGAGAGGAAAATATTGCTATTTATTTACATGTATAGTGTAAGGGATCGAACTCAGAGAGGCAACAAATCTTGAGGGTTATTTCAATCAAAGAGAAATCAGTGAAATAAAAAGGGATATTTTTATTACTCAACTCTTTGTCTTTTTATGGATTTTTTAATTTTTTATGGAATTTCTAATTTTTATATTTTTATGGTTTTCACATTTTGTATTTTTATTGATTTTTAAATTTTGCAAATTTTATATTTTGAATTTTTTTAAAACAAACAATAAAAAGTATAATGAAAGTAAATGAATCAAGATTATTTTAGATTTTTAAAATGGGGTAAAAATAAAAAGGAAAATCAAATAAATTTCTTTTTGTATTTTTTTCATTTTTTACTATTTTGTATTTTTTGTATTTTTTTAGATTTTCAAAACAAATAAAACCAAGAAAATAACAAAGAAAAAACAAAATTAATGTTTTTGGGATTTTAAAAGAAGAAATAAAATAAAAATATAGGAAATATATACAGTGAGAGAGATTATTTTTCATGTTTTCCATGGACTATTTTATGTAATTTTTTTAAAAAATGTGCTTTATGTGATTTTTTAATATTTTTAGTGTTTTTTCTATTATTTTGGTTTTATAAAGAATTTCAAAGTCAATTTATACAGAAAATGAAAGAGTTAAAATCAATCACACATACATTTTTCGAGAATTTTTCAAAAGATTTTTTTATTTTTTATTGATTAGAAATGATAAACATGGAAAATTTCGATTGATTTTGAATTATTAAAAATATTAAAACTAATTATTACACAAAATAAAATTAGTAGTTAAAGAAGCAATTAGCAAGAGTAATACGGTATGTATGTTTATTAGTAGTTAAAGTATGTCATGTGCTATGTATGTTTATCAGTTCACAAGGGATTTAATAGCAATTAAAATAAACAACATGAGTAATACGGTAAATGCTTAATACACCAATAATATGACATTTGTCCCTAGGGGACATATTTACTAATCAATAGACAAATAGGGGGCAAAAGGTGCAAATAATCACCTAGCAGGTGCTATCCGCATGTGCTCTGGAGATTGATAGAAATAGATATGGAGGCTCTGGATGAATGACTCGGAATTGGGGCTCGTCGATGGATAGGATTGAATCTGGACGAGTTTCTCTTGATCCGACAGTTAAGAAGACGTTTAGAAGAACACGTATGATTGTCCGACTAGGCAAGATTTGATCGACCCGATCTCGATTGATTTTCACTCTATCCGCTTGCTAAAGGTCGGCTCTGCTTTCCCATGCTCCTTTATGTCGGTTGGATACATCAATGAGGTCTGATGAAGTCAGATTTTTTATTTGGAGCTCCAGATGCCTACATCAGCAAAATAGCCTCCAGGTTTTGATCTGTAGCTCTGTTATCACTCCTGGAACCTGTAGATTGTATTTTATAGGATCCGAGAGGACTCCAACTGAGTTATTAGATGAAAACAAAGTCGAAATTTGCTGAATCGAAGTCTCCAGTGAAGTGGTGATCTGAGGAGACACTAAAATCCAAATCTGGTATGATCTGGGGGTGGTCAGGTTATGGAGGAGGTGTGAAGATGATAGAGAGAGTGTAGCCAGATGATCGGAAATGAATATGGATGATAAGAGAGCTTCGATCGAGCAGATCAGAACTAAGATTGGGGTGATATGAATTTACACTAAAATTGGAAACTAAATTTGAAATTAAAAGGACTAATAAAAAAAATTACCTAAGATTACCTATTGTGGATGGAATGAAGTTGTGGCATTGATTTGTAGAGTAGAATAGAGAAGCTTGGACGTCCTCTGGTGATATCTTGCGATATATGGATCTCGAGATTCTAGCGCTCCAACGCTCTCCTAACTGATGGAGTAAGGTTCTGTTGCAACCTCCACTTACCAGACACACACAGATGAAGAATCATGCGGAAAAATAGATTAAATTAAAAAGATCGAGATCCGAGCTTATTTATTGAGGAGGCGCTAGATGGAATTTGAAATTGTGAATCACACATGAACTGAGGCACTAAGCATGAAATTCTTATTTGGGCTATCACGAGTGTTATTCGGGCAAGAGACTTTATGAATACATCGGAGAAGACGGACTGAGAAAAAGGAAGGAATGGTGGTTGACGAACGAAATAAATGGGTGGATGCTAGAAGAGGCTGATCTGGGTCAGCGAACCTGGGTCCGCCAACGGGGTGGAAGCTATGAATACGACAAAATCGAATAAGAAAAAATAACGTTGAAATGTAAAAAAATAAAAATAAATTAATAAATGAATTTGAATAAATAAATTATATTAAAATGTTAAGAATTAAATAAAGTTAATTATGGAGATTTTTAATAAATTAAATAAATTAAATAAATAAGTAAAACAAATAATAACCTTTATTCATAGGTATATTTACATATATATACAACACAATGATTTTTAGTTATTTATATTTACAAATAAATATATAATTTTTTTAATAATTTATAATTTTATTAAGGATTTTAGTCATATTTTTTTATTTTTGTGAAATAATTTATTAGGTTAAATCAATAGAACTATTTACAATATATATATAGTGTTAGATGTACAATATATACAATGCTTTATTTTTGTGTATTTTTGCTTTTGTAATTTTTATGTACATTTTATATAGATAAAATACAATATATACAAATACTTTAGAATACAACGTGTAGAAAATATACAATAAATAAAAAAATATATTCAGACCAATGTACACTACAAGCTTAATATATATAATACACTCTAAAAAGCCATTTTTACATCCTTACTCTGATTTTAATGAAAAACACATTCGTTTTGAAGCTTATTTTATTTAGAGTACAATAAAAATGAGTTTTCTTTTATTCTAAGTTTTTGTGGACAAGATGTGGGTTTGACAAGTTTTTCTTTGCATCTTTTTTAAAGTGCTTTTATTTACACTATATACAAGTCCTCTTCTTGCAATTATTTTTTAATATTTACGACTTTTTTATGTACAAGTTCCAAGAAGAAAATATTTGTGTTTAGAGTGATTTTGATGATAAATTAAGTAGAATAAAGAATAAATGCATTATGTGCAATATGTTCAATGATGAACGTGCATCAATTAATGTTGATTTTCCTATTTTTTTCCTACAATTGGCCTTATCTACCCCTACTTTATTCCTTTTCGAAGGTCAAGTCTTGACCATCTCTCGGGGTCAGAGTCAGCCTGTATTTATTACATATTACATTCATTGTTCTTTATTTTTTCTTTATTTATTTATTTTTGGATAAAAACAATGATATTTATACACTATTTACAAAATAATAGAGAATTATAAAAAATGGTAATTTATTAATATTTACAGGTGTTTAAGAAGGATTTTTAAGCTAAAAAAAATGAATAAAGATGATGAGATGTAGATTCATCATGTAGTAAAGATGGACACCTTCCCTTCAGTCTTCAAGATAAGGCACTATACTGGAGTAAATACTTGGGTAGGTGGTGATGACCTGAGAAGAACTCAAATCAACCTTCCTACACAAATATTATCCCTTGGGTTTCCTGAATTAGATGCGAGCATTGATCTCCAACTTCTTTCAAATGTCCCATGAACCATTTAACAAGGAGTGGGAAAGACTCAAAGATCTTACGGAGAAGTGCCCCCGTCATGATTTGCTGAAGATCGGCTTGGTATAGAACTTCTTTGAGGGATTGCACACAGAAAGCCAATGGCTTGTGGATGCAGCGTGTGGAGGATCGCACTTTAACAAGGATGAAGATGTCATATGGCAGATCTTCAAGGAGATGGTCGAGGGCTCGGTTATCTTATCTTCATCACGTGTATTTCAGAAAGTCCCATCGATCCCGTACAAACCTGTTAATGTGACATCTTCTCATGAAGAAGAGAGAGAGAGAGAGAGACATGAGTTTCAATCTCGTTATCATTGAGAACCATCTCCCTAAAGTTGATATCATTGAAAAGTGATCACAAGACCTTGATAAAGTACAAGTGATTGAATAGAGAACCAAGTCACTAGACAAGCTCGATCAAATTTTCAAGCATTTTGAGCTTTTAGTTAGCACAATCAACGACTCCCAGTCTATGAGAGAATTGGACGAGTATTCTACTAAACCAAAGGAACAACCACATCAAGAGAATCAAGGATCACTCTAGTTAGTTCAACACGTGTATTACATGCAGATACCTGATCAAGGATCATCCTAGCCACAACAACAGATGGTTGTGTTCCATCATGAACCTAGCCTTATACCGAGCCATTATACCCAACACCTCCATAAATTCAAGAGGTGAATGTCGTATGGGGCCAATGAACAAGCTCTGACCATCCTAGAGGACAACCTCAAGGTCATAGCATAGTTATATGGTCATTCATTCCTCAGTAGGGTGGACGAAATTTCTAGCCGCTTCAATCCCACTAGTCTCCACACCAAGGAAACAACTAGAGACAATAGTACCAGCACTAGCAATTGACATATCGCCAGCCATATCATCAACAACACCCTACTACTCAATATTGGAACCACTTCTCTCCTCCTCGATACCAACACCAACATTATCCTCTACGTCATCACCAACCCTACTATCAACAGTAGTTTCAGTACCACCAGCCTTAGCTCCTACAAATTACAAAATATTCAGAGGTTGCTTCGGTGAACCCTCCCTTGGACTGTTTGGTTTAGCTGATAAAAAAACATGAATGAGATGAGCCAGAAGTTAGACTACCTCACACCTACCAAACGGTCATACTGACATAGGTTGAGGCAAACCCCTACAACTTTAGGAGAAAGAAGAAGGTATATCGTAGTGCAATACTGCCTAACGAGTCATGTGCAAATTCTTTTATGTTATCTAATGTTGTTAATCTCGGGAGTGGTAGAATAAAACAACCGAGTGCTTCAGTTAAGGGGGAAGGTCAAGCATTTATGGGCGAGTATTCATTATCACCAGCTGATGCAGCATTGAGTTCTAGATCTGATGAGGAAGAAGGAGCAACACCACCCCAGAAAAAACAAAAAATGACAAAAATAAAAAATAACCCATCAATAACAACTAAGGTCGTGTTGATGCATCCAAGGAGATGCCATCGCCAACAGCTGGTCCCGTTCAAGCATGCACAACTAAATTTCCTGCTTTTGTTTTACCTATTTTTTTGGATGATTGTACTATGCTTAATCATGCTTCTATACATAAGAACATTTTTTCATAAAAATGATATTCTTGATGACATACATGTTCCATTTCCTAATGTTTTTAAATAAAAAACCATAAAGAAATAAAACAACCTTGTCTAATCCCAACATTGTGAAGTTATTGCAAAACATTATGCTGAAGTTGTTGTTGTTGGAAGCCATGGAGTACATGTCTATGATGAAGAAAGGATTAAGGGAGGCATGTGCAACTAAGTGTCGCAAGCGTAGTCATGAGAAACCTATGAAGCACATCTAAACATGGCAACTATTAATGTTATCAGCAACCTCCCAAAGAAAAAAAAGGACACGAGAGCACCTCTCATTAGATGTGAGATGTTCAACCAAGAGTTTAAAAGAACACTTCTTGATAAAGGATCATCTATCAATATAATTCCTACGTCACTACTCAAAGAATTTGAGTTGGGACTACTAAAGTCAACGAGAATGATTCTGCAATTCACAGATACATAAGTGAAGCAATGAAGGGACATTTTAGATGATGATGCCATCATCATAATTCAAGGGATGAAGTTCCCTATGGAGTTCATTGTCCTAGATATGGACACCTTGGAACCCTTTCTTCATACCCCAGTCATATTGGGATGATTGTTCCTTTGAACAACCGAAGTAATGGTTGACTATGACATTAGAATGATCACCCTTTGCTCAAGTAGTGACAAGATCTTGATTGAAACGATCCAAGTGTCGAATCTCACTGAATCCGTGTCAGATAAGAGTGAGCAGATTCAGAAAGAGGCATAAAACTGTGACTTTTCGGCAGAAATTAGAGATACAACATTGTTCTTGGATGACAATGAAACCCATGACTTCCTCTCCAAGGAGGAGTGTCGGGAAGCACAGTCGAATTTCGCCCAGTCCTGGACGATGAGGTCTTTACTATTGAGCTCAATAAACTGATTGAAAACAATCCATCCTTGTCAGAGGAAGATGAATTCCTTGCAAATATTCTTGATGTCTTGTGCTCTAACCCATAAGTAAAAAAGGTGCTATAGTCGACAGAGCTAACATCGACCACAATTGTTAAGGCCACCACAGAGCCGATTCAGACCCCTTGACGAGCAGAATGTAATGCCCTTTTAATTATTGATAGTTAATAATTATCGAAGTTGTTGTAGTCGGGCAATCTAGGAAGCGACAAATTTGACCAAATCGGGAAATTAATATGAAAAATTCATTCTCAATAAAATCTAAATATTTATTTTATTTGGGTGGGTTTCAAGGTCAAACTCAGGAAGGTAATATGCGGGTTCAGAATCAATCTTTAATTAATTCAGAAAATAGGTTTTCATAGAAGAAGAATTATTTTTGGTATTTTTTTATTTTTTAGCTTTTTTTTGTTTTAGAAAATCAAAATATGTAATTAATTAATAAAAATAAATATGATGCATAGTTTTATAATAAAGTTTAATACAAGAGAAAATGAAGCTATGTAGTTTGGGACAAGAAATAAATAAATGCACTATTTTTTTGAATTTTATATGATGCAATAATATGGTGAAACGATGATACCAAGTGATGATGAAATGATGAATATGATAAATGAGCAAATCCAGGCAGAGAAGCTAACCAAGAGCCAGGTAAACAAATCCAATCCAGCCACCCCCTTTATTTAATTTCTGAAATAGTTGCAGAATTGTGTGAGCAAGCAATTTCCCACATTCCATGAATTTATGAGTGCTTCATTTAATTAAGAGAACTAATATCAGACATTAAATGCTTAATAAACTGAATAACTTCCTTAATTTAATTAATTTTAGAAAATGTCTCCAAATAAATGTTTCAATGTTCTAATTTATAGAGAAAACGATATTGAGAACGTAAAATAAATATAGAAGATGCTCAAGTTTCAATTAAATGAAGGTCATGGACTTAAAATTAAATAAAATAAATAAATTCTTGCAAATTGGACCTTCTGTAGGGGTCTTCTTGTAATTTATCAAAGCTGACTAGGTTCGTCTGTAATTTACCCTAGTGGGGGTAAATTTTAAATTTCCTAGACTTGGGAGGGTTTTTACGCAATTTTTCAAAATGTCACGCATGATGCATTCGTGGTCAGGTGCTCCTAGCGATTCTAGGAGAGTGTGGGGGCCTAGATGTAATTTTTCCACACGTATGTGGCGTACATGGGAGTCTAGCTTGGATGGTAATTCGATGGATGCATGGCTCAGGGTCATGGATGAACCTCAACGTGTTAGATGGGAAAGCTTCAGTGAGGACCCAAGGATAAAGGCTCGGGCGTAGGTACATGGATCTCTATGGGTGATCTGATGGAATTTTAATAAATGACCAAGGTTTGGGCAGTTCTCGAAGGTCTAGATTGCTCGAGTTGTTGATATTGTAGTTCCTGGAGATTGAGTTCTTTGTGGCATCGTGGATGGTTTCTCCAGGTGGTCACGTCGAAGAATGGTGATGGCAAGGCACTCTGATGGATGGTGGATGGGACTTTAGGTGCGGGTGGTAGACTGGAGAACTGAAGGTGGAGGGTTGCAGGAAGGTAGAAGGAGAAGAAGGTGATATGGAATGAGATGGGTCTCTTTAGATTGGATGAGGGATGCCTTACAGAAGATTATTGCTTTAGACCATGGGCGGAGCATGACTAAAGTTGAGGTGTTCACAGAGGTGAACATCATCAGAAGGGTATCCCATGTGGATCTTTCCGGAATGGAGCTATTGTCGGCGACGTGGGGTGCTATCACCACCTGACTCGTGGCTCTCTCTCTCTCTCTCAATATGTGATAGATAACGATGGATAAACTCAATGGCCTTAGAGATTCGGGTTTATAAAGGAGTTGGGGATTTATGTAATGGGGACTTGGTTTCAGTTATTGGGTTTTTTGTGATGAAGATAGAGGGATAGAGTTAGGTAGAGTCATGGTTCATCAGGCTTTCCATGGTGATGGGGTTAAGGATTGGGTGGTTTGGGTTGTTAGACTAGGGTTTCGATTAGAGCGACATCGATGTCGTACAGGGATGGGGATATGGTCGTAGAAGGTCGGTGGCCAGTGCTAAGTGAGAGCAGGGCGGTGCATCTATGGAGGTATTGTTGTTTCCAGCGCAAGCCGGAGGTGCAGCCGGTTGTCTAAATGGGTATGGTCACATGCTACACATGTGGGTGAAGGCTGAGGAGAGTCATGTGCCTAGCACGTGCGGATCATTGAGAAGAGGAGGGACTAGATGGGTCGTTGGATCTTGATTTCATCCAACGACCAGGGAACGATGCACATGATGACAAAATCCATTGACTAGGAGATGAATCTGCATTTCATCATCTTTATTCATTTATTTTAGATTAAAATCACTTCTTAAATACTTGTAATTACTAATAATTCATGGTCTTTAGTATTTCTTATTCTTTTGCAAATTATTGTACACATAACATTTTTTTAATGTAAAATAAATAAAAATAAAGGAAAATAAAGAAAAATAAAAACTGTAGATATGCAATAAATACAGGTTGACTCTAACCGTGAGAGAAGGTCAAGACTTGACCTAATCAACAAGGAATAAAGTAGGGAGAGATAAGGCCTCTTGTAAAACAAAGAAAAATTAATTCCATTTGTATAAACAACATCATTCATCATTGCTTATATACCATTATTTTGTATGCAAATCTTTATTCTATTTTATTTATTATTCAAAAATGTCTTCTTTTTGGAAGTTGTACATAAAAATAAGTTGTAAATAATTAAAAATAATTACAAGAAGAGTCATTGTACATTGTGTAATTAATGAGACTTTGAAAAAGCCACAAAGCTTAACTTGTCAGACTCATATCTTCTCCATAAAAACTCAAAATAAAGCAAACTCACTTTTATTGTACTCTAAATAAAAAAACTTCAAAATGAAAGTTCTTTCATTAAAAATATAGTTAAAATATAAAATGTGGCTTTTTGTAGTGTATTGTATATTGTATGTATTATACTTAGTGTGAATTTATTTATTTATGTAGATGTAAATATTTGCAAATATTGTATTTTTAAATAATTGTAATTATTGTATTTTATCCAAGAAAATTACAAATAGAAATTACCAAAATCAAATTCACAAAAATAAATTATTGTACATATTGTACAGGTACCACTATGTATGTAATGTAAATATAACTATTTATTGAACCTAATAATTTATTTTTCAAAAATGAAATAAAAATATTATTAAAATAATTTAAAATTCGTAAATAAATAAAATATTAAATTACGTATTTATTTGTAAAAAAATAATTAAAAATCAAGTGCTCTTTATATAGGTAAAAGTATCTATGAATAAAGGTTAATATTTATTTTTAACCTATGTATTTAGTTTATTAAAAAAAGGTAAATTACAATTTGGGTCCTCATCTATGGGTCCAATCCCTGAATGGGTCCTGATCTTTAAATTGTAACGATTCGGGCCCAAGGGCGACTAATGTAAGGAATTTTTTGGGGCTAATGACAAGTATGCCCTTATTTAAAAGTTGGAATTCAACCCCCATTCTCTTCCCAAAAAGGGCATATTCGTCATGAACCTCAAATTTCCCATTTCCTAAATAGCTCTGGGACCCGAATCATTACAATTTAAAGATCGAGACCCATTCTAGGATCTGACCCATAGATGGGGACCCAAATTGTAATTTACCCTATTAAAAATTGTCATAATTAGGATTATTTATTTGTGAACATTTATTATTTATATTGTTTATTTATTTAAATTCATTTACCTATTTATTTTAATTTATTTATCATTGTATATTATTTTGTCTTACGCAGATTTTGTCCTATTCGGACCTGCTTGCCATTGGCGGACCCAGGTCTGCTGACCCGGGTCAACCTCACCTCTCTCATGGTCCTCCTGAATAAAACTCGTCAGAGCTTTTCCCCCCATTTTCTTCCAGTCAATTCGATCACCGTTTACCACTGATTTCTTCATCAATTTAGTTGCCATATTACCCAACAATAATTCCCAATTAATACTTTCGATCCTCTCGCTTCGGTTCATGTGTGCCTTCATTTTCAAAATTTGCACCAACTTTTCCTATAAATCCCCCTCCCAGATCCAACTTCCTTCCAAATCCTTTTTCCACATTCAATTCTGCCCAAGGTCGAGTCCAAGAGAGAGGTTGTGACAGAGCTTCACCTCTGCAATTGAGAGCATGGATTAGAGGCTGGGCAGTGAGATGCACCATAATCATCGGAGCTCCGTCGGATCATTGATGCTTCTTCACCTGACGCCATGAATCAAGGCTAAGACCCCATTTCTTCCCCCAGTAGGTAATTTAGGTTGTGCTGTTTTGATTTCGCATTTTAATTTCATGTTTAATTTCATTGTTTAGCATAATCCGATCATTCACCATCCACCTCTGATCATCATGATTGGATGCATTATGATCATCTTTACTTCATCCCTGATCACATTCACCATCACCTTCTCCACTTTCTCCCACAATCTGATCCTCTGGGTCTTTTCAGATCTGGAATATTGACTCACCTTCGATCACCCCTTTAATAGAGTCAAATTATTGCCCTTCGATCACATTGTTTTAATAAAATAAAAGTTGCCGGAGCATCTCCTACGAGCACCGACCCGTTTACAAGCATCTTGAATGTACTAGATCTTGGATTAGGATCTAGAGATCCATTTACACATGTAGAACACCAAGGGCTCTAGATCTTTGTTGAATTTGAATTTCATCATCTTTACTCATTCACTTATAAAACACATGTAAATATCAATAAATCCATTCTTTTACTAACCCTAATTCTTGTGTAAATATTGTATATTTATCACGATTTTAACCTAAAATAAATGAAGAAAAAATGAAGGAAAAATAAAGAAACCAAAGTTTGTTATATATGCAATAGATACAAGCTGAATCTGATTCCGAGAGAAGGTTAAGACATGACCTGATCGACAAGGAATAAAGTCGGGGGGGATAAGGCTCATAAATACCAAAATCATTCTTCATCTATATTTATTCATCATCTATACAATATAATCTATATTATATGTTCTTTCTTTAATTTATTTATCACCAAATTCTTTGTAAATAAAAATATTTTGTAAAATTGTGAATAAAATTCTTTTGTAAATAATAAAAATAATTGCTATAAAAATCTTTGTATATTGTGCAAATAAAATCCCCCTAAAAAAGCTACAAAGTTCAAAATTGCAAGATCGGTATCTTCTCCATAAAATTTCCAAATTCATCAAACTCACTTTCATCATTCTCCAAATTAAAGTATTTTTAAAATGTAGGTGATTTCATAATAATTAGAGTTAATGTGTGAAATGTGGCCAATTGGGGTATTATTGTATGCTATACCAATGTATATTATTGTATTATTTATTTTCTTGTGTGTATTTGTGAATATAGTTTTTTAGTTAGTTGTATTCACTTATATAAAAAACAAATAAAATCACAAAATAGAAAATCAACAAAAATAAAATCATTTATATATTGTATACGTAACACTATGTATATTGTACATATACCTATTTATTTAAACTAATAAATTAAATCCTAAAAATCAAATAAAAATTTCATTAAAAGCCTTGTCAAATATTGTAAATAAATAAAATATTAAATCATGTATATTTCCGTATAAATAATTAACTAAAAATCAAAATCTTGTATATATAGGTATACACACCTATAAGTAACACTTTATATTTATTTTAACCCTTGTATATTCATTATTTAATTAATTAAAAATCACTAAAAATATATTTATTTTTCTTAACATTTTTATTTGCATTATTTATTTTTTCTAAATTCATTTTTTATTTTAATTGTTTTATATAATAATTGTTAGATTTTGGTCTTTTTCTTGATTTTATTCGCATCCCGCGCGCCTTCTGATTGGTTGGCTCAGGTTTGTTGACCCGATTCAAATGTTCAGTCACCCCGCCATTCCTGCACTTCCATTCGTCATCCACATCTTCACCCATTTTTCCCACACACCTCTCTCACTAACTCGCTCCGCTTTCTTCGCCAACATTCTAGCCCGATCATTCCTCTTCACCGTCAGAACCTTAGATCCATAGATTGTTCCTTGATTCACTTTCATTTTGAATTTCGAAAGTTGCTAGAGTCTAGTCTAGAAATAGTTCTCATCCACCTCTGTTGCGAGGTTGTTCCGCTTCTCTTACGATTTCAAGCCCAAAGTTGGTTCCATGGATGAATGATAGGTGATAGCCACCTGTCTCCACAAATGGGAGAGCTTGAGATAGCTTGAGGATCGTGATCCAATAACATGGTCGAAGTCTCTGCCACGTTCTGACTCTCTGCCATACACAACGGATTGAGGTCGAATCAACTTAGACTCTCACTGTCGGTAACCATAAGTAGTTAGTATTTAATTTTTACAATTTTCATTTCACACTTAATTGATGTTTTAGGTTAAAATCCGATCTTCATCCTTAACCTCTTATCATCAGATCAAAGAGATCATGTCCATCTCCAACCAATTCCAACCTCGCCTTCACAAGTGCCTTGCCTTTCTCCACCTCTTCCACCCTCTGCCCACCTTCAGATCTTCCCCGGTCTGAAGAACAGTCTCTCTTCCAACCATCCTACGCCGTAGACCTCCACTCAATCACCATTGCATGTATTTTGACCTAACATTTTGGTTGGAGGCTCCCTCCGAGCATAAGCTTCACCTCGCAGGGTCAAGGAGCACTGAATCCGCATTGAATCGAGTTTTGGAGATTAATATGAAGCCACTACCTATCCAACCTCTAGAATGTCGAATAGGAGACTTCAAGCTCCATTGCTCCAGCTGACTGCCAGAGGAGAACCCCTAAGTCATTCAGATCCTTCATGAGTCAATTCGGTTAGAGGTCAAGCGAGTATAAGCTAATCAAAGTTCACCATCGACCACATTCTTCCACGTTTGTCCAGATAGCTCTAATCTCGCATGATTAAGAACAAGGGACCCAGTTTCAATCTTGGCCATTGATTTTGCCCCAAAAGTCAGTCGTCGATCAAGTTTCCAAAACTCATCGACGCCATTCACGCACGAGCCACCTTTAGACGTTTGATCATGTCACATCGCCATCCGGCTGTCAGAGCGCCACACCAATAAAGGGTATAATTGCACCATACCCTCTACATTTATTTGAGTTGCAAATAAGTACATTTGGAAACTTGTCTCCGTGTCTTTATTTGAATATTTGCACATTGGCCCTTTTTAATTATTTTACTTACATTCTCATCCTTGTTTGAACTATGCTCGTGCTCCACGCGTTACTTCTGGGTTATTTGCAATCTAAAGTCTGTATGTTAGTGTTATTATGTGGACCTTGGAATTAATTTATTTGCTAATAGGTCCAATCCAGTGCATATTACTGCCTATGCACATTTTTAAACATTTTGCAATATTCACCCTACACGTCTCATATGTGTTATTATTTAATCTCAAAACATTAAATATTTGCATTTAGGCCCTTATGCGTCAGTATTTATTTTGCTTATTAAAAATATAATAAAAATAAGCAAAACACCTTTAAAATTTGACAAAAATTCTATTAGGTTCTTACTAAGCATATCTTGCATGAATAATTTTTATTTTTCATTTTTGTTATTTTTATTATCTATAAATATTCAAAAATACTACAAAAATTCCCTGTTTACATCAAAAATTAATAAAAGTATATAAAACTTTTTGTAAAAATCTCTGGTTGCTTATATTTATTTATCTTTATCTCTGAACCATTTTGACATTTTGTTCCTCATAAAAAACCATACAAATCCATAAAATTTCATAGATAATTACAAAAAAAATCATGTATATATTTCTTTTATTTATGCTCTTATTTATTATTTTAATAATCCTAAATATCCATTTTGTGCTCTGTTTCTTTGTTTGTTTTTTTAATTTTTTTTAAGACTTGAAAGGTTCTGGAAAATTCTGGGTAAAACATAAAAACATAATAAAATTGTGAGAAACCAAAAAATATTTTTTTGAAATTTAAGTGTATTTTAATATTTTGAAAAAATCTAAAAATTTATCTTTTCTTTCCTTTTTATTAATTTCTTTCTTCATTTTTATTTTATTTTATAAAACTAAAAACATTTACAAGAGTTAAAAATTCATAAAAATTACAAAATCAATAAATCAAATAAAAATAAAATTAAAATTCCATGAAAAAATACAAAATTCAAAAATTGAAAAACAAAGACCATTGTGTATAGCAATTCCTTGATTCTTTTCATTGCTTTGAATAACCAACGGGATTTTTGTAGCCTCCTTGAGTTCAACCCTATGTGCTATACAGTCAAATTAAAAAGCAAAATTTCTCTTGCTATATTTTCGTCATTGATTTTAGCTTGAGAATTGAATAATTTTTTGTTGAGGGATTTTTAGGGTCACAACGACGATGCCCATAAATTCCATTACTTTAAAAACCCAAGGAATCCCTGCTCAACAAGTGGTAGCATTGTTAGGGAGGCATGATGAGGGTAGTTAGGTTTTTCTCTGAACTTGCTATTCTTGTTTGTTTATAATTGTTTTACTTTTTCTTAATTTTTTGTTTATATTTTATAACATTCATTTCATTGTTATACTCACTATCACATATTCATTGTCTACTTTTTTTGTCAATATTTCTTTCATTTATTTTGTCTATATTTTGGTATATAAATATTGTGGATCTACATCTTGTTGAGGAGTGATCACTCGAATTAAATATTTTGTGTGTGAGGGAGTTTATACAATGCTTGCAAGATCCAATTTGTCGAACACAAAAAGCACCCTAAGATCGGACTTTGGAATTTATTTGCGATCCATTGTCACTTGCTCTTCTCATTTTGCTTCATATCCTCCTTTTTGTTTGCTTGTCTATGTTTCCTGTATTTATTTTCACATTATTTTTTCTCATATTCTCATAAATGTGTTTCTTACAATACCTTGTGTTTCCTCTTTCTTGTGAGCGCTCGACGAGCGATGGCAAATTTCTTATGAATCTGGCGCACCCATGTGAAGCGGTGGCGACATGTTTCTTCATCAAGTTATTAGAGAGCATAGGAAGAGGAGAAGAGGATTTGGAGAAGACTAGTCACTTGGAGCATTTTGCACAAAATTTTTTTATTTTATTTAGCATTTTATTCATTTATTATTTTTTAAAAATCTATAATTAATTATTTGATGCTTTCCTTTTTTTATATTCTAAAAGGCCACTATATACCTTGTGTGTGCGGGGTCCTTTTCACCAAGTAATGGTGCACTTGGGGGACCTCATTGATTTTGTTTTCATCGCCTTCTTTTTCTTTGTTTTCTTGTGGTTTTATGTGCTTGAGCCCTTATAAGTAGGTTTTATTATCTTTCAAAAGCTAGGTAATTATTAGGTCCAAATCCCTTAAACAAGAATGTTTGTACATATAGAGTAGAATGTAGCTTGGACTTAGTCAAATTAACATGTTCTTGCCCGAATAATAGAAGTTACTACTAGGACGGTTCTTGTGCATCATACATGTTAGTTTATTTTCTATCTTTTAAATTCCGTGGTGATCACCCTGCATGTAGAGTGTTGGCGATAAGTTATGCATCCTCTATATCCTGCATGCATCATTGATTTTTCTCACGCATTGGCATTTCTAAATTCCTTCTCAGTTTTCATTCATATAACATCAAAAGGAAATTGGAAATTCCTTTGTTCGGTGTCTTGAAAAAAATCCAAAAAATGATAATTATATAAAATAGGGACTGCTAAAACTACTTGATCATAAAATCAAACGTAACAAATCCATTCCTCAATTTGAGGAGAGCAACCCCTCATTGTTTTTGAATTTTATTTGCCACGTACACAATAAGGATTAGTGCCCCAATTCAAGGCCTTCCTATTAATTTGTACAACTTTGTGTTTGATCACCTAACCCTAAAATTGACAAGATTAACGACTGATCTTTAACGGTCATCACCGATCAGAGTAGGTGAATCTGGGGTTGCATTGTGTTTGTATGTGCTTGGCGTTGAGTTTATTACGTTAATCATCTCAAGATAATTAGTAATCCCTTTAAAAAATTCAGTTTTCTCCCTCTCTCCCACCCTTCATTCAGAGGGCCTAATATTGACCAACATTAACCAATCTCAGATCCCTTCACACTAGTAGGTCAATGACCTTTGTGATCATCACGTAGATTTCTTTGAGCCTTATATTTACGATCCATTGGATGGTTTTTCTCTGACTTCGAGAGAGAATCCATTATTCGAGTTTGATTGTTCATTGTCTTCCTTAAATTAACATGATTTTTCCATCTCCCAAAGGGTTATATGCGGGTAGTGTGTTCTTTATACGTAGTCTCAATTCCTGAGAGTGCATCTGATAGGATTACAAGATCGAGTCGTCTCATTTTTCCTCTTAGTCTGAGTTCTCTCTCCTAAACGACACTCGCTATGATGACACGATTTATGAGAAATTTGATGATTTACTTGATTTCTCTACATTATATGAATCGGATATCAGTGAGTCTCATTGTCTTGATTTTCTATATCTTTTAGAGACGGTGATTAACATGGAGGCTTCCATGACTGATCCTTCTTTCTCCAAGTTCTATTTCTTCATCTCCACCATTTCACTCCATACTGACCCTAAGATGAAGATTTCTCTTGTTTTATTGGTGCTCGATTTTATTTGCACCTCTATTTACCCGGTAGCAGACACCCACCTGATTGCTTATTTGGGTGTCATCGTTTACACTATTGTCCTTATTGTTCTCACACCGAGACATCAATGACAGTACGGTATTCGTATTTCAGATGTCATCCTGAACCACGATACTTTGTTGTCCTAGCCTTTGCGCCCAGCTAGGGGCGTAAACTCTAGCGCTTGTTGAAAAACACCTCAACAATGTCTACTTTGTACATATGAGTTTCAACTCGATTTGTTCCTTCCTTCTTCTATTTTTATGATTTACATCTTTTCTGTGTGTATATGTTATACGTAGGATGTACTCTATCCTAAGTATAGGGGGTGGATGATGTCAGTTGTTCATATTCGTTATGTTTCATCACTCCCGTTGTTTCTTATAGTTATGGATCCTTTACCCTAAGTATAAGGGATGTGATGTTGTTCATACCGTCTATTTCATGTTTTTATTTTCTTTTAATTCTTTTGATCTCTTGTTTGTCCTTCAACTTGTAGATATTCTTTTTCTATACTTAGGGATCTTTTACCCTAAGTATAGGGGAGGACAAGTCAAGTCATTGAGTTTGTTCATTCTTTTCCTCGGTTTTCCTCGTTTGTACAATCTTCTGTAGTTAGGATTATTTGATCCTAAGTATAAGGGGGATCACTAACTTCTATTCTTTTTGTCTATTCTTTGAGTCGTTGTTGTATAGGATTCTTTTCACTTTTCTATACTTAGCACGACTTATATCTTCTTTTGTATCTCTTTGGTCACTATGAGGACACAGTTCGAGCCAAGTATAGGGGTTGTCGTATATATTGCATATATATTTATCCATAACTTATACTTTTGTTAACAATATGTCTATTATTACTCTTATAAAAAATAATTTGTAAAATGATTTGCAAAAATCTTTTGAAAAATGTTTGCAAAAATTGTTTGTAAAATATTTGAAAAAACATTTGTAAAAGTGTTTGTAAAACTGTTTGTACAAATGTTTGTAAAAAATATTGTAAAACTATTCTTATACAAATCTTTGCAAATTTTTTTGTAAACATATTTTGTTTGTAAAATGTTTGTAAAATTATTTTCTGTATTAAAACTAAGTATACTGTACAAAATGGTTGTAAAATGTTTGAAAGAAAATTGTTTGCAAAAACATGTTTGTAAAACTATTTGAAAAAATGTTTGTAAAATAGTTTGCAAAAATATTTGTAAAACTTTTTGAAAAACCTTTGCAAAATGTTTTGAAAAATGTTTGAAAAATCATTCATAAATCGTTTTGTAAAGTTTGTAAAATGTTTGTAAAATTATTTTGTTAAGTGGAATATATACTATGGAATGTGTGTGTATTCGTAAAATACACGTGTGTATAAAAACCTTGACCACTTGTCCACCTGTAAATAAAATTCTTTATTTTTTATAAAATTCTTTTATAAAAGTTGTATCTAAAACTTATAAAATTTGTATAATCCTTTGTCTATACTCATATATATTCAGTTTATTAACCCTTTTTCTTTCAAAACATTCTTTTGTTTTCTTTTTCTTTCATAACAAATTGTTTTGTATATATTTCTTTCATTTGCAACTTAGTTGGATCTTAATCCATTGAATTTCAGAGGAACCCTATAGGAAATGGGATTGAGATTCTTTAGGTCTATAGACTTAATTCTCTAGGAACCACAAGACTTAGTTCAGTGTCATCTTGACTGCCTAAGTAGAATACTTCTAAGCACACAAATGATTCTTGTCAATAATGACCGATCTTGCACACATGCACTACATTTTGCTCACCTCAATTGAAGTGGTAAAGGCCTAGATTAGACAGCGTGAGATACAAGCTGATGGAAACGTTGTTAGTCACACATTTGTGGTCATTGTACCCCAACCCGGTCTAGTAGCCGTGAGGTCTAAAGACAGAATGCTGTGGGTTGCATTAAAGATTCAAAAGAGGGGCAGTCTATAGGCTCAAGAGGAAAAACACCTTATGTAGGCGTTTGACCTTGTATATTTTCAAAAAAAAGTACAAAAATCAAAAACTCAAAAAAGTGGACAATCTTGATTGAAAATAAAATGCCTGCCAGAGTATGCACATTTTTATAGTCAAATAACCAAGCTTGAGCTTCAATGTCAGATATTTATGAGCCAGTAGCTGGATAACTTGGCTACACTGGTCATGAATCCAAGGATATGTAGCTACACTGGCTACCGTACATTATTCTCTCCTCCTCCTCTTCTTAAGATAGTTGTACTTGAACTTAGAAGGGAATACCCTGCTTCTCGAGGAAAGAGTTAATTGTGTGAGGAATTAGGGTCACCTTGTTGGAGAATACTGACTTTTACCGCTTCAGCCAAGGAGAGCTACCTATCACTTACATTGTACAAGAAAGGTTCATAGTCATAAGGGTTTGCATATGAGTTGATCTATTCTGACCTGGCTATTGAGGAGACTTGAGCAGGAGTTATGTGGTTTCTAGAGTCTTTTGAATGTCACGTCCATTTTCCTTTAAGGTTCTACCCAAAGTAATAATCCAAAGGTGTGACAGAGCTCCATACTTTGATTTTATGAAGATACGTTTGATAATCAATATTGTTCTAAGTTCTTTTCTTTTCCTTTATTCTTTTTCTTTTTCTTTTAGTCACGAATTCTTCAAATAAGTGTTTACTAAGCGACTAGTAAAGGCAAAGCATAGGGGGAAGATGAATCTACATTTCATCATCTTTGTTCATTTATTGTAGCTTAAAATCCATTATAAAACACCTGTAAATATCAATAAATCCATTCTTTTATTAACCCTAATTCTTGTGTAAATATTGTATATTTATCATGATTTTAACCTAAAATAAATAAACAAAGGAAAAATAAAGAAACCCAAAGTTGGTATATATATAATAGATACAAATTGAATTTCACCCCGAGAGAAGGTCAAGACTTGACCTGATCGACAAGGAATAAAGTAGTGGGAGATAAGGCCCAAAAATATCAAAATCTTTCTTTATTTGTATTTAGTCATCATCTGCAAAATATTTCCTATAATACATATTCTTTCTTTAATTTATTCATCACTGAATTATTTGTAAATAAAAATTATTTATTCTTGAAACTTCTGAATAAAATTCTTTTGTAAATAATAAAAATAATTGCAATAAAAATAGTGTATATTGTGTAAATAACATCACCCTCAAAAGCCATAAAGTTCAAAATTGCAAGTTCAATATCTTCTCCACCAAAACTCCGAATTCATAAAACTCACTTTCATTATACTCCAAGTTAAATTATCTTTAAAATGTTGGTGATTTCATAAAAGTCAGGGTTAAGGTGTGAAATGTGTACAATTGGGGTATTATTGTACATTATACATATGTAAACTATGTATAATATTGAATTATTTATTTTCTTGCGCATATTTGTGAATATTATGTTTTTATTTAATTGTGAATATTGTATTTCACCTATATAAAATATAAATAAAAATTATAAAATCAAAAATCAACAAAAATAAAATCATGTAAATATCGAATAGGTCTCACTATGTATATACTGTACGTATACCTATTTATTTAACCTAATAAATTAATTCCTAAAAATTAAATAAAAAATTCATTAAAACCCTTATAAACTATTATAAATAAAACATTAAATTATGTATATATTCAAATAAATAATTAATTAAAATCAAAATCTTATATATATATAAGTATATATACCTATAAATAACCCTTTATATTTATTTTGACCCCTGTATATAAATTCCTTAAATAATTAAATATCACTAAAATTAACTGTATTTTATTCTTAACATTTTTTATTTATATTATTTAATTTTTTAATCCATTTTTTATTTGTAGTTGTTTTATTTAACAATTTTTTGGATTTTTGTATTTATCCCTATTTGGCCCACATCCTGCGCACTTTCTGTTTGGTTGGCTCGGGTTTATTAACCTGAGTCAAGTATTTAGTCACCCTATCATTCCCGCACTTCTGTTCACTAGCCACGTCTTTACCCATCTTTTCCACATGCCTCTCTCACTAACTCACCCATTCTAGCCCGATCATTCCTCTTCACCGCCAGCACCTTAGATCCATAGATTGTGCCTTGATTAGCTTGCATTTTGAATTTCTCCACATCTTCCACCCAATGTCTGCCTTCAGATCTTCCAAGTCTGAAGGCCGGTCTCTCTTTCAACCATCCTTCATCGGAGATCACCACTCAGTCACCACTGCTTGTATTTTGACGTAAAATTTTTGCCGGAGGCTCCATCCAAGCATAAGCTTCACGTTGCAGCGTCAAGGAGCACTGAATCCGCATTGAATCGAGTACTGGAGGTTGACCTGAAGCCGCTACTTCTTGACCTGCAAAACACCGATTAGGAGACTTCGAGCTCCATTGCTCTAGCTGATTGCTATAGGAGAACCCCATGAGTCATTCAGATCCTTCAGGGGTCAATTTGATTAGAGGTCGAGCGAGTATTAGCCGATCAGAGTTCAACATCAACCACCTTCTTCTGTGTTTGTCTTGATAGTTCCAGCACCGCACGATTAAGAATAAGGGGCCCTGTTTCAGTCTTGGTCGTTGACTTTGCCCCAAAAGTTAGATGTTGATCAAGTTTCCAGATCTCATCCGCATATTTCATGCATGAGCCACCTTTAGCCATTGGATCAGGACTGTGTCGCCATCTAACCGTCCATATCGCCACGTCAATAAAAGGTATAATAGCACCCATACCCTCTACATTTATTTTATTCGCAAATAAGTCCATTTGGGCATGTGTCTCATTGTCTTTATTTGAATATTTACGCATTTGCCATTTACATTTATTTTATTTGCATTCTCATCCACGTTTTAACTAAGCTTGTGCTCCAATCATGATTTCTGGGTTATTTGCAATATAAAGGTTGTATATTTGTGTTATTATTTGGACCATGGAATAAGTTTATTTATTAATAGGTCCAATCCAATGCAAATCACGTGCCTGCGCACGTTACTTTTTTGGATATTTTGCAATATTCACCCTGCACTTCCAATATATGTTATTGTTTAATATAAAACCTTAAATATTTGCATTTAGGATCTTATGAATATGCATTTATTTTCTTATTAAAAATAAAATAAAAATAAACAAAACCTTTTTAAAATTCCACAAAAATTCTATTAGGTACATGTTAAGCTTATCTTTCATACATAGATTTTTTATTTTACATTTTTATTATTTATTAAAATTCAAAAAAAAGTATTAAAATTCCCTATTTGCATTCAAAAATCAAAAGAAAATATAAAATTTTTTCTAAAAATTCCAAAAAAAATCTCGGTTGCTTATTTTTATTTGTTTTAATTTTTGAACCATTTTGGCATTTTTAATCCTAATAAACAACATAAAAATTATAAAACACTTAAAAATTCATAAAATTCATAGAAAATTCCAAAAAAATCACAAAATGGATTTCAGGAAAAAATAAAAGTTCATTATTCAATATGTATATGTTTCTTCTATTTTTTATCTATATTTGATATTTTAAAAATGCAAAAAATCCATTTTGTGCTCTATTTTCTTTATTTGGTGTTTTTTATTTATTTGTAGATCATAAAAGTTTTAGAAAATTCTGGTAAAATCATAAAAACATTAAAAAATTTCAGAAATCCAAAAATTATTTTGATTGAATGTTCTATATATTTTAATACTTTGTAAAAATCAAAAAAGTTCTCTTTTCTTTCCTTTTTATTGATGATTTTATTCATTTTTATTTTCTTTCATTTTATAAAACTAAAAACATTTGAAAAAGTTCACATTTTATAAAAAAATACAAAATCAAGAAATAAAATAAAAAAAGTAAAATTAAAATTTCATAAAATACAAAATTCAAAAACCAAGACTAGTATGCATAGAAATTCCTTGATTCTTTTCATCGATTTTCATTGCATTGAATAACCATTGGGATTTTTGTAGCTTGTCTGAGTTCGACGTTGTTTGTAATACATGCAAAATAAATAGAAAAAATTCTCTGGCTACATTTTCTTCATCTATATTGGCTTGAGAAGTGAATAACTTGTTGTTGAAGGATTTTTAGGGTTGCAACGATAATGCACATTGACTCCATAATTTAAAACCCTTGAGAATCCTTGGTTCAATAATCTTCAAACGATATTGATGAGACCTCATAGCCACATCCGATCAACAGTGCGGAGCAGGGGGAAGCTATACAGACCTTCAAGAGACTCCAACAACCGACATCAGCTAAGATATCCTCGATCGAAAATCACCAGACTCTTCATTCTTCAGTGTTCTTCCTGATCATTTAGCGTCCGTGAGATCAAGAACAAGCAAACTTAGTTCACATCAGGACCGTCCATGTACACCTAAAAGTCAGCCATCGATCATCCATCGCCAGATCAGATCTCATCCATCCGATCTACCACGTGGATCATTGAAGATTTTGCTCTTTTACCCATGTATTTGTTTATTTTGCAAATAAGTCCAATTAGGACACGTGTGATCATGAGAATGCTTGATTAATTATAATCGTATCCATGCAGTATGTTTTAATTGCAATTTAGTCCTTCTTAAATTATTATATATTTTATATTTTATGAAAATTTAAATAAATTCCTCCATTCTTATTTGTTACTGTTTGGACCCTTAAAATAAAATATTCCCCTCGAGTCTGTGCGAGCGCATATTACATACGCCAGCATGTGCCTTATTTGAGAAAATTGTAAGTTATGCCTTGTTTTCTTTTGTTTGTTATTTGTGTGGTCCCATAAATAACTTTCTTTTTATATAAGTCCCAATGAAGATGTGATTTAAATTTCTTGTCGAATTTGCTTAGAAAATAAGAATCTCGTTTAAAAATTTACCAAAAATCATCTTAGGTTCCTGCTAATCACCTCTGGCCGTAAGTTTTTTTATTATTATTTCTAATAAATAAAAAACATCTCCTCTTTTTCTTATTTGTTGTAACAAATAAAAAAATCAAAAATCTTATGAAAAAAATTTATGGTTGTTTATTTTGGTGTGTTTTAATTTTGTATGAATTTCATCTCTATATTCCTCATAAAATATAAAAAAATAAAAAATACTAAAAACACTAAAAAATCATATAATTTTACAGAAAAAATTATAAAATACCTTTTTCAACATTTTGAAAAATTACTTTATTTTTGTATTTATATTTTCTATATTTTTTTAGTTTTATTTTCTATTTTAAAATCACAAAAACACTTGTGTTATTTTCTCTATCTTATTTTCCTATTTTTAATTATTTTGAAAATCCTAAAAATCTAAAAACTGTCAACAATTCTCAAAAATAGTATAAAAATTAACAAAAACCCAAAAATATTTATACTTATTTTTTTGTTTTTTTACCTTATTGGAAAAATACAAACGAGCCCTTTCTTTTCTTTTGTTTATATTATTTTTATTTTGTTTGTTTTAATATTTAAAAATACAAAAACATTTAAAAATTTTAAAAAACATTAGAATTTATAAAATCAGAAAAATATAAAAAAATATTAAAAAACATTAAAAATTCCATAAAAAATAAATAGACAAAAAATCATTAAAACAAAAAATTTACATCAAAAGAACTCTTTTTTCATTGATTTCTTTGTGATTTAAATAACCCTCTTGGTTTTGTAGCCTCCCTGAGTTCAATCATGTATACTATATAGGTAAATAAATAGCAAATTTACTCTATTGCTTATATTTTTCTGTGTGTTGGCTTGAGTTGTGAATGATTTAATTTTTGTTGAGACTTTATTTAGGTTATGATGATTGTCCACCTTGTGAATATTTCCATTAAATAAATTAAAACATGAAAAAAGCCTTGTTTCAGCCAATGGCTCCATTTCCGGGGAGGTACAATGAGGGTAGCTAGGTTCTTCTTTTAGCTTGTTATTCTTGGTTTATGTATATACTTGTTTCTCTTTCTTTTTGTTTCTATTTTCGGACATTTCATTTCTTTCTTTTTTTATCTATACATATTTATGGATCTGCTTAGTGTTGAGGAGTGAGTACTCATATTGAGTTCCGCGTGAATTGAGGGAGCTTATATAGTGCTTGGAGGATCCGATTTGGCAGACACCGAAATCTCCCCAAGATCAGACTTTGTGTATTCATTTGAGGTTACTTTCTCTTGCTCTTCTCATTTTGCGACATATTCACATTTTAGTTTCACTTATCTATATTTCTACTATTTTCTTGCTTTTATTTGCTCATACATTTATAATTGTGATCTGAGACATATTTTATTTCTCTATTTCTTGTGAAGGCCCGACGAGTGTTGGCGGCATTCCTAAGAGTGTCGGCGCACCCAAGTGAAGTGGAGGCGGCTCGTCTCTTCATCGAGCATCAACAGACTGTAGGAGAGGATGAGCAGAAGATTCGAATGACTACTTGGAGCATTTCATTTTTTATTTTAGCATTTTATTTTCATCTATTTTTATAATTAATTTATAATGATTTTTAGATGCTTGCCTCTTTTCTTGTTTTTATTTGGACGTTAGACACTTTGTGGATTGCGGGGTCTATTTCACCAAGTGCTAGTGCACTTGGGGGACATCACCATTTTTTGTTTACTCAATTTTATAATTTGTTTTGTCATAGTTTGCTCCAACCCTTAGAAGTAGGTTCTATTTTATAGGTTGAGGCATGTAACTGATTAGGTACAAATTCCCTAAATAAGAATATTTGTTCCTATATGTAGAGCGTAGGATTGAACTTAGTCAAAATAATCGGTTCTTTCCTGGTAATAGAAGTTACTACTTAATATTTTCTCTTGCATCATTTAGGTTAATTTAATTTTCTATCTTTATTTTTATGCAAGGAACATTTTATATGTAGATTGTTGGCGTAAGGTACTCATCTTCTATCTCTTGCATGCATAATTGATTCCATAACATCGGCTCTTACAATCTTCTCTCCCGATTTTTTCACTTAAGAAATAAAGGAATTGGAAATTTCGGTATATCGATTTCTTGAAAAAATAAAAAAAAGTGATAACCCAATAAAAAATGGACTTATAACTCTACTTGACCTAAAACTTAATGTAACAATCAAATCATCAATGTTTTAGGGAGAGTGACCCCCTCATTGTTTATCGGTACTTACCTTTGGACAGAGTGGGTGAGGACGTTGTCGTAAGGTTAGTGCCCAAATCCCAAGACTCGTGCCCTAAGCTCATGTACATTACTCTTTGTTGTACGACTGACATGCAAGCACTTGCCTAAGATGTTAGAAAATCATTTTGGTGTGTTGCGCCACTTATCTCCCTTTGGATCTGATATTGAACTTGGCAGCCTAGGCAAATGGTTCCATTGTCTAGGGAGGTTTGAGGACGTACGCTGGGCAATAGGGTGACATCACCCTATGTGATTGGTAGTAAGTAACTTTGTTTAGATTCATTTAACTCAAAATTGAAAAGATAATTGACCGAACTTTCACGGTCTTCACTTGTGTTCAGTTGGTGAATCTGGGTTTGTATTGTGTTTGTTTGCTAGTATAGAGATCACAATGCACCGTTCATGCCTTCTTCTTATTTATTCTTCTTGTTTGACCTCGTGTTCTATCATCCTTCTTTGACCAAGGATGATTGATCGGAGTGATTTGTGTTCGAACTTTGCAGACTTATCACTTTCCTCTCTAGTTCGTTCATCTTCATTTTCTTCCCATCGGGATGACTCTCTTCTTGAGCTCTCTTCATTTTCATTCACACCTGATCTATCACCAATAAATCCATTATTCGAGATTGACACTCTTTTCAAGCTATCATTTGAGACTCCATCATTTTTGTAGTCTTATCAAGTTCCTTTCATATTTCCAGATACACATCTAGTTATAAAGGACTTGATGCCACAGAAGGGAAAAACCACCATGGCAGATCAGAGCGAGATCAACAATAAGATGTTGGCTTCTATTCAGGTCATTCAGGCCTAGTTGACCGAGCATGCCAACATCCATGCTGGACTTCATGATATGATCTTAGAGTTGAGATAGGAGAGAGGAGAGAGAAGCATGTGCAGATGAGAGGAGGTGAGAATGGGGGAGCCGAGTAGCCTAGAGTGGAGCCCAAGCCTACACTGAGAGATGCCTATAACCTAGGCACATGATACGCTATGACATGGATTCTGATACATGTAATTCATGGGTATTTTGAGCTTAAGTCCACCATTCTTCCATTGCTCTCGGTATTCCATGGACACATTCACGAGGAACCTTATATTCATCTCTAGCAGTTTGATCGCATATGCAGCACCATCCACTATCATAACATTTCGTTAGAGGTAGCAAAGATGATAACTTTCTCATTCAGTCTGCTGGATAAGGCATTATATTGGATTAACCATTTGGGAAAGGTTGTCACGTCTTGGGATGAGTTGAGATCTACCTTTCTGAGAAAGTACTATCCACTTGGACATTTGAATCAAATGCGATGATTGATAGCTAACTTCTCCTAATTGTCCCATGATCCTATTCACGAGGCATGGGAAAGATTTAAGAATCTGACAGAGAAGTGCCTCCATCACGAGATTTCCAAGATGAGTCTAGTACAAAACTTTTTTGGGAGGTTGAGCTTGGAAAACAAGAGAAGAGATTGGTAGATGTTGCTTGTAGGGGGTCCCACTAACAAAGTAAGAGAATGTTTTATATTAGATATTTGAGGAGATGATAGAGAAGTCAGTAGCACTCTCTTCTTCCTGTGCTTTCCAGAAGCATCCTCTTTCTTCTTCTTCTTCTTTAGCACCCCACAAGGCCGTTAACATGATGACATCTCATGATGTGGATCGGGTGGACAATGTCAATATGACCATCATTAGGAACCACCTATCCAAAGTCGATATAATTGAAAAGCGATCCTATGAGATAGATAATTTATAAGTCATTGAACAAAGGACAAAGCAGCTGGACAAGCTGGATGAGATTACCCACCATCTAGAGCTTCTAGTTAGTACCATGAACTCATTCTAGAGTCATAGTGTTGCATCTGATACGCTTTAGTGGAGTAGCCGAGTTCCTCTACTACTTTAGCACTGTAGAGTACTAGAGTACCTTCTTCTATAGTCCAACATATGTAGTACATGTAGACTCTGGATCACGTCCTGTAGTTGTCTCTTCCGTTGTGCGTTGTTCCATAACATCCAGAGCCTCCATATCTTTTTGAGTAGTTTTCTCCACCTCTACATCATATCTAGGAGGTGAACGACATTTGGTTTGACCAAGATTGCTTCCAACCCCATCCATCAAGGCAAGGTCAGGTCAGTCGGATTTGCAGCCGAGTTAGAGGCTCATCTGCCACTTTCAAGGAGGGAGACCACAACCCCAACATTAGCGGCCTTCACAACCTCATCAGTATTCGTCTCCACCATAGTAACGTACTTGGAGACATGGATATCAACAGCCTATGCAGCGTGCATACTCTTACCAGCCATATAAACAGTAGCTTACATATTATGGGTAGTATTACTCGCATCCTCCTCCTCCATACACATATCAGCAGCAACCGTATTTTGGATACCAACGTCTGCACTATCAGACTCGACAGCCCATTATTGAGCATCTCTAGGCACCATTGGTGATCCAATGCTTGATCAGTTAGCCATTTTGATGAAAAACATGATTGATGAGGCTTGATGACCTAACCATCATGAATATACTTATATAAGCACAAGTCAAAACCAATACCAACAACTTCAGATGTAAGGAGCAGGTAGCCCATGATCGATCCACCCTTGAGACAGGTATGGACTGTGATTTTACATGTTTATCTGACATCATTTCTCTCAGGAGCAGTAGGAGATTGCAGCCACCTTCACATCAGTTAGGATTAGGGATCTAGTAGATGAGAGAGCTACACCGACAATATCATCTTCTTCATAAGATGAGCATTGATCCAGTGTTGTAGTTCCAAACCATGGAGGATCATCTTCTTCTCCACCACCATCATCACAAACACCACCTTCAAATCCCACAAAATAAAAAACAGGAAATAAAGAAAAATGTAATGCCGAGTCAACTACGAAGGAGAACATACCTATTGTGGAGTCTTCTTTAGCACTAACAGACCGAGAAACATATTTTTTCCATTTATTTATGTTTCTACTGAAGGATATGGTTAGATCCACAAGCGCATTACAGAAGCGTAAGCGTCGCATCGAATACGACGAAGAGCAACTAGTCGCACTAGTTGCTCGATGCGACGGAATTTAAAAATTTTCATGCGACGAAACCACATGATCCAAGAAAACTTCTCAGATCATTTCGTCTAAACCACAAACAAGTGATATGATTACCTCTTGAAGCGTGGTTGCGATCGAGTCTCTGAACGAAGAGACCCCCTGTCTCAAGTCCGATCCGATGGAGGAGACGCTTGCGAGCGCGGGGATGAATCGTGTGCTTCTCGCAATCCATGTTGATGATTCAAGCGGCGGATCTCCTGATATCCACACACGAGATCCGACATCTTCTTCACGAGCGAGGCGCACTGAAGGAGATGGAGATCCACGAGCAGACGATGGGGCAGCATAACGACGATGCTGCGGTGATGGCAAACCTCTCTAGGGCATCCATGGTGGTGGCCACATGAGAGGGAGAGAGAGAGTGTAGGCGTGTAGAGAGAGAGAGAGAGAGAGAGAGAGAGAGAGACTTATGTTCTCTTGGTGTAAAGAAGAGCAAAGGGGTGCCTCTTTTTTATAATATTTTGGGATCTGTGGATCTCAATCCATGGACAACACAAATCTAATGGCTCTCATTGATTGTGTTTTTTTTAATGGCCAAGATTTGTGTTGGTAAAAACCAACAACAATTAATTTAATTTAGATTAAATATATATTGATAAATCAATATAATTCAATCACCAAATTAAATAACCTAACATTGGAGATAATGGAAAGGAGGCTCCTCCCTTCCATATAGGAAGACTGGACGACCACCCTTTCCTTCAGGGATTGGTGGTCGTCCCCCCTCTCCTATTAGGAAAGGGAGGCTTCAATGCAATCTCCAAGATTGCATATATCTCCAATATTTACAACAACAATTGTTGTAAATTATTCTATAAAAATAATTCATTAGACATTGCAATCTTGCCATTAAAAAATTTGTGAATCATATTCACAATCCAAAATAAAATGTAAATTACATTTTCAATTTAATGTCCAATGTGAATCCAATTTACGTCAACATTTAATTAATGAATGTAAATTACAAATAGCTCTCTCTTATATATTATAAATCACATTTATAATATATATGATTAATGTGGATAGTGCTATCCACATTATTCATATCCATGAAAATTAAATCACATTTAATAATCTTATATCTCTATTATCATGTGCCCAAACACGGTGAATCACATTCACATTAATTACATCTTTGAGAATCGAATCATATTTAATTATCTAAGATAACTCTATTTATAATATGAATCAAATTCACATTATTCATGATAATTAAATCACATTTAATTATCCATATTCTCAATGCTCGGATACATATATCAACAATAGAATTATCCATGAACTCTTTCAAGGATAATGTGCTTTCTCCGCGAATACTTGGAGATAAGGACATGGCGATTGTATTGTTCCACGTATAGTGACTTGGATATTGAGATCACATCTCAAATCCAGATCTCGATTCTCCCATAGATGCTTGATTAAATCAAGACCGCAAATCTATATTCTCATTGCATTTGAATCACATTCAGAGCAATGTCCAACATTAGGACCAAGATCAGATTACTTCTCTACTGAGAGGAGTCACTAAAATCCAGACCCGTTTCATCACTCCCTAGGAATGGAAGCGTCATGGTTATACAACGGTTTATGATCACATCACCTTCAGGTATTCCCAATACCTATACACCCTGCATACTGGAAGACTAAGAATAAACTCGAAGTATAAGATCAATTTTACACTGTCTACTTCAGATTTTTATCTTTAAGTTTCTCATTCGATCATTGGGTGTCGGTATAGATCATATACTTTCCAAAAGTATATATCATACTTAGGTCTTGATCATATAATTTCCAAAAGTATATATCAAACCTACAAATTCAATCAAGCTCCCAAAGCGAGATGACCATGCACAGAATTTGATCTTCCCAGCATCTCATGAGTGAGCTCATTTCTTCCGGTTCAGTAATGAACATGTATGATCCCTTTGAGAGATTGTATTACTCATATGCCCTTATATGCACACCAGCATGCCGGTGTATAGACCTTAGTTAGGTCATCAACCTATTGGTCTGCCAAATGTACATTCTCAGACATATAGCAACACATCTGTCTCCGGTCAGAGGATGCGTGCCTATATCGTGACATCATACGATATAGGACTTTGGTTATCTCGATCTCGTTAAGTCAACTCTATGACCTAACTAATCTGAAACCTCCGAATCTCAATTCCTATGCAGAGGATCTGCATCAATAGGTCGGTCAGATATCAACCTAACTGAGAAAGGATTGTCATCTCCTACTCAGGCTGGAAGTCATCCCTTAACAATCATTTGATGGTGCTTGATGAGTCCTCAATCTAACTCATTAGATGTTCATCCAAGCACCAACCTCTATGATTCAATATTTGAATTAACAGCTTTATGATCATCAAGATGGCCATGGTACATAACCCTAATTGTACTAAGGAACCTATTATTCAAACTATTTATTCTTCATTTTATATCAGGGAATGATATTCGCAATAACATTTATTGCATAATGGCTCACCGTTGGCTCGCATGTCCAACAATCTCCCACTAGCCCAAAGAGCCATTAATGGGCTAATCATTTAAGCCCATACTCATGTGACAATCATAGGCTATTTAGAAAATAGCTAGGTAAGCTGATTAGTCACTCTGTTCCCAAGAGACTACGCCAAGTCCTTTTACGGAACTTGCATATCTCCTAGTAACAGTGCTCGCATCCAATGCGAATGTTGCATCTTATGCAACCAATACTCAATTTTGTTATAATGTCCTTGACACTATAGCTCGATAATTATTATAACCAGTATGCCCATAATCCTTATCGTAATACCTTTATTTTTAGAGATATCTATCTCCTAAGGTATCCACAGTTAAGACCCTTATAGATCACTATCTACAAGGTCTTAAACTTTTAAAGATAAGACTTTGAGATCACTATCTCTAAGTTTCACCATCTTTGAAGATATTGTTATTACTGCAATCAAGTGTTTTATCTCCACAGTAGGATTAGTAATAGTTTACTACTCCCACTGCATGGTAGATATCTGGTTCTTGTACACATCTAGCATACATTCAGCTTCCCATAACTGATGCACAAGTGCAACCAGTTCTAGTATTCACTTCCTCAACTCTTTGAGGTGTTATCCCTTTAGATAGGTCAGTACCATATCTTAAGGGAAAGAAGCCTTTCTTGGAATTTTCCTGAAAATGGAATATGTCCAAGGTGTACTACTAATTTGACGGTCCCAATACCCTCTTCTCTTTGCTTCTGAACATCTTCAGAACTAAGATCCAAGAGGTTTTCTTGAGATCATATCTCAATGTATGGAACAACAGGTCTATAAAACACTTATTATTACCCTTATATCATTCGAAATGATTAGGATATCATCTACATTTAGCATGATGAACACAATGGCACTCCCACTAGACTTCACATGGTTCATCAAGATTTTATATGAAATCGTAACATTTATAATTTCATCAAATCTTATGTTCCAACTACAAGAAGCTTATTTCAGTCCAAAGATAGAGTTCGTTAGCTTGCACACCTTGCTTTCCTCAACCATGAAGCCCTGGGGCTACTTCATATGAATATCCTTAGAGCGGTATTCATAGAGGAATGCAATCTTGAATCACATCATGAAGATATCATAGTCAAGTTGTGTAGTTATAGTTAGCAATATTCTGATGGGTTAAAGCAAGGTCACCGGAGAGCAAGTCTCATCGCAAGCGATGTCTTCTCTTCGGTGTATAGCTCATGGCTACGAACCGTGCTTTGAAGGTCTCTACCTTCTCATCAGGTTCCCTCTTTCTCTTGAAGATCCATTTACACCTTAATGGGTCTTACCCATATAGGTGGATACTCGAGGGTCCGTATACAACACTTTTATATGAAGTCTACTTTAGACTTTATTGCTAACATCCATCTTTCCATGTTATGATCTTAAGAAGCATCATCACATGAAGTCAGATCATTGTCAGATTCTACTTACACATGGAATCCATCCTCAAACTTATTTGAAGAGGTACTAATGTTTCATCTTTAATTGTCTATTTAGTTTCCGATTACAGGAGCCTCATTATCTTCTCAAGGTTAAATGAGTTCCTTTACTTCATTTTCATCTTGATTCTTAAGAGAGTCATCCTTTAAGAATCACATTCTCAGAGATGATATCCTTTAAGAATTCAAGGTCATAAAGTAGGTATCCAATACCATCCTTTATTTTCCTAATGAAGTAGCACTCTCCAGTGCCAGATTCCAGCTTAATTACATGGAACCTTATTAAGGATATATAATGTTGTCTCTACCACATATATATATATATACCTGGAAACTAAGAGATAATTATGCTAGGATTAATCATTGATTAAATCATGTCACACATGATCAATTTTATCTCCCTACAACTCTATTGAGTTAAGGTTCATTAGGAGGATTGAGATAGGAATGATATTCATATCTCTATAAGGTATTCTGTGAATTTATCTAATAGGTACTGACTACCTAGATTAGATCAAATTCATTTAATCTCCCTTCAAACTTTTGTTATAAACCAAAAATTGTGAAATCTTTGAACATTTCAAAGGTTTCTAAATGAAGAGAAGAAATCTCATATCACAAATAATCATCAATAGATATCACATATCCATAATGTTTACTGTGATATAGATGAATCACATACATCAATATGTATGAGATCTTGAATACCTTGACATCTTACACCTTTCCCAAAGAAGGTGTATTGGACATTTTACTTTGAATACAATATTCATAAGTATGCAAGTTTTGAAATTTTAGACATTCTAAAGTTTCATTTCTTACTTGTCCATTGATCTCATCAATAGAACATATGTCCAAAACATGATGCCAGATCATTGTCAAATGATCTTTATCCTCCTATTGATCTTTAAAGGTTTAATTTTCAGTATCTAGAAATGTTAATGAACTATTCATTGATTTTCTAATTTAGTAGAGTCCACCAGATTTTAGATTACTATCTGAAATATCTCCATCATAGCTCTTTATGATGGATTTATTACAGGATTCATGTTTATATCCAACATTTAGAAATAAACAATGAGTGTATTCTAATATCTAGGTCATAGAGACATTCTCTAAGACTAAGGGCTTCCACTGAAAATATGAAGTCTATTGATCCAATGGAAATTTGTTGCAACAATTGCATTACTTCCAACATGGATGACCATTAAACCTTAAGATCAAATTTCTAATATTCTAATACAGATGCAACCAATTGCAAATGTCATTTAGAAGATTTTGAAACAATTATTAGACTTTATCTTATCAAATAAGTCAGTCAATTTCAATGATTATATGTAGATTATTCTGATGTACTATTCGATTCCTTCTCTAAGGATTCTAGATAAATTCGATGTCATACTATCAACACATCAACTTATTGCAGTATTGGCATTCATCCAAGTCTTTGGATGTCATATGGAAGTCACAGAAGTACATTCAACTTTTTGACTATACTTCTTACTTGGGTCCAACCCATGCTTCCACTGCGCTCCCTTTATCTATAAGAAACCATTGCTCAAGACCAAGGATCTCTTATGTTAAAATCAAAAAATTCAATATAAGAATACGTGCTTCATTCAATTCATACAATATGAATATTGTGAAGCTTCATGAATGACTAGAGCATAGATAGTAGAATGATGACATTCATCGTATCTACTTACATTTAAACTCTTAAAACTTAGGTCCAGGTAGGTACTCAAACAATTTTAATACATCATCTCCTATAGAGAAACCATTCTGCATAATGCAGAGAACCATGTCATTCATGATTATATGTTGAGAGCACATATGTATGCCAGTAATGTTCTTAGATTTTATAAGGATTATTTGATAATTACGATCATTATCGACATGTCACTTCAAAAGTACATTCGATGAGATGAAGACTTATTGAGACATACAAATGCTAGGGTTTTAGTCCTATTGTCTATTTAATTATCATTCCTCATTATTATGAGGAAACTTGCACATTGCAACCACATACATTATGTGTCCAATTGCAAGTACAATATCTGGATCATAGGTCCAATCCATGATATTCTACTAGTTATAATTAAGTATTACATTGAGTGGGACTAAAGAAGGATTATCTGAAATAAGAAATTTGCATAAACATATATAAATATATAATTTACTTTGATTTAGGAATTTTTATATCAAAGTTGTCTTGCCATGTCAACAATGAAAGTTCATTCCCTAAAACACTTTCAATGTAAGAGATATACTTACCATTATATCTCAAGCAAGATCTGGGATCTCCTTCCTTATCTTTGTTACATCCCACTAATATGAGAACTTGTAACTTGGATAAAAAGAAGCGGGAACACATTCCGCCTTGCAAGTCCAACTTGCATCTCCCAATTCGGTCTTTAGCACTCGGGCCCACCACCCCTAAGGTGATGTTGACCCATCATTAATTGAACCAACCGTCAACAGGAACACAACTCGCTATGCGCAATCCAATATCGCCCCAATAATATGACGACCCAATATTGGAGTCACTACGCATACGTCCTTCCTCTTTCGAGAGCGACGAGCGCGATCCAAATGGATCGTATGCAGGAGCTGTCACTTCGGACAGGCGTCTCCTACATACAATATCTAGCGACGGAACCCTTCGCCTTGACGGGAGACCATGGATGTCACTTGTGTGATCCTCCATATCATATTCAAATTCTAATTAATTATCATGAATCATATTCACATAATTAATTCTTCCAAGGGAAATAACACATCTATTATAATATAGTGTTTTTAAGTTGGATATAATTAACTTAATCATATTAAATTAATTATCAATCCAATTCAATCAACAAACTTGATTTTACTTGAATATATGGTATTATCTCAAAATACGTATTAATTCGAATTTTAATAATTAGAAAAATACATCATGATCTCTCAGGCATCATTCGTTCCCTACCCGCTGTCATGGCCAGTACCGACGGGAGCGAGACGGACCGTATACGTTGCTACCCGCTACCCCAACGATCCCCGACTAGACACCATATCCGCCTTGAGAAAAAATAATGCCGAGTCAATCACTTTGTACTTGATATGATCATCGGTTCTTCAACCGAAATTATACCATATAGTAATAATCAAAACATTTTTTATTATAAGGAAATTTGCTATACAAATTCCTAATCCTATTCAAGAAAGGAGTTTGATGATTGTGTTTTCAATTTTGATCTAGATAAAATCTAATCAATCTATTTGTTGAGGTCAAGTCAATTAAGGAAATAATCATCATCCAATATTTCTCAAATATTTTCCGTAATTATTTCATGAATTAATTTCACTAATTGACAATCACATGGTTCTTGATTAGGAAAGTAATTTCAGCAGTGACCCCTACTTACTAAAATTTGCATATCTCAATCAATTTTAATCCAAATTAAGCAAAGTAATTTTTCAAAATTTGCTAATTTGATTTACAATGAACCTATGTAATTTTCACGTATTTTAAGGCGTTTCTAAACAGTAATTAACTCCTTAATTATGTTAAGATTTGCAGTTCCCATTACAGTAAATACATGTTCATTAAAACGACCATATCAAGAGCAAACGGAATCCAAATTATGTAAACTCAGATCCTATGATTTCCATATTTAATGGGGAACAAAATCCAAGTGTTATTTTCATGTTTAAACAATTTAAACAAGGACGAAAATTTACACTAAACAGAGATGCGAAAATGAATTGCGATAAAACTTTCGCAACCCTAACGAACCCTAGTCGCCTTCAGTTTTATGGATCGTATCCAAATCCTTCGACGTAAAGCTCTGATATCAATTGAAGGATATATTTAGATCCTCAAGCGCATCATGGAAGTGTGAGCGTCGTATCGAATACGATGAAGAGCGACTAGTCGCATTAGTTGCTCGATGCAGCGGAATTTAAAAATTTTCATGCGACAAAATCACATGATCCAAGAACACTTCTCAGATCGTTTCGTCTAAACACTAACAAGTGATTGGATTACCTCTTGAAGTGTGGTTGCGATCGAGTCTCTAAATGAAGAGACCTCCTATCTCAAGTCCGATTCGACGGAGGAGACGTTTGCGAGCGCGGGGATGAATCTGATGCTTCTCGCAATCCTTGTTGATGATCCAAGCGGTGGATCTCCTGATCTCGACACACTAGATCTGATGTCTTCTTCACGAGCGAGGCGCACCGAAGGAGACAGAGATCCACGAGCAAACGATCGGGCAGCATAACGACAACGCTGCGGCGATTGCGAACCTCTCTAGGGCATCCATGGTGGACGACCACATGAGAGGGAGAGAGAGAGTAGGCGTGTAGAGAGAAAGAGAGAGAGAGAGAGAGAGAGAGAGAGAGAGAAAGAGAGAGAGAGAGACTTATGTTCTCTTGGTGTAAAGAAGAGCAAAGGGGTGCCTCTCCTTTTATAATATTTTGGGATCCATGGATCTCAATCCTTGGACAACACAAATCCAATGGCTCTCATTGATTGTGTTTCTTTTAATGGCCAAGATTTGTGTTGGTAAAAACCAACAACAATTAATTTAATTTCGCTTAAATATATATTGAGAAATCAATATAATTCAATCACCAAATTAAATCAACAAACATTGGAGATAATGGAAAGGAGGCTCCTCCCTTCCATATAGGAAGACTGGAAGACCACCCTTTCCTTTAGGGATTGGTGGCCGTCCCCCCTCTCCTATTAGGAAAGGGAGGCTTCAATGCAATCTCCAAGATTGCATATATCTCCAATATTTACAACTATAATTGTCGTAAATTACTCTACAAAAAATAATTCATAATTATTTTGTAGACATTGCAATCTTGCCATTAAAAAAATTTATGAATCATATTCACAACCCAAAATAAAATGTAAATTACATTTTCAATTTAATGTCCAACGTGAATCCAATTGATAATAACATTTAATTAATGTATGTAAATTACAAATAGCTCTCTCTTATATATTGTACATCACATTTATAATATATATGATTAATGTGGATAGTGCTATCCACATTATTCATATCCACGATAATTATATCACATTTAATCATCTTAGATCTCTATTCTCATGTGCCCAAATAATGTGAATCGCATTCACATTATTTACATCTTAGATAATCAAATCATATTTAATTATCTAAGATAACTCTCTTTATAATATGAATCAAATTCACATTACTCATGATAATTAAATCACATTTAATTATCCATATTCTCAATACTCGGATAAATATATCAACAATAGAATTATCCACGAACTCTTTAAAGGATAATGCGCTTTCTTCACAAATACTTGGAGATAAGGACATGGCAATTGTATTGTTCCACGTATAGTGACTTGGATATTGAGATCACATCTCAAATCCAGATCTCGGGCCTCCCATAGATGCTTGATTAAATCGAGACCACAAATCTAATCTTCTCATTGCATCTGAATCACATTCAGAGCAATGTCCAACATTAGGACCAAGATCAGATTACTTCTCTACTGAGAGGAGTCACTAAAATCCAGACCCGTTTCATCACTCCCTAGGAATGGAAGCGTCATGGTTATACAACGATTTATGATCACATCACCCTCAGGTATTCCCAGTACCTGTACACCCTGCATACTGGAAGACTAAGAATAAACCCGAAGTATAAGATTAATTTTACACTGTCTACTTCAGAGTTTTATCTTTAAGTTTCTCATTCGATCATTGGGATTCGGTATAGATCACATACTTTCCAAAAGTATATATCATACCTAGGTCTTGATCATATACTTTCCAAAAGTATATATCAAACCTACAAATTCAGTCAAGCTTCCAAAACGAGACGATCGTGCACGGAATTTGATATTCCCAACATCTCATGAGTGAGCTCATGTCTTCCGGTTCAGTAATGAACCTGTATGATCCCTTTGAGAGATTGTATTACTCATAAGCCCTTATATGCACACCAGCGCGCCGGTGTATAGACCTTGGTTAGGTCATCAAGCTATTGGTCTGCCAAATGTACATACTCAGACATATAGCAACACATCTGTCTCCGATCAGAGGATGCGTGCCTATATCAAGACAGCATACGATATAGGACTTTGGTTATCTCGATCTCGTTAAGTCAACTCTTTGACCTAACTAATCTGACACCTCCGAATCTCTATTCTTATGTAGAGGACCTGCATCAAGAGGTCGGTCAGCCTAACTGAGAAAGGATTGCCATCTCCTACTCAGGCTGGAGATTATCTCTTAACAATCATTCGATGGTGCTTGATGAGACCTCAATCTAACTCATTAGATGTCCATCCAAGCACCATCCTCTATGATTCAATGTTTGAATCAACAGTTGTATGATCATCAAGATGGACATGGTACATAACCCTAATTGTACTGAGGGACCTATTATGAAAATTATTTATTCTTCATTTCAGATCTGGGAATGATATTTGCAATAACATTTTTTGCATAATGGCTCGTCGTGGGCTCACATGTCCAACATCTACACCTGTATTAGATGATATTGTACACCAAGTTTGCATCATCTTTTTATAAATGATGATTCTGAGATTAATAAGAGAAATGAGTAGTTTGATGTTTCTTCAGATTATATTCCATTTCCATCTGCCTTGAATAAAATAAAATCCAAAAAATTAAAACAATCATATCTAATCTTGGGGTGGAAGAGATAATTCAGAATATTTTTTTATAGATTCCACTCCTTAAGGTCATGGTGTACATGCTTGTAGTTAAAAAGGGAATGAAAGAAGCATGTACTAGAATGTGTTAGCTGAAGCAGAACAGATGCTTGATGGTCAAAAAGCATATATTAACCATGGCCACAGTTCACACCATTAGCAACCTATCGCCAAAAAGCAAAGATAAGGGAGAACCTTACATCCGTTGTGTGACTTTTTGATCAGGAGTTCGATCATACTCTTCTTGATAGTAGATCCTCGATCAATCTCATGCCATCCTCGCTACTCACTGAGTTCGGGTTGGAGCCTCTTAGATCGACCAGGACAATCTTTTAGTTTGCTGATAGATCGATCAAGATGTTGAGGGGTATTCTCGAGGATGTTATCGTAACAGTGTAAGGCATGAGCATCCTACTTGATTTTGTTGTTATGGATATGGATACACCTGCACTGTTACTCCATAACCCGATCTTAATTGGTCGGCCGTTCCTTCGAACAGACAAAGCGGTAGTTGATTATGGTACTAGAGAGATCACCTTTCACGTGCATACTGATAAGATGAAGATTGAAATGATCCCAGATCCGACGCCATCACCGCCACCAATAGTAGATGAGAGAGCTAGTTACACGATATTCTGAGGGCTGTAATTTTTGTTGCCGAGTGATACAGATCTATTTACTTATTTCAAGGATACTGAAAAACGAGAATGCGAGAGCCGCTAAATAGTGGTCTGACAAGTCAGACTCACTGTCGCTGATTCGACTGCTCAAACTTCCTCGGTCTTCAACAATTAACCCACACAATCAATCAGAGAATGAATAGCAAGGATTAAAATTTATTATACCCTACTAAAGATGTACAATGGCAAGCAAGTAGGGGTCGAACACAAGAAGCAAAGGTGTAAAGCACGGATAAAAAAAATCCAAATCCCAAGTCCAACAAGCAACTTAGCCAATCTAGAATTTTTGTGGGTTTTTGATTTTATATTTTTTTTAATTTTAAATTTTATATTTTTGTATTTTGATTTTTTTTTTGATTTACTGATTTTTTATTTTCTTTTTATATTTTATATTTTTTATATTTTCTTTTTCAATATTGGAAAATAAGCACAATGTAATAAAAGACAAGCTAAGGTATTTATACAAATAGATAAAAATGTCCAAAAATTAGAAACTAAAGTCTTTTTGGTCTTTTTATATTTTTCTACTGTTTTTGTGGTTTTTGGGTAATTTTTAGAATGTTTTTGGTATTTTTAATTAGCAAAATAAAGAAAACAGTGAAGAAAATAAAAGGCTGAAAATAAAATGGAGAAATAAAATAGCAAACAGTGACAAAAATTCTCCAAATTAATTTTCACGCAAAGATAATAAAACAAAGAAAATCCAGGAGAAGAAAACACTATTTTTGGATTTTTTATGAATTTTATAAATTTTTATGAAGGTTTTTAGAGTTTTGCAATTTTTAAGAGTTTGGTTTTGTATTTTTTAATGATTTTTGGCTGGAGGTTAAAGCAAACTAAAAGACACAAAATATAATTTTTTTGGAATTTTTCTGGAGTGATTTTATATTTTTTTGGTATTTTCTAATACAAACAGTAGTGAAAGTGCATGTTTTTGATTTTTCATAAATATCAAAATAAAATAAAATCAAAAACTAAATAGGTGGTGTTCAAGTACACATATCCAGGACCTTAAACCTATTTTTGTGAAATTTTTGGGCTCGGAATGATATGTCAAATAAATACAGCAAGCATACAAAAATTAAGGGTCTGGCAGGGACCTAAATACAAATAGATGAAATGATGGGGGCACAGATGCAATTTTCACCACAAAATCACGCACAGCTCACGTGAAACACCATTCACAGGGGTATAATTGCAATTACAGAAAACCGGCTGGGCAAGCATGCAAAATGTCCAAAAACATATTATATATCCTACGCACAGGGACGAAATTGTAAATAAAGAAAAGTCCTGGGCCTATCTCGCAAAATACCCAAAAGTCACACGCCAACGTCACGTGAGGTGACGTGGCATGGACCGAAGTGCAAATAGTGATAATCTGAGGGTTCGAGTGCAAATATTACAACACTTTTTAAACTACAAATAAAAGTTACTGGACTAAAAAGTAAATACAAAAAGCGTGGGTTAAAAGTGCAAAATACCCACGGGGCTTGATCCAGCGGTCGATGGAGATCCACTTATCCACGTGGCGCGCATCCAACGGCGCGTGCCCCTTCGTCGCAGACGGCTGTGATTAGATCTTCAAGGTTTGATCGGACGGCGAGGAGGCGACGGAGATCGAACGGCAGGTGGTGTATCTGGAGCGGACCTCTGATCCAACGGCAGGGGAAGGCTCACGAAGAACACTTCCCCGGCGAACCTCGGCTGGGAAATGTGGCCGACACACGGCCTCTCCGACCCCAGGATCAAGGGCAAAACGATCCTGGGACACGTCCGCGTCTGTAGGTGGTCTCAGGCGAGCCTGAGATGGCTTGAAGCGGCCGGACGGTGGAGATGACCTGGGGAGCTGCTCCTGAAGTCCTCGAGAGTCGATGGAGCCTTCTCCTTGGCTCGGACCTGCGTGGTTAGTTGCGCAAAATCCAGGCGAAGCCGCAAGTGGATCCCGATGGTTCCGATGAGGCGAAATAGGGTGCGGGCGAAGAACTCCGGCGAGCGGCGGAGGAGGGAGTTCGGTCGGCTCGATCTGAGCGAGATCGAGGGGGAATGAAGGGTGATGCGGCGTGACGGAGCGACGAGGGAGAAGATGGAGGTGGTCGAAGCGGCTGAGGGTGACGGGAGTGATCGGAAAATGGAGGCGGAGCTCAGCTCCGCCGTGGACTTTGATCGATGATTCACGGCGAATGGGTGATCTAGGATAAAAACTGCTATAGGTCTACGCTAATCTACGCTAAAGCTACAAGAGAACGAAGAGAAAGGAGGGGGAAACTCACCGAAGACGTCGGGCGATGAAGCTCGGCGGAGCTCCGGCGAAGGTCGGATCGACTTCGATTCGACGCCAACTGACGCAAACCCAAGGTCAAATCGACTCCTGCTGTCACCAGGAGCACAACTGGCTAGGGGTTTTCGAGTGGTTTTGGCGGAAGAAGGATCAAACTTTGAATCAAAGTTGGGGGGTGTCTTTTAAAGGGTTGACGGCGAGGCGAGGAAGACGAGGCTTCTGCACCTTGGTCAGTGATCCACAGCCCAAGGAATCACTTGGGCGTGAATCACCATTGACCGAGGAAAAGATTCCAAGAAGGAACCATCACCAAATGGTGATCGAGGCTCCCTCGAAAAAGGGGTGAACATAGGGTCAAACTTGACTCTGACAAGGGACAGACCTCGGTCAGAGAGTTGACCGAGGTCAACCAATGGAGCGTTCTGGTTGGTCCACGTGGACCAACCAGAAAATTCCTTGGCTAAAAACCTTATAAAATGGATTAAAAATATCAGACGAATTAATTAAATTTTGGGTATAAAATAAAAAATGTTTGTAATTTTATGAAGTATTTTATGGTGATTTTTATTTATTTTTATGAAGTATATTTTTACAAGTTTGCATTTATACCCCTATAGGTATCTATATCTATATATTTAAGTATTTTATTTTTATTTAGGTATTTTTACTTTATTTTATTTTTGTTTATTATTTTATATAATTATAACATACTTTTATACATGTAAATCTATTTTTATTTTATTTTATTGATGTGTTTTGTATATTTAATAAAATATAAGTATAGTTTATACAGGTATGTGTATAAGTATGTATCTACGTATTGAATATATACAAGTATTTTTATTTGTATTTTATTTATGCTTTTATTCTGATTTTAATGTACATAATTATTATAAGTATTATTTACAACATTATAAAAATATAAAATTATAAGAATAATAAATAATTAATAAATTGAATATTTTAATATGTACAAGTATACAATGAGGGTCCAAAAGTCAACTTTCAAACCGTAGCTCCGCCAAATGCGAAACCACCACCATTAATTAGATTATTTTCTTCTATATACAATTAAAGGTGAGTACGCTGCATTTGGAGTTTTTATTTGTGAGATACGGGTCTGGGAAGTTGGCATTCTGGATTTTTATTCAGACCATAACTTTTTATCTGTACATTATTTTCCTTTGAAATCAATTTTGTATTTTTCTTTATTTTATTATCTACAACTTTCATGTACAAAGTTTCTTTATTTGATGTACAAAAAGTGGAACCAAAAATAGGTCCCAAAATGAATAAAGAATGAATAAAATGTATAGGTATTTTATCTGTGTTTTGGCCCTTATCTCCCCCTACTTTCTTCCTTGTCGACCTATTCATCAAGATGCCTAGGTCTCGGGGTTTCGGGTCATAAAATATTTACAATATTTTATTCTTTTTCTTTTCTTTTCTTTATTCTATTATTTTGGCTTTAAAAACCGCATTTTATACAATATTTACACATATATACATGAATGCTAAAATGCCTATATTAAGCCTATTTACACGCATTTACTAGGGTTTTTAAGGCCAAAATGATAGAATAAAGATGATGAAACGTGGATTCATCATCCCCCTATACTTGCCTTTGCTAGTCCCTAGCAAACACTTATGCAATAAGTGCAGAAAAAGAAAAATAAAGAAAAGAAAAAGAAGAAAATTGGATGAAGTTTAATTATCAAACTTGTCTTCACAAAATCAAAGTTTGGAGCTTAAGTCGGACCTTTGGAATTTTAGTGCGGGCGGAACCTTATTGAGAACCGAATTTGAAATCCAACAGTCCCTGAGAATCCCAAAACTCTGCTCAAGTCTCCTCAATAGCCAGGTCAGAAATATCTCAATTCATACGCAAACCCTTACGACTATGAATCTGACTCGTACAGTGTAAGTGATGGTGGCTCTCCCCAACTAGAATGACAAAGAGACTGACTTCTCCAGTATGACAACCCAATGATTCCCCAATCCAGCAACTCCATCCTCGAGGAGCGGGGTATTCCCTTCTAAGTTCAAGTGGCAACCAGCTCAAGAGGAGGGGGTGAAGAGAAGAATGGACGGTAGCCAGTGTAGCTACCTATCCGAGGATGCAAGACCAGTGTAGTCAAGTCATCCAGCTGCAGGCTCACATGATATGACTTTGGAACTCAAGCTTGCTTATTGACTTTACAACATATGTACATACTTTGCAGGCTTTTTATTTTTGTACATGCCTGAACTCTTTTTTTTTTCTTTTTTTTTCTATTTTTTTTTTTGAAATACTATTCACAGCAGCATTTACATAAGGAGTTTTTCCTCTTGAGCCAGTAGACTATCCCTCTTTTGAAGCTTTATCGCAACCCACAGCCTCCTGTCTTTAGACTTCCTAATCACTGGACGGGTTGGGGTGCACTTCCCTCCCTAGAGGAGGACAAGTGTTTCCACTTGTGTGCGTCTCATACCGGCAAATCCAATCCCCTCACCACTCCAACTGAGTTGAGCCATGTGAAAGGTGCAGGTGTCCAAGTTAGGTCATTATCAACAAGAGTCGTGCGTGTGCTCCGAAATACTCTACTTAGGCAGTCAAGAATCCATTGAACCAAGTCCCGTGATCCTCAAAGAATTAAGTCAACTAGACCTGAAGTACCTCAAACCCAGTTCCTATAAGGTTCCTGTTATTAGGTATATTTTAAGGTCCAATCAAGCTCCAATCTTCGGATTTTACTTAGACTTGTTCAACTATTAAACTCAATCCGAAAAATGCTAATGCTATGCAATGCAATGCAGAAAATATTTTTGTGATGCAATTTTCAAGGATTTTGAACTTTTTATGGATTTTTGAAAATATGATGCATGCAGATGCAATTTTTTGTATTTTTCAAAAAGATTTTTCAAATGTTTTTGGATTTTAGTTTTTGCAAATGTTTTTGGGCTTTTTGAAAACAAAAAGGTTTTGGCTGAAAAATAGGTTAAAATATGTACACGGGAGTGCTTCTTATATTTACAAGAAGTGGATTTTAAGGATTTACAGGGTAAGTAGTCAATTTTATACATACATACTTATAGTGGATTTTGGTGTGATGTGTATATTCCTCAAACTTATTTGAAAACAATTTACACACAATTTTTGAAAACTATAGTCCAAAATAATTTTTACAAACATTTTACACACATTTGAAAATCATTTTGCAAAGGCTTTCAAAACAGTATATATAGGTTTTTCAAATCATTTTTGCAACCATTTTTCAAACCATTTGCAAATCATTTTTCAAACATTTTATTTCACACAAAGAAAAGAAATTTTACAATCCACACAATTTTACAAAGGTTGAAAACATGAAACAAAATATTTTCAAAATAGTTTTCAATAGATGTTCACAAAGATTTTCAAACTATTTTTCAAATATTTTGCAAAAAAAACATTTTCACCTGATTTATTAATCAGTAAATACAAAAAGAATTTGAGGAATAACCACATCTTTTTATTAAGAAATTTTAATGAATTTTAAAGAATTATTAGCCAAATTTATTAGGAAAATACGAAAGTACGAGTTATGGCTAAAGTATATACGTAGTATATACGACCCCCCTATACTTAGCTTGAGCTATGTCCTCATAGATCAGAGAGAAAAGAGAAGACATAACTCGTACTGAGTATAGGAAAATCTAAAGAATAAAAGAATGAATCAATTAGAAGTTGACCGTCCCCCCTATACTTAGGATCAAATAATCCTAAGTATAGCAGACTGTACACAAAGCAGGGAGGGTCAAGGGTGGGAATGAACAGACCGTACTCAGATTGTCTCCCCCTATACTTAGGGTAAGATATCCCTAAGTATAGACAAGAAGAGGAGACAATGGAGAGGATCGAAAAGAATAGAGAAACTCGGGGTGCCAACCCCCCTATACTTAGGACAAAGTACGTCCTAAGTATAGAAAACTGTCTACAAGGGCGGCACCTTTTCGGTAGATGAAGAAGATAGCAGAGGAAAAGAAGAAAAGAAGAAAAGAAGAAAAGAGATGAGATTGGATATGAACAACTCGGGATGCACATCCCCCCTATACTTAGGATAGAGTACATTCTAAGTGTAGCAGTGATGAAAGGGATGGCATCAATTCGGTAGAATAAGATAAAAGAAGAAGAAAAGAAGAAAAGAAGAAAAGACGGAAAGGAAAAATCATTCAAAAATGTTTTGATGTTCTTTGCCTTCCTCTGTCTCCTTCAAGATATTCAACTCATCCTCATAGATTACTTGAATCGAGTCAACGACGGCCATGAATGTGTCATGTTCGAGGTATGGCTTCAGAAGCTGTCCATTGACTACAAAAGGCTGTGCGTCAGCTGACAGATTGGATATCAATACACTTCCGTTGTCACGCACCTGCCTAACTACAAACGGCCCAGTCCATTTGCTCTTCAATTTGCCTGGAAAGATTTTTAATTTTGCATCGAACAACCATACCTTCTGATCTGGATCAAAGGACTTGTGGCGGATGTGCTTGTCATGCCATGTTTTGACCTTTTCCTTGTACATCAGGCTGTTGTCATATGCATAATCTCTGAATTCCAGTAATCTATTCAGATCCAATTTCCGGTTCTGTCCTGCTTGCTTGGAGTCCAAATTACAGATGTTAATGGCCCATAAAGATTTATGAATAAGTTCGACGGGCAAGTGGCATGGCTTGCCATACACCAGGCGGTAGGGAGACATTCCCAAGGGTGACTTGTACGCTGTTCGGTAAGCCCAAAGAACGGAATCAAGCAGCTGAGACCAGTTCTTGCGATCCGGACGCACAAGTTTCTGTAAAATTGTCTTGATCTCCCTGTTTGAACATTCAGCTAAGCCATTGGACTGTGGGTGATAGGGTGAAGCAACACGATGCTCGATGCAGAATTCTTGGGTCAGCTTCTTCACCTCTCTGTTTATGAAATGACTGCCCCCGTCAGATATGAGGATCTTGGGAATCCCGAACCGTGCTATGATGTGATCTCGTAAGAATCGACAGACAGTCCGACTGTCGGCGGCTCGGGCGGGGATAGCCTCCACCCAACGACTGACATAATCGACAGCAAGCAGAATATACTCATAACCCTGACTGTTAGGAAACGGGCCCATAAAGTCGATCCCCCATGCGTCAAAGACATCTGAGATCTGAATGTACTTCAGAGGCATCGTATCTCTCATTCCTATGGTTCCACCCATCTTCTGACAGTCAGTGCACCCTTTGACGTATTCATCTGCATCTTTGAACAATGAAGGCCACCAGAGGCCACTTTGAAGAACTTTTGCTGCCGTCCGTTTTCCTGAATGATGTCCTCCAGAATCTTGATCATGACATAGAGCGAGGACACTTGGAACCTCCTCCTGAGGTATACACCTTCTCCAGATGCAATCGGCTCCCTCACGAAACAGATACGGGTCTTCCCACTGGTAAAAATGGATTTTAGACAAAAATCTGTCTACTTTCAACTTAGGCCAGTCCTGTGGGATTCTCTTGGCAACTAGATAATTCACAATGTCCGCATACCAAGGAAGTGAGGCGACAGACAGAATTGATTCATCTGGAAAGGTCTCTGTGATAGGCTGCAAGTTCAGCTCAGGAGACTCCGGTTCAGGAAGTCTTGACAGATGATCGGCCACTACATTCTTTACCCCAGGTTTATCTCTGATCTCCATGTCAAACTCCTGGAGGAGAAGGATCCACCGGATAAGACGTGGTTTGGCATCCTTCTTCTGCTGTAAATACCTAATGGCCGAATGATCAGTGTAGATGATGACTTTGGACCCAAGAAGGTAAGATCTGAACTTCTCCAAAGCAAAGACTACCGCTAGCAGCTCCTTTTCAGTAACAGTGTAGTTTCGCTGAGCTTCATCGAGCGTTCGGCTAGCGTAATGAATTGCAAACGGTACATTGTCTTTTCTCTGTCCCAGTACAGCTCCGATGGCATAATCCGACGCGTCGGTCATAATCTCGAAAGGCTGAGTCCAAATCGGCGGCTGTAGGACAGGGGCCTGTGTGATGAGCTCTTTCAACTGATTAAAGGCGAGGAGCACACGGTCGTCTACACTGAACTCATTGTCCTTGCCAAGCAACTCAGTCAGCGGTCTGGCCAATTTACTAAAGTCTTTAATAAATCGTCGGTAAAAACCGACATGGCCCAAGAATGACCGGACTTGCTTAATATTTGTAGGTGGCTCTAGCTTAGAAATAACATCCACCTTGGCTGGGTCAACCTCCATGCCACGTTTAGAAACAACGTGACCCAGCACGATTCCTTCGGTCACCATGAAGTTGCTCTTCTCCCAGGAGAGCACAAGATTCACTTCGCAGCACCTCCGTAAGACTCGGTCTAGATACTCCAAACATTGATCAAATGAATCCCCATAGACCGAAAAATCGTCCATAAAGACTTCGAGAAAGCTACCCACCATATCGGCAAAAACTGCAAGCATACACCTCTGAAATGTAGCTGGGGCATTGCAAAGCCCGAACGGCATCCGTCTGAAGGCATATGTGCCAAAAGGACAGGTGAACGTGGTCTTCTCTTGGTCTTCTGGAGCAATAGCAACTTGATTATACCCAGAGTAACCGTCCAAGAAGCAGAAATATTCCTTCGCGGCCAATCTCTCCAGGATCTGGTCGATGAAGGGTAGCGGAAAATGATCCTTCTTGGTGGCGAGGTTAAGTCTTCTGTAGTCTACGCACACGCGCCAAGAAGTCGGTACTCTGGTGGCGATCTCCTCTCCTTTGTCATTTTTCACAATGGTGATCCCTGATTTCTTGGGCACAACATGCAGAGGGCTCACCCATTTACTGTCGGAGATGGGATAAATGAATCCCGCGTCACACCATTTCTGGATTTCTTTCATAACCACCTCTCGCAAGTTCGGATTTAATCTTCTTTGCAGTTCACGAGAGGGTCTGCTGTCTTCTTCCAGAAAGATGCGGTGCGAGCAGAGCGACGGATTGATCCCGTGGAGATCAGAGGTTCGCCAGCCTATCGCCTTGCGGTTACGTTCAAGAACCTCCATCAGACGAGATTCTTGATCTTCGGTCAGATGCGCGTTGATGATGACCGGGTACATATTCGGTTCCCCTGCAAGGAAGGCATACTTCATATTGGAGGGCAAAGGTTTCAGTTCTGGCGGGGTCTGAGCTACTTCAGTGGTGACCTCCGCTATCAATACAGGTGGTGATTCTTTCAACTGTGCGATGTCCACCATAATCTGCTCTGTCTCTTCTCTCAGATCCTGACAGAATTCCTCGATGATTCCATCTTCTTCCGAAAATACTTCCAAACTTGGCTCTTGGTTCTGAAGGCATAACGACCCCACGGTAGTATTTTGTAGTGCATCAGCAAGGTCCTCATCTTGATCGATATACGAGAATTCGACTGCGGTCTCCACTTCCTCCTCTGGATAGAGGATTCCGTGGATCTCATGATCGTCCAGGAAGAGGTTGGTGTCTTGAATCTCGGCTAGAAAGTCGCAGTCTTCATCATTCTCAATCACCCTTGCACATGATACCGATGTTGGTTCAACGGGCGTCCCCTCAGACAGGGTCTCTACTCGGATAATTTCATTCCCAGCTCCAAAAGTGATTTCTCCCGTCCCATAATTCACCACTGCGTTTGACGTCCGCAGAAATGGCCTTCCGAGTATGATCGGGGTAAGGAGCAATGGAGCGGGGACGTCCATATCTAGGACCACAAAATCGGCTGGGAAAGATTTTCCCTGCACCGTGACGATCACGTCCTCCAACAGGCCCCTAGGCCGCTTGACTGACTTGTCTGCAAACTGCAGAATCATCTTTGTAGGTTTGAGCGGTCCCAACTTGAACTCCGTGAGTAGTGAGGCTGGCATCAGATTAACAGATGACCCGCTGTCGAGGAGTGTTCGTTCGAACTCTTGATCGAACATCTGACAACGTACAAGAGGTGCTCCCATATCTGGCTTTTTGTCCGGGAGGTTGCTGATGGCATTGACGGTGGCCATAGTGAGAATGTGCTTTTCAGATTTACCACTTTTGCTTCGGGAGTTATGGGGGGTTGGCCTGCGCTTGGTTGTACATGCTTCTTTAAGTCCTTTCTTCACCGCAGGCATGTACTCAAGAGCTTTCATTAATGGCATATTTAACACCAAGTTCTGGATGATTTCTATGATAGCAGGATCAGACAAAGCACTTTTCAAAATTTTCATTTTTTTGTGTTTTTTCATTGCTTCAGGAAAAGGAATATTTACAAACTCTTCTCCAATTCCATTCAAAATAGTGTCCGTGTTGTTGGTTACAGGTAGATGACAAAAAGGAATGGATTCATCTACAATTTGTGGACCAAAAACGACAGGCTCGGCTTCGGGTGCTGGCGTTGGACTCGCTGCAGGTGCGGTGCTCCTCCTGTCAGGAGCTGACTGTGATGCGGGTGCAGACGTCTCCAATGCTGGCTGGTCTCCACCGAGGTTGCTGCTATCTTTTTGTATTTTTCTGTTTTCTTCATTTTTTTGTGATTTTCTGGATGCTGGTGCTGCTCCCAAAATGCTCGCTGGCCCTGGTGTTGGCTGGGCTGACGACTCCCCGTCAGATGCAATGTGTTTTCCTTTCGCCGTCGCCGATGGCTGGAGTGTCCTACCGCTCCTGAGAGTAACAGCGTTAGATAAAAAACAATTAAGTTCACCTGATTCGGGTTGGACACTGCCGGCTACCTGCTCCTTGCGTCGGAAATTGTTAGGATTAGCTTCGACCTGGGCTGGTATGACGGTTTTGGTTGCCGTCAGGTCGTCGATCTTCTGGGTCATCTCGGCCATATTCTTCATCAACTTTTCCAAACAGGCCAGAGCCGGATTGACCGGCACAATCTCAGAAGATTCCCCCAGCTGGGGTCTAGACTGCTGATATGGCGGTTGAGATTGTGACTGGTATCCTTGTGCGAATTGTTGAGGAGGGGGATTGGAGAAGTACTGCGACGGGTGTTGGTTGTATTGTGCAGCCGGTTGCTGGTGATGTCCTTGTCCACGATATCCGGACTGCTGAGGCTCGTGTTGGTAATTCTGCCTCCACGTGTTCCCATGTGAGGGAGGCTGGTACTGGTAGGGCTGCTGGAATGGTCTTCCACCCTGGTGTTGCTGCTGGAAGGGCCTGTTGCCCATGTTCTGACCCTGAGAGTGTCCCTGAGGACGGGTCAGCTGCGCTTCGTTGTTCCAGACGCCATTGATCTCCTGGATCAGCGGCGGGGGTGGAGAGAACTGCTCGGAGTAAGCGGGCTGGTGCTCTGGCTGATATGCAACCATCTGTGTCTGAGGCTGCGGTGGCTGCTCCGGGACCTGCACGTAGTATACGTGCTGGACTGGCGGGGGCTGCGGGAGAGTCGGCTGAGGATTCTGCTGCATTGTAGGCTCCTTCTTCTCAGCGTTCGGCTCGGCAGAGGTAGACACAGCGTTGCACATGTTTGCATTCAGTGCGCGGACGAGCTGCTCCAGCTGCTGGGAAATCTGGTCGAGCTTCTCCAGACCTTGGGTCCTCTTTTCTATAACTGCCAGTTTTTCGAGGTCCTGCGACCTCTTCTCGATGATATCCACTTTAGACAAGTGGCTCCCGATGATACTCAGGTTGGAGCTTTCATCTTTGTCCTCAGTGTGAGAAGCCATGTTAACTGGCTTGCTGATGGCGGTCGGTGGCTTCATGTAGGCTCGGGACGAGGATTGGGCTGCTTCTCCCTCAGCCATTTCTTCAAAGACATTCCACACGACATCCTCGTCCTTATTAAAATGTGAACCGCCGCAAGCTGCATCCACGAGCTTTTGGCTCTCAAATGATAGCCCCCCAAAGAAGTGTTGCACGAGACTGGTCTTGGGTATTTCATGGTGGGGGCACTTCTCCTGGAGATCCTTGAATCTCTCCCACGCTTCATGGATCGTCTCGTGGGGCTGCTGGCAGAAACTGGAGATCCGGGCACGCATCTGGTTTAATCTCCCCAGAGGATAGAATTTGTGGAGGAAAGCAGATTTTAGTTCCTCCCAGGTGGTGACGACCTTCCCGAGATGATCGACCCAGTAAAGGGCCTTGTCTTGAAGGCTGAAAGAGAATGCAGTCATCTTGATCACATCCAGGGGAACCCCGGGGTAGTGAGCGGTGGAGCAGATGCGGTTGAACTTCTTGAGGAAAATATATGGCTCCTCAGTGGTGTTTCCATGAAAAGTGGGAAGCAGTGACAGAAACTGTGGCTTCAGTTCGAAGTGAGCATGCATACGTGGAATCTGAATCCACTCAGTGATGCGCCCTGCTCCTGGGTTGTATGTCTGCTTGAGCGTGGGCTTGGGCTGCGGTGGATCCTCTTCTGCTGCGTCAAAGTCAGGTCCCACTGAGAACTCATCATTGATTTCCTCGAAATTGGGATCGTCCTCCCGTCGGCCGTCTCTCGCATCGGCCCTTCTTCTCAGATCATTCAGCATGTCCTGGAAGGCGGTCTGGGCCAGGGCTTGGTTAGTCAGCTGCTGCTGAATGGCTTGGATGGAAGCCAGCAGTTGACTGTTGACCTCACCCTGCGTAGTGTATTGTCCTTCTGCGGCATGGTCTTCGGGCTCCTGCTGAGGCTGTGGTCCTTTTCCCCTTCCTCCTGCCATTTCTATCACTGCTGGGTTGACTGTCTCGATTTCTAAGTCTGCACATGGTAGAATGCCTCGATCAGTCTGAATTGCAGCACCAGGTAAAGAGATGCGGTCTGTGTCAAGGTCGGCACAGAACTTTGATAAGGATGGTGATATGTAAGGAGTGAAATCAATGGCCATCCAAAACGGACAGAGTCCGGGACGAGAGTGATCCCGGCTTATTGAAGAAGGCAGGGAGTCTGGAGATCGGTTCTTAGGGTTTGAACCGGTGTCTCGGAAATAGCCCTGAATTATTTGAGAGGGTGAGCGAATGGAGCCGATGTGGGTGTCGACAGAGCCTCGACTAAACTGTCCATTCGTCGCCATCTCGAAGATCAAGAGGAAGATCGATGTGGATGAAAGATACGGGGGTCAACAAGGAACAAAAAGGAATGCAAAACAGTAGAAGGCTCACAATGAGCAAGGGTCAAATAGAAGGGGAGCAAAATTGCGCAAAGGTGCGATATTTTTGATCTTGACCTAAATGTGATTGGCAATCAAACACAAGACAAGGGAGTTCACCAACTCAACGCGTGAAGCCGTGAAGGTTCGGCTGTTATCTTTGTAATTTTTATCTTGATTTCAGGAATTTATCTTTCAACGAGTCCTTAGAGCGCTACGCCTATAGGAGCGAGAGTACTGACGGAAAAGTATTCCCGTACTTGTCCTCCTCCTGTGTAACCTGTAACTTGCGCTTTTTAAGGTCCTTGTAACCCTTCCTGGATCCCTACTCAGCCAAAGAAATAGAGGGAGGAAGCCAATAGGCGAAACCGATACTTCGGATCTTACTCGCAACGGAATCACCCGTGAGCGTGCAAGATCCTACTCGGACGCAGCCGGTGAAACAGACACCCCCGTGAAGGCGTGGCCTATGCTCGGTACTTCGGACAAGGTCGGTGCTCACACAATAGTGAGTCACCACTGGCGACCAAGCCCTACTCGACTACGTACGATAGTAGCGCCAATACTTCGGAAATCCAGGCGATACACAAGGCAGCCACAAGTTGGGTTTTGGGCTCTAATCCTTACGAACGCTCAACTCACTTGGAAGGAGACCTTCCCATGCAACCTGAAAACAAATGAGGGTGTTACTCTCCCCAATCAATGAGTCCAATTACCAATTTTTATTTAGGTCAAAGTTTTCTTAGCAGTCCCTTTTTTTAATTTTTTTGTGTTATCGCTTCTTTTGAGTAGTTTCAAACAAGCGCCTAACGATTTTGTTTTTTCTTTATCCTAATGTATCCAAAATCAGAGGGAGAAAAGAGTCGGGAAAAGCCAATGCAAGTCGGCACCAAGATGGAAATCTCACCTTTGTGCCTATATGATGGATGCAAAGTGAGAAGACTTACAGTGAATCCCAGCTCTCTCCATGCGGGATGCAAGGCAGAAATTTATAAACCTAATCTATATGTCGGTTATGCAATGCGGAAATCGTCCTAGAACAGGCAACTGCTAGCGTGAAGAACCACAAGCTGGCTAATAATTCCCAATTCGAGTGTCCGGTCTTGGCTCACCCCTCCTCTGCCCAACACATTTGGAGTAGGAGAAAGCGCTTGTTCGGGTGTGAGCTCGCGGCGCGTGGATCGGAAGCTACTAGCTAACTATTTAATTAGTCTAAGTCCAAATACGAATCTATAGGAGCATGCAAAGATAATTAGGTGTTTGGACCTATTCTAATCGAATCAAGCAGGACCTAGAACTAAGAGCTCAATCCACAAAAGAAAGTGAAAAATGAAAACAAAACCGGAAAATGACAGCGATAAAAACTCGTCAAAACTGCGGTGAGCCCCCGGGTGAACAAACACCCGGAAGTTAGGCCCGAAGTGTCCAAGAGTTCAAGTCCTGTATTATTACAAATTATCAAATACTCTCTCTCTCTCACAAAAATAAAAACAACTCTCTTTCTCTCTCTAGTTCTCCTGCTCCCTCCTGCCGGCTAGGGTAGAATAGCCGGCTCCTCCTCCCAAGGCTGCTCAGGATCCCCTAGGCGATCCTCCTCGGTCGGCGGTCCCTCGCAAGAAAACAAAAGAGATGTCAGACAGTTCAGAATAAATAATACACAAAATACAAATAAGCAAGAATGGCTAAGTGACTAGCAAGACCCAAAGGTACTCTACAAGCCGATGCTCCCCGGCAACGGCGCCATTTGAAAAGCGAGAATGCGAGAGCCGCTAAATAGTGGTCTGACAAGTCAGACTCACTGTCGCTGATTCGACTGCTCAAACTTCCTCGGTCTTCAACAATTAACCCACACAATCAATCAAAGAATGAATAGCAAGGATTAAAATTTATTATAACCTACTAAAGATGTACAATGGCAAGCAAGTAGGGGTCGAACACAAGAAGCAAAGGTGTAAAGCACGGATAAAAAAATCCAAATCCCAAGTCCAACAAGCAACTTAGCCAATCTAGAATTTTTGTGGGTTTTTGATTTTATATTTTTTTTAATTTTAAATTTTATATTTTTGTATTTTGATTTTTTTTTTTGATTTACTGATTTTTTATTTTCTTTTTATATTTTATATTTTTTATATTTTCTTTTTCAATATTGGAAAATAAGCACAATGTAATAAAAGACAAGCTAAGGTATTTATACAAATAGATAAAAATGTACAAAAATTAGAAACTAAAGTCTTTTTGGTCTTTTTATATTTTTCTACTGTTTTTGTGGTTTTTGGGTAATTTTTAGAATGTTTTTGGTATTTTTAATTAGCAAAATAAAGAAAACAGTGAAGAAAATAAAAGGCTGAAAATAAAATGGAGAAATAAAATAGCAAACAGTGACAAAAATTCTCCAAATTAATTTTCACGCAAAGATAATAAAACAAAGAAAATCCAGGAGAAGAAAACACTATTTTTGGATTTTTTATGAATTTTATAAATTTTTATGAAGGTTTTTAGAGTTTTGCAATTTTTAAGAGTTTGGTTTTGTATTTTTTAATGATTTTTGGCTGGAGGTTAAAGCAAACTAAAAGACACAAAATATAATTTTTTTGGAATTTTTCTGGAGTGATTTTATATTTTTTTGGTATTTTCTAATACAAACAGTAGTGAAAGTGCATGTTTTTGATTTTTCATAAATATCAAAATAAAATAAAATCAAAAACTAAATAGGTGGTGTTCAAGTACACATATCCAGGACCTTAAACCTATTTTTGTGAAATTTTTGGGCTCGGAATGATATGTCAAATAAATACAGCAAGCATACAAAAATTAAGGGTCTGGCAGGGACCTAAATACAAATAGATGAAATGATGGGGGCACAGATGCAATTTTCACCACAAAATCACGCACAGCTCACGTGAAACACCATTCACAGGGGTATAATTGCAATTACAGAAAACCGGCTGGGCAAGCATGCAAAATGTCCAAAAACATATTATATATCCTACGCACAGGGACGAAATTGTAAATAAAGAAAAGTCCTGGGCCTATCTCGCAAAATACCCAAAAGTCACACGCCAACGTCACGTGAGGTGACGTGGCATGGACCGAAGTGCAAATAGTGATAATCTGAGGGTTCGAGTGCAAATATTACAACACTTTTTAAACTACAAATAAAAGTTACTGGACTAAAAAGTAAATACAAAAAGCGTGGGTTAAAAGTGCAAAATACCCACGGGGCTTGATCCAGCGGTCGATGGAGATCCACTTATCCACGTGGCGCGCATCCAACGGCGCGTGCCCCTTCGTCGCAGACGGCTGTGATTAGATCTTCAAGGTTTGATCGGACGGCGAGGAGGCGACGGAGATCGAACGACAGGTGGTGTATCTGGAGCGGACCTCTGATCCAACGGCAGGGGAAGGCTCACGAAGAACACTTCCCCGGCGAACCTCGGCTGGGAAATGTGGCCGACACACGGCCTCTCCGACCCCAGGATCAAGGGCAAAACGATCCTGGGACACGTCCGCGTCTGTAGGTGGTCTCAGGCGAGCCTGAGATGGCTTGAAGCGGCCGGACGGTGGAGATGACCTGGGGAGCTGCTCCTGAAGTCCTCGAGAGTCTATGGAGCCTTCTCCTTGGCTCGGACCTGCGTGGTTAGTTGCGCAAAATCCAGGCGAAGCCGCAAGTGGGTCCTGATGGTTCCGATGAGGCGAAATAGGGTGCGGGCGAAGAACTCCGGCGAGCGGCGGAGGAGGGAGTTCGGTCGGCTCGATCTGAGCGAGATCGAGGGGGAATGAAGGGTGATGCGGCGTGACGGAGCGACGAGGGAGAAGATGGAGGTGGTCGAAGCGGCTGAGGGTGACGGGAGTGATCGGAAAATGGAGGCGGAGCTCAGCTCCGCCGTGGACTTTGATCGATGATTCACGGCGAATGGGTGATCTAGGATAAAAACTGCTATAGGTCTACGCTAATCTACTCTAAAGCTACAAGAGAACGAAGAGAAAGGAGGGGGAAACTCACCGAAGACGTCGGGCGATGAAGCTCGGCGGAGCTCCGGCGAAGGTCGGATCGACTTCGATTCGACGCCAACTGACGCAAACCCAAGGTCAAATCGACTCCTGCTGTCACCAGGAGCACAACTGGCTAGGGGTTTTCGAGTGGTTTTGGCGGAAGAAGGATCAAACTTTGAATCAAAGTCGGGGGGTGTCTTTTAAAGGGTTGACGGCGAGGCGAGGAAGACGAGGCTTCTGCGCCTTGGTCAGTGATCCACAGCCCAAGGAATCACTTGGGCGTGAATCACCATTGACCGAGGAAAAGATTCCAAGAAGGAACCATCACCAAATGGTGATCGAGGCTCCCTCGAAAAAGGGGTGAACATAGGGTCAAACTTGACTCTGACAAGGGACAGACCTCGGTCAGAGAGTTGACCGAGGTCAACCAATGGAGCGTTCTGGTTGGTCCACGTGGACCAACCAGAAAATTCCTTGGCTAAAAACCTTATAAAATGGATTAAAAATATCAGACGAATTAATTAAATTTTGGGTATAAAATAAAAAATGTTTGTAATTTTATGAAGTATTTTATGGTGATTTTTATTTATTTTTATGAAGTATATTTTTACAAGTTTGCATTTATACCCCTATAGGTATCTATATCTATATATTTAAGTATTTTATTTTTATTTAGGTATTTTTACTTTATTTTATTTTTGTTTATTATTTTATATAATTATAACATACTTTTATACATGTAAATCTATTTTTATTTTATTTTATTGATGTGTTTTGTATATTTAATAAAATATAAGTATAGTTTATACAGGTATGTGTATAAGTATGTATCTACGTATTGAATATATACAAGTATTTTTATTTGTATTTTATTTATGCTTTTATTCTGATTTTAATGTACATAATTATTATAAGTATTATTTACAACATTATAAAAATATAAAATTATAAGAATAATAAATAATTAATAAATTGAATATTTTAATATGTACAAGTATACAATGAGGGTCCAAAAGTCAACTTTCAAACCGTAGCTCCGCCAAATGCGAAACCACCACCATTAATTAGATTATTTTCTTCTATATACAATTAAAGGTGAGTACGCTGCATTTGGAGTTTTTATTTGTGAGATACGGGTCTGGGAAGTTGGCATTCTGGATTTTTATTCAGACCATAACTTTTTATCTGTACATTATTTTCCTTTGAAATCAATTTTGTATTTTTCTTTATTTTATTATCTACAACTTTCATGTACAAAGTTTCTTTATTTGATGTACAAAAAGTGGAACCAAAAATAGGTCCCAAAATGAATAAAGAATGAATAAAATGTATAGGTATTTTATCTGTGTTTTGGCCCTTATCTCCCCCTACTTTCTTCCTTGTCGACCTATTCATCAAGATGCCTAGGTCTCGGGGTTTCGGGTCATAAAATATTTACAATATTTTATTCTTTTTCTTTTCTTTTCTTTATTCTATTATTTTGGCTTTAAAAACCGCATTTTATACAATATTTACACATATATACATGAATGCTAAAATGCCTATATTAAGCCTATTTACACGCATTTACTAGGGTTTTTAAGGCCAAAATGATAGAATAAAGATGATGAAATGTGGATTCATCAGATACCTAGAAGTTCCTTTCTCAGAATGAGGACCTAGAAAGCACAGTCACCTTTAGCTCCCTTGTTGATCATTTTGAGTTGTCAGTTGATGGATCACTTGAGCTATTTTCTTAGGATCACGCTCAGTCATCTGAGATACATGTTAATGAAATTATTACTGAGTTTCTAGAGACACATTCTGAGTTACTTTTGGAGGTACATTCTGAGATTCCTGAGATACATTCTTCTGAGATTACTGATGACATACCTCTTGATGAGATATCATAGAATTTTTTGATGAGTTTTCTGAGATATTTGAACATCCTATTGAGCCTTCCCTTTCTGAGCATAGATTATTCATTGCTGATCTTTTTGAGACACTTTTTGTTGAGCCTACAATAGCCATAGTGGACAGTTCATAGAGTGCATATCATATACCTTCTACTAGTATTGTTGCAGAGGTTGTTGTAGAGTAGATTCATACACTACCTAAGCTCAAAGCTTTACCCACATCTCTGAAGTATGCCTTCCTTGTGGGTGCCCCCAGATATTTTCGATTATCATTAGTTCGTAGTTGACAGACGAACAGGAATCTCTCGTGCTAGAGGTTAGAGAGAGTGACCATAAGGCTACAGGAAAGAGTATTTCGGATCTCCATAGGATTATTCCTTCTTTTTGCTCACATCATATCTACTTACATGATGACAACAAGCCAACCCGTGAGTTTCATCACCATCTGAATCCTAATCTCTAGGATGTTATCACGAAAGACATCAAGAAATGATGTGATGCTGGCTTCATTTATCCCATTTCAGATTCCAAGTGGGTTAGTCCATTGCATCTGATCCCGAAGAAATATGGGATTACAATTGTGATGAATGATCGTGGTGAGGAGATTCCAGCTCGTGTACCCACTTCATGGTATATTGCGTAGATTACCAGCACCTGAACTCATTGACCATGAAAGATCACTTTTCACTACCCTTTTTTTCTCAGATTATTGAGAGGTTGGCAGGGAAGGAAATCTTTAGAGTCTTCGAATGGTATTCGAGATACAACCAGGTTGCTATCGCTCTTGAGGATCAAGAGAAGACTATTTTTACTTGTTCGTTAGGAACCTACACATTTAGACGAATTCCCTCTGAATATGTAATGCTCCAACTACATTCCAGAGGTGTATATTGGTTAGTTTTTGGCGACATGGTAGGTAGTTTTCTAGAGGTCTTCATTGATGATTTCTCGGTCTACAAGGATAGTTTTGACATATGTCTTACTCATTTAAGCTGAGTACTTCAGAGATGCTGTGAGGTAGACTAAGTGCTCTCATGGGAGAAGAGTTCCTTTATGGTTACTAATGGAATTGTATTGGACCACGTCATCTTCAAACATGTCATGGAGGTTGACCCATATAAGATTGATGTAATCTCCAAGCTAGAACCACTACATAATATGAAGCAGTTGAGGTCGTTTCTTGATGACGTTGGATTTTATAGGTGATTCACTAAGGACTTCAGCAAGATCACCAGACCTTTGACTGAGCATTTGTGCAGAGAGAGTGAGTTTATTGTTGATGAGAAAGTCCTCCTTGCCTTTCACAAGATGAAAAATATGATTACTAGAGCTCATATCCTTCAGCCACATGATTGGTCTCTCCCCATTGAGAGCATGACATACACGTCAGATTTTACAGTAGGAGCTGTTTTAGGGTAGAGAAGAGATGGGATACCATTTGCTATACACTATGCTAGCAATACATTGGATGAGGTACAATGCAATTACACAGTTACAAGGAAGGAGATGTTAGAAGTAGTGTTCATTTTAGTGATGTTCTGCTCTTACATTATGTGTTGCAGAGTTACTGTCTACACATATCACACTACCATAGATACTTACACGTTAAGAAGGTTGCCAAAACACACCTTATCAGATGGATCCTTCTTCTCCTAGAGTTCGATTTAGAGATTCGAGACACACCTGGAGTGAAAAATGTTGTGGCAGATCACCTTTCTCGGATCATAGATGCAGAGTCCCTTGAGTAGTTACTACTTCCTATATCAGAGACCTTTTCAGATGAGGCTATATTATATGTTGCCTCACTGCCATGGTACGTCAGTATTGTGAACTATCTTGTCTCTAAGAAAGTTCCACAAGGTTGGCCCAAGATGAAGGTAGACAGATTGAGCATCGTGTCGCATCTCCTTACCACCCACAGACTAACATCTTAATTGAGATTTCAAATAGGGAGATCAAGATGATACTTCAGAAACTTGTATGTCTAGATAGGAAGAACTAGTCCCAAATGCTTGACTCGGTTCTACGGGATATTCGGATGGTGTACAAGTCTCAATTAGGCATGTCTCCCTATAGATTGGTTTATGGAAAACCTTGCCACTTGCCAGTTGAGCTTATTTACAAATCTCTATGGGCACTCTGCTTATGCAATTTGGACTGTGAGGGAGAATGCCAATGTAGGAAGATGGATCTAAATAGATTGTTGGAATTCTGAGATTTTTCTTATGACAACTCTCTCATGTATAAGGAGAAAGTCAAGCATTGGCATGGTAGACATACTAGGAGAAAGACTTTAAACCCAGATCAGAAAGTATTGTTGTTTGATGCGAAATTGAAGTTGTTCCCCAAAAAACTCAAAAGTAAGTGGTCATGATCGTTCACTGTTATAGTTGTGTGTGTCAGTGGTAGTATTGTCATATATGGGTGTTCATCTGGCGCACAACCATTTGTTATGAACAGACAACTGCTGAAGCCATATCTAGATCATGATACATTCATGTCCGTGGTTGATTCAATCCAATTGGTATCAGGCGATGATCCTTTGACATCTTCTTTGTCCGATACATGAACTGATATTCTTTTGTGTATATTCCTTTATTAATATTCTTTTTACTTCCGGTTTTATTATTCACCTCTTTCCCGTGTGTGTGTGTGTTATACTTAGTATGTACTCTATCCTAAGTATAAGGGAGGTGAATGACTTGAGTTGTTCTTTTCGTTCTGTTACAACCTTCTTGTCTTTGCCTATACTCAGGGATCCTTTACCATAAGTATAGGGGGAGTGATGTCTTTCAATTCTTCTTCTTCATTTTATTTCCTTTTTCTAGTTTATTCATTCTTTTGTTCCCTTGCTTGTCCTTCAACTTGTTTACATTTTTTAATATACTAGGGATATTTTACCTTGGGTATAGGGATGGACAAGTCAAGTTGTTGATATTCTTTTTCTATACTTAGGGATCTTTTACCCTAAGTATAGGAAAAGACAAGTCGAGTTGTTGAGTTTATAGATTCTTTTATCTGATCTTCCCCGCTTGTACAATCTCTATACATAGAATTATTTGATCCTAAGTATTGGGGGGATAACCAACGTATGTTCTTGTCATTCTTTGTTCTTAAGATGTTGTTTTATAGATTCTTTTCACTTTTTTATACTTAGCACGGGTTATGTCCTCCATTGTCGCTTCTTGGTCACTATGAGAATATAGTTAGAGCTAAGTATAGGGGAGTCGTATATATTGTATATATACTTCAGACATAACTCGTACTTTTATTTGTTCAATAATATGATTAGAAAACTAGAATAAAAATGTTTTGTAGAAGTTTGTAAAAATTCTTAGCAAAATCCTTTTTTAAATATCTTTTGTAAATAGTTTTGTAAATTCTTTGTAAATTGTTTGTACAAATGTTTTGTAAAATATTTGTAAAAAAACTTTGTAAAATATCATAAAAATATTTGTAAATTATTTATATAAAAATTATTGTAAAATTATGTTGTTTGTAAAAATTATTGTAAATTATTTTGTATAAAAAATAAAAATATTATAAAAATGTTTGTAAAATGATTGTAAATAAATCATTTGTAAAATTGATTTGTAAAATTTTATAAACTATTTTTGAAAATCCCTTTATAAAATGTTTGTAAAACGGTATTGTAAAATTTTGTAAAATATTTTGTAATGGTTTTGTAAAATACTTGTAAAACTTTTGTAAAATTGTTTGTAAATTAATTTGTTACCTTGTATATAAATAAATTGTTTGTGCATATTGTGTGTATTACTAGCTGTACAAATGTTTGTAAATAGAACATGTAATCACCTTGTAAATATGTGAATAAAAATTGTTCTGTGATAAAATTCTTTTAATAAAATCCTTGTATAAAAGATATATAAATTTGTATATAAAATTCTTTATTAAAACTTGTCCATACAATTCTTTTGTAGATAAAATCTTCCTTGTAAAAGTTGTACATGAAACTTGTAAATATTCTTTTGTATAAAATCTTGTATAAAATGTGTATAACTTTGTATATACTATTTGTATAAAATTCCTTGTAAGTTTATATAAAATCCTCGTAAATTCTTGTAAATGTGTATAATTCTATCTATTAAATCTTTTTTAAAAATCGAAAAATTAAAATCCATAAAAATTTGCAAATCTCTCTAAAAAACTTTTCAAAAAGATTTGTCTTTTCTTTTATTTTTTCTTTTCTTTTAAAAAAATGCGTTGTATATATTTCTTGCATTTGCATTTTTCAGACTGATATTGATTCTTAAACTAATATGGAATAAAATCGAAGAATGGAGATTGATTAAGAACGTAATCCTCTTAGTTTCAAAGAAACCTTATAGGAACTGGAGTTGAGACTTTTTAGCTCTAGAGACTTAATTCTTTATGTCCACAAGACTATGTTCACATGTCATCTTGATTGGTCTAAGTAGAATATTTCATACACGCACATGGTTCTTTAGACAGTAACCTAACTTGGACAAGCACTTTACACATAGCTCTTAACTGATGAGGTGGCAAGGATTAGAATCCTCTAGTAAGAGACGCACATGAACGGAAACATATGCAGTCACCTTGACTATCTAGTGGGCCCCAACCTAGTCTAATGGCATGGACATCTAACGATGAGAGTTGTGGGTTAAAATAAAGCTTAGATGAGGGACGGTCTGCTGGCGCATTTTTTCTAAGACCCCGAAACATGTACGGAAAGAAAGATTCTATATCCTTAGGGGAACAATAAAGAATTATGTAGTGCAATAATTCATTCCATTATATAGAAGCAATATGTATCCAATAAAAAAATATCAAGCATGTATATATTTGACCACATTGGTCCAACTTCAGAGAAACTACATATCTTCATGGCGACTTGTCTAGACTAGCTTTCTTCACAAGGAGATGTGGCCACACTGGCCACACTCCAATTCTCTTCTTATTCTTCTACTTCACCCCCTTCAATTGTGCACACAACACATACCTGAACTTAGAAGGAAATACCCTGCTCCTCGAGGATAGATCTTTAGACTAGAGAATTAGGGTTAACTTGCTTAGAGAAGGTTGATCTTTATCATTTATGATGTGGAGAGCTATATTCCACACACACAGTACAAGTAGATTAATAATCATCATAATTTGCGTATAAGGACTTGTTTTGACCTGACTGTTGAGGTGACTTTAATAGGAGTCTTGTGTAACTTAGAGTTTGTTAGGTTTTAACTCCATTTCCCAATAAGATTCCACCAAACTAATAATCCAAAAGACTAACCAAGATCCATACTTTTACTTTGTGAAGAGTATTTTAGAAATCAAAATTGTTCTATGTTCTTTATTTTTCCTTTCTTCTTTTTCTTTTTAGTCACTTTTTTTTAATAAGTGTATGCTAAGGGACTAGCAAAGGTAAAGTATATGGGGATGATTAATCCATAATTTATCATCCTTATTCATTTATTTTAGCTTAAAATCCCTTTATAAACACCTGTAATTACTAATAAATCAAGATTTCTATTATTTCTTATTCTTTTAAAAATATTGTACAAATATCATTATTTTTAACCTAAAATAAATAAATAAAGAAATAAAAGAAAATAAATAAAATGAAGATTATAACTATGCAATAAATACATGATGACTCTAACCCCCAGAGAAGGTTCGACAGGAATGAAGTAGAATGAGATAAAGTCTCTTGTAGAAAAAATAAAATAAAAATTAATTCCACTTGTATAGACATTATCATTCATCATTACACATATACAATTATTTTGTATATAATTCTTTTTTCTATTTTATTTATCATTCAATCTATTCTAAGTAAAAATGTTTACTTCTTGGATGTTATACAAAAAAATAAGTTGTAAATACTAAAAATAATTACAAGAAGATTCATTGTAGATTGTGAAAATAATGACAATTTGAAAAATCGTAAAGCTAAACTTTTTCAGACTCGTGCCTTCTCCAGAAAAACTCAAAACAAAGCAAACTCACTTTTATTGTACTCTAAAAAAAATATTGCTTTATAATGAAAGCGGTTTCATTCAAATCAAAGTTAAGACGTAAAATGTGGCTTTTTGGAGTGCATTGTATATTGTCTATATTATAATTGGTGTGAATTTATTTATGTAATTTTTTTAAATATTTGTCCATATTGTATTTTTAAATAATTATAAATATTGTATTTTATCCAAGAAAATTGCAAACGAAAATTGCAAAAATAATTTATTGAACATATTTTACATGCACCACTATGTATGTATTATAAATATACCTATTTATTTAACCTAATAATTTATTTCATAAAGATAATATAAAAATATCATTAAAATCCTTGGATAAGGTTGTAAATAAAAAATATTAAAATATATATTTATTTGTAAAAAAATATTAATTAAAACTCAAATGTTGCTTACATAGATAAAAGTACCTATGAATAAAGTTTAATATTTATTTTTAACCTATGTATTTAATTTATTTAATGTATTAAAAATTTCCATAATTACGATTATTTAATTATTAACATTTTTATTATTTTATTTACTTATTTAAATTAATTTACCTATTTATTTTAATTTATTTCTCATTTTTTATACTATTTTTTATTATGCGGATTTTGTCTTATTCAGGCCCGCCTATCATTGGCGGACCCGGGTCCATTAACCCGGTTCAACCTCACCTCTCATGTTTCGCTTGAATAAAGACTCGTTGGAGTTCTTTCCCCATTTTCTTCCAACCAATTCGATCACTGTATGACCCTAATTTCTTTATCAAATTTGTTGCCCGATTACCTAGCAATAACGCCTGATTAATAATTTCGATCCTCTCACCTTGGTTCGTGCATGCCTTCATTTTCAAAATTTGCTCCAACTCTGCCTACAAAACCCCCTCTCTGATCTAACTCCCTTCCTTGTCTATTTTCCACCTTCAATTTCGCATGTGGTCGAGTCCATCAGAGAGAGGTTGTGTCATAGCCTCACCTCCACAATGGAGAGCATGGATTAGAGGCTGGGAGATGAGATCCACCACGGTCATTGGAGCATCGCCAGATCATCGACGCATCTTCTCATGATGCTGTGAATCAAGGCTAAGATGCCATTTCATCCACCAATAGGTAATTTAGGTTGTGCTCTTTTGATTTTGCGTTTTAATTTCTTATTTAATTTCATTGTTTGGCATAATCCGATCATTCACCATCCACCTCTGATCTTTGTGATCGGAGGTATTCTAACCATCTTCACTTCATCCTTATTATACGATCACATTCTCCATTACTTTCTCTACCTTCTCCCACAACCTGATCCTCTGGATCTATTCATATCTGGATTCTCGACTCACCTCCGATCACCCCTTGGCCGGTGTCTATCCATTCCCCCTCAATTATCTTTGTTTTAAAAAAATAAAAGCTATCGTACTGTCGCCTCGAAGCACCGACTGTTTTGCAGGTATTAGGGACACGTACTGTAGCTTGGAGAAGGTCTGGAGATCCATTTTCTCCTGCAGAACACCAAGGGCTCCAGATCTCAAAACGATAGTGATTGAACCTCATCACCACATCCGATTGATAGAGCAGAGCATCGGGAAGCTATATAGACCTTCAAGGGACTCCAGCCACCTAGATCAACTGAGATATCATCGATCGAATGTCGTCAGACTCTTCATTCTTCATTCCTGATCTTTGCATCCGTTAGATCAAGAACAAGCAGCCCTAGTTCACATCAGGATCATTCGTGTGCACCCAAAAGTCAGCCGTCAAACATCCAGCTCTAGTTTGGATCACAGTCGTCTAGTCTGCCATCTAAATCTGTGAAGATTTTACTCTTTTACCACTGCATTTGTTTGTTTTGTAAATAAGTTTAACTTTGACACATGTCATCGCGACAATGCTTAGTTAATTGCAATCGTATCCCTGTGGATTGCTTTAATTGCATATTAGTCCCAGTTGAATTATTAAACATTTTATATTTGGTGAAAAATGCAATAAATCCTCATTCTTATTTGTTACCTTTTGGACTCTTAAAATTAAATATTCCCCTCGAGGTTTGTGCCAGCGCATATCACATGCGTTGGTACATGCCTTATTTTGTAAAATTCCATGTTATGCCTTATTTTTTATCTTCTTAGTCCCATAAATAAGCTTCTTTTCATTTAAGTCCCTATGAAGATGTGATTTAAATTGCTTGTTTTTTAAAAAATAGGTAATCTTGTTTAAAATTCCCTAATTATCATCTTAGATTCTTGTTAATTACCAATTTTATTTTTTTTTCTATTATTTTTAATAAACCAATAATACCTCTTATTTTCCATATTTGCAGTAACTAAGTAATAAAAATTACAAAAATCATTTGAAATATTCTGAAAAAATGTGGTTGTTTGTTTTTGTGTGCTTTAATTTCTTTATAAATTTCACTTTTGTATTCTTAATAAAACAAAAAAAAATAGACAAACACATAAAATACTAAAAATATCATATAAATTAATAGAAAATGCAAATATTTCATTAACTAATAAAGTACCTCTGAAAATTTTGAAAATTTAAACATATATATATATATATATTTCTACCTTTTTTATTTTCTTTTCTTTTTAAAATCACAAAAACATTTGCACCGTTTTCTATTTCTTGTTTCTCATATTTTTAATTGTTTTAAAATCCTAAAAATCTAATATATGTCAAAAATCCATGAAAATAGTTAAAAAATATCAGAACCCAAAATATTTTTACTTGATTTCTCTAGTTATTTTTACTATATTTTAAGAATATCAAAAGTGCCATTTCTTTTCTTTTGCTTATATTGTTTTATTTTGTTTGTTTTAAAATATTAAAACTTTAAATAAAAAATCATTAAAAATAAAAAATCAAAAAAAGCATAAAAATTAAAATTACATAAAATTTTTGAAAAGAAAAAAACTTTAAAACTAAGAATTTGCATAAAAGTAACTCCTTTTTAATCGTTTGATTTCTCTTTGATTTAAATAACCCTCGCGATTCCGTAGCCTCCCGGAGCACTTTCATGAGTTGTGAATAATTAAAAATAATTTTTGTTGGGACTTTCTTTTGGTTGCAATGACTATTCACCTTGTGAATATATCCATTAAATAAATTAAAACATGAAAAAAGCCTTGTTTCAACACTGGGCTTAGGCAACATGGACCAAGGAGGGCTGATGTGAACTTAGTAGACGGTGCCACATGGTATAGATCATGACCAAACAATGATCATGCATGAAAATGCAAAAATGAATGACAAATAAATAATAGATGGACTCAAATGCAAAAATGCATAAAATGAAAATTGCATCTAAATGCGAGTAAAATGTTCATGAAGGATTCGAATGCTTATATAATGATGAATGAATGATATGCATTTTTGGTGATATTTTGTGTGTATAAAATATTAATTTTTAGCTTTGTAATTTTTATTTGATTCTCTATAGATAAATAATGCATGAAAAAATCAAACGCGATGTGAAATAATGTTGTGGACTCAAATGGTATTTTTTGGTATTTTTAGGGATTGAGTAAATGTTTAAATAAATTATAGAAGTAAAACATATATATGTGGATCAAGTCAATCAGCTTAGGTCAGAACTTTTCTTTTTCTTTATTTTTCTGATTTTTTTGGAGTTTGATTTTTTGTAATTCATTAAAGCATGGAATGGAATGAAGAAATGAAAAAGAAAGGAATAAAATGAAAGAAATATGCACATTAAATGATAGGTCAAAATCAACAAATATGTACAATGCACATTTAGTTCCCAAAACCCAATTTTTACAAATGGACTCTGATTCTTTTGAATTTGATCTTTAATTGTAGATATCTGAACGTACATTAATTCAAAAAAGAGTAGAGTTCATTTGGATACTATATGAGATATCAATCTTTGTGGAATTTTGCCCTAAGATTAGGGTTTGGAATTATTTTGTATATGTACAAGTTAGCGTTTTTTAGCATATTTGAATGATTAAAGTTAGTGATATGTATATAGTAAAGTAGGTTTTCATGTCAGTTATGAATTAGTTAAAAATGGGTGAAGTTTGGTGAAAATATGTAGGTGAATATGAATGCAGAATTGGATGCTAATTTATGCAAATTAACTACAAGTGCATGAAAGTTAATTTTATGATATTAACATATGAATGCGTCTAATTTCTTAGGACGAATCCCTATTTTTAGCTTCTTAGAGTGATGAATCATAGATTCATCGCCCCTCCATAACTAAAGCTATTACCCTCATTGATGAAGTATGCCTTCCTTGTGTGTGAGGAGAACATGTTCTTGGTCATCATCAATTCTCACCTGACCATGGCTAAGAATCTTGCTTTCTCAAGGTTCTAAAAAGAAATTGCAAGGTAGTTGGTTGGAAAATAACAGATCTCTATGGAATAAACCCTTCATTGTGCCCGCACCACATTTACTTAGAAGAAGATTGTTGGCAGAGTTGACTGAACCCACACCTCTGGGAGGTCGTGATGAAAGAAATCACGATGTGGTACGATGCAGGATTTATCTATCCCATCTTGGATTCAAATTGGGTATGTCTATTACATGTGGTCCTTAAGAAATCGGGTATCACTATTGTAACGAACGACAAAAGAGAGGAGATTCTGACCAGGGTAGATACTTCTTGGCGCATCTGTGTGGATTACCGACGACTGAACCTAGCCACCAAGAAAGATCACTTTCCTTTGCCCTTCATTGATCAAATAGTTGAAAGACTTGCTGCAAAGGAATACTTATGTTTCTCTGATTGTTACTCTAGATACAATCAAGTTGATATAGCCCCTAAAGACCAACAGAAAACCATCTTTATCTGTCCATTTTGGACAGGCGCCTTAAGATGCATGATGTTCGGATTGTGTAACACGCCTTCTACATTCCAAAGATGTTTGCTGGTCGTATTTACTAGCATGGCGGGTAGTTTTATTGAGTGATGCATGGATGACTTTTTGGTCTACAATGATATCTTTGATAAGAGATTGGCTTATCTAGACTGAGTACTTCAACGATGTTGCGAAGTTAATTTAGCGCTCTCTTGAGAGAAGAGTCACTTTATGGTGACTGAGGAGATTTTGTTGGGTCATGTCATCTCCAAGCGAGGCATGGAGATAGACCTGACAAAGGTAGAAGTAATATCGAAACTTTAGACACCTAGCACATTGAATCAAGCCAGGTTATTTTTTGGGTACGTCGGTTTTTACCGAAGGTTCATCAAAGATTTTAGCAAGATTGCCTAACTTTTGGTAGATCTTCTCAGAAAAGACATTGATTTTATTGTAGATAATAGAGTGTTTTCTCTACCTTTAATTGGATGAAAGGAATAATCACTAAGGCTCCTATCCTACAACCGTCAGATTGGTCTCTTCCATTAGATATCATGAAGGATGCCTCTAATTATTCCATTCAGGCTATATTGGGAAAATGACAGGATGGATGGCCATTTACAATTCATTACACTCTCATAACTTTGGATGATGCCCAGAGGAATTACATTGTTACTAGATGATAGCTATTGTGTTTGCACTAGAGAAAATTAGGTCCCATTTGCTCCGATCAAAAGTGATTGTCTACACTGACCACTCTGCCATATAGTACTTACAGAGCAAGAAGGATGAAAAGTCACATCTAGTTTGTTAGATCGATCTACTTTAGGAGTTTGACCTAGAAATACGAGATAAACTTGGATAGTGGAATGTTGTTGCATACCACCTTTTCAAAATTACTGAGATAGAGACTCCTAAGCAGGACATCATTCTGATCATTGAAAGCTTCCCAGTTGAAGCTATATTGTCAGTCACCTTTCTCCCTTGGTATGCCAATATCGTGGACTATGTTCTCTCCAAGGAAGTCCCATGAGATTGGTCAAAACTAAAAGTGGATAAGTTCATGTTCGACATACATTTTTACTATTGGAATTATCCACGCTTGTTTTTTGATGGTGCAGATTATATCTGGAGAAGATGCATTCTTGAGGAGGAGCATAATAGTATCATGATCCAATGTCACATGTTAGAATCTGGTTGACACCATTCTAGAAAGTGGACAACAAAAATAGTTCTTCAATGTGGTCTTTGGTAGCCATCTCTTTTTAGAGATGCTAAAGAACATGTCTTATGTTGTACTGACTGATAGAAGATGGATGCTACCATTAGCTCACAAGATACCATGCCTCTCAAGTATATCCAAATATAAGTTGTCTTTCATGCATGGGGTATCGACTTCATGGGCCCATTTCTGAACAGCTATGGTTTTGAGTTATCTTGTTCATTGTCGATTATGTCATTCGATGGGTGGAGGCTATCCCCGCTCGAGTTGTTGAAAGTTGCACTTTTTGTCGATTTCTCAAAGACAACGTCATGGCATGGTTCGTGATTCTGAAGATACAGATATTAGATGAAGGCAACCATTTTATCTGTAGAGAGTCAATAAGCTAACTAAGGAGTACAACATTAATCATTGTGTCACATCTCCTTTCTACATGTAGACTAATGGCTTTGCATAATATTCAAACTGGGAGATCAAAACAATTTTGTATGAAGTTTTACATCCTGACTGAAAGAACTGGTCAGATTTGCTTGACTTAGTTCTTTGGTCTTATTAAACATCGTACAAGTCTCCTTTAGGCATGTCTCCATACCGCCTTTTGTATGGATAGCCATGCCATTTGCTAATAGAACTCATTCATAAATCATTATGGATAATCAGTGTATGCAATCTAGATAGAGAGAAAGTTGACATGAACAAAATGATTGACTTGATTTGATTATTAGAATTCTGAGACTCTACATATGACAACAACCTTATGTATAAAGAAACGATCAAGTGATGGCATGACAAACATATCAAAAGAAAGACCTTTGAGCTGAATCAGAAGCAGTGGTTGTTTGAAAAAAAGTTAAAACTTTTTCCAACCAAGATGAAATCAAATGGTACAGAACATTCATTATGAAAAGTGAGCATGACAACGGTAGCATTATAATATCAGGCTTGTCATATGATGCACAACCTTTTGTAGTCAACAGACACTTGTTGAACCCATACCTCGAACATGACACTTTCTTGTTCATTATCAGTTAAATTACTATGATGAATCAAGAAGAGTTCCATGGTGCTAACAGACCAGACAACTAAAAACACAAAAATATCGTTTCTTTTCTTCTTTTCGTCTTTTCATTTATTTTTCTATTCTTTCCTCTTCTATTTACTCATTCATCTGTTCCATCACCAATATACTTATGATATGCTTCAACCTATGTATAGGGTGATCAGTGACTCGAATGATCATTCTTTAATCCCTAACCTGTCTCCCAACTTATTGATAATTATTTTCTATACTTAAGGCATTTTCACCCTAAGTAGTAGGGAGACAGGGAAAGTCAATGATTTCGTAGATTCTAATCCTCGATTATTCTTCTTTGTGTACATTCCGCTATACTTATGATTAGTTAGTCCAAAGTATAGGGGGACGATTGACTTCACATTCTTTTAGTCATTGTAGATTTTTCTATACTAGCATGAGTTATGTCTTCTTTTCTTCTCTTTGATTACTATGAGGACATTATTTGAGATAAGTATAGGGGGTCGTATATACGTATATATACGTAAGTCATAACTTGTACTTTCGTATTTACAATTAATGTGGCTAGTACAATGGGTAAGGCTATTTTTTTATGAAACAAATCATCTGTAAATAATACACTATTATAAAATCTACACCCACTCTTTGTAAATATACACTCACTCATGTGTAAATATCTGTATATACCTATTCACTAACTTTTGTAAAAAAATCCTAAAACTTTCGAAATATTCAAAACTACATAAAAAAATTGCAAAGTTTTTTGAAAATCTCATAAAAATTTTCAAAAACCATTTTGAAAATTCCATAAAAAGTCAAAATTAGAAAATGTTTTCACAAAAGAACTTTCTACCATGCATGATATAGGCATTTTCTAATGATTTTGACAATTAATAAGTCCAAATAAAGTTCAAAGATTAGAGCTTTGGGCTAGACCTTAATACACTTAATTTTAGAGGAACCTATTAATGATTGGATAACGGATATGGAAAAAACCTTAAGTTCATCACGGAAGCGTGAAGATCGCATCATATACGATCGAGAGTGACTACTCCTACTAGTTGCTCGGGCAACAGAATTTAAAAATGTTGAAATGATGAAACCACATATTCGAAGAACACTTCTCAGATCATTTCATTTAAACCTCAAAGAAGATGTAGGAATACCTCTTGAAGTATGGTTGCGATCGTGTCTCTAAAGTAAGAGACCTCTTATCTCAACTCCAACCCAATGGAGGAGACGCTTGCAAACGCGATGATGAAACACATGTTCCTCGCAATGCATGTTTATGATCAAAGCGACGAATCCCACGATCTCATCATATGAGATCTGACATCCTCTTCATGAGTGAGGTGCACTGAAGGAGACAGAGATCCACGAGCAGTCGAAGCGGCAACACAACGACGTGGCAGTAACTACGATCCTCTCTAGGGTTTAGAGTGGATGGCCACTCTTGATGAAGAGAAAGGGCGGGTATGAGAATATTAGAGAGAGATGCTATTCAATTGTTGTAAAAATGAAGAGCTAGGGTTTCCTCTTCTTTTATAATATTTTGGGACTCCATGGATCTCAATCCATGGACAACACAAATTCATTGATTGCGATTGAATATTGTGTTTCTTTCAATGGCCATGATTTTTGTTGCAAAAATATTTGCAACAATAATTAATTTAAATCAAATTAAATATATTTAATAATCAACAACATACTCCAATTAAACCAAATCAATCATTCTTGGAGAAATAGGAAGGAGGCAAGCCTCCTTCCATAAAAGGGGTGGACGGTCATACTCCAAATAGGACTACGGTGTTCATCCACCCTCCTTATTTGGATGGTGGCTCCTTCTCCTATTTTATGGAATCATGGATCCCATGAATTTCTCCATAATTTGCAACAATATTTGTTGCAAATTTATTCACACAAATAATTCATAAATATTTTGTGAACATTGTAGTCATGTCATTGGAAAATGTGAATCATATTCACACTCCCAAAAAAATATAAATTACGTTTTCAATCAATTGTCTGACGTGAATCCAATTCACATCAACATTTAAATTGTAAATGTTATTTACAAATAACTCTCCTACTTATATTATAAATCACATTTATAAAATATATGTGATTAATATGGATAGTGCTATCCATATTATTCATATCCAATATAATTAAATCACATTTGATTATATTGGATCATCATTCTCATGCATCTAAATAATATGAATCGAATTCACATCATTCATGACATATAAATCACATTCAATTATCCATTTCTCAATCCTTTGATACACATTTATCAATGGAATTATTCTTGAACTCTTTCAAGGATAATGTGCTTTCTCCACACATACTTGGAGATAAGGGCATGACGATTGTATGTTCCATGAATAGTGACTTAGATATTGATATCATATCTCAAATCCAGATCTTGTGGACCTCCCATAGGTGTTTAATTAAGTCAAAGATGTAAATCTAATCTTCTCATTGCATATGAATCACATTCAGATCACTGTCCAATATTTGGGCCAAGATTAGATTTTTTCTCTACTGAGAGGAGTAAGTAAAATCCAGACCTATTTCATCACTCACTCGGAATGGAAAGGTCATGGTTATACAATCGTTTATAATCACATCACCCTCGGACATTCCTAATACCTTTACATCATGCATATTGGAAGACCTAGAATAAACCCGAAGTTTAAGATCTTATTTAGATTGCCTTCTTTAGTGTTTTTCATTAAGTTTCTCATTTCATCACTAGGAGTTGGTGTCAATCATATACTTTCTAAAAGCATATATCATACCTAGGTATTGATCATATACTTTCCAAAAGCATATATCAAACCTACAAATTCAGTCATGCTTCCAAAGTGAGTCAACCATGCACGGAAATTGACCACAATATCTCATGAGTAAGCTCATTTCTTCCGATTTAGTAAATGAACCTATATAATCCCTTTAAGAGATTGCATTACTCATATGCCCTTGTATGCACACCAACATGCTAGTTTATAGACATTGTTTAGGCCATCAACCTACGGATCTACCAAATGTACATACTCAGACATATAGTAACACATCTGTCTCCAGTCAATGGATGTGTGCCTATATCGTGACAGTATACAACATAGGCTTTGGTTATCTCGATCTCGTAAAGTAAACTCTTTGACCTAACTTATCAAACACCTCTGAATCTCTATTCCTATACAGAGCACATGTTTCAAGAGGTAGGTTAGATATTAGCTTTTATAGAAAGAATTGTCATCTCCTTCTAAGGTTGGAGATCCTCTCTTAACAATCACTTGACGATGCTTGATGTGTCCTCAATCTAACTCTTTAGATATCATCCAAGCACCAGCCTCTAAGATTTAACAATTTGATCAATAGATGTATAATCATTAGGATGGTCATGGTCCATAAACCTAATTATACTAAGGCACCTTTTATGCAAATTAGTTATTCTTCATTTCAGATCAAGGAATGATTTACAATAACATATATTATATAATGGCTCGACATGGACTTGCATGTCCAACACTGGAATTGAAGATGATTCAGGTCACCTAGACTTAATTCTTTAGGTTCTATGTGACTATGTTCATGAGTCAATTCAATGTGACAAACTGGAACCTTTCATGTAATCCATATGACTCTTAAGACAGTGGCTTGACTAGAGACTTCACACTTAACACTTATCTTAAGCAAGATGTATTGTTGAAATATATTGGAGTCTAAGTTGGTGATGAATCATTAATCGACAATTATAATTATCACGCATTGTAATACGACCATTAGAGATCAGTCAGAACCGAGAGAAATCTCCTCTAAGGAGGACTTGGCTTAATTTATAACCTGGGAAAGACCGAGGTTGAACACAGGGACACTAACGATTACCATAACTAGTTTGTCATCAATATTAATGTTAAGTATTGACAAATCATCTAGCTTAAATGAAACACTTATGTCATGCAAAATAAATCACATATGACAAATGAATAATAATTCATTTCATGTTATTTTATGAAAATTAAATAATAGAAAAAATGAATAAAATGGAATAAATTAACACATACACATGTATAAAAAATTTTTGCCCTTATTTTACACGTAAATCTCAAGCAATCATTACAATAATGATCATGGTTCAACTGAGGAGTCCTTTAAAGAAATTGTTCGGTAAATATGAAGGATAGTACATAAGTTATCTCTAATACACAAATCCTAAATGACATCTTAAATCAAAGAATTAATTATGTCATATTGAATATAACTCAATAAAGAACATATTACCATTGAAATCATCTCAATTGGTGTTCATATGGAAAAGATATTCAACCCGGAATCCAAGGGCACAACTATAATAAAATAGAACATGAATTGTCACAAATAGGCCCCTATAGAGACTAAAATGCAAATATGGAAAACCCACAACTCAATTTATTTAAAACCCCATAGCAAGGGCATTTTTATGATTTCAAGAAGTCGGTGGAATATCATTAAAATTCGCCCAGATCGCACGTGCTTAGCACATGCAATTCAGGTTTGGATGAAGGGATATGCTTGGGCCATGTGGCATTGCCCTGTGCTTTCGCTACAAGCTTGGTGTATCCAAAGCTATCGGCTCCGTGGTGTTGACATGCCCTAGATTGGACCGGTGGATTATCTCCGTTTGATGTTAATTTAAGAACGCATATACATTATGATTTCTTTCCTCCTCCTATCTACCGCGGTGGAGGAGCTTGGGCTCTAGCGAGCCTGAACAACCTCCTCGGTGTTGATGTGATGCTTCCGAAGGTGGAAGTAGAAGCCTGGAGGGTTGGCGAAAATCGTCTTGGCAAGCTAGAGGTGACGGGATATGAGGGCAGCTGTCGATTCAAGTTCATCAGAGGACGAGCTCTAGATCAGAGCTCCCTCCAATTTCTTACCATCGAGGGTCTCAAATGCTACAAATGTTATAATTGCAATAGTCAAATCAAAGATGAGTTCTTGTGTGATATTTTGGGAGTGAAATGAAGGTCCTGGAGGCGTAGAAGATGGTGGACATGTTTGTGTTCATTCTTGAAGAACAAGGAAGAAATGAGGATTGGTTGAGGTTATGGAAGAAGAAGGATGATAAGAGGGCCCTCTCGCGTAAACAATCGATGCATGATGGAGGCTGGGAATCGGTCGATTTAATAAGATGCAATGCAATAAATCAAAGATAACAGAACAAGGTAAAAACCTAAAAGACTTGGAATTTAGGAAGCTTCCTGGATTAAGGAATAGACTTGTGGTTGATGTCGGAGATGGCCTCGCATTGTTTCTTTACTCACTCATCCATGGCGATAAGCTCAAACAGTCATCGTTGAGACACTATAGCATGGCAATCTGCCATGGGTCAAACCAGATGATCAACGTTATGATCGCTCCAACATATCTCCTTATCTCTGTCATAAAGAGGAGAGTAGGGCTAGGGTTTATTCATACAAGGGTGGATAGAGCAAAACTTCACCAGTGATCGACAATTTTAAGGCGGATGAAAGGTGGCAGCTGTATCTCTAGGCAGTGGCTTCAACCACCACCCATTATTAGGGAAGTTAGGGTCAGTGAGAGTTAGAAGGTTAGCATGGATCGAGGTAGCTTTGTTAAAAAGATGGCGATGGGATCAAAGTAAGTAAAAGATGGAGGAGGACAGGGATAATAGGGGAAGTCTCGCTATACGAGAGGTTGTTTCTCTTGGGAGACAACTGATGTAGGTTGACGACGAAGGATGCCCATTGGATCATGTGATCCGAGGACTCTGATGGAGGCACGGATGAATGTCTGTGATTGTCTCGATCATGAGGTAAAGATATCCACGTTATGGTTGACGCTGATTAATGACGGTCGTCTTATCAAGATGATCAGATGGCCTAGGAGAGTAGTGGATTGAATCAAAGGGGCGGCCAGGTGTAGGGAGGCAATTGGCCCACATGTCCCCATCAAATATTTAGAAAATAAATAAATCAATCAGAAATCATTAATAAATAATTAGAGGGTGAATTAGGAAAAATGTTAAACATGATAGTTGTAGATTGATATCTACAACTTTCCTGTAGAAGTCAAAGAGAAAAGAAATCATCTATACATAATAAATATTTTTTCATGTAATTTAAAGTAATAAAATTATTTATTTTAATTTTTTTCTATTTATAAATTATATTAATCTAATTATGTAGTAATATTACTCTCATTTTTATTTGATTTTTAATAATAAATAAGCACATAAATTATAATCACAATAATAGAGTCATTAATATACAATAATTAGGGTTATTTATTTGCAACACAATATAATTTAATTAGTGGTAAAAGTTAATGATTTTTATTGATTTTAATAAGCTAGATGGATAATATAGACAAATAAAGTAGATGAATTTTGGATTCATCGTCCCTCGATACTTAAGCTTAGCTCATCATCAAGCTAATAAATAAAGAAATATTTAGAGAGTTGGTGAATTTAGTGAATTCCCTGACTTGTGCATGTGAAAAGACAAGGCTTGATCAATTCAGAACACTTAGTTTTAGGGATCTTAAGACTCTAAGCGAAAACCGACCTTAATCTAATGGAATTCAACTCCTCTAATCAAATGGAATTCAACTCCTCAATGTGTGTGTAAGAGATATGACTTATGTGTTGACTGCATTCACAAGAATAGAGTTAAGATGTCACCAAAAGTTTAAATACAAGAGATTCTCCTAAGCACCCAACCCTCCACACTAGGGAATAACTCTAGTTTTGCTTCAATCCAATGTATCTTTAGTTTGTCACACTTAAAATTGTAGATGATAGGTCAGATAATGGAGGTAACACGATGGTGTCCTTTCTTCTCTCCTTCTCTTTGGAACAAGGTATCTCTCAAGTGCCTTATTAACACAACACAATATATTATTGTTGTTAATCAATGTGTCTATCAAATGAAGCTTACTTTGACAAAGGTCTAAAATATCCAAACAAAGAGGGAAGATGAAGTTTCCCTTAGATGACTGCTCACTAAAGTCAAGAAATCAATAATTAACCCACACAAGAAATTAAATAATCAATTAAAAATGAGGGGTCAAATTTTATTATAATCCGATATATAGATGTATAGTGGAAGTATGTATAGAGGTCGAAAATAGGTGGTAAAAGATAATAAATGCTTTTGGGTTTTTGTGAAGAGTTATGATTTTTGGTGGGTTTAATTGGAATTTTTATAAATTTTATTATATTTTTTTAGTTTTTTATTTTTTAATTTTATTTTTATATATTCTGATTTTTCATATTCTTTTTCTTTTTAATTAGTTATAATATATATATAATATAGATTAAAAAAATAAAATGAAAACAAATTTAGGAAAATACCCTAAGGTACAATCATTTTCAATTTTTTAAGGAAATAAAAATATTTTTTTGGGATTTTCACTTGTAATAAAATTATAAGCGAATATAGCTATAAAAGAATGTAAGCTTTTACATTTATAGATATAGATATAAACACTCAAACATCAGGAAATAAAATATTTTGGTTTTTTATAATTTTCTATGTTTTGGCTTTTTCTCAGAATTATTACATATTTTGTATGTTTAATTAGATAAAATACATCCGACTTGTTTTAGATCTTAAAAATAGAGAAAAAGTTCAAAAATTTCCGAAACCAATTTTTATATATAAAGAATATAATAAAGAAAATACATAAAAAACACATATTGGATTTTTTTAATATATTTTTTAAATTTCTTAGGCTAGAGAAGGTTTTCAATTTTTTGGTTTTTATTTTGAGCTTTTTAGTGATTTTTGGTATGTAGGTGCAAGATACAATAATAAATAACTACTTTTTTTATTTTTTTTCCAAATTTTTTATATTATTTATGGATTTTTTTACTACAAACAAGGATTAAATGCAAGATTTTTGTAAATATAGGAAAATAATTTAAATTCCTTGGCAAAAAATAAATGTGATTTAGTTATGTATGAGGCACCTATATTAACTTTCCTATAATTTTTAAATGTGAAATGATATATTTAATGAAAAGAGAAAATAAAATAAAATTAAATACTAGCAGGGACTAACATTCAAATAAAAGAAAGTTAAAACCTAAAGTGTAACAAAAACCCAAAGCCCAAGGGCCTCGACGAATTTTACCCATAAATATTTAATTTATTCCACGATGACAAGGGTATAAATGTAATTTGCAAAACATGGTAGGACATACATGCAATTATCCCATAAAATTTTGAACTATAATGCAAATTTCTGGATAAATCGATAAAACACAAACATAAGGATGTCTGTGTAAAATACCCACAACTCACGTGTATGGGCACGCGAGGTGGTGTGGCAGATGACCTAAGTACAAATAAAGGAAGTATAGGGGGATAAATTCAAAATAACCAGAACATTTTACACTACAGATGAAACTTTATGTATTAAAAATAAAATACAAAATAGAGGCGGGTATATAAGAAAATTACCCCCTTAAGGCAGTGGTCGATGGTTTCGATGCCTTCACTTATCCACGTGGCACGATCCCAATGGCCTATAATGTTTCGCTCTGAATGGTCGAGATTAGATCTCAACCTGATATCTGACGGTTGTTGGGCAGAGCATCCAGTGGTGGTTGTGCGTTCTAGCATGTAGGCACGATTAAATGGCCAAGAGGTAGCCTGGAAGATCTTGGAAGAATACATATTCTTCCAAGCTTCGATTTGATGTAGCTGAGTCCTCGACTAGACTTCGACGTTGTAAATTGCTTCGAAGCTCCTTGGAGGTTCCCCCGAGGTGGGGTGGTGTCAGAAGGGTCCAAGGGCCACCAGAGAGGTCCCCGGAGGAGCTCTGGGTTCCACAAACCTTGAGTTGAGACAAAATTGCCTCTCTAGCGGATTTGACCACCAGTACATGCAAGAAAAAGCTCGAACACACAAAAAAGAGGGTCTTGGGGTCTCGATTAGGGAGAAACTTAGCAGAGAGGAATGTGGCGGCGCTCTCCAGCGAGGTGGTAGAGGAGGAGAGATGATTCCTCAATCCGAACGAGATCGAGGGGAGTGGGCATGCACGAGGCAAAGGGAAGGCGAAGAGAAAGAAGATGGAAGTGCAAGATGCATCCGAGCACAGTCGAATCACAATTAAAAGGTCCCTGGATCTCATCTCCAGTGAACTTTGATTTTGATTTTTTTACGAAATAAGATGCAAGTTCAATTAGAAAGGAAAGATAGACTACTTTAATCTGAATCCTAGGAACAGAAAAATACAAGAAAAGAAAGCTCACTGTGCTTGGAAGGCTATAGATGAAGTGTCGCGGCAACAGTCCGGCGAAACCTGGATCTACCTCAATTCAGGCCCTTGTTCGTTGAACCCCTAGAGAGGTTCATGTTGTCATCAAGAACGTCGATCGTGCTTAGGGTTAGGGTTTAGATGGGTGAAGAGGGATTAAAAAATGAAGGATGGTAGAGGTGAAACTCTATACAAGGCAAGGTTGGTGAGCTGATTCTGCCCGAGGTGGTGATCTATCAATCGAGGCAATGCATTAATGCAAAAGAGCAAGGATCAAGGGTCAAATTTCAAGGAGAAATTGAGATTCATCGGGCACTGTAGTGATGCAGAAAAATCAATGAAGCAAAGGGTATAGGCCTGTCAGATGCAGACCTTGGGAAGGGCGGAGAGTTAACTAGGGTCAACTCGGACCACCTCCCCATTGGTCCACAAAAGCGTGCTACCGATAAAATACGTAGAAAAAGCCATATTAATTAAATTAAAAATAGAAAATTTTTTTATTTCTTTATCAAAACATATAAAATAATTTTTTAGTTTTTTGTAGTAGTATATTATGTTTTTTATTTATTTTTACAAGTTAATTCAGTATAAGTTATTTTTTACAAGTGTAACTATAGGTATATTTATCTATAAAGTATGTATTTTATTTTATTTTTTTGCATTTAAATTTTATTATTTTATATACAAAATTTATATATTTATAGTTTAATTAAATCTACATAAATATATTTTTATTTTCTGATACGATATGTACACTTAATAAAATATAGCTTTTTATTGTATAGGTAATGTATGAACAATTCATCTATGTATTTTGTCCACTTATTTATTTTAGTTTATTTTTAATAGTTTTATTTTATTCTAATTATGTATATATATTATAAATAATATTTACAAAATTATAAAATTAATAAATATTAAAAAATGTTTAGAATAAAAAAATGAATCTTTTATTCACGTATAATGTAAAATGGGTTCCAAAACCTAACTTTTGCATCTTAACTCCAAATTGAATGAAACCTTCTTCATTAAATAGCTAATTAAAAGTTATATATAAAGGTGATTTGGAGCATCTGAGTTCACATGGAGAAATACCGGTCTGTGAAGTTGGGATTTTGGATTTTTATTTTGAGTTTACAAAGCACAATATACATTATTATTATGTGAAATAAATTTTGTATTTTTCTATGTATTTTTATCTACAACTTTTATGCACAAAGCTTATTGATTTGAGGCATAGATAATAAAAAAATAGGTCCCAAATTGGGTTTTGGGGGATTTATAAATTATGATTTTATTGTATTTTTGGCCCTTATCTCCCCATACTTTATTACTTGTCGACCCCGTCATCATGATCCATAGGTCTCGAGGTTTAGGGTCATTCATTACCTATGGTATTTCATTTCTTTTTCTTTTCTTTTTTTTATTCTTTTATTTTGATTGTAAGTACAGTATTTTATACAATATTTACACAATAAATATCTTGTGTTACTTTATGCAAAATAATGTTATTTACATGCATTTAGTTAGGTTTTAAAGCCAAAATGAAAGAATAAAGGTGATGAAATGGAGATTCATCACTCCCCATACTTGCCTTTACTAGTACCTAGCAAATACTTATTCTTATAAGTGAAGAAAAGAAAATAAAGAAAAGCAAATGAAAGAACTTGGATTAATTTTAATTTTCAAACTTGTCTTTATAAAATCAATGTTTGGAGCACAATTGGACCTTCGGATTTCTAGTTTGCTCAGAATCTTGTTGAGAATTGGATTTGAAACACAACAACCTCTGAAATCCACAAAACTCTACCCAAGTCTCCTCAAAAGTCAGGTCAGAACAAGTCGATTTCATACGTAGTCCCTTATGACTATGAGCCTACCTTGTACAGTGTCACTGATATGCATCTCCTCTCGATTGAGGAAATAAAAGTCAGTCTTCCCCAACATGGTGACCCTAATTCCCCAATCCAATAACTCTTTCCTCGAGAAACGGGGCATTCCCTTCTAAGATCAAGTACAACCAGCTCAAGAAGAGGAGGTGGAGAAGAGAATGGATGGTATCTAGTGTAGCTACCTATCCTAGGATGCTTGACCAGTGTAGCCAAGTCATCCGGTTGCAGGCTCATATGTATCTTTGACTTTGAGGCTCAATCTTTCTTACTAACTGTATTTACATACATACTCTGACAGGAATTGATTTTTCTTTTATTTTTTCTTGTCTATTCTTTTTAGAGCTTTTACTTTTTGCATTTTTATACTATATGCAGCAACATTTACATAAGGAATTTTTCCTTGTCTCAACCCATAAACTTTGCTACTAGACCGGGTTGGGGTACAACGGCCATAGACGTATGACTTCCAATGTTTCCATTGGCTTGTGTCTCATGCCGACAACTCCAGCCTTCTTCTACTTCAACTGAGGTAAGTAAAGAGCAAGGTGCAAATGTACAAGCTAGGTCCCTATTCACAAGAGTCATGCGTGTGTTCCAACATATTCTACATAGGCAGTCAAGATGACACTGAACCAGATCTCATGGTCTCAAAGAATTAAGTCCAGCAGACCTAAAGTATCTCAATTCCAGTTCCTTAAATGTTCCTATGACTAAGTACATTTGGGTCCATCCAATCTCCAATCTTCAGACTTTACTTAGACTAGTTCAAGTATTATTATCAATCGAAAAAATGCAAATGCGATGTACAATGCAAGAAAAATATTTTTGATGCAATTTTTTATTTTTGATCTTTTAATGGTTTTTTTGGAAAAAGTTTTTTTGCAAATGTTTATGCAGATTTTTAAAAATATTTTGCAATGGTTTTTGGAGTTTTGAATTTTGCAATTTTTTTAAGGATTTTCGAATATGATTAGTGAAGAAAAATATGCATAGATATTTACAAGAGAGTGCATCTATATTTACAATGGGTTTTGGATAGAAATTACATATGGTTTTATACAATGTTGTAAGGCTTCTATTTGAGTTGTTATTTACACTAGATTTGCAAAACATTTTTAAAAATATTTTCGCAAACATTTTGAAGACTTATTTTTGCAAATAATTTTGACAAACAATTTTACAACCATTTACAAACTTTGAAAATTATTTTGCAAATACTTTACAAACGGTATATATAGATTTTTTTAAAAAAAATTCAACCACTTTTCAAATCATTTTCAAATAGATTTTCAAAACATTTTATTCAAAAAACTAAAGGAAAATTTTACAAACAAAACATTTTTGCAAAATTTGAAAACATTTTACAAATCATTTTCTAAAAGTTTTCAAAAGATTTTCAAATAGTTTTTTTAAACATTTTTAACCTGTTTTTATAAGTGTTTTCAAAGAACTATTGTGTGGTATTAATTAGCCACAATATTTGAAAAAAAATGAAAGTATGAGTTATGGCTAAAGTATATACATCATATATATGACCCCCTTATACTTATCTTGAGCTATGTCCTCTTAGATCAGAGAGAAAAAAGGAAGACATAACTCGTACTAAGTATAGAACAATATTTACTAAAACAACTGAAGAATGAACAAATGAGTAAACAACTGAAGAATGAACAAATGAGTAATCGATTGTCCCCCCTATACTTAGGATGAAATAATCTTAAGTACAGTTGACTATACACAATGGCAGGGAGGGACAGGGGTGGCAATATACGAACTCGTCGGCTCGACTTGTGCCCCCTATACTTAGGATAAAATATCCCTAAGTATAGATAGAATATCAAGAGTTGGAGGAACATGTGAGGGATCGATGAATGAATAACTCGGGGTGCTCACCCCCCTATACTTAGGACAAAGTACGTCCTAAGTATAGCAATGGTGAAAAGGGGGGACATCTTTTTGGAAGAAATAGAAAAATGAAAATAAGAAAACAAAATCTTTTTGTGATTTTTCTGCTCAAATGTCTGATTCATTTGCCTTTGTGAGCTCGTCTTCATATACAACTTCTATTGAGTCGACAACAGACAAGAATGTGTCATGTCTAAATATGGCTTCAGTAATTATCCATTGTCTACAAAGGGTTGTGCGTCAGGTGACAATTCTGATATGAGTAGACTTCCGTTGTCACGCACGATCTTCACAATAAATGGTCCTATCCATTTTCTCTTCAGCTTGCTTGGAAAAATATTTAACGTCGCGTAAATTAACCACAACTATTTTTTCAAGTTAGAAAGTCTTCCTACAGATGTGTTTGCCATGCCATCTCTTGACTTTCACTTTGTACATTTGTCTGTTATCATATGCATATTCTCGGAACTCAAGCAATCTATTCAAATCAACTTTTTCGTTCTTTCCTCCTCGCTCAGAATCAAGGTTGCACTTGTTCAATTCCCATAAAGATTTGTAAACTAATTCCACGGGCAAGTGGCAAGGCTTTCCATACACAAGGCGGTAGGGAAACATGCAATGAGGATACATGTATTCCATGTGATATGCCCAAAGAATTGAGTCCAGTAACTAAGACCAACTCTTGTGATCCGAACATACAAGCTTTTGTAGTATTGTTTTAATTTCCTAGTTAGAATATTCAGCCAAGCCATTAGATTGTGGGTTGTACAGTGCTACAACACGATGTTCGATGTCGTATTCTTTGGTCAATTTCTTGACCTCCTTGTTGATGAAGTAGCTCCTCCCATCACAAATGAGAATTTTGGGGATTTTGAACCGCAGAATGATAATGTCTTTCAAGAAGCGACAGATAGTGCGGAAGTCTGCAGTTTGGGCAGGGATTGCCTCCACCCATCTCCTGTCATAGTCGAAGGCAAGCACGATGTACTTGAAGGTTATGGAAAAAACCTTAAGCGCATCATAGAAGCATGAAAGATTGCATCATATGCAATCAGGAGCGACTACTCGTACTAGTAGCTCTAGGCAGCAGAGTTAAAAAAAAAATAAAATGATGAAACCACATGATCCAAGAACACGTCTCAGATAATCCCATCTAAACCATAAACAAGTATTAGGTTTACCTCTTGAAGCGTGGTTACGATCAAGTCTCTAAAGTAAGAGACCTCCTGTCTCATGTCCTATCCCACAGAGGAGATGCTTGTGAGCACATTGATGAAACGAGTGCTCCTTGCAATCCATGTTGATGATCCAAGAGGCAAATCTCCTGATCTTGTCTCATGAGATCCGACATCTTCTTCAAGAGCAAAGTGCACCGAATGAGACGAAGATCCATGAATGGTCGATAGTGGCACAATGACATGGCGATGATGGCGATCTCTCAAGGGTTTAGAGTGGACGGACACTCAAATGGGAGAGAGAGGGGTGTGCGTAGAGAATGAGAGAGCTTGTTATTCAAATGTTGTGTACTCAAAGGAAGAGCTAGGGTTGCCTCTCCTTTTATTATATATTGGGAGTCCATGTATCTCAGTCCATGGAGAACACAAACCCAATGGTGGAGATTGATTTGTATTTCATTCATTGGACATGATTTTGTTGTTAAAAATACAACAAAAATTAAATTAGTTGAATTAATTATATTGAATAACTATCAATATAAATTAATTTTCATTAAATCGTTTTACCTTGGAGAAATAGGAAGGAGGCTAGCAACCTTCCATGGGGGGGGAGGATGGCCACAAATCCTAATCGGACATGGTGGTCGTCCCATCTCCCTAATAGGAAGTGGAGCCTCCTTTTCCTAATTCATGAGATTGCATATCACATGAGAATCTCCTAATTTTGCAACAACTTTTATTGCAAATTATCTCAAAAAATAATTCCAAATTATTTTGTGAAATATCAATCATGCCATTGGAAATTTATGAATCACATTCACAACTCAAAACAAAATATAAATTACATTTTCAATTAACTGTCCAATGTGAATCCAATTCACATCAACATTTAAATTGTAAATGTCACTTACAAATAACTCTCTCTTATATATTACAAATCACATTAATATATGTGATTAATATGGATAGTGCTATCCACATTATTCATATCCTTGATAATTGAGTCATATTTATATATATTTGATCTATATTCTCGTGTGACCAAATAATATGAATCACATTCACATTATTCACATGTTTTATAATTAAATCACATTTAATTATCTTACATAGCTCTACTTATATGGACAAATAATATGAATCAAATTAATATTATTCATGATAATTAAAACACATTTAACTATCAATCTTCCTCAACGATCTGACACATTATCAACCCCTTAAACTCTTTCAAGGATAATGCGCTTTCTTCGCAGATAAATAAAGATAAGGAAAGGGCGATTGTACGTTCCACGTATAGTGACCTGGATATTGAGATCATATATCAAATCGAGATCAAGGGGACCTCCCAAAGAGGTTTGATTAAATCAAAGCCTTAAATCTAATCTTCTCATTGCATATGAATCGTATTCAAATCACTGTCCAACCTTTGGACTAAGATTAGATTACTTCTCTATGGAGAGGAGTCACTAAAATACAGACCTATTTCATCCCTCCCTCATAATGGAAGAATATTTGTTATAAAATCATTTATTGATCACATCACCCTTGGGTATTCCTAATACATGTACATCATGCATACTGAAAGACCTAGAATAAACCCGAAGATTTAGATCAATTTAGATTGTCTTCTTTAGGTTTTTATCATTAAGTTTCTCATTTGCTCATTGGGATTTGGTATCAATCATATACTTTCCAAAATCATATATCATACCCAGGTATTGATCTTGTACTTTCCAAAAGCATATATCAAACATACAAATTCTATCAAGCTTCTAAAGCAAAACGACCGTGCACGGAATTTGATCCCAATATCTCATGAGTGAGCTCTTGTCTTCTGGTTCAGTAAATGAACCTGCATGATCTATTTGAGAGATCATATCACTCATATGCCCTTGTATGCACATCGACACGTCGATGTATAGACCTTGATTTGGCCATCAACTTATCGGTTTGCCAAATGTACATACTAAGGCATATAATAACACATATGGCTCTGGTCAAAGGATGCATGCCTATATCATGATAGCATACAACATAAGTCTTGGTTATCTCGATTTCGCTAAGTCAACTCTTTGACCTAACTTATCTAACACATCTAAATCTATATTCCTATGCAGAGGACCTACATCAAGAGGTCGGTTAGATATCATCCCATGAGAGAAAAAGATTACCATCTCCTACATAACGGTGTTTGATGAGACCTCAATCTAACTCATTAGATATTCATCCAAGCACCAACCTCTATGCTTCAATAATTGAATCAATAGTTGTATGATCATTAAGATGACCATGGTAGATAACCCTAATTGTACTTAAGGAACTTGTTATGCAAATTAGTTATTCTTCATATCAGATTAAGGAATGATATTTGCAATAATATTTATTTCGTAATGGCTCATCATGGGCTCGCATGTCCAATAATCTCCTATTATCCTAAAGAGCCATTAATGGTCTAATCTTGAAACCCACACTCACGTGCTAATCATAAGCTATTTAGAAAAATATCTTAATAAGCTAAATAGCCACTCTATTCCCAAGAGACTTCACCAAGTCCTTTTACAGTACTGGCATATCCTCTTGTAACAATGTTCGCATCCAATGCGAATGTTGCATCTTATGCAACCAAGACTCAATTTTGAAGTAGTTATAGTGTAGTTGGCACTACAATTCAATAATCGTTATAATAGTTATGTAATTTCTATTGTACTTGTGAGGATACCCTTATTCTTGGAGATCTCTATCTCTTAAGACTGAAACCCGATCTTATGTCTTATAAGGCATCTGCAGTTAAGACCTTTTAGATCACTATCTATAAAGTCTTAAGTTTTAGAAGATAAGACTTTGATATCACTATATCTAATGTCTTGTCATCTTTGAAGGTGTTGTTATTAGTAAAACTAAGTACTTTATATCCATAGTAGGATTAGTTACAGTTTACTACTCCCATTGCATGGCAGACATCTATCTTTTTACACATCTAGTATACACTAAACTTCCCAAAGTCGATGCACAAGGGCATGTACCTTTGGTATTCACACCATCAACTCTTTGAGGTGTTATCCCTTCAGATAGGCAAGTACCATATCTTTAGGGAAAGTAGCCTTCCTTGGAGTTTACCCAAACTTGGAATATGTCCAAGGTGTACCACTAATGTGACAGTCCCAATGCTCTCTTCTCTTTGCTTCTGAACATTTTCAGAACTAAGATCTAAGAGGTATCCCTGAGATCTATTATCACAAGGTACGGAACAACTAGATTATGAAACACTTATTTATCATCCTTATATCATTCCAAATGATTAGGATTTTATCTACATTGAGCACGATGAATACAATGGCACTCCAACTGAGTTCCACATGGTTCATCAAGATTTTGTATGAGATCATAACCTTTATAATTTCATCAAATTTGAGATTTTAACTACAAGAAGCTTATTTGATTACATAGATGGAATTCCTTTAGCTTGCATATCATGCCTTATCAACTGTGAAGCCATGGGGATACTTCATATGAGTATCCTTGCTGAGGTATTCATAGAGGAATGTAATATTGACTTCCAACTTGGAGATGTCATAGTCATGTTGTGTAGATTTAGTTAGCAATATTCCGGTGGGTTTAAGCAACGATTACCGAAGAGCAAGTCTCATCACAAGTGATATCTTCTCTTCGTGTGTATCTTATCGATATGAGCTGTGCTTTGAAGGTCTCTACCTTTTCATAAGGTTCCCTCTTTCTCTTGAAGATCCATTTACACCTAACAAGTCATACCTTTATAGGTGGATCCTCAAGGGTGCATATACAACACTTATATATGAAGTGTACTTTAGACTTTATTGCCAACATCCATATTTCCATGTCATTATCCTCAAAAGCTTTATCATATGAAGTCAGGTCATTGTCAGACTTAACTGACACATGGAATCCATCCTCAAACTTATTTGAATAAGCATGAGTGTTTCATCTTTAATTGTCCTTTTAGTTTCTGATTTTAGGAGTCTCATTATCTTCTCAGAAGCTAATGAGTCCCTTTACTTCATTCTTATCTCGATTCTCAAGAAAAATCATCCTCTTAGAATCATATTCATAGAGATGAAATCTTTAAATAATCTCAAGGCCGTAAAGTAGGTATCCAATACCATCCTTTATAAACCTAATGAAGTAGTACTCTCTAGTGCTACATTCTATCTTACTTGCATCCATGACATGGTCGTGGACCAGCAATCCTAAGTCCTCAATTGTTCAATACTAGGCTAGGTTCCAAACCTTATCTTATGAGGTTTTTTGGTATTAGATTTGCAAGGAATCTTATTAAGAATATATATTGTAGTCTCTACTAAAAACATACCTGGAAACTAAGAGGTAATTATGCGAAAATTCAACATTGATCAAATAGTGTCACACATGATCAATCGTATCTATCTACAACTCAATTGAGTTTAGGTGTATTAGGAGGAGTGAGATATGAACGATATTTATTTCTCCATAGGGTATTCCTTGAATTCATCTAATATGTACCTTCTACCTTGGTTAGATCAAATTCTTTTGATATTCCTTTAAACTTTTGTTCTAAACAAAAGAATGAGAAATCTTTGAGCATTTCAAAGGTTTATAAAGTGAAGGGAAGAAATCTCATATCACAAAAATCATCAATAGATATCACATATCATTAATGTTTATTATGATACAGATGATCCTCATATACCAATATGTATGAGATCTTGAATACCTTGGCATCTTACACCAATCCCAGAAAAGGTTGCATCGGACATTTTACATTTTAATACAAGATATACGTGTATGTAAGATTTGAAATTTCAGATAATCTAAAGTTTTATCTCTTACTAGTTTATTGATCTCATCAATTGACATATGTCCAAGGCTTGATGCTAGATCATTGTCAAATGATCTTCATCCTCCTATTGATCTTTTAAGGTTTATATTTTCAGTATTTTGAAATGTTAATGAACCATTCATTAATATTCTCATTTATTAGAGTCCTATAGATGTTAGATCACTATCTGAAATATATCCATCATAACTCTTTATGATAGATATAATCCAGAATATGTGTTTATTTCCAAAAAACATAGAAATAAACAATGAATGTAATCTAATATCTAGGTCATAGAGACATTCTCTAAGAGTAAGGGCTCTCCTACTGAAAATATGAAATCCATCTATCCAATGGAGATTATTGCAACAATTTCATCAATTCCCATATAGATGATTATTAAACCTTAAGATCAAATGTTCTAGCCTTCTAAAACATATGCAACCGATTGCCAATTTTTACTAGCAGAATGAGATATAATTATTAGACTTTAATCGTATTTAATAAGCAAGTCAAATTCAATGATGATATGTAGATATATAATATTCTAATGCACTATCTGAGTCCTTCTCTAAGGATGTTGGATAGTCAAGATAGTTGTACTACCAATACATCAGCTTGTTGCAATATTGGCATTCATCCAACTCTTTAGATGTCATATGTATGGAAGTCACAGAAGAGCAATCAACTCTTTGACTTTCCTTCTTATATCAATCAAACCCATACTTCCACTGCTCTTCCTTCATCTATAAACAACTATTGCTTAAGACAACATATCTCTTATGTTAAATTCAACAGCCTTCAATATAAGAGCATTTCAACATTTATATATGCGTCACTCAATTCATACAATATGAATCTTATGAAGCTTCATGAATGACTTCAGTATAGACAGTAGAATGGTGAAACTCATCGTATCTACATCCATCTAAACTCCAAAAGACTTTGGTTCTGGTAGGTACTCAAATATTTTGAGTACATCTTCTCTTATCGAGCCACCATTCTTCATAATGAAGTGAGCAATGTCATTCATGATTAAATGTTGAGATCACATATGTATGCCAAAACATCTTCTTAGGTTTCATAAGGATTTTCGAGTATTATGATCATCATCGACATGATACTTCCAAAGCACATTCGATGAGAGATCAAGACTATAAAGGCACACAAATCCAAGGTTGTTTCCTATTGTCCAATTAATTATCATTCATCGTTATTATTAAGAAACTTGCACATTACAACCACATGCATTATGTGTCCAACTGCAAGTACAATATCTTGATCATGGATCCAATCCATGATATTTACTGGTTATTATTGAGTATAACTTTTAGTGCATTTAATGTAGGTTATCTAATAAGATAATTTGCATAAATACATATTTTAATTTGATTTTAGGATTTTTATATCAAAGTTGCCTAGCCTTGTCAACACTGAAAGTTCTTTCCCTTACTCACTTTCAATGTAAGATATATACTTACCATTATATATCAAGCAAGATCTGGGATCTCCTTTCTTATATTTGTTACACCCTAATAATATGAGAACCCGTAATTCAGATAAAAAGAAGCGGGAACTTATTCTGCCTTACAAGTCCAACTTTCATCTCCCAATTCAATCTTTAATACATGGGTCCACCGACCCTAAGGTGATATTGACCCATTGTTAATTGAACCAACCGTCAACAGGAGTAGCACTCGCTATGCACAATCCAATATCGCCCCAATAATATGAGGAACCGATATTGGGGTCACTACACTTATGGACTTACTCTTTCAAAAAGGAAAGAGCTCGATCCTGATGAGCTTATATGCAGCAGCTGTCACTTCAGACATGCCTCTCCTACATAAAATCCCTGGTGATGGACCCCTTTGCCTTGACGGAAGACTATGAATGTCACTTACGTGATCCTCCATATCATGTTCAACAACTAATTAATTATTATGAATCATATTGACATTTTTTAATTCTTCCAAGGGAAATACTACTACATTCATAATAGAGTGTTTAATTAGATATAATTAATTTAATAATCTTAAATCAATTATCAATCTAATTCAAACAACCAACGAACAATCTTGATTGTTGCTTGAAGGATGGTATACTCTCAAAATATGTATTATTCAAATTTTAATAATTATAAAAATACCTCATGATCATTTCAAGCATTGTCCTTTCACTACCCGTTGTCATGGCCAATATGCACAAGATGTGGGACAGACTGCTCACGGAGCAACCTGCTACCTCAAAGATGCTCGACCAGATACCATATCCGCCTCAGGTCAAGATAATGTGATTTGACCATATTATATTTGAGATGATATTCGATCTTTCAACAAAAGTTATACAATATAAAATTTATCAAAATCACTTTGATTAATATTATAAGGAGATTTTCTAAACAAATCCCCAATCCTATTAAAGTATCAATGTTTGTTGGAAAGTACGTTATAACCAAATCAATCAAGATACTTTAGCTTATCATGTTTGTTATGTTCATTCAAAAATAATTATAATTATTAAATATTTCACAAATATTTAACAACTAATTATTCGAGGAGATTAACCATTAATTTCCACAAAATAATTGAATGACAATCACAAAATTCTTTATTCAAATTTGTTAAGTTTCCAGCAGTGACACATGTTTACTAAAACTAACAAATCTTGAACAAATAAACTCCAAATCAAGAAAACTAAATTTCTTTGATTTGTCAATTTTATTTGCAAAAAAATCCAAGTGATAAATACAAATTTAGAGCCATTTTAAAACTTTAGTTATCTCTTGATTATGTTCCAAAAATATGATTCCTATAACACTGGACACATGTCTACTAAAATGATCTTAATTGAGCAAACGGATACCAAATCACACAAACTCATGTCCTACGATTTTTAAATTTAATGAGAAACGTATTCCAAGTGATAATCACACATTTTAAGACACTTAAACGGGGAAAAATTGCATAACGTAGGGCTACGCGAACAAAATGCGATGAAAAACCGCACAACCAAAAATGCCCATGTCATCTTAGATTTATGTATCATATCCGAAACCTCCGACCTATGGCACTAATACCACTTGAAGGTTATGGGAATAACCTTAAGCATATCATGGAAGCATGAATATCACATCATATACGATCGGAGCGACTAATTATACTAGTTGCTAGGGGCAGCAGAATTTAAAAAAAATTATAACGATGAAACCACCTTATCCAAGAACACTTCTCATATCGTTTCATATAAACCACAAACAAGTATTAGCTTTACCTCTTGAATCGTGGTTGAGATCAAGTCTCTAAAGTAAGAGACCTCCTGTCTCAAGTCCAATCCAACGGAAGAGACGCTTACAAATGCATAGATCAAACGTGTGCTCCTCACAACTCATGTTGATGATCCAAGTGGTGAATCTCCTGATCTCTTCTCGCGAGACCCAGAAGTGCATCTAAGAAGATGGAGATCCACGAACGGTCTAAGTGGCGGCACAACGGCGTGACAATGATAGCGATCTCTCTGGGGTTTAGAGTGGACGACCACTCAAAGGGGAGTGATATGGGCATGTGTTGAGAATGAGAGAGAGAGAGAGAGTTTGCTATTCAAATGTTGTGTACTTAAAGGAAGAGCTAGGGTTGCCTGTCCTTTTATAACATTTTGGGAGCCCATGGATCTCAATCCATGGACAACACACATCCAATAGTGGAGATTGATTTGTGTTTCTTTCAATGGACATGATTTCTATTGTTAAAAACACAATAACAATTAATTAAATTAAATTATATATAATAAATAATAATCACTATAAATTAATTTTCATTAAATTAATTTCCCTTGGAGAAATAGGAAGGAGGCTATCCACCTTCCATATGTGGGTGGACGGCCACAAATCCTAATAGGACTTGGTGGTTGTCTCCTCTACCTAATAGGAAGGTGAGCCTCCTTTTCCTATTTCATGAGATTGCATATCTCATGCGAATCTCCAAAATTTACAACAACTTGTATTGCAAATTGTCTCACAAAAATAATTCCAGATTATTTTGTGAAATACCAATCTTGTCATTGGAATATTGTGAATGACATTCACTACCGAAAATAAAATGTAAATTACCTTTTCAATTAATTTTCCAATGTGAATCCAATTCACATCAATAATTAAATTGTAAATGTCACTTACAAATAGCTCTCTCTTGTATTTTATAAATGACATTTATAATATATATATATTTAATATGGATAGTGATGTCCACATTATTTATATCGATGATAATTAGATCTCATTTAATTATCTTAGATCTCTATTCTCATGTGCCTAAATAATATGAATCATATTCACATTATTCATACCTTTAATAATTAAATCACATTTAATTAACTTAGATTACTCTCCTTATATGTCCAAATAATATGAATCAAATTCATATTATTCATGATAATTAAATCACATTTAACTATCAATTTTCCTCAGTGTTTAAACACATTATCAATAATGAAATTATCCTTGAACTCTTTCAGGAATAGAGCGCTTTCTCCACGGATACTCAAAGATAAGGATACTTACAATAGTACATTTCACATATAGTGACTTGGATATTGAGATCTCATCTCAAATCCATATCAAGGGGAACTCCCAAAGATGTTTGATTAAATCAAAGCCGTAAATCTACTCTTCTCATTGAATCTGAATCGTTTTCAAATCAATGTCCAACATTTGGACTAAGACCAGCTTACTTCTCTATCGAGAGGAGTAACTGAAATCCAGATTTGTCTCATTACTCCCTCAGAATGGTAGAGTCATGGCTATACATTCGTTTATTGATTACATCACCCTCAGGTATTCCTATTACATGTACATCATGCACACTGGAAGACCTAGAATATACACGAAGATTTAGATCATTTAGATTGTCTTCTTCAGGATTTTATCATTAAGTTTCTCATTTGATCATTGAGATTTGGTATTAATCATATACTTTCCAAAATCATATATCATACCCAGGTATTGACCATATACTTTCCAAAAGCATATATCAAACCTATAAATTCTGTCAAGCTTCGAATGCGAGACGACAGTGCATAGAATTTGATCCCCAATATCTCATGAGTAATCTCATGTCTTCAAGTTCAGTAAATAAACAAGTATGATCCCTTTGAGAGATTATATCACTCATATGCCCTTGTACGCACACAAGCACGTCGATCTATAGACCTTGTTTAGGACATCAACCTATCGGTCTGCCAAATGTACATACCAAGACATATAGTAACACATTTGTCTCCGGTCGAAGGATGCATGCCTATATCATGACATCATACGACTTAGGCTTTGGATATCTTGATCTTATTAAGTCAACTTATTGACCTAAATTATCTAAAACCTCTGAATCTCTATTCCTATGTTGAGGACCTGCATCAAGAGGTCAATTAGATATTAGCCCATGAGCGAAATGATTACGATCTTCTACTCAGGTTGGAGATCATCTCTTATTAATCATTTGACGGTGCTAGATGAGTATGTAACTCTTTAGATATTCATCCAAGCACCAACCTCTATGATTCAACAATTGAATCAACATTTGTATGATGATTAAGATGGCCAGGTACATAAACCTAATTGTAGTAAGGGACCTATTATGCAAATTAGTTATTCTTCATTTCATAGTAGAGAATGATACTTGCAATGACATTTATTGCATAATGGCTCGCTATGGTCTTGAATGTCCAACAACACTCAAAACCCTGGTTGTTAGGGAATGGCCCTAAGAAGTCAATGCCCCGGGCATTGAAGACGTTGGATATCTGGATGTATTTGAGATGCTTTGTGTCAAGCATGTTGATGTTTCTGGCCATTCGCTAACTGTCAGTACACTTCTTCACATAATCATCTACATCCTGGAATAAAGTTTTCCATCAAAGGCCACATTGAAGCACTTTTGTTTCCGCTCACTTTTCAGAATGGTGTCAAATGGCTTCGAGCCTGTGGCAGTATCTAGGACACCCATAATCTCCTCCTAAGGTATACACCTCTTCTAGATACAGTTTGTTCTCTCTCGGAATAGGTGTGGTTCTTCCCAATGGTAGAAATGAATGTTAGCCAAGAATTTGTCATGTTTGATCTTTGGCCAGTCTGGCAGTCTTCTTGGAGATGAGATAGTCCACAATATCAGCATACCGACAGAGAGAGGATATATACAATACTACCTCATCCGGGATGGTCTCCGTAATTGGAAATGAATTTTTCTCAAGAGGCTTTGTATTAACAATTCTTGAAAGATGATATGCCACCACATTTTTTATGCATCATTTGTCATGAATTTCAAGTCAAATTCTTGGATTAGAAGGATCCAACGAATTAAATGAGGCTTGGAATCTTTCTTGCTCTGAAGATATTTGATGGTAGATGCTCAGTATAGATTATTACCCTTGAACCAAGGAGATGTGATCTGAACTTTTCTAGTGCAAACACTATGGCTAGCAGCTCTTTTTCAGTCACTATGTAGTTCTTATGGGCTTCTTTTAACGTTCTGCTAGTGTAATAAATAGCAAATGGAATCTCATCTCATCTTTTTCTTTGAACATCACCAATTGTGAAATCATGTGCGTTTGTCATGATCTCAATGGGGAGAGACTAATCATGTGGTTGCAGGATAGGAGCATGTGTGATAAGGTCTTTCAGTTCATTAAAGGCATAGAGAACATGGTCATCCATAACAAAATATATCTCCTTGCCTTGCAGTTCTATAAACGGGCAGGCGAGCTTGTTGGAGTCTTTGATAAATCATTGGTAGAAACCTATGTTCCCCAAAAACGACTGAACCTATTTCAGATTGGTAGGTGGCTCAAGTTTAGAAATCACTTCCACCTTAGATAGGGTAACCTCCATGCCATGTTTTGATACAACATGACCCAACACGATCCCTTCGGTCACCATGAAATAGCTCTTCTCCCACAAGAGCACGAGGTTCACTTCATAGCACACCGTTAGAACTCAGTCTAGATAGTCCAGACATTGATAAAATTAATCCCTATAGATGGAGAAATCGTTCATGAAAATCTCAAGAAAACAGCCCGTCATGATTGCAAATACGACCGACATACATCTCTGAAATGTAACGGAGGCGTTAGACAACCCGAGCGACATTCGTCGGAAAGAGTACATCCCAAAAGGATAAGTGAATGTCTTCTTCTCTTAATCTTCGGGTGCGATCTCAACTTGATTGTATATAGAGTAGATGTCTAAGAAGCAAAAGTATTCGTTCCCAGCCAGCCTCTCGAGAATCCGGTCGATGAAGGGCAATCAGAAATGGTCCTTCTTAGTTGCGAGATTGAGATGTTTGTAATCCACACAGACTCACTGATGAATCTCCATTTCATCACCTTTATTTAATAATTTTGGCCTCAAAAACCCTAGCTAATGCATGTAAATACACCTTATTTGCACAAATTAACATTCATTCTTAGTTGTAAAAATATTGTATAAAATATTATTTTAAATGCTAAAATTATAGAATAAAGAAAAGAAAAGAAAAAGATTGAAATACCAAAGGTATTTTATGATCCTAAACCTCAAGACCTAAGCATCTTGATGACTAGGTCGACAAGGAATACAGTAGGGGGAGATACCCAATAATACAATAAAAATCCCATTTATTTATTCTTTCTTTATTTATTTTTTAGGATCCATTTTATTTTCTACTTTTTATACCTCAAATAAAGAGACATTAAACATGAAAGTTGTAGGTAATAATATATAGAAAAATAAAAATTTAAATTCATACCAAAAAATTATATAGTGTAAAAGTTATACTCCGAATAAAATTCCAAAATCTCAACTTCCTAGACCCATATCTCTTAAATAAAAATTCAAAATATATAAAATCACTGTAATTGTATATAACTTTTAATAAGCTATTTAATGAAGGTGCTCTCATTTTTTTGGAGTTAGTATGGGAAAGTTAGGATTTGGACCCTTATTGTACAATATACCCAAATAAAATTAATTTTATTTATTATTTTGATAATTTTATATTTTATAATTTTGTAAATATTATTTATAGTATATGTATGTATTAATGCTAAAAAACAATAAATAAAAAATTCATAGATGAGATACCTATACACAAACCTATACATTTAATACCTCCATTTACTTAAGTGTAAATAATATATCAGAAAAATATAATAAAAAATATTTAAGTGTCTAAAAATATGTTATAATATGTAAAATAAGAAAAGAAAATAATAAAATTAAAAATACAAAATGAAAAAAAAATACTCTAAAACATAGGTAAATATACCAAGAAAATAACCCTTAAAAACTAACTTATAATTAATAACCTCTAAAAAATAAATAAAAATCATAATAAAATACCATAAAAAATAATAAATATTTTCTATTTTATAACCTGAAAATAATAAAATTAATTACTAACTTGGTTCAATATATTTTTGAATTTTATATGGACTTTGTCTTTTTACGGATGATGTGGCCTAATCAGGCCACGCCATCAGTTGACCTGGGTCAACTCTAACCCCAGGTCGTAGCCTTTGACAGTCTTGCATTTTTCCTCTTTTATCGAGTTTTCCCCCTCGATGCATTACTCGAGGTGATGAAGTCCCTTCATGAAGATTGTCCTCTATAGATCCACGATTCACGTTGTGCCTTCTTCTAGGGAAGAGCTACCTCAATTCACCCGTGATCTATCCTTGAACATAGCGCCTCCACTATCATGTACAAAACCTTCCCCAACCCTCCTTTTGATTTTTGGAACCTTTTTGCCCTTATTTTGTCCTCCTCTCATGCGCTCAGGATTGATGCGGGTGACAGGCACATCTCCAACACCTTGTAGCGGGGTCAGGCGATGGCTTAGGTGGCTTCTACCACCACCTCCAGCCATCACCGCCGTCGAGGTTTGCTTCGTGGCCCTGTGCCTCTTGAGGTACCTTTTCCTGTATTCTTTAGCTTAGATTAACCTTAGGTTTTATGCTTGTTTTGAATTTACTTCTTGATCACGTTAATTAATGTCAAAACCCCTCATTCATAATTCACCATAATGGAGCTCCGGCGAACCTTTTTCACCATAACCCCATGTTCTCCGACCACACAATCGCCTTTAACTCGATCCCCGCCATTTCTCCTACGTCCTGATTCATTCCATCCACCTCACTTTTCTACGAAGCAAGTTGCCGGTGCTCCCACTCCACCGCAACGCCGGAGGACTGCCGCTATGCACCACCTTCACTCATTCCCTCCATTGGCGCTCCCCAGAGCGTCGTTGTTTTGTGCTAACCAACCCTTGTAGGACCAAGAGGCCAAAGGACCCTTGCAAGGTCATTTTTGTAAGGGTAAATTTCAATTTGGGTCCCCATCTATGGGTCAGATCCCAGAATGGGTCCCGATCTTTAAATTAAAATGATTCGGGACCCAGGACCATTTAGGAAATGGAAATTTTGGGGTTCATGACGAAGATGCCCTTATTGAAAAGGGAATAGGGGTTGAGTTCCAACTTTTAAACAAGGGCATACTCATCATTAGCCTCAAAAAGTTCTTTACGTTAATGATCTGAGACCCAAATCGTTACAATTTAAAGATCGGGACCCATTCTAGGATCTGACCCATAGATGGGGACCCAAATTGTAATTTACCCTTTTTGTAAAGGACTGAAGCACTTGGATCCCCCAACCTTCTCCAATAATGTACGACTTCACCGGCGCTCCAAGATCTCTTTGAAGACCATCCTCTGGAGCAGAAGATCTCAAGCTCCATTTTGCCCTTGCTTAGAGACTTCTAGGTGGCTGGAGAGGCGAGGGAGGGATATTTGAAACTCATCCCAGCAGAGTTCTTGAGTTGTTCTTCCAGCCCATCTCTCTAATGTCTGATCTTCTAGCAACTCAGGACGCACAGATGTTGTCCAATTGGTGATGCTCAGAATCATCGATCCTCTCTTGATGATCTAATCCTTGGCGTCAGAGGTGAAGCATCATCGTGGGCTCCTAGCATGACACGTGGCATAAGTAAACGATCTCAACCGTCTGTTGCCGCCCTTGGACTTGGTATTTTGCACTCTTGCCAACCCACTTTTTGTATTTTATGTATTAATGCACAAACTTTCATTCGTCATTGTTTAAGTTTTGTAACTTTTGTATAAAAGACCATGAACTATCGTTTACAATCTAGTTCACATTAGCTCACCACACGTGGCCGCCCTCATGAGATGGGCATTTTTGCAGGAGGGCCACGCTAGTTCTTGTATTTTGCTTTAGTCCATTAAATTTTTATTCATGTTTTATACTTTTTGAAAAATTACAAATAGGCCCTCATATTTTAATTTATTTACAATTATGACCCTGCAGAAAAATAATTTTTGTGTATTTCCTCATTTTATTAAAAATAGCAACTGTGCTCCAAAAATCACCAAAAAATATGTGTAGGTTCCTGATTTCTTGTAGTTCCATGCCATATTTTTATTTCGCAATTTTGGACCTTGTTATTATTTATTAAAAATCATTTATAGCACAAAAAGCCCCTATCTACATTATAAAGTGCCTAAAAATATAAAAATGTTTCGAAAAATCCCCAAAAATGTATTTTGTTTATTTATGTATTTTTAACCTTCAGACCAAGAATCACTAAAAATAGGAAAAGCAAAACTCTTAAAATATGAAAACCCCCAAAATCCACTATAAAAATCTATAAAATTTCGAAAAGTCTAAAAATAGTGTTTTCTAATTTATAATTTTATGTGTATTATTAGATATAAATTAAAACTAATTTAAAGAAATTTTCATATTGTTTAGTATTTTTTATCTCCATTTTAATTTGACCCATTTATTTTATCCATATTTTAGGGTATTTTTTACTTAAAAATATATAAAAATTAGCAAAAATCACTAAAAAATTACAAAAATAGTAAAAATATTAAAAATGCAAAAATATTTAATTTTGTAATTTTTGATTATTTTTAGTTATATGTATATCTCTTTTATCTATTATTGTATATATATACTCTTATATATATATCTTATATTATATATTTAAAAGAAAAAAGAAAATATAAAAAATCTTAAAATATAAAAAATATATAAAAAATGAAATTAAAAATAAAATATAATAACGTAAAACAAAAATAAAACAAAAAAATATAATTAAAAATACAAAATTAAAAACCCAAGTAAAAAATAGACAAAGAAGTTCACAATCAGTTTTGCGTATTAATTCGCCCGATCATTCCTTTTATGCTCCCTGTGTTGAAACTCTACACATACTTGCACCTATACACATCCTTGTTGTAGGGTTATCATAAATTTTAACTCCACGTGTTATTTTCATTTTTTGATTATTATTGTGGGTTAAGTGTTGTCTGATATTGGGTTTCGTGAGCAGTCACCGCATCGACTGGATCTCTTGCCAAATGAGATTTCTAAACCCTTGCAAAATCTTCTTCAACAAATGGCGCCCTTTCTGGGGAGCAACTACGCATTGATTGGCTTTGCTTGATTATGTCTTCTTTGCCTATATTTTTCCTTTATTTATTTTCTGATTTATTTGATATTATTGTAGAGTTGTCTAACCCCTCTCTTTGTTGACTTTGCTGTGAGGTACCGCAAATCAAGGGAGTCTCTTCTAGGAGCCTACGTACCCACGTGAATCCAACCCTTGTGTCTCACCTAGAACCAAAGAAGACCTAGAGAATTTTGAAGATAGAGTTGCTTTTTTTTATTGTATTTATTTGTGTAATTTAATGAGAGAGAGATAGAGATTTATTGTAATAACTTGGACACTCTCAGGACTCTGCCACACTTCACGAGATCCACTGCCCGAGGGATTGTTCCTTGGGGGCCTCGTCAGTTTTGTCGCAGTTTTCCACCCTTTTTTATTTCTTTTATGATCTTCACTTTTCTTTCCTTTGTGAGAATAAGCCCTAGCATTAAGAGTTGATTGTCGATAGTATTAGGTCCAAATACTTAATCACTATTTCCTGCACCTAAAGTCTCATTTGGACTTAGTTAAATTTAATTTTTAATTATTTAGATTTGAGACCATGTGCTGAGAGAGCTCGTATACAGCGCTTATAGGACCTGTTGTGGCGAGCACCGATCGACATCGGAGACCGGACCTTGGTCTCATTTTTGAGTTGTTGACATTTTGTGCCTCACATTAATAGCAGTTTCTGTACCTAGGGCGGTTTCATCGGCTTGTATTTGCATATAGATAGGTATTAATTCTGCTTAGCATCCTTGCATGTAGAGAGATGGAGGCAAGGTGAGCATTTCTTTTAGCATCATCGTTTTCACCTTGCATTGCTTTTCGGACTCTCTCTCCCCTAATTTAGAGAACCTGGGATCTAAAAGGAATTGATTCCCTGATAGGATTCGTGCATTTCTATTAAAATACAAAAAATTAATAACAAATAAAATTGGGGCTGCTAAAATTACTTGACCCTAAAATAAATCAAAAAGAAAAATCATTGTCTTAGGGTGAGTAAATCCCTCATTGTCTTCTCATTTACTTGCTCAACGTACACACTAAGGTTAGTGCCCAAATCCAATAAGCCAACCTAAGTGTTTGTACAGTTTTGTGATTTTCACCTAACTCTAAAACAGACAAGATAAAAAGACCAGACTTTCACGGTCTTCATCGAGTTGAGTAGGTTAACTGAGGGGTTGTGTTTATTTTGTGTGTGTTTGTTTGTGTTTTCTTATGTACATAATCAATCATTTATGTGCATTTACACCTTTCTTCTCACATCTCTTGATTGACCGTCGTGCTCTCCCGATTATTTCCCCACCGACCCGAGACTGATTTGTTGGAGTCACCTCTCATGGAGTCCACCCTTGAGCACTTTACCCAGATGATGTATCATATGAGACAAAGTATTGACGTCCTCACTAGTATAAATAAGATCCACCATGACACTCCACCATTTAATTTTATGGGTTTACTCAAGGATTCTTTTGAGAGCTTGCAATTGCCCAAAATACAAAAAAATGAGAAAAATTTAAAAATACAAAAATAATTCAGGAGACATTTTGATGATTCAGACTGTGAGGAGATGTCCCCCATGCCAGACCATTTGCTCACACATTCATTCTCACCTTGTCCCATCTTTGACCCCGAAGACGACATTGTACAGACTACTCTTAGGCGTCCTTGTGTAGATGTTGATTCCGATCTCCTCCCTTGTATGGAGGAGGTCCAAATATTCAGAAAAAGATTGACTGAGCCAAAAGTGGTGGTCATTATTCATGAGATCATTTATGCCCACTTCGCTAGGCCATGACCCATTTATCTGCTCCTCAACCCAAGAAGAAAAAGCAAATGAGCAGATTCGCGCATCATATCTAGACCATGGACATTGCCCACACCATCACCCACCGCCCTTCTTATAGGAAAAGGAGCACTATCACACCTCTTGTGAGTTGCACCATCTCTGATCATACATGTGATAACACTCTCCTTGACGGCTGCACATCGACAAATATAATACCTTCTCATTGGTACAACCTATTCATCTTAGGTCTCTCAAGAAAACAAGTATGATTGTTCAATTTGTTGATGGATCAATAAAGAGGCTGAAGGGTATTCTGGAGAACGGCGTCATTCTGATTCAGGGCATGAGATTCACTACAGATTTTGTTATATTTCCCATGGAGACCTCCTCCCTTGTGGAGCACTCTCCAATCATCTTGGGATGGCATTTCCTCTCCTCTGCAAGGGCCATTTTTTATTAGGGATCTGGAGAGGTTCGCTTCCTTTCTGATATTGGGAACGATGTGTTGATCACTGCACCTACCACCGACCAGAGACCCGCATCCCACGAGAGCGTGCCTGTGTTAGCCAACCCCTAGGACTATGACCTATCTGCTAATATCAGAGAGGTTTGCTTTATGATTGATGATGAGACCCAAGAATTCCTCTCCAAGGAGGAAGACTCAGAAAGCATAGACCTTGGAGTTTCCTCTTCCCGTGATTTGCGTTGTGTTGATGGCATCCATAGGATTTACATGATTGATACATTTGAGCGGAGGGTAGACTTAGATGTGACTGATAAGGTTGAGTTTGATCTTATCACTTTTATTAATGAGTTTGGGTCTTTTGATGAGGATGATGATCGGTTTGAGACCTCAGAGGATGAACTTGACCTTACCTCTTCCACATACGAGTTTGTTCCCTTTTGTTTTTACCCAGTTGAAACCTCGCAGAATGAACTTGACCTTACTTCTTCCAATGATGAGTTTGTCCCTTTCCACTATGATATCTGTGAGACTCTACAGGATAGATCTGACCAGAGTACTTCCATGGATGAATTCGTTCTTTTTCATTTTGACCTAGTTGAGAGACCTAGGGTCGAACCAGACCTCACTACTTCCATTGATCAGTTCGTGCCTTTTTGCTTTGAGACCACTGAGGACCTTCCCCCAGGCCGATCCTAATTGGTCGATTTCCGAGGACCTCGATATCAACCTACACCTTTTCAGATCCATTGCTCAGCGGTCCCGCAAGAAGGTCCGCTTTCTACCTTCTTTATCTATGTACATCCATCCTCTTGTATATTCTCATTAATTTTCCTCCATCCATCCACCGTATCGCTCATCCACCCCATTCTCATGTGTTCCTTTCTTAGGGCATACTTTGTCCTAAGCATGGGGGTGTACGAGCCGAGTGTTCTTTCTTCGTTTTGTTTCATCACTCTTGGCGATGCCTATACTTAGAGCTCTTTTACCCTAAGTATAGGGGAAGTGATATGGACATTCCTGTCGATTTCATCTTCTATCTTCCTCTGACTTTTCTTCTTTTCATTTCTATTTTTCTTTTTCTACTGAAAAGGCGTTGCCCCTTTTTGTCAGTCTTCTATACTTAGGATGTACTTTATCCTAAGTATAGGGGGTTGTCCACCGCAAGTTCTTTCATTCTTTGGTCCTCTCCGCTATCTTTTCTTCTTTTATATACTTAGGGATATCTTACCATAAGTATAGGGCGAGACAGTATGGGGACGATCTGTTCATTCCCACCCATGACCCTCCCGGCCTTGTGTACAGTCTGCTATACTAAGGATTATTTGATCCTATGTATAGTGGGATAGCTGACTTCTCATTCATTAATTTCTTTGTTCATATCTTCATTCATTTTTTCTTTAGACTTTTTCAATACTCAGTACCTATGAGGACATAGCTCAAGCTATGTATAGGGTCGTCGTATATACTGCATATATACTTTAGACATACCTCGTAGTTTCATATTTTTAAGAATAAATATATCTAAAATACAATATAAAATATACTATAAATGTTATTAAAATCACTTAATAAAAAGATGCATAATATTCCTCAAATTCTTTGTATATACAGATTTATTAATTAGATAAAAATATTTTTTTGCAAAATGTTGGAAAAATATTTTGAAAATATTTTTGAAATATATTTTAAAAGCTATTTGGAAAATATTTTATTAAATATTTTCAACCTTTGAAAAAATATTTTGTTTGGAAAAATTCCTTTTATTTGTGTGAAATAAAAATGTTTTGAAAACTGATTTGCGAATGGTTTGGAAAATGGTTGCAAAATTATTTTAAAAAATCTATATATACTATTTGAAAAACAATGCAAAATGATTTTCAAATAAGTGTAAATGTCTATAAAAACTATTTGTAAAAAATATTTTGGACTGTAGTTTTTGAAATTATTTGTAAAATTAGTTTCAAATAAGTTTGAGGAATATATACATCACACTAAAATTCTTTGTACATATATCCATAAAAATGATCATGTATCCCTTGTATAAAATCCAACTCTTCTAAATATAAGATGCATTCCCTTGTAAATATTTGTACCTTTTTTATCCAAAAAAATTGTGTTGAAAAATACCAAAAACATTGGAAAAGCTAAAAATCCAAAAACATTTGCACAACATTTTTTAAAATCCATAAAAAGTTCAAAATTTTGAAAATTGCATCACAAAAATATTTTCCTGCATTATACATTGCATTTGCACAACATTCATATTTTTCAGATAAGTTTGATAATTGAACTAGTCTAAGTATAATCCGAAGATTGGAGCTTGGTTGGACCTTAAATCTACCAAATCACAAGAACCTTATAGGTACTAGAATTGAGGTACTTCAATTATGGTCGACTTAATTCTTTGAGAATAACTAGACTTGATTCAATGTATTCTTGACTACCTAAGTAGAGTATTTCGGAGCACACGCAGGCTCTTGTTGATAATGACCTAACTTGGACACATGCACCTTTCACTTGGCTCAACTCAGTTGAAGTGGTGAGGTGATTGGATTTGCCGGTATGAGATGCACACAAGTGGAAACATTTGACCTCGTCTAGGGAGGGAAGTGCACCCTAACCCGTCCGGTAGCAGGGAAGTCTAAAGACAGGAGAGTGTGGGTTGCGCTAATGCTTCAAATGAGGGGTAGTCTACTAACTCAAGAGGAAAAACTCCTTATGTAAATGATGTTATATATAGTATTTAAAAAAATGCAAAAGAAAAAAAATTCAAAAAAATTGATAAGCCTGATTGAAAATAAAATGCATGCCGGAGTGTATATATTCATATAGTCAATAAGCAAGCTCGAGCTTAAAAGTCATACCTTGTGAACCAGCAGCTGGATGACTTAACTACACTGGTCATGCATTCTAGGATAGGTAGCTACACTGGCTACCATCCATTCTTCTCTTCACCCACTACTCTTGAGTTGGTTGCCACTTGAACTTAGAAGGGAATACCTTGCTCCTCGAGGAAAGAGTTGCTGCATTGGAGAATCATTAGGTTGTCATGCTAGAGAGAAGTCATTCTCTTTGTCATTTTAGTTAGGGAGAGCAGCTATAACATACACTGTACTAGTGAGATTCAAAGTTATAAAGGTTTGTCTACGAGTTGAAGTATTCTGACCTGGCTATTAAGGGGACTTGAGCAGAATTTTGGGATTCTCGAAGGCTATTGTGTTTCAAATCCGCTTCTCAATAAGGTTCCGCTCGCACTAAAATTCCAAAGGTCCGACTTGATCTCCAAACATTGATTTTGTGAAGACAAGTTTGATAATTAAACTTAATCCACCTTCCTTCTTTTCGTTTTCTTTGTTTTTCATTTTCTGCACTTATTGCATAAGAGTTTTCTGGGGACTAGTAAAGGCAAATATAGGGGCGTGATGAATCATCATTTCATCACCTATATTGTATCATTTTGGCCTTAAAAACCCTAGCTAGTGCATGTAAATAACCCTTATTTGCACAATTTAACATTGATTTTTTATTGTATAAATATTGTATAAAATATTGTTTTTAATTCCAAAATAAAAAAAGAAAATAAAAAGAATAAAATACCAAAGGTATTTTATGACTCTAAACCATGAGATCTAGGCATCTTGATGACTAAGTCGACAAGGAATAAAGCGGGGGGAGATAAGGGCTAATAATACAATAAAAATTGCATTTATGTATTCTTTATTTATTCATTTTTTGGGATATGTTTTATTTTATCCTTTTTATACTCAAATAAAGAACATTAAACATAAAAGTTATAGATAATAATATATAGAAAATTACAAAATTGATTTCATACAAAAATAGTATACAGTGTAAAAGTTATGCTCTGAATAAAATCCCAAAATCTCAACTTCCCAGACCCATACATCTCAAATAAAAACACAAAATATATCAAAATTACCTTTACTTGTAAATAATTTTAATAATCTATTTAATGAAGATGGTCTCATATTTTTTGGAGTTAGTATGTGAAAGTTAGGTTTTGTACCCCTACTATATAATATACCCAAATAAAATAATTATTTTATTTATTTGTTATTATTTTTATAATGTTATATTTTTATATTTTTGGAAATAGTATTTATATTATATATGCATATTAAACTAAAATAAAACAATAAATAATCCATACAAATAAAAAATGTAAATATAATACATAGATGAAATACCTAAACACAAATATGTAAATTTAATACCTCTATTTATTTAAGTACAAATAATATATCAAAAAATATAATAAAAATATATCTAAGTATCTAAAAATAAGTTATAATTATATAAACTAAGAAAATAAAAAATAGAGAAAAATACAAAATACAAAATAAACTACTCTAAAATATAGATAAATATACCTGTAATTAAACCCAAAAAACTAACTTGTAACTAATAACCTCTAAAAAATAAATAAATATCATAATAAAATACTAAAAAAAATAATAAATATTTTTTATTTTATGACCTAAAAATAATAAAATCAATTATTAGTTTATTTCAATTTATTTTTGAATTTTAATTGGAATTTGTCTTTTTACAGATGTCGTGGCCCAATCAAGCCATGCCATCTGTTGACCTCAGGTAAACTCTGACCCCAGGTCGTAGCCTCCGGAAGACCTGCCTTTTATTCCTCTTTTCTTGAAATCCCCCTCCTCGATGTGTCGCTCGAGGTGATGAAGTCCCTTCATGAAGATTGACCTTTGTAGATCCAGGATTCACATCGTGCCTTCTTCTAGGGCAGAGCAACTTTGATTCACCCGTGATATATCCTTGAACATAGCACCTTCACTCTCCTTTACAAAACATTCCTCGACCCTCCTTTCAATTTTTGGAACCCTTTTTACCCTTGTTTTCTCCTACTCTCATGTGATCAGGATCGACGCGGGTGACAGGCATGTCTCTAGCACCTTATAGCGGGGTCAGGCGAAGGCTTAGGTGCCTTCCACTACCACCTCTAGCTATCACCACCATCGAGGATTGCTTCGTGGCCCTGCACTGCTTGAGGTACCTTTTCTTGTATTCTTTAGCTTAGATTTGAAGGATATGGAGAAATCCTCAAGTGTATCACGGAAGTGTGAGCGTCGTATCGGATACGACGAAGAACGACTAGTCGTACAAGTTGTTCGGTGCAACGGAATTTAAAAATTTTATTCGATGAAACCACATGATCCAAGAACAATTCTCAGATTGTTTCATCTATAACCACAACAAGTATAATGCAATACCTCTTGAAGCATAGTTGATCGAGTCTCTAAGAAAAGAGACCTCCTGTCTCAAGTCCGATCGTCGGAGAGATTGCTTGCGAGCGCGGGGATGAACCACATAGTCCTCGCAATCCAAGAAGTTTATCCAAGCATGGTTGCTCCTGATCTCGTCGCACGAGATCGAACGTCTCCTTCGTGAGCGAAGCACTCCAAGTAGACGGAGAACCGCAGAGCGTCGAAGCGGCAGCACGATGGCGCAGGCGTCGACGATTCTCTCCACCAAGGTATGGTGGACGGCCACCAAGAAGAGGGGGAGAGAGGGTTGTCGAGTATGGAGAAAGAGAGAGAGAAGAGTGCTACAATAGCATGTAAAGAGAGAGCAAGGTATGCCTCTCTATTTCTATGGTTTTGGGATCCATGGATCTCAATCCATGGGACATATAAAATCGATGGATGAGATTGATTTATGTCAATCCAATGGTCAAGATTGTTGTTGGTAAAAGCCAACAATTTGTGATTTAATTTTGATTAAATATATTTGACAAATCAAATAAATATTAATACCAAATTAAATCAATCAAATAAGGAGTGGAAAATACAAAGGAGATATCTCTCCCCATAAAGAAGAGGGGACGGCCACAAATTTCCCAAGGGAATTGGGTGCCGCCCCTTCTATTCCTAATGGGGAGTGCAATCTCATGATTCCCATGAGATTGCATATCTCCTTGATTTTCTCTCTACTTATTTTCCAACAACTATTTGTTGGGATTTTTATTCACCAAAATAATTCTCAATTAATTTTGGGAGTATTGCAATCTTGACATTGGAATATTGTGAATCATATTCACAACCCAAAACAAAATGTAATTTACATTTTCAATTAATTAGACAATGTGTATCCAATACACATTAATAATTAATCTACAAATATAAATTACAATTAGCTCTCTCTAATACATTATAAATCACATTTATAATATATTATAAATAATTGGATATTACTATCCACATTATTCTTATCCATGATAATTAAATCACATTTAATTACATTGGATAATTCCTCATACATCATGATAATTAAATCACATTTAATTATCAACTTCTCATTGCTTAGATCTTATGGAATTGTTCTTAAAACATTTAAGAACAATGCTATTTCTCCTCAGATACTTGGAGATAAGGACAGGGCGATTGTATTGTTCCACGTATAGTGACTTTGATATTGAGATGACATCTCAAATCCAGAAACCATGGACCTCTCATAGATGCTTGATTAAATCAAAACTGCAAACCTAATCTTCTCATTGCATATGAATCTCATTCAGATCAATGTCCAGTATATGGACTAAGATTAGGTCACTTCTCTTATGAGAGGAGTCACTAAAATTCAGACCTGTTTCATCACTCCCTCAGAATGGAAGCGTCATGGTTATACAATCGTTTATGATAAAATCACCCTTCAGGTATTCCCAATACCTGTACATCCTGCATACTGGAAGACTCATGATCATTATGAAGATATAGATCACTTTTACACTGTCATCTTCATAGTCTGATCATTAAGTTTCTCAATTTTGGTCCTTGGGATATGGTACATATCATATACTTTCACAAAGCATATATCTTATCTTCAAATTCATATCATGCTTCTAAAGCATGATGACCATGCATGGAATTTGGTTAATCCCAATACCTCATGAGTGAGCTCATGTCTCTCGGTTCACAAGTGAACCTGTATGATCCCTTTGAGAGATCGTATTACTCATATGCCCTTACATGCACACCAGCTCACCGCTGTATAGACCTTGGTTAGGTCATCAACCTATTGGTCTACCAAATGTACATACTCAGACATATAGCAATACATCTGTCTCTGGTCAGAGGATGTTTGCCAGTGATGTGACAGTATTCATCATAGGTCTTTTGGTTATCTCGATCTCGTTAAGTCAACTCATTGACTCAACTAATCTGATACCTCAGAATCAATATTCCCATGCAGAGGACATGCATCAAGAGTTCGATCAGATATCAGTCTAATGAGATAGGATTGCCATCTCCCACTCAGACTGGAGATCACTACTTGTCAATCATTGATGATGCTTGATGAGTCCTCTATCTAACTCCTTAGATATTCATCCAAGCATCAGTCTCTATGATTCAATCAATGAATCAACAGCTGTATGATTATCAAGTTGGCCATGGTACATAACCCTTATTGTACAGAGGGACCTTATAGTGCATTCATTCATTCAATATCAGAAAGGGAGTGAAACAAAAATAAATAACTTTTATTGATAAATCATTTATTACAATAACATTTATTGTAGGAATGGTTCGCCTCGGGCTCACATTGCTAACAATCTCCCACTAGACCTCAGAACCATTCAGGAACAATCCTTAAACCCATACTCATTACATGCCGGTCAAAAACCTTCTGTGTCAGAGGTTTGGTCAGAGGATCAACAACGTTGTCGGCAGAGGCCACCTTGGTGATGATGATGTCACCACGCTTTTGAATCTCCCGAATGATGTGGTATTTCCTTTCAACGTGCTTGCTCTTCTGATGCCATCTGGGTTCCTTCGCCTGGGCAATGGCTCCTATGTTATCACAGAGCAGCGGGATGGGAGTATCAGAGGAAACTACGCCAAGCTCCTGGATGAACTTGCGCAACCACACCACCTCCTTTGCAGCATCCGATGTGGCAATGTATTCAGCTTCTGTTGTTGAATCTGATGTAGTGCCCTGCTTCTTTCTTCTCCAGCTCACAGCACCATCGTTCAACAAGAATAAAAACCCTGATGTCGACTTTCGATCATCAATATCTGATTGGAAGTCAGAATCTGTATATCCCAAGACTTGGAGATCACCATCTCCATAGACCAAGATGTAATCTTGCGTCCGTCTTAGATATTTAAATATGTTCTTTACTGCATTCCAGTGTTGTTCTCCATAGCAGGATTGGTAACGACTTACCACTCCCACTGCATGGCAGATATCTGGCCTAGTACACATCATGGCATACATTAAGCTTCCTACAGCTGATGCATAAGGACATCCAGCCGTGGACTTCTTTTCCTCAACAGTTTGAGGAGCCATTCCTTTAGACAGGTGGATACCATGTCTTAAGGGTAGGAATCCTTTCTTGGAACTATCCATACGGAATCGTTCAAGAATCTTCTTAATGTATCCATGTTGTGACAATCCCAATATCCTCTTTTCTCGGTTTCTGAACAGCTTCAGACCCAAGATGTAAAAGGCTTCTCCAAGATCTTTCATCTCAAAGGTATGGGACAACCAAATCTTCACACTGGTCATCATCCCTGTATCATTCCCAATGATAAGGATGTCATCTACGTAAAGCACGATGAACACAATGACGCTCCCACTAAGCTTCTTGTATACACAAGGTTCATCAGGATTCTGCACAAAATCATAACTCTTTATGGTTTCGTCAAATCTGATGTACCAGCTATGAGAAGCTTGCTTGAGCCCATAGATGGATTTCTTCAGCTTGCATACTTTCCCATCCTCAGTCATGAAGCCATGGGGCTGCTCCATGTAGATATCCTCCTCGAGGTATCCATTGAGGAAAGCCGTCTTGACGTCCATCTGCCAGATGTCGTAGTCAAGATATGCAGCTATAGCCAGCAATGCCCTGATGGATTTAAGCATAGCCATAGGAGAGAATGTCTCATCGTAGTCGATGCCTTCTCTCTGTGTGTAGCCCTTAGCTACGAGCCGTGCTTTGAAAGTCTCTACTTTCCCATCAGGTCCCCTCTTTCTCTTGAAGATCCATTTGCACCCAATGGGTTTTACCCCTTTAGGTGGACCCTCTAGGGTCCATACACCATTCTTATGCATGGAGTCAATTTCTGACTTCATTGCTAGCATCCATCTATCCATGTCATGATCCGCGAGTGCTTCATCAAATGAAGTAGGATCATTGTCAGTTTCACCTGACACATGGAATCCATACCTTTCAGGTGGTGCAACCACCCTCGAACTCTTTCGAAGAGGTATGGGTGTTTCATCTTTATTTACTTCTTCAGTTTCTGGTTCAGGAAGCTCAGAATCCTCAGGAGATTTAATGAGTTCCTTTACTTCATATTTATCTTGACCCTTAAGGAAATCATCCTCCAGAAATTTCACATCTCTAGAAACAAAAACCTTCTGAGTCTCAAGGTCATAGAGTTGGTATCCAATACCATCTCTAACATACCCAATGAAGTAACACTCACGAGAGCAAGATTGTAGCTTACTTGCATCCACATTCTTTACATGGACCGAGCCACCCCAAACCCTCAAGTGATTAACACTAGGTTTGGTTCCATACCAGAGCTCATGAGGAGTCTTAGGTACAGATTTGCTAGGAATCTTATTCGGGATATACATTGCAGTCTCTACTGCATATCCCCAGAAACTAAGTGGTAAATGTGCTATGCTCATCATTGAACGAACCATATCCATGATGGTTCTGTTACGTCTTTTAGAAACACCATTAAGTTGGGGAGTTCCGGGAGGAGTGAGATTGGAAATAATTCCATTCTCTTTAAGGTATTCCTTAAATTCATCTGAGAGGTACTCGCCATCTCGATCAGATCGAATTCGTTTAATCTTCCTATCGGTTTGGTTCTCAACCAAAACCTTAAACTCTTTGAACTTTTCAAAGGTTTCAGACTTATGACGTAATAGGAAGATAAACCCGTATCATGAATGGTCATCAATAAACATCAAATAGTATCGATATTCATTTCGAGTCGCGGTACTGAAGGGATCGCATATATCAGTATGTATCAGGTCAATAATACCTTCACATCTTGTAACCTTTTTACGGAAAGGCATCCTGGTCATTTTTCCTTGAATGCAATTCTTGCATGTAGGCAAAGGTTGAACCTGTAGAAAATCTAAAGGTCCATCCTTAATTAATCTATTGATCTTATCAACAGACAAATGACCAAGCCTTTGATGCCAAATCTCATTTGAAAGATTTTCATCCTCCCTTTTAGGGGTTTTATTAGTGGTTGTTACATTCATAACACATTTATCAATGCACAATTCAGAGAGTCCTCCATAAGTCAAAATACCATCTGCAATATATTTATTATAAAGGTTTATGACTAATTTATTACAGAACAGGAATGAATATCTACTTCTAACTAGCTTAGATACAGATATTAAATTCCTTCTGACTTCAGGTACATAAAGACACTCTTTAAGTACTAGGACTCTTCCACTAGATAATGACAATCAGCAAGTCTCGACGGCGACTGCTGCAACACTTGCATCAGATCCCATCTGGATGACTATCTCCCCTTCCTCAAGTTTTCTAGTTTCCTAAAACAAATGCAACAAATTGCATACATGAACAGAAGCACTAGAATCAACAACCCAACTTCCTTCTCGTCCAACGAGAAAACTGGTTTCAATGATAAAAGTAGATTTCATACATGCTGGGGCTTTACCTTTGTCGACCGACTTCAGGTAATCCGGGCAATTACGCCTCCAGTGCCCCGGTTTTTTGCAGTGGTGACATACGTCGGTTTTCTTCGACGCCATTAGAGTGGATGCATTGGAAGACGATCTAACACTTTGTCCCTTCTTCTTTCTCTTCTGGGCCGTGCCGTTCCGAGAACCTTGCTTCCGACCACGCTACCCTCTGATCTGTGCAACCATTACAGTGCCAGCGGGACCATCTTTCTTCATTACGTCTTCTGCAGACTTTAATGCAGCAAGAAGCCCAGCATTTGTCAGTTCCAGCTTATTCATGTGGATTGACACCACAAAGTTATTAAAAGATTTGGGCAATGACAGCAGAATGAAATCGGATTGCATGTCTGAATCCATCGTTGCCCCCAGAGTCTCTAGCTCCGACAAGTACCCAAACATTTTGAGTACATGCTTGCGGACCGAAGTCCCCACCTGCATTTTGCATCGAACGAGTTCTTTCATAACATTGTACCGCTGGGTGCGGTTAATGTCACCAAACATATCTTTCAGGTTCTGCATGATCTCCTGGCAAGTACTCATCTCCACATGTTGTTTCTGAAGAACATTGGAGAGAGAACCCAAGATGTAGCATCTAGACAAGACATGATCTTCATCATACTTGTCATTATATGCTTTGTCTTCCTTAGATTTAGGGTTTTCAAGCTTGTTTTCTAAGAGCACATAGCTGATGCGCTCCGCCGAGAGTACAAGCTCCAAATTACGGATCCAATCCGAGTAATTTGGTCCGGTAAATTGGTTGACCTCTAGAAGCCTGCTCAGTGGGTTCATGGACTTCATTTTCTGAAATTGAGAAATCACTATATTAGAATATAAAATATTCAATTTAATTTTATTTGATCAAGGCATTTTAAATCAAATTATTCTTGCATTGTCAACTTTGAAAGTTGATTCCCTTAATTACTTTCAAATTAAGAGATATACTTACCTCTATATCTCAAGCAAGAACTGGGATCTCCTCTTTATCTTTGTTACATCCCAATAATATGAGAAACTGCAACTCCAATAAGAGAAGCGGGAACACATTCCGCCTTGCAAGTCCAACTTGCATTTCCCTATTCGGTGTTTAATGCCTGGGCCCACCACCCCTAAGGTGATGTTGACCCGTCATTAATTGAACCAACCGTCAACATGATTAGAACTCACTATGCGCAATCCAATATCGCCCCAATAAGATGAGGATCTGATATTTGGGTCACTACGCATACGGCCTTACTCTTTCGAGAAGCAAAGAGTCCGATCCAGATGCTCTTGTATATAGGAGTTGTCACTTCGTACAGGCGTCTCCTATATACAATCCCTGGCGACGGAAACCCTTCGCCTTGACGGGAGACCATGGATGTCACTTATGTGATCCTCCACCTCTTATTCAAATTTAATTAATTACTATGAATCACATTCATATAATTAATTCTTCCAAGGGAATTATTAACTTTAATCATATTAGAGTATTCTAATTGGACATAATTAACTTAATCATATTAAATTAATTATCAATCCAATTTCAATCAATCAAACTCAATTTATATGCTTGAATATATATGGTATTATTATCAAAATACGTATTAATTCCTATTTTAATAATTAGAAAAATACATCTTAATCCCTCGGACATTATCCCGGCTCTACCCGCTGTCATGGCCAGTACCGGCGGGAGTGGGACAGACCGCATACGTTGCAACCCGCTACCCCAGCGATCCCCGACTAGACACCATATCCGCCTCGGGAAAGGATAATACCAAATTGATTAATTTGTACTTGAGATGATCATCGGTTCTTCAACCGAAATTATACCATATAGTAATCAAAACAATTTTGATTATAAGGAAATTTGCTAGACAAATTCCCAATCCTATTCAAGCAAGGAGTTTGATGATTGTGATTCCAATTATGATTTAGATCAAATCTAATCAATTAATTGGTTGGGGCCAAGTCAATTAAGGAAATAATCATCTTATAATATTTCTCAAATATTTTCCATAATTATTTCTCGAAATTAACAATTAATTTCATTAATTGACAATCACATGGTTCTTGATTAGGACTGTAATTTCAGCAGTGACCCCAACTCACTAAAATTAGCATATCTCAATCATATTAAATCCAAATTAGACAAAATTAATTTTCATGGATTGCTAATTTGATTTAGGACAGAATCCAAGTGATGTTTCACGCATTTCGAGGTAAGTCTAAACAGCAATTAACATTTTAATCACGTTCAGATTTACAGTTCCCGCAACAGTGCATACATGTTCATTAAAACAACCATATCTCGAGCATACGAAATCCGATTTACGCAAACTCAGATCCTATGATTTCCTTATTTAATGGGGAACAAAATCCAAATATTAAATTCATGTTTAAACAATTTAAACATTGCCGAATTTATTTACTAAACAGATCTGCTAAATCAAATGCGATGAAAACTTTCGCGACCTTAACGAACCCAAGTCATCCTCGGTTAGCGAATCATTATTCGAAACCGTCGACCTAAGGCTCTGATACCACTTGAACGATATGGAGAAATCCTCAAGCGCATCACGGAAGAGTGAGCATTGTATCGGATACGACGAAGAACGACTAGTCGTACTAGTTTTTCGGTGCAGCGGAATTTAAAAATTTTATTCGATGAAACCACATGATCCAAGAATAATTCTCAGATCGTTTCATCTATAACCACAACAAGTATAATGCAATACCTCTTGAAGCGTGGTTGATCGAGTCTCTTAGAGAAGAGACCTCCTGTCTCAAGTCCGATCGTCCGAGAGATTGCTTGCGAGCGCGGGGATGAACCGCGTAGTCCTCGCAATCCAAGAAGTTGATCCAAGCACGGTTGCTCCTGATCTCATCGCACGAGATCGAACATCTCCTTCGTGAGCGAAGCACTCCAAGTAGACGGAGAACCGCAGAGCGTCGAAGCGGCATCACGATGGTGCGGGCGTCGACGATTCTCTCCACCAAGGTATGGTGGACGGCCACCAAGAAGAGGGGGAGAGAGGGCTGTCGAGTATGGAGAAAGAGAGAGAGAGAGAGAGAGAAGAGTGCTACAATAGCATGTAAAGTGAGAGCAAGGTATGCCTCTCTATTTATAGGGTTTTGGGATCCATGGATCTCAATCCATGGGACATATAAAATCAATGGATGAGATTGATTTATGTCAATCTAATGGTCCAGATTGTTGTTAGTAAAAGCTAACAACTTGTGATTTAATTTTGATTAAATATATTTGATAAATCAAATAAATATTAATACCAAATTAAATAAATCAAATAAGGAGTGGAAATACAAAGGAGACATCTCTCCCCATAAAGAAGAGGGGACAGCCACCAATTTCCCAAGGGAATTGGGTGCCGCCCCTTCTATTCCTAATGGGGAGTGCAATCTCATGATTTCCATGAGATTGCATATCTCCTTGATTTTCTCTCTACTTATTTTCCAACAACTATTTGTTGGGATTTTTATTCACCAAAATAATTCTCAATTAATTTTGGGAGTATTGCAATCTTGACATTGGAATATTGTGAATCATATTCACAACCCAAAACAAAATGTAATTTACATTTTCAATTAATTAGACAATGTGTATCCAATACACATTAATAATTAATCTACAAATATAAATTACAATTAGCTCTCTCTAATACATTATAAATCACATTTATAATATATTATAAATAATTGGATATTACTATCCACATTATTCTTATCCATGATAATTAAATCACATTTAATTACATTGGATAATTCCCCATACATCATGATAATTAAATCACATTTAATTATCAACTTCTCGTTGCTTAGATCATATGGAATTGTTCTTAAACCATTTAAGAACAATGCTATTTCTCCTCAGATACTTGGAGATAAGGACAGGGCAATTGTATTGTTCCACGTATAGTGACTTGGATATTGAGATCACATCTCAAATGCAGATCCCATGGACATCTCATAGATGCTTGATTAAATCAAGACCGCAAACCTAATCTTCTCATTGCATCTGAATCTCATTCAGATCAATGTCCAGTATATGGACTAAGATTAGGTCACTTCTCTAATGAGAGGAGTCACTAAAATCCATACATGTTTCATTACTCCCTCAGAATGGAAGCGTCATGGTTATACAACCGTTTATGATCAAATCACCCTTCAGGTATTCCCAATACCTGTACATCCTGCATACTGGAAGACTCATGATCATTATGAAGATATAGATCAGTTTTACACTGTCATCTTCATAGTTTGATCATTAAGTTTCTCAATCTTGGTCCTTGGGATATTGTACAGATCATATACTTTCACAAAGCATATATCTTATCTTCAAATTCATATCATGCTTCTAAAGCATGATGACCATGCACGGAATTTGGTACTAATCATATGCCCTTACATGCACACTAGCTCACCGGTGTATAGACCATGGTTAGGTCATCAACCTATTGGTCTGCCAAATGTACATACTCAGATATATTGCAATACATCTATCTCTGGTCAGAGGATGTTTGCTTGTGATGTGACAGTATTCATCATAGTTCTTTTGGTCATCTCGATCTCGTTAAGTCAACTCATTGACTCAACTAATCTGATACCTCCGAATCAATATTCCCATGCAGAGGACCTACATCAAGAGGTCGATCAGATATCAGTCTAATGAGATAGGATTGCCATCTCCCACTCATACTGGAGATCACTACTTGTTAATCATTGATGATGCTTGATGAGTCCTCTATCTAACTCCTTAGATATTCATCCAAGCATCAGCCTCTATGATTCAATCAATGAATCAAGCGCTGTATGATTATCAAGTTGGCCATGGTACATAACCCTTATTGTACAGAGGGACCTTATAGTGCATTCATTCATTAAATATCAGAAAGGGAGTGAAACAAAAATCAATAACTTTTATTAATAAATCATTTATTACAATAACATTTATTGTAGGAATGGTTCGCCTCGGGCTCACATTGCTAACAAGATTAACCCTAGTTTTGATGATTGTTTTCATTTTACCTCTTGATCGCATTAATTAGTGCCAAACCCCTCCTTCGTAGTTCATCGGTGCTCCGCTCTGGCTAATCTTTATCACCGTAACCCCCTAGTTCTCCAACCACACAATCTCCTTCACCTCAATCCCCACTATTTCTCCCACATACTGATTCATCCCATCCATCTCGCTTCTCTCTAGAGCGAGCTATCGGTATTCCCACTCCACTACCACCTCAGATGACCGCCGCTACATGCCACCTTCACCCATACCCTCCGTTGACTCTCCCAGAGCGTCGTTGTTTTGTGCTAACCAACCCCTACAGGACTAGGAGGCCAAAGGACCCCTGCGAGGTCATTTTTGCAAAGGAATGAAGCACCTAGGGTCCCCAACCTTCTCTGACTCCATCAGACTTCACCGGTGCTCCAGGAGATCTTTGAAGACCATCCCCTAAAGTGGAGTAGCCCAAGCTCCATTTTCCCCCTTGCTTAGAGTCTTCCAGGTGGCTGGAGAGGTGAGGGAAGGACGTTCGAAACTTGGCCCAAACGAGTTCTTGAGCTATTCTTCCAGCCCCTCTCTCTGTTGTCTGATCTTCCAGCCGATTCAGGATGCACAGATGACTTCCGATTGGCAATGCTCAGAGCCGTCGATCCTCTCTTTATGATATAATCGTAGCCATCGGAGGCGAAGCATCATCGCGGTCTCCTGGCACGACACATGGCATAAGTGAACGATCTCAACCATCCGTCGCTGCCCTTGGACTGTGTATTTTGCACTCTCGCCCAGCAAATTCTTGTATTTTATGTATTAATGCATAAATTTTCATCTATTATTGTTTAAGTTTTGTAACTTTTGCATAAAAGACCCTGAACTATCTTTAATTACAATCTGGTCCATGCCAGCTCACCTCACGTGGCCACCCACGTGAGTTGGGCATTTTGCAGGTAGACTCCCTTTAGTTCTTGTATTTCACTTTAGTCTGTTAAATTTTCATTCACATTTTATATTTTTGTAAACATTGCAAATAGGTCCTCTGACTTTAATTTGTTTACAATTATGGCCCTGCTAGTTTTGCATTTTTTGTGCTTTTCCACCTTTTATTAAAAATAGCTATTGTGCTCCAAAAAGCACCCCAAAATATGTGCAGGTTCTTGATTTCTTGTAGTTCCATGGCATATTTTTATTTTGCAATTTTGTACCTTTTTATTATTTTATTAAAAATCATTTAGAGTACAAAAAGCCCATATCTACATTATAAAATACCTAAAAATATAGAAAAATTTGAAACAAAACCCAAAAATATATATTTTGTTTATTTATGTATTTTTAACCTTCAGGCCAAAAATCACTAAAAACACTAAAGCAAAATTCTTAAAAATTGAAGAACCAAAACTCCTCTATAAAATCTATAAAATTCCAAAAAATCCAAAATAGTGTTTTCTATTTTATAATTTTCTCTACAATATTAATTATAAATTAGAATTAATTTGGAGAAATTTTGATACTGTTTGATAGTTTTCACCTTTATTTTAATTTGACCCATTTATTTTCTCCCTATTTTAGGGTATTTTTTTACTTTAAAAATATATAGAAATTAGCATAAATCACTAAAAAATCACAAAAATAGTACAAAAATATATTTAAAACCCAAAAATATTTAATTCTACTATTTTTTGATATTTTTAGTTATATTTATATCCCTTTTGTCTATTATTATATATACTCTTATGCATTTTATATTATATATTCAATTGAATTAGAAAATATACAAAATCTAAAAATATAAAAAATATATAAAAATATAATTAAAAACAAAATATTAAAATATAAAATAAAAATAAAAAAATACAAAATTAAAAACCCACATAGAAAAGATAAAGAAGCTCACAATCAGTTTTGCCCATTAATTCGCCCGATCTATCCTTTTTTGCTCCTTGTATTCAACCTCTACACATACTTGCACCTATACACATCCTTGTTGTCGAGTTATAACAAATTTTAACTCCACAGATTATTTTCATTGTTTGATTATTATTGTGGGCTAATTGTTGTCTGAAGTTTGGTTTCGTGAGCGGTCACCGCATCGACTAGATCTCTCGCCTTGTGAGATTTATAGACCCTCATAAAATGCTCTTCAACACTTACAAAGATGCATGTACTCTGGTCAGAGTCTCTTCTCCATTATCATTAGTAATGGTGATCCCAGACTTCTTGGGCACTACGTGCAGGGGACTCACCCACTTGGAGTCGGAGATGGGATAAATGAACCCCGCATCACACCTGTTCTGAATTTCTTTCATCACAACCTCCCGCAGGTTCAGATTCAGTCTGTGTTGGAATTCAAGGGAATGAATAATGTCTTCATCGAGGTAAATGTGATGCGAGCACAATGATGGATTGATCCCATAGAGATCTGATATCTTCCAGCCTATGGCCTTGCGTTTTCTTTCAAGAACCTCCATCAGATGAGATTCTCGGTTTTCGATCAGGTGAGAATTGATTATGACTAGGTACATGTTGGGTTCTTCAGCAAGGAAAGTCTACTTCATATTGGAGGGCAACAGTTTGAGCTCTAGTGTTGTGGGTGTTGATTCATTGTGACTTCGGCAACAATTGTCGGTGTTAGCTCTTTCAACTATTGTTTGTCTACCTCTGCAATATAGCTTCTTCATTCAAAACATCACACAGATCAATGATGAAATATTTATTCTCAAACAAGGGAATTGTTCAAACTTCTCCAATGGCACATCAGCGAAAATCTCATCTTCAAAGACTTCAGTTAATTGGACAATGCTCTCCTATATTTCCTCTGTAGAGAGGAACTCCAGGGTTTCATGGTCATTCAGAAATAGATTTGTATCTCTGATATCTGCTAAAAAATCATAGTCCTCATAACATTGAGATTCAAGAACTCTCATCTCAAACACAACTTCTATTGACTTCGGCTGAAGCATGATCTCTATATGTATCTTATCAGTACTGGAGGAGAATGTGATTTCTCAGTGCTGTAGTCAACTACTTCATGGGCCAAGGATAATAAAGTATGGAGTGGAGGTGTGGAGTTGTCCATGTCTAGGACAATGAAATCAATAAGGAATTACATCCCTGGAATAATGACGATCACATCCTCAAACATTCACCTTGGCTGTTTGATAGATCGATCTGTGAACTAAAGACTCATCTTGGTTGGCTTGAGTGGTCCTAACCCAAATTCTATGAGTAGTGACGCTAGTAGAAGGTTGATTGAAGAGTCGCTATCATGTAGAGTACGCTCGAACTCCTGATTGAACATTATGCATATGATGAGTGGTGCTCTCTAGTCTTTCTTTTTGTGTTGGAGATTGCTGATAGCATTTATTGTAGCCATTGTGAGGATATGCTTCTCAAATTTTCTGCATCTATTTTTGTGGGGTTGACGCTTCGCTATACATGCTTCTTTAAGTCCTTTCTTCACACTAGGCGAGTACTCTATGCTTTTAGAAGAGGAATCTCAAGCAAAATGTTTTGCAAAATTTAAATGATGTTAAGATCAGATAAAGCATATGTCAATGTTTACAGTTTTTATTTAATTATAGAAGGGAAAGGCTTATGTACATCATCAAGAATGTTTTCATTTTCATTCAATTTTTTGTCTGTGTCTTTCTGTACAGGTAGATGAAAAAAGGGTATACATTCATCTACATCTGGTGGACCTAAAATGATAAATGTAGCTCCATCGAATGGCTCTGGTTCTATTATGAGTGCTGGCATCTCCAATGCGGGCACGACTTCACCAGGACCGCTGCTTCCTTTTTGTGTTTTTGCATTTTCTTCAATTTTTTGTACTTTTGTCTCTGGTACTGCTCCAAAAAATGTGATGACCCTAATGTCGGTATGGTTGACGATTCACCATCAGACACTTTATTCTTCCCTTTTGCTGTCATAAGTGGCTGGAGTGTCCTACCACTTCTGAGATGTAAAAAATTATATAAAAGAATTATTTTAACCTAAATCGAGTGGGGCACTACAGGTTACCTGCTCCTTGCGATGGAATTTATTCGATTTGGCTTAGACCAGAGCCGAATAACAGTCTTGACAGCCATCAGGTCCTCTATCTTCTAGCTCACCCCAACCATGCTCTCTACAAGTTGAGCCAGACAATCGAGGGTCTTGTTAACTGGGGCATCCTCAAAAAAATCGGCTAGATGAGACTGCTGACTTTAATGATAAGAAGGAGGTTGTTACTGGTAATCCTGATAGTAGGAGGAGGAGGAGGAGGAAGAGAAGGGTATTGTTGGTACTACGGCGAGGAGTACTGGTCATGGTACTTAGCATCCAGCTGCTGGTACTACAGATTGCGGTATTCAGACTGTTGTTGGTAATTGTTCTGCCTCCAGTTGTAACAATGCTACGGAGGCTATTAGTAATGGGCTGGGTTAGGCTGGAAATTCTGCCCTCCTTGTTGTTGATGGTATGGCCGGTTGGCATTGGACTCACCATGGGATTGTTCTTGAAGACAAGTCAATTGTTGATCATTGCTTCAGATGCCATTCACCTCTTGAATGAGCTGGGGAGGCGGAGAACAAGACTCGAGATACTGATGATGTAATTCAAGTGGTTGGTAGACAACCATCTACATCTGCGGTTATGACGATGGTTGCTTTGGGGCATGCACATAGTAAACGTGTTGAATCGGAGGTTGATTGGGACTTGGCTGAGGTGGTTGTATCTGTGTCTGCTCCTTCTTCTCAGCTGGAGGCTCAGATGACGTGGGCATTGTGTTGCAGCTGCAAATGGTGTTCACTAGTAGCTCCAATTGCTTAATGATAATATCGAGCTTGTCTAATCCCTTCAACATTTGCTCGATCCATGTGAGCTTCTCTAGGTCCTACGATCTCTCCTTAATGATATCAACTTTCGACAAGTGGTTTCCAATGATGCTCAGGTCTGAATTGTTGCACATGTCGACTTCACATGTATCCACCATGTTTACATTCTTTTTAAGGAACTATTGTGGCAGCTAAATTTGGAAGTATAGAGATGAGGATAATGCAGCTTCTCCTCTGACTATCTCCTCAAAGATCTGCCATATTGCATCCTCGTCCTTGTTCAAATGGGATCCTTCATATGTGACATCAACCAGATGTTGACTTGACTCTGTCAAACCTCCAAAGAATTCTTGGACCAATCTGGTCTTCGGGATGTCATGGTTGGGGTACTTCTCAATCAGATCACTAAACCTCTCCCAGGTTTCATAGAAGGACTCTTGGGGTCCCCAAAAGATATTAGCGATCTTCGACCGTATGAAATTAAGACGACTGAGAGGATAATACTTGTGTAGAAATGCAGACTTCAGATCTTCCCGGGTCATCACCACTTTCCTTAGATGGTTGATCCAGTACAGGGCCTTGACTTGAAGGCTGAAAGGGAAAGGGGTCATCTTAACTACACCCAATGGGATGTTGAGTGAGTTGTGTTGCGGATACGGGTGAACTACTACAAATGGATGTACAACTCCTTGTTGGATTACCCATGGAGACTGGGGAGGATAGACAAGCGCTGCAACTTAAGCTCAAAATGTTCGTGGAGTGGTGGGATACGGATCCACTCGTTGATGTGGTTGGCCCTAGGGATTTATGACTGCTTGAGGGTTGTCTTGGGTTGGCCTCTCCTTGCTTTTCCCTCGCCTCCATGAAGTCCATCTACAGAGTGATTGTCCTCATCAACATTGTTATCATCACCTCATCCTTGAGGTGTCTCCCTCCCTTCCAATCTTGTCCTCAAGTCATTCAACATATATTGAAAGATGACATGAGCTAGCGCTTGGTCAGTTAATTGTTGTTGAATGGCCTGGATGGATGCCACGAGCTGACTGTTGACATCATTATGACTTGGGCCAGTGCCTTTCTCTGTTTTCGGCTCTATGCCTGACTGCATTGGTCCCTTTCCTCTGCATGTCGGAGCCATCTCTGAGTCTGTTTGTGACTAAACTGGCTCCAGATCGGGGTCAGGATCTGCAATGGGAAATATTCCCCGATCAGTTTGCTTGCTTGCACCATATAGAGATAATAATTCAAAATTAGGGTCTATTCTGAATCTTAATAGGGATGGAGAGGTATATAGAGTAAAATCAATCTCCATCCAAAGATAATAGAACTCGGGAAGAGAGTTCTCCCAGACTGCGAGGGAAATAAGAAGTGGGGATTCTTGAGGTTGGCTGATGAAACCATTATTTATCTACTCTATGTGGACGTTTTAGCAAAATACCCTTAATAAGTCACTAATTATGTCAAAAAATTAATTAATTAACATTCACTAATTGTGCTAAATTTAATAGTAAAAATTATGTAAATAAATAACCTTGTTTTTTCCCAGTTTGAGCTTATTATTTTATGTGTAAATAATCTTCCTTTTAACCTAACTCTTTCTCTAATTATTCTTTGATTAATTAACTAACTCGAGATAAGGAATTAGAACCCATAAAAATCAGAAAATCAAGAGAAAACACAAAAATCTAACTTCTTATAATTTGTACATATTTTATCTTTGGTATTTTATTTTATCTTTTTTCTTACATATAAAAAAACCATAAAAATTACATTAAGTATGTATATATTGTATATAAATTAATCTACTAATCAAAATAAAATTAAAATACAAAAATTATAAACTGCAAAAATAAGGTATCTATTTTCTATAGAGTGCCTCCAAAATATTTGTTGTACAATTGTCCTCTTTCACTTTCGGGTCCTTCACAAATGTTGTAGATCTCGTCGAGATGAGCAACTTTTGTGTTGACCACTTTTTCGTTTGACTTCATTTACTAGTACGTTCTGATTTATTTTCTTTGATTTTTATCTTCATTTATTTGTTATTTTATTTTATTTTTATTTATTTAATACTTAATTTTATTTCACTAGTTATTTTATTTTAATTTAATTAACTTTTATTTTATCATTTCCTTTATTTTTCTCTCCTCCTTTCTCTTTTTTCCATCATCTTTCTCTGTCTTCCTTTCTCTCTCTACCTCACCTCTCTTCACAGGTCATGTGCCTAGCACGTGACCCGCATCTGCCCCAACTCTCCAGACAGGTCACGTGCCTTGCACGTGACCCGTCTCCTCCTCTCTAGTCATTGCATCATCTCACCCTCCTCCCTCCCCTCCTGCGTGTAACCATCGCCATCCACCTCCTCCCTCCATGTAATGCCTCCTCCCCACCTCTCCTATAAATAGTTTGTTGCCCAGCCATCCTCAGCATCCACCCTTCTCCCTCAGGTTGGTGACAGCGACTGATGATAGGCATCATGAGAGATACACAGGGGCTCAATCCATGTGTTGTTTCTCTTCCGGGTTAGCCTAGGCCTGTTGTGCTGCCAGCAACTGAGGCGATCATCGGGAGTGACCCTTGCTCCTCCTTCCAAGCATATCCCCTAGTTCAACTCCTTGAATCTGCTTTTTATCTCTGACCACCAAACCTCGGCTCTCCTCCGCCATTACAAACTCCTCCCTTGGTTGCTCCTCCTTCTCACCGTTCTCCAAGCAGCAATCTCAGCACCTGCTCACCAGCCGCAACACCTCTATTGTACACCCTTCTGCAACAGGTCGCCCATCACTGTACCACCTTCACGATCGCCAGCCAGCAGCTCGGGTAGAGGGCCACCAGCCTCCCTCGCACCACTCCGCCTTACGCCAGACACCATCGTCGCCCGCCTCGATGGAGCCCACGCTCCCTCTCCTCTGTTCACCTTGGCCACTATCGGCCATTGCATTGGGGGATCCAACTGCAACAACACAACCATGTCTCCCTCCAAGCCTCGACCCATGCCTCGAGGCTCGTGTTACCAAAGCGACGTCTCCTCGCCACTTGGCCCAAGCCTGCTACCGTGCCCGAGCCTCTACCGAACCAGACCTAGAACGTATCCCATGTGCATTTATGGAAAAATTACAAGGAGGCCCCTACCCCCTCTCAAGAATTACCGAATCAACCATGTTGCCCAACAAGCGCATGTCCTGCATGTGTACATAGATAAATTGCATACCATGCCCAGACATCTTTTCTATATTGTAGATAAGTCCTTCTTGAGACCTTTTTAGAAGAAAACTTTTGTTTTTATGGCATTTTAGTCCCTGCTACTGTATTTTGTCATATCTTGCTCATTTGGACTCTGATTTTTATACACAATATGTTGTTTTGAAGCTTATTTAGTGATCTTTCATTTCATATATCTTGTGGAGAGATTTGAGATTGTTTATTGATGATTATTATTTGAGGAATCTCTGAATCTGTGCAGGCTTGATTATTGATATTTTTTTCTACTTTATTGAGAAAATATTATCTAATCTGCATGTAAACATTTGAGGAGATTTTAATTTATTCCTCTTGTAATTGTTGATCATATAAATTAACGATTTAATTTCAGTTGGGGCTCAATTGAGGAGAAAGAATAAATTTATTTCTTAATTATTTTTACGTGATGAAAATCTCTTTATTTGAGGAATAAATTACAGAGGAAGCTGGCTAGAATTCCTCGAAAATATATTATTGATATCTAAGCCTGATAAATTGAGAAGTATTAATCATCTAGCCTACAGCTGAAATTCTCACTCATATACAATATATTTCTTGAATCGATATCTTTTGATTTGTAATATACTTCAAGATTAATTGATCATCTTATTTAAGGATTTAATTTGTATATAATCATAGATCATGCGCTCATCCTCTATTTTTATTCATATTGCACCTCTTTCATCCTGCATTTCATTATCATTTTTGTCATAGAGATTAACATAATATTTAATTAATTATTAAAATCAATTTAGAACCAAGCAACTAAAAATCATCGTTCCTTGTGTTCGACCATAGTGCACATACAAAGTAAAAATTTTCTACAACATTCAAAGATTGTGGTTTTTGACGAATCAAAATATGTCTCCTATACTATAAATATCGCCAATAAAAGAGGTGGATTTTGCGTTCATAAAATGGCGTCGTTGCTGTGGAACGACGTGTTTTTAGGATTTTTGTAAAAGTAATTCCTATGTCATTTTTTCTTATTTTTGCATTTTATTTCCACATTTTCTCTCTCAATAGATACTAATTGCATTTTCTCTCTTTGCAAAAATCTCGGAGCAATTTTGTATTCAAGGATGAGAGAGAGCTTAGATTAGGTTTTAATTTTACGCATCAATTACAGGTGATGAATCCCCATTTCATCACCTTTATTCTATCATTCTGGCCTTAAGAACCCTAGCTAATGCATGTATATAGAATTATTTTGTACAAATTAGCATTCATTATTTATTCCATTTATTTTATATAAAATATAATTTTGAATGCCATGGTTATAGAATAAACAAAAGAAAAGAAAAAAATTCCCTAAACCCCAAGACCAAGTCATGAATTGATTTGGTCGACAAGGAATAAAGTAGTGGGGGATGGATTACGACAATGCTTCGGATGAGTATTGGTATAACGGTGCAACTTTTCCAAGACCCTAAAAAAGTGGGTGGAACAAAAGATGTTGTATACACCAGTGCAAAAGCAAGAATGCATAAGCTATACAAAGTCAAAGAAAATATCCAAAGAAGCCTATACCGAAAATTCCACAAAAATTTGAGCTTCAGAAGAAGCATGCTTCTTGGTGAAGAAACAGTTGCACTGACTGACTTCACAAGGGAATGAAGACTACACTGGTCTGTTCACATTTCTTTTCCCCTTCTTCTAAAATGCTTCCCCATTCGGTTGTAAAGACCGGGAGTACCTAATCTTAGAAGGGAATATTTGTCTCCATGAGGATGAGCTACCAAAAGAGTTGATGCCTCAATAGTTCATCGGTTTTGTCTGGAGAGAGCTGAAAAATTCACACACACGGTTCTATCACGTTAAGGTAGCAAGAGTATGTGACTGGGAGGATGGTTCTGACCTGGTTGTGAATTGGACTAGATGATAGGAGTATGGAACCTAAGGGTTGTTGTGTCACACTTCCTAACTTCCATGTGGTTCTAAACACACCATTAATTCAAAGACCATCGCTGAGCTCCAAACTTTGAGTTTGTTAAGACAAGTTAGTCAACGATTATTCCAAGTTTTGTATTTTTTTCTTTATTTTTATTTTCTGCACTTATTGCATAAGTGTTCGCTAGGGACTAGAAAAGGCAAGTATAGGGGGTGATAGATTCCCAGTTCATCAGTTTTATTCTAACATTTTGGCCTTAAAAACCCTAGCTAATGCATATAAATAGCATTACTTTGTACAAATTAACATTCATTATTTATTCTATTTATTGTATATAAAATATAGTTTTTAATGCCAAAATTTTAGAATAAAGAAAAGAAAGGAAAAATAATAAAATTACAAAGGTATTTTATGACCCTAAACCCTGAGACCAAGTTAAGAATTGATTTGGTGGACAAGGAATAAAGTAGGGTGGAATATGGGCCAATAATCTGTTAAAATCCCCATTCTTTTATTCATCAATAAGTCTATTTTGGGATCTATTTTTTTCTATTATCAACACTTCAAATAAAGAAAATTTGTATAATAAAGTTGTAGAAAAATACAAATAAAAATACAAATTTGATCTCATACAAAAATAATATATATGGTTTTCTTTTAATACTCTAAATAAAAAGCCAAAACCGAACTTCCCAGACCCATATCTCCTAAATAAAAACTTAAAATTTATGAAAATCATCTTTAATTGTATATAACTTTTAACAAGTAATTTAATGAAGGTGGTTTCATTTCATTTGAAGTTAAGGTTTAAAAGTTAGGTTTTGGATCCCTATTATACAATTTACTTGAATAAAATATTCATTTAATTTATTCTTTATTATCTTCGTAATTTTATATTCTTATAATTTTTTAAATATTATTTATAGTATATGTAATCTTTAAAACACAATAAAACCATAAATAAAACATAAAAATAAAACAATATACAAAGATACATAGATGAAATATCTTTACTTATACCTATATAATATATACCCTTATTTATTTAAATGTACAAAATAAATAAGAAAATACAATAAAAATATATTTTTATATCTATAAATATTTTATAATTATATAAATTAAGTAAATAAAATAATAAAATAGAAAAATACAAAATATTAATAAAATACTCAAAACATAGGTAAATATACAATAAATCAAACCTTAAAAATTAAATCATAATAAATAAACTCATAAAATAAATAAGGAACACAATAAAATATTAGTTGACCCCTAATCAACTCTCTAACCATTTACTGATTTATTTTGAAATAATTTCAAATTTGAAAATCTGGTTTGTCCTGTAGCAGCCTAGGTGGACTAATGGGAGTCGCCCATTAGTTGACCCCTAATCAACTCTCTAACCAAGGCAATTGCATGAGTTAGACCTCGTTTCAACCCATTTTTCTCGATTTCTCATGCTCGATACTTGCGTTTTTTGACTTGATTTCTCTTTAACTTTTGAACCTCGACCCACGCACTTACACACCCAACGGATACCTCGGTCGAGGAGATTCTGAATCGAGCGCCACTCCTCAATGAACCTGACCATGTATATAATATAGCCCCGAGCTCCTATGGAGGTTTCATTCCTCTTCCATCGTTGAAACATAAACATAGGCCTCAAATCTTCTTCGTAGTGACACAGGATTTGGCTTAGCCCTTCGACGGTCCGATTGCATGTTGAATCGAGGTGGTCCAGTTCGCTGGAGTTCCTCCGCTCAGAGCTTGCGTCAGTCATGTTGCCTGGTGAGCTTCCCTCTTCTTTTTATGTTATTTTGATTCCTAGTGTAACACTAGCTTAGATTTTCCTTTAATTTTGTTCCATTTCATTTCATCTATTGAAAAATCAAAAATCTCTGGATGGTGGAGCACCAGCTCTGCTGCCCATTTCCAATCAATCAAGAACCGTTTCGCCTTGCCTCTAGCCCCCACCTTCTTCCCCTTACGTTGATATACACCCGATGCACTGCCATTCACCTTGTTCATGAACAGAACGAGCGATCAGGTCTTCTCCACCGCCACATCACCGGAACCATCATCGGGATGTACCCCTCACCCATTTTGAACCTTCAGTATCTTCAAAGCTTCGATTTTTTTGCCCTTAACCAACCCCTACAGGAAACAACAAAGAAAGGAACCCTTTCAGGGCTCATCAACCTCTAGCGTCCCCCCTGGTCCAGCAACTCCGCCTGACTTTACCGAAGTGCCTCGGCCAATTTTGAAGCGATCAAATGATGCAGAGGAACAACTGGAGGAATTTGAGCCACCACCGAGCTCTTGGGGATGACGAACTAGAGAAGGAGGGTGGATCATCAAACTTTGCCACAACAGAGTTCATCCATTGTTCTTTGTGAGCATCTTATTACCGTCTGATCTCGCCTCCGCTCCAGTTTTGATCATGGTCGTTAGAACTTCATTCACCTCGACCATCATATGAAGCGCAAGATATAATCTAGCATGCTTCTACTCGAAATTTCACCACCGTCAGTTTTGCGCCACGTGGATAAGTGGTGCCTTTCCACTGTCCATCGCGCGCACTTTGGGGGTAATTTGCATCTTATACCGCTCCCCCCCAAATTTTATCACTTTTATATCGGTCCTGTAAGTTATTAAATACATTTTATATTTTGTCTAAAAATTGCAAGAAACCCTTGGAACGTTTTGTATTTTGCATATTGGTCCTGGCCACGTCACTACATGCCATCCCACGTGAGGTGATATTTTTCAATGAGGTCCTCACAATTTTTTATAATTAAGTTTAATCCAGAAGCTTTTTTGGATTTATAATATTTTTTGTATTTGCATATTCACCCCTGTGCTTATTTTAATTTGCATTTATGCCCCTGTCAGTTCATTAATTTGTATGAGTGTTTTATATTTATTAAAAACATCATCCATGCTCCAAAAAATCTCAGAAAAATAGATTTAAGTGAATGCTTGCTTGTAGATTCACGCCACATTTTTGGATTTTAGTTTTAGGCACTTTTAGTATTTAAAATCAAAAAGAGCATAAAAAGCCCCTATTTGAATTTAAAATTTCGCAAAAAAAATATAAAACCTTTTCAAAATATTCCAAAAAAATAGGTATTTTGTTTAACTATTTATTTTGCAACTCTAGAACCTAAAAACTTAAAATAGAAAAAGAAAACTCATAAAATTTAAAAAATCCAAAATCCTCTATAAAAATTTAAACAATTCCCAAAAATTCAAAAATACCTTTTTCTATCTCTAAATTTCATTTTTTTACATATTATTAATTAAAAATAGCTTTGGAAAATTTTGACTTTATTTTCTATTTTTATTTTCCAAAACAATTCAGCATATTTATTTAATCCCTCGTTTGGGGTATTTGTACCTTTAAAATCCATAAAAAATTAGAAAAATTATCTAAAAAATTACAAAAATAGTAAAAAATATTTAAAACCAAAAAATATTTCATTATTTTGTTTATTTTTATTAGTATATATTACCCTATATTCTATATATAGCCCTTATATATTATTTATAAACCTTATTTATCTTTTATAAAAAGAAAAGGAACTTAAAATCTGAAAATATAAAAAAAATAAAAATTTTAAAATAAAAAATAATTCAAAAAATTTAAAATTAAAATTTAAATATATATATATATAATCAAAATCCCACAAAAAATCATAAATTGGCTAAGTGATTGATGACAAATTCGTGTATTGATTATTTTCATCTCATTCGCTCTACAGTCTTCTTTCATGTGTTCAACCCCTACATATTTATCATTATACGTCTTTAGTAGTGTATAACAAAGTTTGATTCACACTTGCTTGCCTTGCTTGATGTATTTATTGTGTGGGTTAATTATTCTTTGATCGTGGATATTGAGAAGTCATCTCAGCGATAGTGAGTCTGATTTTGTCAAACCATTATTAGTGGCTCTGAATTCGTGTTAACAAATGGCGCCGTTGCCGGGGAGCATCGATTCGTAGAGTAGATTTTGTCTTATATACTACTTATCCATTTCCTCATTTCTTTGATTTTATTTTATTATCAATTTTGAATTGTCTGACATCTTCTCTTTGACTTCTTGTGAGGGACCACGAACCAAGGAGTGTCACCTAGGTGATTCTACATAGCCTTGGGACGAGAAGCCAACTATTCTGACCTAGCCAGTAGGAGAAAGCAGGAGGCTCTTGAGAATGAGAGAGAGAGAGAGACAATAGCCTAGCATAGATTTAATTTTTCTTCTTATGAGAGAGAGACTCGTATTTCTGCTTAATTAATTTGTAATAATACTGGTATATTGGACTTTGGATACTTGGGCCCAATTTCCAAATGTTTGTTCAGTTGGCAGCTCATTGTGTTTATCGTGATTTTTACTACCTTATTTTTTTTATTTCTCGTGATTTGTGTTTTTCACCTTATTTTTCTTTGTTTTGTGGAATGAGCCCTTAGACTTTAAGCTTGCTTGATCGTGTAAGCTATGGACAAACACTTAACCATCTTTGAATGCTCCTATAGTCTTCGTGTTTGGACTTAGCTTAATTAATTATCAAACACTTAGTCTTTTGAAAGAATGCACTGTGAGAGATCTCCATACAGTATTGCAGGACCCGCTCTGGTGGGCACTGAGGAGGCTCCAAGATCGGACTATAGGTTTCATTCTAAGTGTTTGATATTTGGTTCTTCACGTGCAACAATTTCCTGCTTAGAACGATTTTCATGTGCATATAGGCATATAGCATAGGTTTACAAATTCCTGTTTTGCATCCTGCATGGATAGCGCTAGGAGGCACTGCAAGTCTTATAACTGAGCATACATCATTTAGGCATTAAGGTGATATTTCCAGCTTACTGTTGCCTTGCATTACTTTGCCGTCTCTCCCTCTATTTTTAGATCACATTGGAATTTAAAGAAAATACAAAAACATTAGGCACTGGTATTGAATTTACTCAAAGCAAGTGATAACAAAAAAATTAAAAAAGGAACTCCTAAAAATACTTGACCAAAATAAAATTGACTAATTGGACTCACTGCATTGGTGAGAAAAGCCCTCACTTTTTTTTCAAGTATCATTGGAAGGTCTCCTTCCTGAGTGAGAGAGCAATATCATAAGGATTAGAGCCAAAAAACCAAGTCTGTGGATTCCTTGTATATCGTCTGGATTTCAGAAGTAATGGTGCTTCTATCGTACATGGATGAGTAGGGCTTGGCCAACGATGATATTCCTACCTTGTGTAGAATATCGACCTTGTCCAAAGTACTGAGCTTAGGTCATGCTTTCACGGGGGTGTATGTCTCACCGTCTTGCGTCCGAGTAGGTCCTTACATGCCCAAGGGTGATTCTGTTTTGAGCAAGGTCCGAAGTAGTGGTTTCGCATATCGTCTTCCTCCCTCTTTATTTGGTTGAGTAGGGATCCAGGAAGGGTTACAACGACCTTAAAAAGTGCACATTACAGGTTACAAAGGAGGAGGACAAGTACGGGATACTTTTTCGACAGTACTCTCACTCTTATAGGATTAGCGCTCTAAAGACTTGTTGAAAGATAATTGCCTGAAAATCAATCTAAAACTCACAAAGATGATTGTCGAATCTTGACGGCTTCACAGGTCGAGTTGGTGAATATATTGTTTTGAGGTTTGATTGCATAGTTTTAGATAGGTCAAGATCAAAAATATTATGCAGTTGCACCATTTTGCTTTCCTTCTTTCATTCTCTTTTGACCCCCGCTCACTTTGATCCATTATACTATTTTACACTCCTTTTATTTCTTGTTGATCTCCATGCTCTTCCTACATAATCCATCTCCTTTTTACCTTTTCAAGATGTCGTCCCATGGATGGTTTAGTCGAGACTCCGTCGATACCCACATCGATTTTGTGCTGCCGACATCCCCAATAATGAGGGCGATATCCAAGAAATCAGTTCAGACCTTGTAAACTTCTCCTTGGACTCCCCAGTCCTTATTCTTTTAATACTTGCCTTTCTCCAATAAATTCATTCTTTGGGATAGACTCACAGCCCGAGCTAGTGCCCCCTCTCCAAATAACTTGGGATTTCTCTTATTCCAGAACCATCACCTTGTTGATGGAGATTATTTCCGTCAATATCCTATGCTCCATTCACAACTATTTGGCATAGACCTTAATGCCAGACTTATCTCATCATTTGGTGCTCAGACACACACTGATCAAGGTTTATTCCATCATGCAAATCATCAGCCCGATCAAGGGCCTGGACTTTAGTTAGAACCAGAAATGGCTCCCGCTGGAAGAGAAAAGGGACCGCAACCCCAATCATCCGAGAAGTTAGACCAGGGGGAAGGCAGTATACCACATAAAATGAAGTCAACAGTCTGCTCCTAGCATCCATTCAAGTCATCTAGCGGTATTTGACAAACCTGGGACATGCCCAGGTGCTTTCAATGATATGTTAAATGATTTGAGGATGAGGGTTGTGAGAGAGATGCCTGGAGGGAGGACCCAAACAGAGATGACTTTCATAGGGATGATGCAGAGGACAACTATTAAGTAGGTAGACCTCGTGACGAGAGAAGGGAGGCAAGGACACCACAGCCGAAGCCCGCATTGAAGAAAACATAGAACCTTGGGGCAGTCTATATCACCGAGTGGATTCAGATTCCACCCATCCACGCCCACTTCGAGCTGAAGCCGCAATTCTTATCTATGCTCCTGGCGTTCCATGGGAATACACTCGAGGAACCATATATCTACCTACAATAGTTTCGTCACATCTGTGCCACCGCACACTACCCCAATATTCCTTTGGGGGTAATCAAGATGATTGACTTCCCTTTCAGCCTCCAAGACAAGACCTTGTATTGGGTCGATCATTTGGGGAAGGTAGTAACAACCTGAGAGGAGTGAAAGTATGAATTACTCCATAAGTTCTACCCTCTTGGACGCTTGAACCAGATGTGCGCCCGCATCTCTAACTTCATCTACCAGCCCCATGAGATTATACATGAAACGTGGGAAAGATTCAAAGATCTACAAGAGAAGTGTCTCACCATGATATCCCGAAGATCAGTCTTGTTCAGAATTTCTTTGGTGGATTAACATTGGAAAACCAAAAGCCCTTTGATGCTCCTTGTGGAGGCTTGCATTTCAACAAGGATGAGGATGTTGTCTGGCACATTTTTTAGGAGATGGCAAAAGGAGAAGCTGCTCAATCCACATCCCGAGCATACATAAAGATGCCTACAACCAGCCACAAGCTAGTTAACATGGCCGCTCATGCAGATGACAAGGATGAGATCTCCAATCTGAGCATCATTGGGAGCCACCTGTCCAAAGTCGACATCATCGAGAAGAGGTCGCAGGACCACGAAAACTTCTCTGTCATTGAGAAGAGGACTTGGGTCTTGGAGAAGCTCGATCTAATTTCCCAATAGCTGAAGCAGCTCGTCCGGGCATCGAATGCCAATGCCTGCAACTATGTGTCTACCACCACTGAGACATCTGTTGAGATGATGGAGCCAACACCATCACAACATGCTCAGTCGAGTCTCATGTTGTCCCAACCTGTCCAGCATGAGTATTAAGTGCAAATGCTGGAGCAGCTTCTGCAGTCTCAAACACATATGGTTGTCTATCAACTAGAGTCGAGGCCAACCTATCTCGAGAAGTTCTTCCTACCACTATCTAGATACAGGAGATCAATGGGGCGGCGTTGGTCAGTGTCGCTGCTCCGTTTGACAGGCGGTGGCGGCCGCCTCTAGGAATTAAATGGCTGGGCTCGAGGGCTGCGGCAGAAGCGCGTGTTGCCGCGCAGGGTACTAGAGCGGACGACGGGCTCGAGGGCTGGAGGTTGTGCCTCACGCGAGGGGGCTTCTAGGGCGGCGTGGGGCAGCGCAGGTGCTCGAAGGTTGCAGGTGGCGGCAGTGTTGCCTCCCTTGGTGGAGGAGCGCAGAGGCACGTGGTCCGTACGGGTGGACGGTGCTAGAGCCGCGATCGCGCGGCGGCGATCTGAGGGCCGCGCATGGAGGGAGCCACGCCCAAGCGCAGGTGGCGCGAGAGGGCGGGTGGCGCCGGTGTGAAAGGCTAGAGGCACGGGCCTGTTTTTCTTCTTCTTCTTCTTCTTTTTTTAAACTGTAAACAGATCTGTAAATATTTTTTTAAAAATTATTTCTTCGAACAGAAAATGTAAACAAGAACTAAGCCCCTTTTCTATTGTTTTTTATTATTTATATATTTTTTTAGATGAACCTGAAAAACAAATATTAGAGAGATTGAAAACAATTATATTTCTTTTTTTGTTTTTTTATAATTTATTTATCAATAAAAGGGATTGGTGGATGGGTCAGATCTTGCATGGAACGAAAGATAGATTCGTGGCTCCGGTCACTGTGTGTGACCGGAGATGGAAGATTGTGACAGGTAGAACGTGAATATGTAGAGATCGAGAAAATGGTGTGAAAAATCGGTGTCGGATCAAAAAGTGTGTTAACAAATTTTTGTGATTTTAAGGATCTAGAAACTAATAAAATGGAAGCAAAAATTCAACCTACAATTTATCATAGAGAAAAATAATGGAAATAAACTGGATTTCACCTTAGGAGCAGAAATGGACAGTGATCGCCTTGTGAGGCAGACGTGCTATCACCTGACGGCTCAGAGGCTAGGCACCTTTCTCGACTAATATTTCTCTCGGAGATCAAACTCCTATCCTAAAGATTGATCAAGTTGGAATGAGGGAGAAGGATCCATATAAATATAAAAGATAATGGAGATGAAATTTGAATTTTTGACATTTTGGACAAAGAGATAAGAGAGATGAAAAATTGTAATGAGATAAAGATAAAAAGAGATAAAACTATTTACAAAATTATCTTTTTTTTGAATTTTCGTCACTTTATTTATTGAAAAAATAAAAATTACTTTTTTTATTTTTTTGTGGAGTTAGTTAAGAAAAATAAATATATACATGTGTTTTATGTTTTAAAAATATTAATTTTTTTAATTTTTTTTAAATAATTAGTAAAAATATTTACAAATATATACAAATACAATATGTACAAAATACATGGGAAAATTTCACAAACCACCCCGTAAAAACAACTTTTTACTCTTAACTCCAAAATATATGAAATCACTGCCATTTTAAAGATAATTTAATTTAGAAACCAGTGGAAGTGAGATTGTTTCAATTTGAGTTCATATGGAGCTGAAATTGGTCTTTCAATTAGTGCTTAGTGGCTTTTTCCAAGTGTGGTTGCTTTTATTCTGTACATGATTTAATTGTGTAATTATTTTTATTAGTTAGAATACATTTTTATTTACAACTTTGGTTTTGAAAATTATTTTATTTGAGGTCAATTAATGTACAAATAAATTAGTGTAAGTTTTATACAGATGTACACAAATAAGTGAGGAGTATTTACAACAGCACACACACATTTTTTTTTATTTTCTGCTTAAGGACCCTATCTCCCCCTACTTGATTCCTGGTCGATCAGGTCAAGTCTTGACCTTCTCTCGGGGTTCAGGTCATCCTGTATACAGACTTCCTTTTCTTTTCTTTTCTTTTTTTATTTTTTTCTTTATATTTCCCTTCTTTCTTTCTTTATTTATTTTAGGTTAAAATTAGTAAAGAGTGTACAATATTTACACACAGATGCAAGTTAGTAAGAATATGGAGTTAGTGTTATATGCAGGTGTTTTATAAGGGATTCTAAGCTAAAATAAATGAATAAAGATGACGAATCGTAGATTCATCACCCGTCCTCAGGGACAATCCCAAGGTCAGAATATGGGCAACAGGCCCTATCACCAATAGCATTTGTATCACAGCAACACCTAGAGGCAGAATTTTCAGCAAGGTTCTCAACAGTCCAGTTATTGCAGTTCGGGGTACCATTAGCCATAGCCGGCTACTCAATACCATCACCAATATTCCGGTCCTCCTCAATATTCCTAGTACTCTTCATTCCCTCCTCCTCACTATCAGCCTTCTTAGGGATACAACTAGCAACCTCAGTACCACAGTCAGCGACCCCATCAAGCTGACCCATCCGAGATGCAACCGGTGAACCTGGCCCTGGATTGTTTAGCTCAGCTAGTAAAAAATATGGTTAAGATGACCTAGAATCGGTGGCCTGACAACTAGAAGATGGTCATTCCATCTTAGGTTTAGGCTAACCCAAATAATTTCCATCGCAAGGAGTAGGTAGTCGATAGTGTCCAACCCAATTCAGGTGATATTAATTGTTTTTCATCTAATGTTGTTACTCTTAGGAGCGGTAAGACATTGCATCCTTCAATCACCATGAAAGGAAGGCATCCAGCGTCTGATGGGAGCCATCAACCCAAGCAGCACCAAGGCCAGATACTATTTTTTGAGAATCATCTGAAAAAGCAACAAAAAACACAAAAAAATGATGAAAACTCAAAAAATACAAAAACAAAGAAGCATCAATAGCCTTGGTGCAGACCAACCAGCTTTGGATACGCTCGCACGTGCAGTAGCCCCAGAACCTGCACTTTAGAAGTCCCCACATATAGTAGATCCGAAGTCAGTCAAGGAAGCCAAGCCCATATTTTTGGTCCACATATTGTAGATGATTTTATAAATTTACACCATATACCTGTACACCATGATATGGACATAATTTTGAATGATACTATAAATATTCCTTTACAAGAGCAATGAAAGAACACAAAAAATTAAAAATTTAGAAAGTGCTTTGTCTGATGCGCAATTGTGGAAATTATTCAACATTTGGTCTTCAATATGCCGCTCGTGAAAGCTCTTGAGTACATGTCTGCTGTGAAGAAAGGATTAAAAGATGCATCTACAACTAGATGTCGACCTCATCCTCATAATCCAAGAAGTCAAGGTGGCAAGCATGAAAAGAACATTCTCACCATAGACACTGCCAATTCCATCAGCAATCTCCCAGACAAAAAGTAAGATAAGGGAGTGTCACTCATTCTTTGCAAGATGTTTGGATAAGAATTTGAAAGAACATTGCTCGACAGCGGGTCTTCTGTCAATTTGATGTCAGTCTCATAGCTCATTGAATTTGTGTTAGGATCTCTCACATCAACAAAGATAATTCTGTATTTTGCAGTCAAATCCGTCAAGCAGCCTAGAGGCATGTTGGAGGATGTGATCATAACTATTCAAGGGACTCAGTTCCCTATTGACCTTGTCGTATCGGACATGGACATCTCGACACCTCTTATTGATACCCCTAATATCCTTGATCGGTTGTTCCTCCAAACAGCCAAAGTAGTAGTGAACTATGGCACTGGAAACATCACCTTCAGCTCCAGCAATGATAAAGTGAAGATATAGACCACTTCCAAGCCAAGCCTACAGTGGGAGCATCTACAGTGAGTGCATGAGAAATCAACAATTCTGAAGACTCTGACTTTGTAGCTGAAATCTAAGATACAAATCTTTCTCTGAATTACATGGAGATCCACAACTTCCTCTGCCGTGAGGAAAGAGTGGAACAAGAAGTCGAATTCCCATCTGTCAAAGAGGATGAGATTTGTGTTGATGTTCCCAATGAGTTCGAAGAACTTTTTGTGGGGATAATGACCTTGCAAGACCAAGATCAGATCATTGATGAATTCTGCAATAATGTGTATCTGATTGATAATTTTTCTGAATTTTCAGAAGATGAGCCTTAATAGTCAAAGGTGGATATTGGAAAGTTGAGACACAACCACCTACTATCATTGTAGAAGTCACCAGTAAAGTATCTCCCACTCCGCCTGAGGTGAAATCATTGCCCTCTAACAAAAAGTGTGCCTTCCTTGTGGGTGAGCCGAATATGTACCCAGTCATTATCAATGCATACCTAACCGCAGACCAAGAATCCCATCTTATGGAGGTTCTTGAACGTAATCACATGGTGATAGACTCGAAAACCTCGGATCTCCATGGGATCAACATTTCCCTTTGCTCGAATCGCATTCTCCTTGAGGATGACATCATACACTCTCGTGAATTTTCGAGAAGGCCGAATCTGAACCTTCGAGAGGTTGTCACGAAAGAGATTCAGAAATGGTGTGATGCAGGATTCATATATCCCATCTCTAAAAACAAATGGGTGAGTCCCATGAACTTAGTGCTGATGAAATTTGAGATCATCATCGTGAAGAGTAATAAAAGGAGAGGAGATTCCGACCGAAATACCCACTTCTTGGCGCGTGTGCTTTGACTACAGAAGATTGAGCCTTCCGATCAAGAAAGACCACTTCCCACTACCCTTCATCAACCAGATTCTTGAGAGACTGGCTGTGAAGGAAGACTTCTGCTTCTTAGATGAGTACTCCAGATACAATCAAGTTTCTATAGCTCCTGAAGACCACGAGAAGGCAACGTTCACCTATTTATTCAAGATGTATGCCTTCAGACGGAAGTTGTTCGGGCTATGCAATGCCCCAGAAATATTTCAAAGGTGTATGCTTGTAGAATTCGCTGACATGATGGGCATTTTTATGGAGTTTTCATGGATGATATCTAGGTCTATGAGGACTCATTTGATCAATGCCTTGACTATTTAGACCGAGTTTTATGGAGGTGTTGTGAAGTCGATCTAGGGCTCTCTTGGGAGAACAACCACTTCATGGTGACTGAAGGAATTGTGTTGTGTCATGTTGTATCTAAATGTGGCATGGAAGTTGATCCAGCCAAGGTGGAGTTGATTTTTAAACTTGAGCTACCAACAATAATCAAACAAGTCAGGTCGTTTTTGGGTAATGTCGATTTCTACCAATGGATCTTCAAAGATTTCAGCAAGTTGGCCTGACTGTTGAATGAACTTTACGGCGAGGAGAATGATTTTATTGCGATGATCGTGTACTGTTGACCTTCAATCAGCTAAAAGAACTCATTACTCAGGCCCTTGTCTTACAACCACCCGATTAGATGTTACCCTTCGAAATTATGATGGATGCGTCAGATTATGCCATCCGGGATGTACTGAGACAGAGGAAAGATAATGTTCCATTTTCTCACTATGCTAGACAAAAGCTTGATGAAGCTCAAAGGAATTACACAATCACTAAGAAGGAAATACTAGTAATAGTTTTTCCTTATAAAAGTTCAGATCCCATCTCCTTGGGTCGAAGGTCATTGTTTATAAAGATCATTCAGTCATCTGGTACCTACAACAGAAGAAGGACGCCAAACCATGTCTCATCAAGTAGATCCTTCTCCTTATGGAGCTTGAGCTAGAGATACGAGAAAAACCTTTAGTAAAGAATGTGGTGCCGATCACTTATCAAGACTTCTCGAGCCTAAATCTCTTGAGCTGAACTTGCAGTCGATTACAGAGACCTTTCCGGATGACGCGATCTTGTCTGTTACCTCATTCCCTGGTATGACAATGTTGTGAACTATCTTGTCTCTAAGAAAACTCCACAAAATTGTCCCAAGCTGAAAGTGGACAAGTTTTTGTCTGATATCCATTTCTACCAGTGGGAGGACCGATATCTCTTTCATGAGGGCCCAGATTGTATATGGCGGAGGTGTATCCCTCAGGTTGAAGTTTCAACTGTCCTTGTGCATTGTCATGGCTGTGAATCTGGAGGACACCATTCAGGCAGAAGAACAGCAACAAAGTTACTTCAAAGTGGCCTATGGTGGCCAACATTATTTAAAGATGCAGAAGATCATGTCAAGTATTGCACTGACTGCCAGAAAATATGCGGAACCATAGGAATGAGAGATACAATGCCTTTAAAGTTCATACAGATTTCAAACATCTTCCACGCTTGGGGCATTGATTTCATGGGTCTGTATCAAAATAACTAGGGTTATGAATAGATTCTGCTTGTTGTCGACTATGTAAGTCACTAGGTGGAGGCTATTCAAGCTCGGACTGTAGACATATGTATTGTCTGTAAATTTCTGTAATAATCTCACAGTTTGGGATACCACAAATCCTCATATCTGATGGGGGTAGCCACTTTATTAATAGAGATGTGAAGAAGCTGACTCAAGAGTTTTGCATTGAACATCGCGTCGCTTCTCCCTACCACCCGCAGCCTACTGGCTTGGCGGAATGCTCTAATAGGGAGATAAAGATAATTATACGGAAGATTATGCATCCAGATCGTAAGAACTAGTCTCGGCTACTTGACTCAGTTCTTTGGTCTTATAGGAACATGTACAAGTCGCCATTAGGAATGTCTCCCTATTGCCTTGTCTATGGCAAGCCATGTCATTTGCTCGTTGAACTGATTCATAAATCCTTATGGGTAATAAATATTTGCAATTTGGACTACAAGAAAGTCAGGAAGAAAAGAAAAGTAGATATGAATAGATTGTTGGAATTCAGAGATTGTGCATATGATAATAGCCTGATGTATAAGGAGAAGGTCAAGAAGAGGTATGACAAGCATATACGTCGCAAGAATTTTGAGCCGGGACAGAAGGTTTGATTTTTTGATGCAAAATTGAACATATTTTCCGGGCAAATTGAAAAGCAAATGGATTGGGTCGTTTACAGTAAAGCATGTGTGTGACAATGGTAGCGTGATGATATCTGAATTGTCAGCTGGCGCGCAACCTTTTGTAGCCAATGGATAGCTATTGAAGCCTTAATTAGAGTATGATATATTTTTATCTGTCATTGACTCTATTCAAGTTGTCCATGAAGAAGAACGGAAAGCCACCACTTCTGCAGTCTTAGACAAAATAGAACAAAATTTTTTTAATGATATTTCTTTTTCTTCTTTTCTTCTTTTTGTTCTTTCCACTTTCTCCTGAAAAGGTGTCACCATGTTTATCACTGTTATACTTAGGATGTACTTTGTCCTATGAATAGGGGGTGTTCACCCCAAGTTGTTCATTCTCTGATCCCTCACTTGTCCCCTCAACTCTTGATACTTCTTCTATACTTAGGGATATTTTACCCTCAGTATAGGGGGACAAGTCGAGCGATGATTCTGTACATTCCTACCCATTACCCTCTTTGCCTTGTGTACAATCTATTATACTTAGGATTATTTCATCCTAAGTATAGAGTGGACGAAAACATCTCATTTGTTCATTCTTTATAGGCTTTTCTATACTCAATACGAGTTATGTCTTCTCTTTTTCTCTCTGATCTATGAGGACATAGCTCAAGCTAAATATAGGGGGTCGTATATACTTCATATATACTTTAGCCATAACTCGTACTTTCATATTTTCAATAATTATGGCTAAAATATTGTATAAAATACTATATGCATATACAATTCATTAAACCAATTAATAAAATGATGTATATTATTCCTCAAAATTCTTTTTGTATATTGATTAATAAATCAAGTAAAAATGTTCTGCAAAATGTTTGGAAAATAGTTTAAAAACCTATTTGAAAAATATTTTAAAAAAATATTTGAAAAATATTTTGTAAAATATTTTCTACCTTTGTAAAAATGTTTTGTTTCTAAAAATTTCTTTGTGTGAAATAAAAATGGTTTGAAAATCTTTTTACAAATGTTCAGAATAGTTGCAAAAATATTTCTAAAAAGCTATACATACTGTTTGAAAAATCCTTACAAATGGTTTTCAAATGTTTATAAAGATTTGTAAAAGTTATTTGCAAAAATTTTTTTGAGGAATATATACATCATCGAAGTAAATAAATATTTTTCACGAACTATATATATATATATATATTTCTATAAAAACAACTAATATGTGTCTTGTATAAATCACTTAAAACACCAACTCTTGTAAATAATTGATGCACTCCCATGTAAAAATCTGTACCTATTTTTCTGTTCCAAAAACTTGTGTTTTGAAAAATCCTTAAAAATTTGCAAAATCAAATATTCCAAAAACATTTGCAAAAAAACCTTTTCAAAAAATGCATAAAAAAATGCAAAACCTTTTTACAAAATAAATAAAAAGTCAAAATTAGAAAATTGCACCACAAAAATATTTTTCTTGCATTGTGCATAGCATTCAAATTTTTTGAAATAATCTAGACAATTGAACAAGTCTAAATAAAGTTTGGAGATTGGAGCTTGGAAGAGACCTTAATATACTTAATTTTAGTGGAATCACTGAGGACTGGAAGTGGAGATATTTCTGGTGACTTTGGCCTAATTCTTTAGGTTCCATGAGACTATGTTCATGAGTTAAATCAATGTGCCTAAATAGAACCATTCATGTCATCCAAAAGACTCTTGAGACAGTGACTTGACTGAAAATCTCACACTTAGCACTTAGCTCAACTCAGATGGGCTGGTAAAAGAATTTGGAGTTTAAGTCAGGACGATGCAAGGCTGCTTCATTAAGGGTGGCTCAAAAACCATTCTTGGGGATACCCGACACCGGTACTTTAACCCACTTCTTTTGGTAATAATGATATCTAAAGACTGTAGATGGATTGCGAAAATTCTTTGGATGAGGAATGGTCTATTGGCGCAAATTTTCCATGACCCTAAAAAAGTGGGTGGAACTAAAGATGCTATATACACCGGTACACAAGCAAGAATGCAGAAGTTGTACATAGTCAAAGAAAATATCCAAATAAGCCTATACAAAAAATTCCACAAAAATTTGAGCTTCAGAAAAAAGCATGCTTCTTGGTGAAGAATCGATTGCACAGACCGACTTCACATGGGAATGAAGACTACACTAGTCCATTCACACTTCTTTTCCCTTTCTTATAAACTTCTTCCCCATTCGATTGTAAAGATTGGGAGTACCTGACCTTAGAAGGGAATATTTATCTCCATGAGGATGAGTTACCAGAAGAGCTGACGCCTCAATAGTTCATCGGTTTTGTTTGGGGAGAGCTGAACAATTTTACACACATGGTTCTATCACTTCAAGGTAGCAAGAGTATGCGACTGGGAGGATGGTTCTGACCTGGTTGTGAATTGGATCGGATGATAGGAGTATGGAACCTAAGGGTTGTTGTGTCACACTTCCTGACTTCCATGTAGTTCCAAACACGCCATTAATTCAAAGACCTTCGCTGTGATCCAAACTTTGAGTTTGTTAAGACAAGTTAGTCAACAATTATTCCATGTTTTGTCTTTTTCTTTTCTTTATTTTTATTTTCTACACTTATTGCGTAAGTGTTTGCTAGGGACTAGCAAAGGCTAGAATAGGGGGGTGATAAATTCCCAATTCATCATCTTTATTCTATCATTTTGGCCTTAAAACCCTAGCTAATGCATGTAAATAGCATTATTTTGTACAAATTAACATTCATTATTTATTCCATTTATTATATATAAATTATAGTTTTTAATGACAAAATTATAGAATAAATTAAAAAAGAAAACTAATAAAATTCCAAAGGTATTATGACCTAAACACCGAAACCAATTCAAGAATTGATTTGATCGATAAGGAATAAAGTAAGGTTGAATATGGGCCAAAAATCCATTAAAATCCCAATTCTTTTATTCATCAATAAGTCTATTTTGGAACCTTTTATTCTTTTATCTATACCTCAACTAAAGATACTTTTAAATGAAATTTGTAGATAAAAATACAAATAAAAATACAAATTTGATCTCATACAAAAATAATATACAGTGGCCTTTATACTCTAAATAAAAATCCAAAACCCAAACTTCCAAGACCCATATTTCTTAAATAAAAACATAAAATGTATTACAATCACCTTTAATTATATATAACTTTTAACAAGAAATTTAATGAAGGTGGTTTAAGTTCATTTGGAGTTAGGGTGTAAAAGTTAGGTTTTGGATCCCTATTATACAATTTACCAGAATAAAATAATCATTTTATTTACTCTTAATTATCTTTGTAATTTTATATTTCTATAATTTCATAAATATTATTTGTAGTATATGTATATCTTTAAAACACAATAAAACCATAAATAAAATACAAAAATAAAAAGACATACAAAAATGCATATTTGGTCATTTTTTTACTTGGTCTTATAAGTTATTAGATATGCTCAATACTTTGGGTGAAAATTGCAAGAGACCCTTGGAACTTTTTGTGTTTTGCATATTGGTCTTGACCACACCACCTCAAGTGTCGTCCCACATGAGGTGACATTTTGCACTAAGGTCCTCGCAACTTTTTGTATATAAGTTTAGTCCAGAATCTTCCGTTTGTAGTTATAATATTTTGGGATATTTGCATATTCACTCCTATGCTTATTTTTATTTGCATTTATACCCCTACTAGTTCATTAATTTTTGTGAGTGCTTTCTATTTGTTAAAAATATCAATTGTGCTCCAAAAAATAGGGTTAAGTGTTTTTTTTGCTTTTAGATTCATGTCACATTTTTATTTTAATTTTATGCACTTATAATATTTTATAAAAATCAAAAATAGCATAAAAAGTCCCTACTTGAATTAAACAACATAAAAAATATAAAACCTTTTCTAAAAAATACAAAAAATGTATATTTTATTTATCTATTTATTTTACAACTCCAGAACCTAAAACCCAGAAAATAGAAAAGTCATAAAAATTAAAAAGCTCCAAAACCCTTTATAAAAATCTAAACAATTCCCAAAAATTCAAAAAATAACTTTTTCTATCTCTGAATTTTCTTTTTATGATATATTTTTAATTAAAAATAGTTTGGAAAATTTTGACTTCACTTTTTATTTTTATTTCCAAAACAATTTAGACTATTTATTGAATCCTTGATTTGGGAAATTTTTTACATTAACAATCCATAAAAATTATCAAAGTTATCTAAAAAATTAGTAAAAAATTATTTAAAAGCAAAAAATATTTTATTTTCTATATTTTATTTATTTTTATTAGTGTATATATTACCCTATATTGGATATATAGCCCTTATATATTACTTATATATCTTATATATCTTATATAAAAAGGAAAAGAAACTAAAAACAAAAATTAAAAATTCTAAAATAATTAAAAAATATAAAATTAAAAAATTATATATAATAAAAAACTCACAAAAATCATAAATTGCCTAAGTGATTGAAGACAAATCGCATGTTGATTATTTTCATCCAATCGCTCTACAACCTTGTTTCCTGTGTTCGACCCATACATATTTGTTGCTATGCATCTTTAGTAGGGTATAATGAATTTTGATTCACACTTGCTTGCCTCGCTTTTTATTGTGTGGGTTAACTGTTGTTTGATCAGTGGTATAGATTAGTCATCTCAGCGATAGTGAGTCTGGTTTTGTCAGACCATTATTAGCAGCTATGATATTCGTGTTCAACAACAGGGTCCGTCTCTTTGAACCATCAAACTTGTAATAATTTGGACCGGACTTCTCAGTGGTGTGTCGGCTCTGGTTCAACCCCTTTTGTGCAGTTGGGACCCGCCATGAGTGGCGTAGGAATTAGGCACACACATGCTAGCTTAGTTACTCATTCTTGATTGTGCTCGTAATTCTTAGGCCACACTTTCTCTAACTATATGAATTGTAGATCATTCAACATTGGCCAATTATGAAATCAATTCTTTCCCGCTAATAGAACTATCTACTTAGGGCGTTTTCATTTGTACATATCATTTAGTGTAAATTTTAATTCCATGTATTGCATCCCGCATGAAGAACATCAGGAATCACGGTAAGTCTCCTTCATAGAATGCATCATTGATTTAAACACTTGTATTGGCTCTCCAATCCTCTCCCTCAGTTTTACAACTTTGGATTTCAGGGAATCGGGACTGCTCGTTAGGTGTGATTTTTCTGTGCTCACATAAGACTCAAGTGATAACTCTAATCTAAAACCAGGACTGCTGATCAAGGAGACTGTATATAAAATTGACATAAAAGTAACTCTTATGTCTGGTGCAGAGAAACCAACTCATTATTTTATTAAAGACAATAATAACACATTTAAGGTAGAGCCAAAATTTTGGAGGTTTCATTCTGACTATTGAATTAGAAACGATTAGCTACTTCTCAATAAGGTAACTACAATCTCCCTTAGTAGATTGGGTGTTAAAGGACAACGTGTAAGGCAGCGTCCTAAAGTAATATGGGTAGCCATTCTATGGTCCGTACTTTCACCCATACTGTTTGAAAGTAGGTACAACTAACCTTATGAATTCGGGTCAGTCTTTGTGACACTCTTGTAAACCTACAACTTTGCTTACTATGCTCAAAGATTGTTTTGTCGTTAAATTAAAATTGAAAAGATAAGCGGTCGAATCCTACAATGCCTTCACAAGTGTTGAGTGGGTGAATCTACGAGTTTGTTTTGTGTTTGTCTTGTGTGCGTCACAGTCCTTGCAATTGCAAACAAATCGAGATTCGCAAAATATTCCCCACCTTTCTCTTGAGAAGATGTCAGCACATTGATCTTCGTATCTAGAATCTGTGGGTACATCGTACATGACCACGTCCCGATACCCTTCTTCTCTTTCAGTTGAGGGGAATCCTCTCTTTAAAACCGTTCCCCTACAACCATCATTTCCCGTTTCCTCCTTCACTCTACCCCATACCCACACTTCTTCATGGACTAGACCGCTCTCACATTTTGACCTACAAATGAACATAATAGAGTGGGCATATTTGAGGATGGAAAATAGAGTAACCAATTTTGACTTAGAGACACGATTTTTAGTTACTATGGACTTTCCACCATCCCATACTTAGGACGACTCTCTTCCTGAGTGCGACCACTTTTCCTTTGACAATCGACGAGAAATATAGAGTCAAGGAAATACGGATCACGCCCAGGCTACAAATACAAGGAATAATCACTACTCCACTCAGTGCTACATGCCATAATCACAGCATGTGGATTACAATTATACTGCACCAAGTCATGAGATGTTTGAGTATGAGATTGCCTGGATCAACCATAGAGAAAATGTTTTAACTGATCAAATATATAATCTCATCTAGTCAACAAAGGAAGAAGTGAGGATTTTACCTTGCGAACCACAAGTACATCATGTGAGTCACACTCAGACACAACCATCACTGACCTCTAATCCCCCTACTAATCATGATATCAAAGAAACAAAAAAATTGAAAAACATGAAAATTCAAAAAATTGGACAATTCTGAAATGGAAGCATTATGCAAAAGTCTGGTCTTATGCATCCCTTAATAAAAGCCATAGAATATGTGTAAAGTCATGAACTTGGCATCTCTCGGATCCTAGCTGCTACCCCCTTTGGAGGCACCCCTTCTCTCGAAGTGACGGGGCTATTTTGCTGAGTCATAATATCCGACTCGTCAAGAGAAAACCAATGAAATTTGTTTCGCGTGAATCGGACTTCATTTCGATTTGTTATAACTTTCGGAAGAAAGAGAAGTAAGGAGGGTTAAGAAGTCATTAACCCATAATGACTATCATTAAGACCAATTAAGTGTGATTAAAGAAACTAATGACAGATTGAAAACCGCTAATGATCATTAGCAACAATAATCAATAGTTAGCAAAAGATAAGCGTAAGCCGCGAAAGTTAAATCGTGATTAGTGAAAGTTAATCACAATTAGTGTTAATTAAGTATAATTAGCGAATCTAGAATCGTCTGGAATGTTCTAACTTAAGCCCCATGTTTGGGATATGTTTTGGCCAAAACCATGGGCCAAAATCATGTGCCGTTAAACCATGGTTAAGGTCTAAACCATAGTTTTCTAACCCTGGTTAGTGGTTTTATGGAGCATATAAATACCCCCTACCCATTCATTCTCTATGATTTCCACTACCACAATCACCCAAGGGCTAGGGTTGAGTGGTCGAGAGGAAAAGTGGGAGGCGGGAAAGAGCGCTAGCGAAGCGCTGCTGAGAGAACGAGGAGGAAGGTATGAACCTCTCTTAGTTTGCTTCGTAAGCTAGGCTTTCAATTCATACTCTTTTCTTTCATGTTTTGTTCTTGATTCATCTTTCTTTCCGATTCATTTCCTGTTGTGGTTCGAGGAGAAATTTATGTAACACCCTACTTAGGTGCGGGCAGTTGTGCACGTTAGTGAACCCTGTGATTCATCACACATTCACTCATCTAAGACGCATGGTGTCTACCAATTTTCCATTGGTTATTGTTCTTTCTTTTCCACTTTTATAGTTATTTTGATGGAGAAATCTGTGTAATACCCTACTTAGGTGCGGGTGGTTGTGCACATCAGTGAACCCTGTGATTCATCACACATTCACTCGTTTAAGACGTGTGGTGTCTACCGATTCTCCATCGCTTGTAGCTTAATTATATTCTTTCAGTTTTGCTGTTGTTTTACTCTTGATTGATGTTATAGAGGAAATTCTTTTCATTTTTATTTTGAAATATGTCCCGATATAAGGGGAATCTCTACCGAAATTTTCCAAGAAATATGTCCCGATATAAGGGGAAACTCTGCCAAATTTTTCCTAGAAATATCACCCCATATAAGGGGAAGCTCTGCCAAAATTTCAAGAGAAAATATGTTCTTGTCATTCTTCATGTTCTTCGTGTTCTTCGCGCTCTTCGTGTTCTTCGTTTGTTCTTCATGTTCTTGACATGTTCTTAGCATTTTTTATACGAAAATGAAATTCGATCGTTTCAGGAGCCTTAAATCATCCTTTCTGAAAACGAAACACGATAAAGCACTACATACGTGAGAGAGAGCTCGATTAGGTAACGAAATCCTTCCTTTTGTTGTAGGGTTTTCATATGAGATCATTGAAATTTTTGATTTTATGTTCTTTGCTATGAAGAACCCTAATTTGGTTATTTTTTAGAAAATATGAAAAGTTGCTTTGTGACTTCAACTAAAATAAGGTCTAAGCATCGAATTGATGCAGTGGCTTGGAAAGTTAGGGTTTGGAGGTTAAAATGACCATAATTATGAGTATATAAATATTTGAATTAATATATGTGCAAGTCTATACTCAGTATTTTATGGTTATGTAAATATAAGGCTGAATTGAGGAATTACATCATGGAAAATGATGTGTTATAAGTTGGATCCTGAAAAGGGTAGTGAGTCACGTTAAGGATGACTAGGAGTAGAACTACAGGTCGGGCATGCAACCTATAGGTTTGTCGAAAGGAACCCGTGTTGGCATTTCCCTTCCTAGGTGGTACACGGTTGCCTGTTATGATAAGTGTGCACGAAATGAATGATTTGCAATGCATGGTACTGGGAGCCAATATATTCGGGTTGAACGACGGAAGATGTGGTCATGTCATGTGGAGGCACGGGTGGTTCAATAGCGGCTGGGTCACGACAACATGTATTTAAAGACGCTAGGTTTTATAATTAAATGTTTTCCTGAGGTTTTAAGCAATCGAGTCCTCGAGGATGGTGTGCTCCTCTGTTTGCCAGGCTAAGGGTTTGAGACCCTGATTAATAAAAGAAAAGGAAATTGTCAGGGTTGTATTGGAGGATTAGTTGAGGCGACGTGCGGCAGCATAAGCTTACGAAGATCAACACAATCTCCAATCCCGAAGGGTCCACAGCTTCGGAGTACAAGAATAGTGGGGTTCCCATGGTCTAATCCCTAACGTAGAATAGAAAAGGAATAGGACTTAAATTAATGAGAATGAATAAAACTTTTTGTGATAACAAGTTTTCAAAGAAAAAAATTACACAATTTGTTTGCTTTTTTCTTCTTCGCTACTTAGCATTCGCTAATTTTTTTATTCTATGATTTATGGAAAACCCAACAGGTGTCGGTGAGCCATCACAAGGACTTTAGTAATCCAGCCAGCTTACCTAGTAGACATCTAGCTAACTAGGGTAGCTTTACTTTGTAATGTAGTTAGTAATCTTTCTGTGTATTTCCTTTCAGCTGATGTACATGTAAATGATTGTAGTGGGACAATGGATCATGTAAACTTTATTGTGTGAATGGAAAATTATAAAATACTTCATTTTTAGTATTTTTATTTGCAATTTGTTTCTGAATGTTAGATGTGATTGCTGGATAATTTATTGCTGAGTTACCAGATCTGGATATGGGAGGATCCGACGGCCCGGGAATTGGGGTCGCGACACATAGGTATCAGAGCTTGGTTACTCCAGTAATTTATTTTGTAATTAACAACTATGAGCGGTATTCAGAATACTAAGGTTGTATTAAGACCTTTGATCTTAATAACTGACTGCAGTACCATTCACAAGTCATTGTCCCTTATGTACATCATGCTAAGACATATTGGATCTGACCTTTGACCTTGACTCATCCCAGGATCATGGCAGACCAAGACGTGTCTTGACAATTAGCGGCTATGATGGCAATGCTCCAAAACATGGGGCAAAGGCAGCAAGCATTGGAGGAGAGGCTGAATGCACAAGCTGAGAGACCCGAGGCATCTAAACCTGCGGATGCTAGGATTGAAGGTTCTGTCCATCTTTCAGAAGAAGAATCTAGTTACCATCCTTCAACTGAGTATGCTCCTACCTCGACTGAAGGAGCAATGGAGAAGGCCCTTCTTAGACACCAAACATTACTAGACAATTATCGAAAGGGAAAGATTCCTCGATTTAAAGGCATAGAGACACATGCTGAGGCAGAACTATGGCTTGATGACGTCAGCAAGATGTTGAGAATATAACATGCACCAACAGATACTTGGGTACACTTTGCTGATTACTCCTTACCAGACTATGCAAGACGATGCTGGAGAGCCATTTCCAAGAAATTAGTAGATCATGTTCCATGGGATGTTTTTGAAGAAAGGTTCTGAGCTCACTTCAGTCCCTCCCATTGGGAAGAATTCAAGAGGAGGGAGTTGGCTTCTTTGACAGAAGGATCCAAGAATGTACGAGATTATCATATTCACTTTACGGAGCTACTACGTTACTCCCCAGCTTTAGAAGCTTCACCACGAGAGTGTCTTACCAAATATGTTAGCGGTCTTCAGGAAGATTTGAGAGAGAAGTTGCAGGTTTTAGAGCCACCACTGTAGATGATGTCATGGACATCGCCTCTCGTATTGAGATGGAGAGGGATGAAAATCGCCAAAAAAGAAGCTTTCACTTTTCTGGTGGACCATCCAAACGTAAGGTGAATTATAACCGAAGAGACAATCGTTATCATCCAGTCGGGTCTAATATAAGCTCGCCATAGACTTTGGGCTAGGAATTATCTGGAAGAAAGGGTTTCTCTAGACCTCCACTATATCCTCGCAACTCAACAGCAGGAGCTAGCACCTCTATGGCTGGGTCTTCATCGCAAACAGGAGCACGTGTGTATTTTTACTATCATCAGGAAGGCCACATCAAGAAAGATTGTCCGGAGTTGAGAGGGTCGGGGTTTAAACCAACCCCGATTAACAGTATAACATCCACCTCGAGCAATGGAGCAACACGCAGAGGAAGACATGGTAGAGGTCATGGCTCAGAAGGAGTGTCTCCTACACAGTAAACACTACAAAGTGTTGCGGGTTCTAGCTTGCCTATTCCTAATGGCCAGCTCAATGCAATTACTGAAGAACAAGCCTACAATTCAGGCACAGTCGTACGAGGTACTGTTACTATTCATGGCTTTTCAGTACATGCCTTATTTGATTCTGGTTCTTCACATTCATTTATGGCTCGACGGTTAGTACCCACTTTGGGTAAGATACCAGTAGAAGTACAACAGCCCTATCTGATCAAGGGACCAAGAGGAAAAGTATTTATAATCTGAGAAATCCTAGATAATTGTATAGTAGTGATAGCGGGACATCAATTACTTGTTTCACTACTACTAATAGAAATGAAGGACTTTTATCTTATCCTAGGGATGGATTGGCTAGAAAGGCATCATGCACGTCTTGACTATTTTCAGAAGACAGTAACGTTTCACCTTTCTAACTCGATAGAGTTCCAGTTCATTGGAAAGACATCCAATGATAATATCGAATATTTCTCTACATTGATGGCACAACAGTTGTTAGAACAAGGGTGCCAAGGTTATTTACCTTATGTAACCACTACATCAGGGTCAGACAGAATGATGGAAGATATACATGTAGTATGCGAGTTTCCTGATGTATTTCCAGAGGAACTACCTGGATTACCACTTGAGCGAGAGATTGAATTTGAAATCTCTCTCATACCTGATACTCAGCCTATCTCTATCCCTCCGTATAGGATGGCACCAGCTAAGTTACGAGAGTTAAAGGTACAATTGCAAGAACTATTAGATAAAGGATTCATTTGTCCTAGTACTTCACCATAGGGTGCACCTGTCTTATTTGTCAGGAAAAAGGATGGGTCAATGCGGTTGTGCATTGATTATAGACAACAAAACAAGAAGACCGTAAAGAACAAGTATCCTCTACCACGAATAGATGATCTCTTTGATGAGTTACAGGGTTCAACTGTGTATTCCAAGATTGATTTAAGATCTGGATACCATCAGTTGAAAATTAAAGATACAGATATTCCCAAGACAGCTTTTCGAACTAGATATGAGCATTATGAATTCTTAGTTATGCCTTTTGGACTGACAAATGCCCCAGCGGCCTTCATGGATCTCATGAATAGAGTATTCAATGAGTTCTTAGATCACTTTATATTAGTCTTTATTGATGATGTGCTTATTTACTCCAAGGATAAGTATCTGCATGAACACCATCTCAGGCAGGCACTTGAAACTCTAAGAAAGAATAAACTGTATGCTAAATATAGGAAATGTGACTTCTGGCTATCTGAAGTATCTTTCTTAGGCCATGTTATTTCTAGAGAAGATATATCAGTTGATCCTACAAAGATTAGTGCGGTGATGAGTTGGGAACGGCCGAAGAATGTCACAGAAATACGATCTTTTCTTGGATTAGCTGGATATTATAAAAGATTTGTGAAGGACTTTTCACGAATAGAATTGCCAATGATTATTTGACCCAGAAGGAAGTTCCATTCATATGGTCATATGCATGCGAAATAAGTTTCCAAACACTGAAAGAATGCTTAACATCTGCACCCATCCTTACTCTACCCTCCGGGAGTGAAGGGTTTACAGTGTACACTGACACATCTATAGAAGGACTTAGGGCGGTTCTTATGCAACATGGTAATGTAGTTGCGTATGCATCACGACAGCTCAGGACACATGAGAAGAACTACCCAACACATGACCTTGAATTAGCTGTCGTAGTTTTCATTTTAAAGATATGGAGACACTACCTCTATGGTATTACTTTTGAAATCATCACCGATCATAAAAGCTTGAAATATCTGTTTGATCAAAAGGAGCTCAATATGAGACAGAGACGGTGGCTAGAGTTGTTGAAAGATTATGATTGCGTTATCTCCTACCACCCTGGTAAGGGGAATGTCGTAGCAGATGCCCTTAGCAGAAGAACTTATTCACCCGGGTTAGTGAGTGCTATCCACTTCTGGGGTTTACTATCAACGTTAAGTGAATGGAAACCATTTGATAGTAGTGCTGATACTATAACTATTCCTCACTGATACAAACCAGAGATCTGGGATAAAATTAAGAAAGGACAATAGGATGTTCTAGTGCTTAAAGACTTGAGACAACAACTTCAGAAGAATGAGATAGAGGGATTCCAAATACAAGATGGGTTACTATAAAACCATCACAGAGCTTGTGTACCAGACATACCTGAACTGAGGAAAGACATCTTACGTGATGCTCATTGTTCTAGATTATCTATTCATCCAGGAATTATGAAGATGTATAAGGATCTTCATTCATACTTCTGGTGGACAGGAATGAAGAAGGATGTTGCTGAGTTCGTGAATTCATGTTTTACTTGCCAACATGTAAAATCTTCACACTAAAAGCCACCGGGATTGTTACAACCCCTCCCTATACCTGAGTTGAAATGGGAAAGCATTTCCATGGACTTCGTTACTGGTTTACCTCAGACGACCGGTGTTAAAGATAGTATCTATGTAATAATAGATCGTCTGACCAAGGTAGCACACTTCATTCCAATAAGCTTATCTTTCACTCCAGACCAGGTTGCTGAGTTATATATTACACATGTGATCCGCCTCCATGGTATCCCAAAGGAAGTAGTTTCCGATCGAGATTCACGATTCTCCTCACACTATTGGGAGAACTTCAAGAAAGCCTTAGGTACACAGTTATGCTTGAGCACAGTATATCATCCACAAATAGACGGTCAGTCAGAACGTACGATTCAGACACTAGAGGATTTGCTACGAGCATGTGCTTTAGAATGGAAAGGATCATAGATTAAACATTTGCCTCTTGTAGAATTCACCTACAATATTAGTTACCATACAAGTATTGGCATGGCACCATTTGAAGAACTATATGGACGAAGTTGTACTACTCCTTCGGAATAAAGAACTTTTATGATTCAGATAGACTTCAGGAGACACGGAAAGCTGTAGAGCTTGCTAGAAAAAGACTATTAACTGCCCAGAGTCACCAGAAAATGTATAGTGATACCAGGCGAAGAGACCTTGAGTTTGAAGTAGGCGATTTTGTATTCCACAAAGTATCACCTATGAAGGGTGTTCAGAGGTTTGGCTTGTGTGGGAAGTTAGAACCCAGGTTCGTGGATCCCATTGAAATTATTCAACGGATTGGAAAAGTTGTCTATAGACTTACACTTCCTCCACATCTTTCAGCAATACATGATGTTTTTCATGTATCAAATCTGAGAAAGTATGTTAGGGATCCAGAGCATAAGATAAGTTATGATGATTTACATGTTTAGCCGGACTTGACATACCAAGAGATACATGCGCAAATACTTGAAAGGGATATCAAGAAGTTGAGAAACAAAGAGGAGCTCTAGTTAAAGTATTGCGGCGGAACCAAGAGTTTGAAGAAACCACATGGGAACCTGAGGCAGAAATGAGAGAGAAATACCCATACTTATTTGAATGATAAAACTGTGTATTCTGTATATGTTCATTATAAATGAAAGGACGTTCATCCTCCTTAAGGTTGTTATGTTTCAATCCTCTTTAACGTTGTTATGCCTGCATTTCTAGTCTCGAGGACGAGACTTCATTTAAGGTTGTTATAATTGTAAAGTCGTGAACTTGGCATCTCTCAGATCCTATATCATAAGATCCGACTCGTCAAGAGAAAACCGACGGAATTTGTTTCGTGTGAATTGGACATCATTTTGATTTGTTATAATTTTCGGAAGAAAGAGAAGTTAGGAGGGTGAAGAAGTCATTATCCCATAATGAATGTCATTAAGACTAATTAAGTGTGATTAAAGAAACTAATGATGGATTGAAAATCACTAATAATCATTAGCAACACTAATCAATAGTTAGCAAAAGATAAGCATAAGCCGTAATGGTTAAATCGCGAAGTGAAAGTTAATCACGATTAATGTTAATTAAGCGTCATTAGCAAATCTAGAATCAACTGAAATGTTCTAACTTAAGCCCCAAGTTTGGGATACGTTTTGGCCAAAACCCTGGGCCAAAACCATGGGCCACTAGACCATGGTTAAGGTCTAAACCATGGTTTTCTAACCCTGGTTAGTGGTTTTCTGGAGCCTATACCCCCTACCCATTCATTCTCTAGGATTTCAACTACCACCACCACCAAAGGGTAAGGGTTAAGAGGTCGGGAGGAGGAGTGGGAGGCGGGGAAAGAGTGCTAGCGAAGCGCTGCCGGGAGAACGAGGAGGAGGAAGGTATGATCCTCTCTTAGTTTGCTTTGTAAGCTAGGAATTCTACTCATCCTCTTTTCTTCCAAGTTTTGTTCTTGATTCATCTTTCTTTCTGATTCGTTTCCTATTGTGGTTCGAGGAGAAATCTGTGTAACACCCTACTTAGGTGCGGGCGGCTGTGCACGTCAGTGAACCCTGTGATTTGTCACACATTCACTCACCTAAGACGCATGGTGTCTAATGATTCTCCATTGGTTATTATTCTTTCTTTTCCGCTTTTATAGTTATTTTGATGGAGAAATCCGTGTAATATCCTACTTAGATGCGGGCGACTGTGCACGTCAGTGAACCCTGTAATTCGTCACACATTCACTGACCTAAGACGTGTGGTGTCTACCGATTCTCCATCGCTTGCAGTTTAATTATATTCTTTCAGTTTCGATGTTGTTTTCCTCTCGATTGATTATATTGAGGAAACTCTTTTCATTTTTATTTTGAAATATGTCCCGATATAGGAGGAAACTCTGCCGAAATTTTCCTAGAAATATGTCCCGATATAAGGGGAAACTTTGCCAAAATTTTCCTAAAAATATCACCCCATATAAGGGGAAGCTCTGCCAAAATTTCAAGAGAAAATATGTTCTTGGCGTTCTTCGTGATCTTCGTGTTCTTCACGTTCTTCGTGTTCTTCGTTCGTTCTTCATATTCTTGACACGTTCTTAGTGTTTTTGATATGAAAATAAAATTCCATCATTTCAGGAGCCTTAAATCATCCTTTCTGAAAACGAAACACGATAAAGCACTGCATATGCATGAGAGAGCTCTATTAGGTAACGCAATCCTTCCTTTTTTTTGTTGGATTTTCGTATGAGATCATTGAAATTTCTGATTTTATGTTTTTTGCTACGAAGAACCCAAATTTGGTTATTTTTGAGAAAATATGAAAAGTTGCTTTGTGACTTCAACTAAAATAATGTCTAAGCATCGATTTGATGCAGTGGCTTGGAAAGTTAGGGTTTGGAAGTTAAAATGAGCATAATTATAAGTATATAAATATATGATTTAATATATGTCTAAGTCTATACTCAGTATTTTATGGTTATGCAAATATAAGGATGAATTGAGGAATTACATCATGGAATTGATGTGTTATAAATTGGATCCTGAAAAGGGTCGTGAGTCACGTTAAGGATGACTGGGAGTAGAACTATAGGTCGAGCATGCAACCTGTAGGTTTGTCGGAAGGAACCCGTATTGGTGTTTCCCTACCTAGGTGGTATACGGTTGCATGTTATGATAAGTGCGCACGAGATAATTGATTTGCAACACGTGGTACCGGGAACCGATATATTCGGGTTGAACAATGAAAGATGTGGTCGTGCCATGTGGAGGCACGGGTGGTTCAATAGCGGTCGGGTCGACAACATGTATTTAAAGCTGCTAGGTTTTATAATTAAAAGTTTGAGTGGGGCTTTAAGCAACCGAGTCCTCGAGGACGGTGTGCTCCTTTGTTTGCCAGGCTGAGGGTTTGAGACCCTGATTAATAAAAGAAAAGGAAATTGTTAGGGAAGTATTGGAGGATTGGTCGGGGCGACGTGGGGCGGTATAAGCTTACCAAGATCAACATAATCTCCAATCCTGAAGGGTCCACAACTTCGGAGTACAAGAATAGTGGGGTTCCCCTGGACTAATCCCTGACGTGGAATAGAAAAGGAATAGGACTTAAATTAATGAGAAGGAATGAAACTTTTTGTGATAACAAGTTTTCAAAGAAAAAAATTACACAATTTGTTGTTTTTCTCTTCTTCACTACTTAGCATTCGCTAATTTTTTATCCTATAATTTATGGAAAACCCAACATGTGTTGGTGAGCCATCACAAGGACTTTAGTAATCCAGCCAGCTTACCTAGTAGATATCCAACCAGCCAGGATAGATTTACTTTGTAAGATAGTTAGTAATCTTTCTGTGTATTTCCTTTCAACTGATGTACATGTAAATGGTTGCAGTGGGACAATGGATCATGTAAACTTTATTGTGTGAATGGAAAAGTATTAAATACTTCTTTTTGAATATTTTTATTTGCAATTTGTTTTTGAATGTTAGTTCTGATTGCTGGATAAATTATTGCTGAGTTACCAAATCCGGATATGGAAGGATCCGACAGCCCGGGAATCAGGGTCGTGACAATATGTGTTTGATCTTAAGAGATTTATGAACGAAAAGGAAAAGGGAATGCAACGAAAATCAATGATGCATGCAGTCGTTAGAGATACTTATAGTGCTTCCCAGCACTCTCCATGTAGATGCAGAACAGAACTTTTAAAATAGTAATTGTATGATGCAAATCGAGAAATTACACATAATCAGCATTTCTATTAGCTATCAAAAATCAATTTAATTTGACTAAGTATAACGTAAGTTACGTGCATCTATGAATCTTCTAAGATTTTTGCAATTGTGAATCGTACGAGATTCATGTAGTGTGTCCTAAGTTACGAAATAGATCAAGCAACGAAATGACCTACGATTTTCTATTTGGCATAAACTTAAATCTAAAATGTCACTCAAGTCGAGAATCACTCTCAACATAACCACACATGAAAATAAATAAAGTTTTTAAGAGGCCTTTGTTTACATATGCGAGATCTCAATAGAGAACCATTGTAAATGGTAATGGAATATAAATTAGGTAAGCTACTAATCTCTCAACTTAATTATATGTCTTGTATCTATCTAACAAATTGCTCCAAGCTCTTTGCCTCTGTGGTCCTTTAGAAAAAGTCAACTCCATGAGCCAATCACAATACAATATAGATTTTATAGAAAATTCGAGAGAGATTTAGAAAAATTAGAAAGACATCACAAGTACAAAACACAAAATAGGAAAACAAGCTCAGAAATTATTAAACCAAAAATTACTGATAAATATTTGTTCTTAAAAGAATCAACATAAAATATTTGCATCCCCGACAAGGGCACCATCTGATGGAGCGCTAAATGCATGTATTAATTTCAATCCATTGTAGCACAGGCACTTAGCATCCATATAGAACCGAGAAGGAATCTCAATGACGAGGTTCTCAACTTTAATTTATAACATGGAAAGTTTAGGGTAGAAGACAAGGACACGAGCCATAATACAATTATTCAGGGCACTAAATATCTTGGTTAAGAGATTGACAATTTATTTAGGTCAAAACATACAAACAATGCAAGCAAAATAATGCAAGGTGAAATGCACATCACTAATGCATGCATGACTTAAATGAAATGTGATTTTTAAACAATCAATGCATGTTAGAATATATCAACAGAATAATCATGATGAACGGAATGATAAATGCAATTATACTCTTAAATATTCCTTAGAATGATTAGTCAAACTTAAGCAATTATGTAAATTAATTCTACGTCCAGCTGATCAATGAAATATAGAATCATATTTCATTTAATAGGCATGGATGTACAATATAGACTGTCACAAATTAATCCTTCATTTTTTATCTAATCAGAAAATAAACTATATTAGATCAAAGACAATTAAACGAGGATCAAAATGCCACTGAAATCATCTCAATCGGATAAGCAATGCTGAGGGGCATAATTGTAATGAAACATGAATTAAAACATAACAAACATGTCCCTAGAGGGACTGAAAAGCAATTATTAAAAACCTGCTGAAGATATTATGAAATGCCCCCTAGCGGGGGTATATTTGCAGATACAAATAACCGACAGTATAGTTATGTAAATTTCCAAGGCCCGTATGCGGTTTGCGTGTGCGGTCCTAAGCTCGGGTGTTGAATGTAGCTTGGGCCACGTGGCATCACATGGTGCTTCGGCTAGTGGCATGGTGGCTCGAAGGCTTCCGGCCCGGGCTCACCAACGTGGACAAAATAGGACTGTCAGATCTTTCCCAATTCAGGTGAATCTGACGGTACCTGTATGCTACAGGCTTGTTCTTCCCCTCTCAACCATTGCGGATTAGCCTGATCTCTAGCAAGAGTTCCATAACTCCGTCATCTTCCTGGAAAAGCTCTGATGGTCGGTGATCATCCAAGAGGGGCTCGCAAAGATTGTGATGATTTCAGTGATGGCATTCGAGCATCTGCAAGTCGATGATGATGAAGTCCCCATGGAGAAGAAGCTCCAAATCAGCATTACGTTTTGAATTCCAGTCATTGAAGACCTTTGAACCTGCAAGCGTTAGCAGAGCATAGCCGAAGCATAGCGATGTCGTTGCGTGCGATTGTGAATGGAAATAAAGGGTTGCGGTAGTTGAGGAAGGTGAAGCCCTATGGGTTCTTCCGCCATGATAGGAGGAAGGTGAATAATTGTGATAGAGTGTGATAGAACTGAGAGCACAGAGAATAGAATCTCCAACGTGGATCAAAGATCCATGTTGAAGGTCAAAACCATGTCCGATGAATGAATTGGTTCAAAGATATGCGTGGACAAATTGAAGAAGAAGAGATAAGAACCTACTTATCCAACTTTACATGAAGATGACGTCTTGGATGGAAGAATCAACTTGGGATTGAAGCTCAAATGACTTTTAGGTCATCGCTCCAACATGTCAGCCTGACCTGGGGCTCAAACAACCACCTATTTGTGATGTAACATGGTTCTATGGCCATGGGTCAACCAGAGCAAGAACTTTATTGTTGCAACTCAAATCTTCTAGCTTCCTGTCAGGAAGTGAAGATTAGGCTAGGAGTTTGCTCATACCAAGGGTGGACAACCACTATTGGAAGCAACGTTGGGATATTTGAAGGTGGAGGTTGGCAACCTTATGTGTTTATGGCGGAGATTACAACCGCCATTACCATGGAATTAGTAGGGTTTGGCAGTGTTTTAAAGGAATAGCGTGAAAGAGGGTTGAATGGCCTAGTGGTTGGTAGTTGTTTCTAGGGAAGAAGGTGTCGAGGGTGGTTGACGAAATTGGGTGATGACGGGTGGTTGCAACAAAGATGACAACAACTAGAGGTTGAAGATGAACCTCAACCATCCGACCATCAGATCATATAGTTGGGGTTAAGGTGATGATGAAAAGCTGAGATCGTCGGATGAGAATGATCATATGGTTTAGTTTAGAGAGCTAATCAACGGTGATGATTGCGTCTAATGGGAGTAATCATACGTCATAGGAGGGGATGGGTGTCTATCCAAGAGAGGGCCACGTGGGCGGCTGAGGATGCGCCACATGGCCCAATTATAGTTGAAGAAAATCGATAAATCAAAGAAAAATCAAGAAAAAATAGTTAGAGGCCGAATGTGCAAAAGTGGTAAACATGAAAGTTGTAGATCTCGATGAGATCTATAACTTTCATGTAGAAGTCAAAGAGATCAAAGGTCATATATACATAGTTAGAAATTAAATACATTTAAAAACCATATAAACCATTTTCTTTAATTTTCCTTTTGCTTATTTTTTGTATTTTTATTTTAATTTATTTATGCACAATTTTATTCTAATAATTTTTTGATTTTTAATAAGAAATAAATATATAAAATATTACACCATATTAATATATAATAATTATTGTTAATTATTTACAACATAGTGGTTAGTAATTTATGTTAATTGTTATTGAATCTTTGTGATTTAACTTAAATAAGAGAGATAATAATGGAGAATAATGATAATAAATATGGGATTTATCAAGTCGATTAAACCCTATAAAGGCTGGCAAGAAGCGATCAAGGACTGAATATCATGTCATATCTAAGACCAGTTCTTTAGTAATGAATCATATAATCAAAAGTTGCAAAGTCAAGCGGTTGATGCATATCACATGTGAAATTGAGGATACCATTTTCACTCGTGTTTGGTTAGACGACGACTATACACTAAATATACACCCCAAGTCTGTTTTTGATCAACTTTAAATCGGTCAACTCAAAAAGACAAGAGTGATCGTTCAGCTGCCTGATCGATCTACCAAAAGACTGTGGGGGATCATTTCTGTTGTTGTAAATTTCCGAGGTGACAAACATAAAGTGGATTTTATTGTCCTTGACATTGATCACCTTGGAAAGTTCTCTGAGTCCACTATAATTTTAGGAAATCCGTTCTTAGCCTCTGCTAAGGTAATTGTCGATTGTGAGACTAATGACATTAAGTTTCTGAACTCATACCACAATGCACAAACCCTCAATGGCACTACCTGCTCTGAGGAAACCTGACTTCAAACCAATAGTTGTAATCAGGAGACAACCACTTCACATGATCAGACCTCTCCTCACAAAATACAGACATAAAACCTAGGAGAGACACATAAGAAATCAACTGTTGAACTATATTTGGGTTCTCACCACCATAACACTCCTAGGATGAAACATTATTCATGAGTTTATGAAGAATTGGACCATATTTCTTAGGATCATCACAATTATTTAAGTGTTCAAATTTTTGAGTCATTACTAATTCATGAAATACTTGAACCATTCAAAGAGCTAACTCAGGAAACCTTCTATGTCTCCAAAACTTAAGAATATCGGATGGTGACATCAACATCCCTAGCCAGCAATCACAAAGCGACCAGGAACATGCCCTCTCGCCTAAAGATGCATATGACAATACAAGAATTGGTCGACTTTTACGAGATTTATCTGACGAGGAACTCATAAATTCCACACTGGATACTCACGATAGGGAGAAGAACACTCTCCATCTTCCTCCCAATGCTTCTCACAGAAACAAACCGACCAAGAAAGTCACCTTCGATCTTAGAAACTAGGTGATTTCTGAAGAGTCCTCGTCTGGTCCAGAAGTGGTTCATTAGGTAAGTGCAATAAGTGCAATTGTGATCAATGGAAACTTACCTCTGGTTGATATTAGTGGGAGATCCTCCACATACGACTACTATTCTTCTAAGGACAGCTATGACGATGGATGGTCTTCTTCATCCTCCCCGTCTTCACCACCATCTACATTTGCGTGCTATCTCCCCCCACACTCCCACAAGAAGGTTCGTCACATACCTCGTTGACCTTGTACATCCGTAAACCTACTCAGTTCCCCACTTGTAATTACTCGATCATACTTAGGCTGACATGAGCCTAAGTATAGGGGGTCCGATGTCATTGTATATACCTCACTTCTACTCTTTTCTTCTCCCCCCCGACCATCTCATTTCTTTCTCTTCTGCTATACTCAGGCCCTCAAAAGCTTTATAGGGGGACAAATCAACTTCATTTTCTTTTCGCTCAACTATACTCAATACGAGCTATGTCTACATTTCACTTTGTGCCATGAGGACATAGTCCAAGCTAAGTATAGGGGTGTGTGTTCGTATATATTTTATGTACTTTATCCATATCTTGTACTTTAATTGTTTTCATCAAAAATTGGGTATGGGTAAAAATTGTGCATATTAGGTATACTTTACTAAATTCTTTTTGTAATAATACATGTTTTCCAAAGAAAAACAAAACAAACTAACTTAAGATTTTATCACTAACATTTTCACTACCACTCAAGACTAGAGAATGAAAGAAACTCGAGTTTTTAAAGTTCTTTGATTAAGAGATAATTGTTCGTAGTAAACAGTTATATTAAATAAAGAGAAAATAAATAAACAGAAATAATGAAAGACAACTAGAACCAAAAATCTATCCAACGCATTGCTCCTTGACACCGATGCCATTTGACGACTCAACTTTCGCTAGGGTCTAAAATATCATTACAAAGATAGAAGATAAAGTGTCCTTGAGGCGACCACTCACTAAAGTCGAGTGATTAGCAATTAACCCACACAAACAATTAAATAAGATGAAGGGACAAAATTTATTATAACCCTATATATAGATTATAGGGTAAGTAAGTATAGGGTGTCGAACACAGGGAGAATGTGGAATAGACAACAAAATTTGGCAGATGACAATAAATGTCTTTTTCATTTTTGTGAAGATTTATGATTTTCAATGGGTTTTAATTATTTATTTTTTTGGATTTTTGTTTTATAATTTTTTTTGTTTTAATTTTATAAAATTTTAATTTTCTTTCTATATCTTCTAATTTTTTATTTCCTTTTTATTGTTAAATACTTATAATATAGGTATATAATATATATAGATAATATAGATAATAAAAATATAAAATGAAAATAAAATTAGGAAAAATATCCTAGGGTACAGTCCTTTTTATATTTTTGAGGTAATAAACATATTTTTGGGATTTTTTAATAATTATAACAATATTAATAATAATATAAGTAAATATATCTATATATAAAGATCTAAGCTTTTATATTTGTAGATATAGCTATAAACACTCAATTATTCAGTAAATAAAATATTTTTGGCTTTTTTAGTATTTTCTATGTTTTTGCCATTTCTCTCAAATTGTTTGCATAATTTTGTAATTTTCAATTAGGTAAAAATGTCAAAACAATGAGGAATAAAATACAACTGATGTGTTTTGGATCTCAAAAATAGCTAACAAGCTCAAGATTTTCAAAAACCAATTTTTATATGTAAGGAATATAATAAAAAATGCAGAAACATTAAACACTATTTTTTTGTTTTTTTAATATTTTTTATATTTTTATGATTAGAGAAGGTTTTCAATTTTTTGGTTTTTCTTTTAAGTTTTTAGTGATTTTTGGTTTGCAGATGTAAGATACAGTAATAAACAATTAATGTTTTTTGGGAATTTTTCAATATATTTTTATAATGTTTTCGATTTTTTACTACAAACAGGGATTAAACAAAAGGTTTTTAAATTATAAATATAGGAAAATAATTTAAATGGATTAACGAGAAATATTTGTGATTTAATGATATATCAGGCACTTGTATTAATTTTCCTATAATTTTTAAATGTGAAATGATATTTCTAATGCAAAGAGAACATAAAATAAAAATGAAATACTAGCAGGGATTAATATGTAAATAAAAATAAGTTAAAATACAAACAATAACAAAAACCCAAAGTCTAGGGACCTCTACGAAACTTACTCACAAATATTTAATTCATTCCATGCTGGTTAGGGTATAAATTTAATTTACAAAACACGATATGGCATACATGCATTTATTCCACAAAATTTTGAACTACAATGTAAAGTTTCTAGACTGATCGATAACACACAAATATAGGGGTGTCCATGTAAAATACCCACCACCTCACTTGTATGGGCACATGAAGTGATGTGATAAAGGACCTAAGTACAAATAAAGGCAGAACAAGGCATAAGTGCAAAATAAGCAGAACATTTTACACTACAGATGAAAGTTCATGTACTAAAATAAAATACGAAATAGTGGGGGTATATGGAAAAATTACCCCCTGAGGTGACGATCGATGGTTAAGATGCCTTCACTTATCCACATAGCGCGATACCAATGACCTATATTGTTTCGCTTTGAAGGGCTGAGATTAGATCTCAACCTGAGATCTGATGTTTGTTTGGCGGAGCATCCAACAATGGTTGTGCGTTTTGGCATGCGGGCATGATCGGACGATCAAGATGTATCCTCGAAGAACTGACAATAACTCATGTTCTTCTGGGCTCCGATCTGATTTAGCTCGATCCTCGGCTGGTCTTCGGCACTTAAAATGCCTTGAAACTTCCTGGAGGTTCCTTAGAGGTGACAGTCGTGTCAGAACGGTCCAAGGGACACCGGAGAGGTCGGAGGAGGTCGGAGGAGTTTGGGTTCGAGGAACCTTGAGTTGAGTCAAAATCGCCTCCCCAAAGGCTTTGACCACCTGTACCTACGAGAAAAATCTCAGGCACACAAAAAGGAGGGTCATGGGGTCTCAGTTAGGATGAAATGTAGCAGAGAGGAGTGTGCGCTCTCTGACGTGGTGGTTGAGAAGGAGAGCAGAATCCTTGATCTGAATGAGACGAAGGGAATGGGCATGCCTTGGGTGAATGGAAGGTGAAGGTAAAGAAGACAGAAGTGAAAGATGTCGAGGCACAGTCGAATCACAATGAAAAGGTCGTCAGAGCTCATCTTCGGTGAACTTCGATTTTGAATTTTTATGAAATAAGAAGCAAGTTAAACTAGAAAGCTAGACTAACTTAATCCTAATCCTAGAAATAGAAAAAATGCAAGAAAAGAAAGCTCACTGGGCCTGAAAGGATGGGAGCTGAATTATCGCCGCAGCAGTCCAACGACATCTAAATCAACCTTGATTCAGACCCTTCCTTGCTCGTTGAACCCTTGGAGAGGTTCCTGCTATCACCAGAATGCCGACTGTGCTTAGGGTTATGTTTTATATGGGTGAAGAGGTATCAAAAAATGAAGCAAGGCGGAGGAAAAACTACATACAGGACAAGGTTAGTAAGTTGATTCTGCTCGAGGTGGTGATCCAGCGATCGAGGCACTGCATTAGCGTGAAAGAGCAAGGATCGAGGGTCAACTTTTATGGAGAAATCGAGATTCGTCAGTCACTGTAGTTATGTGGAAAAATCGAGGAAGCAAAGGGTATAGGTCTGCCAAATGTAGACCTTAGGAGGGGCGGAGAGTTAACTGGGGTCAACTCAGACCATCTCCCCATTGGTCCACGTAGGTGGGCTACACGACAAAATCCATGTGGATGTTAATGCAATTGTTGCTACAATATCCATTGCATAGATAGACTACATATTTTTCAGTGGAAGAGCCCTTAGTCTAAGAGAATGTCTCTATGACCTATATATTAGAATACATTCATTGTTTATTTCTAAATGTTGGAAATCAACATGCATTCTGGATAGACCTATCATAACGAATTATGATGGGTATATTTAGAGAGTAATCTAACATCTAGAGGACTCTACAAAATTAAAAAATTAATGAATGGTTCAGTAACATATCTATATACTGAAAAAATACATCTTAAAGGCTAAAAAGGAGGATAAAGATCATTTGACAATGATATGATATCAAGCCTTGGACATATATCTATTGATAAGATCATTAGACTAGTAAGATATTGAACGTTAGATTGTATGAAGGTTCAAAACTTACATATTTATGTATAGAGATTCAAAGTAAAATGTTCAATCCCTTCTCTGGGAATGGTGTAAGATGTATGGGCATTCAAGATCTCATACATATTGATGTATATGGATCATCTATACCATAATAAACATTAATTATATGTGATATCAATTGATGATTTTTGTGATATGAGATTTCTTCCCTTAACCTTAGAAACCTTTGAAATGTTCAAAGATTTCACAATTTTGGTTTAGAACCAAAGTTTGAAGGAAGATGAAATGAATTTGATCTAACCAAGTTAGCAAGTACCTATTAGATGAATTAATGGAATAACTTATGGAGAAAGGAATATCATTCACATCTCACTCCTCCTAATGCACCTTAACTCAATAGAGTTATAAGGAGATATAATTAGATCATGTGTGACATGATTTGATCAGTGATGAATCTTAGCATAATTCCCTCTTTGTTTCCAGGTGTGTGTGTGTGTGTATGTGTTTGTCTATATATATTAGAGACTACAATATATATCCTTAATATAATTTCGTGCAAATCTAAATATGAAAACCCTCATAAGCTATGGTTTGGAATCTAGACCAGTGTTGGACACTTGAGGATTTAGGGTTGCTTTGTCCATGACCATATCATGGATGCAAGTAAGCTGGAATTTAGCACCAGATAGTGCTACTTCATTAGGAATATAAAGGATGGTATTGGATACCTACTTTATTACTTTGAGATTGTTAAATGATTTCATCTCTAAGGATATGATTCTTAGAGGATGACTTTCATAAAGAATCAAGATGAAATGAAGTAAAGATGAAACTCTCATACCTCCTCAAATTAGTTTGAGGGTTGTAAGACCACCTAAAGGGTATGGATTCCATGTGTCGTATAAGTCTGACAATGATCTGACTTCATATGATGAAGCTTCTGATGATCATGCCATGGTAAGATGGATGATAGCAACAAAGTATAAAGTAGACTTCATATACAAGTGTTGTATATGGGCCCTCAAGGATCCAACTATAATGTTACGGCCCGTTAGGTATAAATGGATCTTCGAGAGAAAGAGGGAACTTGGTGATAAGGTCGAGACCTTCAAAGCATGACTCGTATCCACAAGATACACATGAAGAGAAGACATCACTTGAGATGAGAATTGCTCTTCAGTGACCATGCTTAAACCCATCAGAATTTTGCTAACTATAGCTACACAACTTGACTATGACATCTACAAGATGGAAGTCAAGATTGCATTCCTCTATGAAGTAGCCCCATGGTTTCATAGTTGAGGAAGGCAAAGTGTGTAAGATAACTCCATCGATAGAGTCAAATAAGTTTCTCATAGTCAAAACATCTGATTTAATGAAATTGTAAAGATTGTAAATTCATACAAGATCTTGATGAATCATGTGAATCTTAGTGGGAGTGCCAGTGTTCATCATGTTAAATGCAGATAATATCCTAGTCATTTTGAATGATATAAGGTGATAATAAGTGTTTTATAATCAGGTTGTTCCATACTTGAGATGAAAGATCTCATGGATACATCTTAGATCTTAGTCCTGAAGATGTTCAGAAGCAAAGAGAAAAAAGGTATTGGGACCATCACATTAGTGGTACACCTTGGACATGTTCCTTTTTTGGAAACCCCAAGGAAGGCTTCCTTCCTTAAAGATATGGTTCTAACCAAATCCGAAAGGATAACATATCAAGTGTTGATTATGCTAAAAGTACTTTCCCTTATGCATCAGTTACGAGAAGCCTGGTGTATGTTAGATATGTACAAAAGTCAGATGTTTGCCATGCAGTGGGAGTAGTAATTTGTTACTAATCTTACTATGGTGATAAAACACACAGTAATAAAAATATCTTCGAAGTTGAAAAGATTTTTGAGATAGTGATATCAAAGTTTTACTTCACGAACTTAGACTTTATAGATAATGATCTAACATGTCTTAACTATCGTTGCCTTATGAGACTTAAAGGTTGGGTCCTAGAATTAAGAGACAGAGATATCCAGGAATAAGGGTATTCTAGTAAGGATAATAGAAATTACGTACTGGTTATAATGATTATTGAATTGTAGTGTTAAAGATACTAAAATTGCTTTAACAAAATTAAGTATTTGTGGTGTAAGATGCAACATTTGCATTAGATGCGAGCACTGATACTAGGAGATACACAAGTACTGTAAATAGACTTGTCATAGTCTCTCGGGAATAGAGTGACTAGTCAGCTTACCAGGCTATTTCTAAATGGCTTATGATTAGCACATGAGTGCATGTTTAAAGATTAGCCCATATGGCTCTTTGGGCTAGTGGGAGATTGTTGGACATGCGAGCCCACACTGATCCATTATGCAACAAATGTTATCGCAAACATTCCTTGATCTGAAATGAATAACAACCAATTTGCATTGTAGGTCTCTTAGTACAATAAGGGTTGTGTACCATGTCCATCTTGATTATCATACAACTGTTGTATCAAATGTTGAATCATAGAGGCTGGTGCTTGGATGATATCTAAAGAGTTAGATTGAGGACTCATCAATCATCGTAAGGTGATTACTAAGAAAACATCTCCAGCCTAAGAAGAAGATGGTAATTCTTCTCTAAAGGTCGATGTCTAACTGACCTCCTGATGTAGGTCCTCTGCATAGGAATAGAGATTCAGAGGTGCTAGATAAGTTAGGTCAAAGAGTTGACTAAACTAGATAGAGATAACCAAGACCTATGTTATATATTGTTACGATATAGGCACGCATCCTCTTACCGGAGGCATATGTGTTACTATATGTTTGAGTACGTGCATTTTACAGACTGACAGGTTGATGATCTAATCAAGGTCTATACATAGGAGAATTTGTGTGCATACAAGGGCATATGAGTAATATGATCACTCAAAGGGATCATACAGGTTCATTACTGAACAGGATGACATGAGCTCACTCATGAGATATTGGGATTGAATTCCGTGCACGGTCATCTCACTTTGGAAGCTTGACTGAATTTATACGTTTGATATATGCTTTTGGAAAGTATATGATTAATACCTAGGTATGATATATGCTTTTGGAAAGTATATGATCCATACCAACTCCCAATGATCAAATTATAAACTTAATGACAAAACCCTAAAGAAAGACAGTCTAAAAGTGATCAAAAACTCCGGGTTTATTCTAGGTCTTCCAGTATGCAAGATCTATAGGTATTAGGAATACTAAAGGGTGATGCGATCACAAATGATTGTATAACCATGATGCTTCCATTATGAGGGAATGATAAAACATGTTTGAATTTTAGCGACTCCTGTTAGTAGAGAAGTAATCTAATCTTGGTCCAAATGTTGGACACTGATATGAATGTGATTCAGATTCAATGAGAAAATTAGATTTGTAGCTTTGATTTAATCAAACATCTTTGTGAGGTCCCCAAGATATGGATTTGAGAAATGATGTCAATATCCAAGTCACTATACGTGAAATGTACACTCGCCCTATCCTTATCTCTAGGTATCCGCAGAGAAAGCACATTATTCTTGAAAGAGTTCAAGAATAATTCCATTGATAAATGTATATCTGAGCATTGAGAAATTGATAATTAAATGCGATTTATCTATCATGAATAATGTGAATGAGATTCATATTATTTTGATGCATGAGAATGATGATCCAAGATAATTAAATGTGATTTAATTTTTCTGGATAAGAATGATGTGGATAGTATTGGACATGTGAGCCCACAATGAGCCATTATGCAATAATTGTTATTGAAAATATCATTCCATGATCTGAAATGAAGAATAATTAATTTACATAATAGGTCCCTTAGTATAATTAGGGTTATGTACCATGACTATCTTAATGATCATACGACTGTTGATTCAATTGTTGAATCATAGAGGGTGGCGCTTGGATGAATATCTAAAAAGTTATATTGAGGACTAATCAAGCACCGGTAAATGATTATTAAGAGATGATCTCCAGCCTGAGTAGGAGATGGCAATATGTTCTCTACTGGGTTGATATCTAGCCGGCCTCTTGATGCAGGTCCTCTACATGGGAATAGAGATTCAGAGGTATTAGATAAGTTAGGTCAAAGAATTGACCTAACGAGATCGAGGTAACAAAGTCCTATGCCGTATGCTGTCACGATATGTTTGAGTATATATATTTAGCAGACTGATATGTTGATGATCTAATCAATGTCTATGCACCGGCGCAATAGTGTGCAAACAAGGGCAACTGAGTAATACAATCTCTCAAAGGGATCATACAAGTTCATTACTGAACCATAAGACATGAGCTCACTCATAAGGTATTGGGAATCAAATTCCATCACGATCGTCTCGCTTTGGAAGCGTGACTGAATTTCTTGGTTTGGTATATTCTTTTGAAAAGTATATGATCAATACCTATGTATGATATATGCTTTTGGAAAGTATATGATCGATACCAACTCCCAATGATCAAATGAAAAACTTAATGATAAAACCCTGAAGGAGACCGTCTAAATAAGATCTAAAACTTCGGGTTTATTCTAGGTCTTCAGTACGAATGATGTACATATATTAGGATTACCTGAGGGTGATGCGATCATATATGATTGTATAACCATGATAATTCCATTCCGATGGAGTGATGAAACATGTCTAGATTTTAGTGACTCCTCTCACTAGAGAAGTAATCTAATCTTGGTCCAAATGTTGGACAGTTATCTGAATGTGATTCAGATGCAATAATAAGATTAGATTTACGGTTTTGATTTAATCAAACATCTATGGGAGGTCCCTGAGATCTGGATTTGAGATATGATCTCAATATCCAAGTCACTATACGTGGAACGTACAATCACCCTATCCTTATCTCCAAGTATCCATGGAGAAAGCACATTATTCTTGAAAGAGTTCAAGGATAAGTTCATTGTTAATAACGTGTCTGAACATTGAGGAAAATTTGATAGTTAAATGTGACTTAACTATCATGAATAATATGAATTTGACTCATATTATTTGTCCATATAAGGAGAGTTATCTAAGATAATTAAATGTGATTTAATTATCAAAGACGAGAATAATGTGAATGTGATTCATGTTATTTAGGCACGTGAGAATAGAGATCCAAGATGATTAAATACGATTTAATTATCAAGGATATGAATAGTGTGGATAACACTATCCATATTATTTGTATATATTATAAATATGATTTATAATATATTAGAGAGAGCTTATTGTAAATAGTATCTACAGATTAATTGTTGATGTGAATTGGATTCACATTGAAAATTAATTGGAAAAACAATTTACATTTTGTTTTGGGTTGTGAATATGATTCACAATTATTTAATGGCATGTTTGTAATATTTACAAGATTAATTTATAATTATTTTTGTGAATTAAATTATAAAAAGTTGTTGTTAATATATATGAAGGAGTAGAGGAGCCAACACCATCAATTTAATGGATGGTGGATGGCTACCTTTCGACTTGTTCTCAAGGGTGACCGTCCTCCCCTTTTAAGGAAGGTGGGTGGACTCCTTCCTATAATTTCTATGCTAATTTATTTATTTCAAATTAAATTATATTGATTATTCAATATATATTTAATTTAATTTAAATTAATTGTTATTGTATTATTTACAACAAAATCATGACCATTGATTAGAAACACAAATCAATCTCAACCATTGATTTTGTGCTTCACATGGATTGGAATCTATCGACTCCAAAAATACTATAAAAGAAGGGGCAACCCTAGCTCTTCTTTCACACACACAAAAATCGAATAGCCTCTCTCTCTCTCATATTCTCTACACAAGCCCCCTCTCTCCCTCCTCGGAGTGATTATCCACCCTAAAACACTAGAGAGGGTCGCATTCGTCGTCGCGCCGTTGTGCCGCTGCTTCGATCGATTGTGGATCTCTGTATCCTTCGATGTATTTTTCTTATGAAGAAGACGTCAAATCTTGTGAGATGAGATTAGGAGATTCACCACTTGTATCATCAACATGGATTGCGAGGAGTACGCGTTTCATCAACGTGCTTGCAAGCGTCTCCTCCGTTGGATTAGACTTGAGACAGGAGGTGTCTTCATTTAGAGACTCGATCGCAACCATGATTCAAGAGGTAACCCTAATACCCATTCGTGGTTTAGATGAAATGATTGGAGAATTGTTCTTGGAGCATGTGATTTGGAGCATGTGATTTCATCATTTTAAATTTTTTAAATGCCACTGCCCTGAGTAATAGTATGACTATTCACTCTTGATTGCATGATACAATCTTCACACTTTCGTGATGTTATTAATGATCTTTACATATCCTTCAATTGGTATCAGAGCCACAGGTCATAGGTTTCAGATATGTTCCATAAACCTAAGATGAAATGGGCATTTTTTATTGTGTGAATTTTCATGGCATTTTGTTCACGCAATCCTGTTTTGTATGTTTTTCCCCATTCAAGTGCCATAAAACGTGTGTTTATCATTTTTTTGTCCCCCATCGTATTAACAAACTGTAGGACTTGAGTTTGCATGATTTGGAATCTGTTTGCTCAATTTATGATCGTTTTAGTAGACATGTGTCCACTGTTATAAGAATGGTTTTATAGAACGTAATCAAGAGATGACCACAATTTTAAAATGCCTAAAAATGTATGTCTATCACTTTGTTTTGTTTCAAATAAAATTGGAAAACTAAGGAAATTTAATTTGTATGATTTGGAGTGTATTTGCTCAAGATTTGTAAGTTTTAGTAAACATGTGTCACTACTGTCTGAAGTGACAGTACCTGCATACAAGCACATCTGGATCAGGCTTTTTTCTTCTCAAAAGAGTAAGGCCGTATGCGTAGTGACACAAATATTAGTTCCTCATATTATTGGGGTGATATTGGAATATGCATACCGAGTGCTATTCATGTTGACGGTTGGTTCAATTAACAATGGATCAACATCACCTTAGGGGTGGTGGGCCCGGATGTTAAAGACTGAATTGGGAGATGCAAGTTGGACTTGCAAGGCATAATGAGTTCCCGCTTCTTTTTATCTAAGTTATAAATTCTCATATTATTGGTATGTAACAAAGATAAGAAAGGATATCCTAGATCTTGCTTGAGATATAATGGTAAGTATATCTCTTATATTGAAAGTGCATAAGGGAATGAACTTTCAATGTTGACAAGGCAAGAAAACCTCGATATAAAAATCCTAAATCAAAGTAAAATATGTATTTATGCAAATTTCTTATTCCATATAACCTACATTAAACTGACTCAAAAGCTGTACATAATAATAACGAGTAAATATCATGGATTGGATCCATGATCAAGATATTGTAATTGCAATTGGATACATAGTGTATGTGGTTGCAGTAGGCAAATTTCCTCATAATAATGAGGGTTTGTGTTTCTTTATAGTCTTGATCTCCCATCAAGTTTGCTTTATGTGATCTCGACATTTAATAATGAAAGACATGGTTCACTACATTATGCAGAATGGTGACTCAATAAGAGATGATGTATTCAAAATATTTGAGTACATGCCTGAACCAAAAGTCTTCAAAAGTTAAGATGGATGTAGATATGATGAGTGTACCATTCTACTGTCTACACTCAAGTCATTCATGAAGCTTCATAAGATTCATATTGCATGAATTAAATGAAGCATGTATAAATGTTGAAAAGCTCTTATCTTGAAATCTTTTGAGTTCGACATTGAAGATACTTTGTCTTAAGCAATGGTTGTTTATAGATGAGTGGAGCACGGTGGAAGCATGGGCCTGACCAAAGTAAGAAGGAAAGTCAAAGAGTTGATTGTACTTCTTTGATTTCCATATAACATCCAAAGAGTTGGATGAATGCCAATACTGCAAAAAGCTTATGTATTGATAGTATGACTATCTAGACTATCTAAGATCCTTAGAGGAGGATCCAGATAGTGCATCAAAATATTATACATCTACACATAATCATTGAAATTGACTTGCTTATTAGGATCTAAGTCTGATATATGTATGTCATTCTTCTAATAACACTTGCAATTGGTTGCCCATGTTTTAGAAGATTAGAAAAAATGATCTTAAGGTATAATAGTCATCTATATCAGAGTCGATGGAATTATTGCAACAACCTCCATTGCATAGATAGACTACATAATTTCAGTGGGCGAGCTTTTAATCTTAGAAAATGTCTCTATGGCCTAGATATTATAATATATTCACTGTTTATTTCAAAATGTTTGAAATAAACATGAATTCTAGAATAGACTTATCATAAAGAGTCATACTGGATATATGTCAGATAGTAATCTAACATCTAGAGGACTCTACTAAATTGGAATTTTAATGAATGGTTCATTAACATTTTTAGTACTGGAAATTCAAAACTTTAAAAGATCAATGGGAGGATGAAGATCATTTGATAATAACTTGACATCAAGCCTCGAACATATGTCTATTTATGAGATCAATAGACTATTAAGAGATGAAACTTTAGATTGTCTGAAAGTTCAAAACTTACATACTTATGAATAGAGATTCAAAGTAAAAACTTGTATGATACACCCTTCTTTGGGAATGGTGTATGATGCCAAGGTATTCAAGTTCTCAGACATATTAATGTATGTGGATTATCTATATCATGATAAATATTTATGAGTGTTGATATCTATTAATGATTTTTGTGATAATAGATTTCTTCTCTTCACCTTAAATGTTTAAAGATTTCACATTTTTGGTTTAGAACCAATGTTTGAAGGAAGATGAAATAATTGATCAATGATGAATTCAAGGAATACCTTATGGAAAAAGGAATATCATTCCTATCTAACTCCTCATGATACACCTAAACTCAATGGAGTTGTAGGGAAATGCAATCGGATCATGTGTGGCATGATTTGATCAATGATAAGTATTAGCATAATTACCTCTTATTTTTCAAGAAATATATGTAGTAGAGACTACAATATATATCCTTAATAAGGTTCCATGTAAGTTAGCTGGAATCTAGCACATGAGAATGCTACTTCACTAGGAAAATAAAAGATGGTATTGGATACCTATTTAATGACCTTGAGATTCTTAAAAGATTTCATCTCTAAGGATATAATTCTTGGAGGATGTATCTCTTGAGAATCAAGATGAAAATGAAGTTAAGGATCTCGCTGAATCTTAAGAAGATAATGAGGCTCCTAAAATCAGAAATTAAAAGGACAACTAAAGATGAAACACTTTTACATCTTAAATTTAATTTGAGGATGTATTCCATATGTTAGTTAAGTCTGATAATGATCTGACTTCATATGATGATGTTTCTGAGGATTATGACATGGAAAGATGGATGTTAGCAATGAATTCTAAAGTTGACTTCACATACAAGTGTTGTATATGGACCATAAGAATCCACCTACAGGGGTCAAACCCATTAGGTGTAAATGGATCTTTAAGAGAAAGAAGGAACCTGATGATAAGGTAGAGACCTTCAAATCGCGGCTCGTATCCACAAGATACACACGAAGAGAAGACATCGCTTGCGATGAGACTTGCTCTCCAGTGACCATGCTTAAACCCTTCAGAATATTGCTAAGTATAGATACACAACTTGACTATGACATCTACAAGATGGAAGTCAAGATTACATTCCTCTATGAATACCTCTCCGAAGATATTCATATGAAGTAGCCCCATGGCTTCATAGTTGAGGAACGTAAAGTGTATAAAAGGAATTCCATCTATGGACTCAAATAAGTTTCTTGTAGTTGGAACACTAGATTTGACGAAATTATAAATGTTATGATTTTAGATAGAATCTGTATGAACCATGTGAAGCTTTGTGGGAGTGTCATTATTATAATCATGCTAAATGTAGATAATATCCTAATCATTTAGAATGATATAACGATGATAATAAGTATTTTATAATCTAGTTATTTCATAACTTGAAATGAAAGATCTCAAGGATACCTCTTAGATCTTTGTAAAGAAGATGTCCAGAAACAAAGAGAAGAGAGTATTAGGACCACCACATTAGTGGTACACCTTAGACATGTTCCAGTTTTTTGGAGAACTCCAAGGATGGCTTCTTTTCCTTAAGATATGGTACTGACCTATCTGAAGGGATAACACTTTAAAGAAGTTGAGGAAGTGAATGCAAAAGCCGCTTGCCCTAGTGCATGGGTTATTAGAAGCCTGGTGCATGCTAGATGTATATAAAGTTAGATATATGCCATGCAATGGGAGTAGTATGATGTTACTAATCTTACTATGGAGACAAAACACTTGATTCCAGTTATAACAATATCTTCAAAGATGACAAGACTTTTGAGATAGTGATCTCAAAATATTATCTTCAAGAACTTAAGACTTTATAGATAGTGATCTAAAAGGTCTTAACTGCAGATGCCTTATAAGACTTAATACTTGGTCTTAGTAATAGGAGATATAGATCTCCAAGAATAAGGATATTCTGATAAGGATAATAGAAATTGCGTACTATTTATAATGATTATTGAGTTGTACTGTCAACGAAACTATATTTGCTTCAAAATTGAGTAATGGTTGCATGAGATGCAACATTCCCATTTGATGCGAGCACTGTTACCGAGGATATGCATGTACTGTAAAGGATTTAGTGTAGTCTCTTGGGAACAGGGTAACCGGTCAACTTACCTAGCTATCTTTTAAAATAGCTTATTATTATCATCACATGAGTGCGGGTTTAAAGATTAATCCACTAATGGATCTTTGGACTAGTGGGAGAGTGTAGGACATGCGAACCCACGATGAGCCATTATGCAATAAATGTTATTGCAAATATCATCCCTGATCTAAAATGAAGAATAATTAATTTGCATAATAGGTCCCATAGTATAGTGAGGGTTATGTACCATGGCTATCTTAATGATCATAAAGTTGTTGATTCAATTGTTGAATCATAGAGGCTGGTGCTTGGATGAATATCTAAAGAGTTAGATTGGGGATTAATCAAGCACCATCAAATGATTATTAAGAGATGATCTCCAGCCTAAGTAGGAGATGACAATCCTTTCTCTAATGGGTTGATATCTAACCGGCCTCTTGATGAAGGTCCTCTGCATGGGAATAGAGATTCAGAGGTGTTAGATAAGTTAGGTCAAAGAGTTTACCTAAGAAGGTCGAGATAACCAAGTCCTATATCGTATGTTGTCAAGATATAGGCACGCATCCTCTGATCAAAGACAGATGTGTTACTATATGTTTGAGTATGAACATTTGGCAGACCGATAGGTTGATGATCTAATCAAGGTCTATACACTGGTGCCCTGGTAAGCATACAAGGGCATATGAGTAATACGATCTCTCAAAGGATCATATAGGTTCATTCATTACTGAATCAGAAGACATGAGCTCACTCATGAGATATTTGAAATCAAATTCCATGCATGGTCATCTTGCTTCGGAAGCCTGATTGAATTTCTTGGTTTGATATATGCTTTTGGAAAGTATATGATCAATACCTGGGTATGATATATGCTTTTGGAAAGTATATGAGCAATACCAACTCCCAACGATTTTAATGATAAAATCGTGAAGGAGATAATCTAAATAAGATCTAAAACTTTATGTTTATTCTTGATCTTCTAGTATGCAGGATGTACATGTATTAGGAATACTTGAGGGTGATGTGATCATAAACGATTGTATAAGGTTGACGCTTCCATTCTGGGGGAGTGATGAAATAGGTCTGGATTTTAGTGACTCCTCTCACTAGAGAAGTAATCTAATCTTGATCCAAATGTTGGATTGTGATTTGAATGTGATTCAGATGCAATGAGAAGATTATATTTACAGTTTTGATTTAATCAAACATCTATGGGAGGTCCCCGAAATCTGGATTTGAGATATGATCTCAATATCCAAATCATATACATGGAATGTACAATCGCCTTGTCCTAATTTCCATGTATCCGCGGAGAAAGCACATTATTATTGAAAGAGTTCAACGATAATTTTATTATTGATAATGTGTCGAGCATTGAGGAAAATTTGATAGTTAAATGTGATTTTGTTATCATGAATAATATGAATTTGTCATATTACTTGGCCTATAAGGAGAGTTATCTAAGACAATCAAATGCGATTTAATTATCAAAGATAAGAATAATGTGAATGTGATTCATGATAGTTGGGCACATGAGAATAAAGATCCAAGATAATTAAATATGATTTAATTATCAAGGATATGAATAATATGGATATGTGAAAACTCCGAAAACCGAACATGGACTAAAACGCAAATCTTGACTGAGTCTGGTTTTAATTACAAAATCTGTACTTTTCTAGGACCAAAAAATTCAAGTAAGGAGTCGATAGCGTGGTGCTCGTCGAGATCTTTCCAACAGTCCAAGAACGTGAAAATCCGATTTCGGGAGCCTGAGTTACGACTTTTTAGCGGAAGGGGGTACATGCCATTTTCGGATTCGGACCCGGATCGGAATCCGGGTCCCAACCCATATAACCAACCCTCCCCTCCCCCAAAACGCCCAAACTCCTCTACCCTTCGACCTGCTGCTCTACCCCATCCCTCTCCCTTGTTTAAACGGAGCTCACTGGAGCGCGTGGATCAATCATCCAGGGTTGCAATCACGTTGAGGAGGTCTAGGCAACCCTCGGGGGCGATTTGGTGTCATCATCGGGGCGCCGATAGTGTTGTTCTCCGTGGGAGGAGAAACCAAGGTGTGAGTTTTTTTTGAGGTACGACGTTCCATTCTCTTGCTGTGGATTCCATACGATTTTGACCACATATATTTTATCACTCATGGATTTATAAGATGTTGTAATGATGTTCCCTTTTCCACCTTGTCTTTGATTCTCAAGATTTTGGTGACTCGGTCATCTGCAAGAAGACGATAACTAAGCAAATATAACTGAACTTAAAAAAAAACGAAATCCATACATGTGCTTGAAAATCTATGAATTCTTTAGTAACATCTGGCTGGTTGGCCAAGATATATTATGTTAGGATAAGAAGTAATCCTGACTGGAAATCAGATGATCTAGTAAATCCCGTGAAGCAAGAACTTTCAATGCGCATTTCTAGAGCAAAAGCGTACAGAACCATGATTAATGTCTTAAAGCTTATTGAGAACAGGAGCAATGCACACAGTTGTTGGATTATGCAAACATCTTGAAATGAAAAATCCTGGAATTTTGGTCAATTGGCATCTGGAAGGATCCCAGTGACTGATGGCTGCAAAACATATAGGAGAGCTTTATATTCATCAAACCATTAAGAGGAGATTTTTTATTGGTTGTAGGCCTTTCATAGGCTTATTAAATGGATCCCGATTAGATGGACCTTGCAGGAGCCATCTTTTAAATATGATGGCAATGGATGGCGAAGAGGGAATAGACTCACTTACATCCTCTTGGGTTAAAACTGAGATGAAAAAGACGTGGACATGGCTCCTGGATATCTTATTGGAGTCTATTGTCTATGCAAAAGTAAAATGGTGGGACAATTATTTCAGATCATAAAAACGTGTATATATATTTATATTTCTCCTTATTTGAACAATTTATTTGCATTAGTTTGTAATGGGAAGCAATATCACATGTCCTTAGAGTTTAGATGTAAAGAATCCCCTCTACCTGTATGCCTATTTCCAGCCTATGTCCAAGCTCAAGGGCAAGTGAGTTGAGAGTTCAAATCCCTCTACCCTGTCCCATTACCGTAACACATGTACCACCAAAGTCCATCACTAGCCACATGTTCGGCACAATGTCATCACAAGCAGTACACTACAATGTCAAAGTTGACCATTGTTCATGGTCGAGTAATTATATATCTTTCATCTAGATTGGAATAGAACAAATGTTCTGCTTGCTTACTGTTGTGGAAAAAAGCATAAAATCTTGAGAGTTGAGCACCAAACAAATGGAAAATGAGCATTCAACGGGAAGATACATTAAATGATATTATAATGGTAGTAACTTCTCTATTATGAAATATTTTTTTGAGAAAATAAAATGCTGGATTGCCATAGAGGTTATAAAATACTTGGGAATTCTAAGTGAAACTACAATTGGATGTTTGTTCAAAGCAAAACTAAATTCATTTTCATATGGTGCAGGGATGTGTTGTAATAGGTAGAGTGCAAGTGAGGCTCGTAGGCCTTCACTAACTTTGAGAAGTCCCAAAGAGTTATCCATCCTCCTTTTCCATCATCTATGGGATCCGAAGTTGCACTCCCCTTATATTCCCTCAAGAGATTAATAATGATCAAATAGTCTTTGGTTTTTGGCTTTTGAGTTTTGCTGGTTTCCTTGACCACTATTATTTAGGACAATGTGATGAGAAATTGCTAGGCATGGGAGGCACTCCATATGCATTGTAGATTTGGTTGAGGGGATAATCATTATGCATTCTAACTTTTAAAATCCATCAATATCTTTTCGACCAAAATGAGGCGTAGACATTATTATCTCACAAGTCAGATTCTCATGGGGAACGGGTAGTCAATATCTTTTCGACCAAAATGAGGCGCGGACATTATTATCTCGCAGGTCAGATTCTCATGGGGAACGAGTAGTTGGATCTAGGTGCCGCCAAGGGAGGGGCATGCACCCTTGGGGGCCTCGGGTAGAGGCTTAAAAGACTGTGATCCCAACTGCTATTGTAGCTACGATGGTTGGGGTATATGTTGCTTGGTACACCGAGGTGCTAATCTGACGGTGTTGGCCTCGGCACTTGCGTGCTTTAGTCCAGTGTTCGAGCGCGTGCCGAGTAGTCATGGTTGGTCTGCTTGTTTCGCTTGTCACTTAGAGTTAACACTCGTGTATGGGCCATCGTAGGCCACATTGGTCGGTACTCCGAGTGGGAACACTAAGAGGGGGGAGTTCCAGAAAATATGATTAATGATGTTCAGAATGAGAGATATTTATCCTGGGCACAAGGAGGATTGAGTTAGTCACGATGATTCGTGGGTTGGAATCTTATTTGTGAATCTGAAGTGAAACTGTGTATTGGGGCTGGATGAACGAGTTGGAACTTAGTTAGGATGCATTGTACCCCATCGCATGCCTACGGAGGCACCCCAACCCTAAGGTGATCTTTTTGACTTAGAGTCATAGTGTGAGATCTCATCCAGACCAAGACCATAGACTATCCACAAAGCTTGATTGCTCATATCCACATCTAATAATAATAACTATAATGTAATTCTTTATGAGATCAGGTTACATTGTTTCTCTCTCTTTTGCACACGTTTAAATTATATCCTGCTTTTCTTATTGTATAGTTTTGTTTAAATCGTATTGGGCAACTTTGATCATAAAGTACCTACGCGTAAATCCGCAGGTTCGTAGCAGTGACTAGTTGGAGGCATAATTTTTGTGCAGCTTCACCTTCTTTTTTGTGGTACAGTATTGGTAGTTTCTTCTATTGTTTCCTGTACTTGTAGCTTCTACTTTTGAGAGACATGGCATATAATGTATATTTGGTGGACATGGAAATGGAATATATAGAAATGGATAATGGAATGCAATGGAATTGGTGAATGGAAATATATGTGATTGTAACAGGTTGAATGAGAAGAAAAAAAATTAAAGTCCAATGCATGTTGTTATTTTCTCATCCTTTTGTGAATGTCAAATATTCGAATGTGGAATGAATGTACGTGGATTGGTTTGCCGAGTACCCAGATCCTAGAGGGGGATGAGGGTCGTCACAGGATAACACTTTCCATATTATTTGTATATATTATAAATATGATTTATAATATATTAGAGAGAGCTTATTGTAAATAATATGTACAAATTAATTGTTGTTGTGAATTGGATTCACATTGGAAATTAATTGGAAATACAATTTATATTTTGTTTAAGATTGTGAATTTGATTCACAATTATTTAATGACATGATTGCAATATTCAGAAAATTAATTTGGAATTGTTTTTGTGAATTTATTTACAACAAAAGTTGTTGTAAATATATATGAAGGATTAGAGGTGCAAACAACACCATCCATTAAATGCATGGTGGACAATCACCCTTTCACTTGTTCTCAATGGTGGCCGTCCCTCCTTTTTAGGAAGGTGGGTGGTTTCCTTCCTAATACTTCAATGCTAAATGATTTAGTTAAAATTAAATTACATTGATTATTCAATATATATTTAATTTAATAAATTAATTGAAAATGTATTATTACAACAAATTCATGGCCATGGAATAGAAACAAATCAATCTCGACCATTGATTTTGTGTTTCACATGGATTAGAATACATGGACTCCCAAAATACTATAAAAGAAGAGGCAACCCTAGCTCTTCTTTTACATACACAACAATTGAATAGCATCTCTCTCTCTCTCTCTCATATTCTCTACACATGCCCCCTCTCTCCCTCCTTAGCGTGGCCATCCACCCTGAACCCTAAAGGGGGTCGTCGTCGTCGCCACGCTGTTGTGCCGCCTCTTTGACCGATCGTGGATCTCCATCTCCTTCAGTGCATCTTGCTAGAGAAGAAAACATCAGATTTTGTGAGATGAGATCAGGAGATTCACCGGTTGGATCATCAACATGGATTGCGAGGAGCACATATTTCAGTATTACGCTCGCAAGTGTCTCCTCCGTTGAATCGAACTTGAGATAGGAAGTCTCTTCATTTAGAGACTCAATCACAACCATGCTTCAAGAGGTAGCCCTTCAGAGAAGTATTCTTGGATAATGTGGTTTCATAATTTTAAATTTTTTAAATTTCACTACCCCGAGCTACTAGTATGACTAGTCGCTCCCGATCGCATAAGATGAGATCTTCACCCTTCTGTGATACGCTTAAGGATCTTTCCATATCCTTCAGATAGGACTATCCATGTTAATCATATATATTATAAATGCGAGTTATAATATATTAGCGAGAGCTATTTGTAAATAACATTTATAATTTAAATGTTTATGTGAGTTGGATTCACATTGAACAATTAATTAAGAATGCAATTTACATTTTTTCGGTGTGGCAATATGATTCACAAATTTCCAATGGCATAATGAAATTTCACAAAATAATTTAGAATTATTTTTGTGAAATAATATACAATAAAAGTTGTTGTATATAACAAAGTATTATATGAAATATAAGATCTCATATAATATGGATGAGGAGGCTCCCTTCCATATTAGGAGGGTGGACGACCACTGATTTAGGAGTCAAGGTGGCCATTCCCCCTGATTGGAAGGAGGCTTGCCTCCTTCCTAATCCTTCATGGTATATTAATTTGATTGAATTAATTTATGTTGATGATTTATTCAAACTATATTATATTAAATTAATTGTTGTTGTGTTTTTACAACAAAATCATGGCCATTGAAAGAAACACAAATCAATCTTAACTATTGGATTTGTGTTGTCCATGGATTGAGATCCATGGACTCCCAAAATATTATAAAAGAAGAGGCAACTGCATCTCTTCTTTTACAACATAGAATTCACAAGCTCTCTCTCATCATCATACACACCCACTATCTCTCTCTCTAAAGTGGCCATCCACTTTGTAACCTAGAGAGGATCGCCGTCGTCGTTGTGCCAATACCGCTTCAACTGCTTGTGGATCTTTGTCTTCCTCGTGCTTTCGGTATGCGAAGAAGACCTCGGATTTCATGTAACAAAATCAAGAGACCCATTGCTTGGATCAACATCTTGGATTGCGAGAAGGGCATGCTTCATTAACATACATGCAAGCATATCCTCCATAGGGTCGAACTTGAGACATGTTGTCTCTTCATTTAGAGGTTTTGATTGCAACCATGCTTCAAGAGGTTTTCCAATATCTATGGATGAAATAATATGAGAAGTATTCTTGGATCATGTGGTTTCGTCACTTTTTTTTTAATTCCGCTGCTTCGAGCCACTTGGGCGACTAGTCGCTCTTGAACGTAAATGATGTGATCTTCATGCTTCCGTAATGCGCTAAGGTTCTTTCCATTACGTTCACTTCATATATGCATCCATCTTTGTCCTAAGGGTCTCCATCTCAGAGAGGTAACCAAATGATTTGATTATATGGTCTACTACTGAGATCCCTTCCTGTATCTACAACCTATAAGTTCTTTCAAAAGATTGTGGTGTTGTGTGTGCTTCCCATTAATGAAAACATCCTTTAGACTCATCATTATATCGTGAGCATTCTCGATATCCACATGTTCATTCTGAAGCACATTGGGTAGAGAGACCAGAATATACCAATGGGACAATAAGTGATCATCTTCATATTTATTATTAAATTGAATTTCTTCCAGTGAGAAAGGGTTCTCATACTTTATCTTATTGGACACATATATGATTTACTCAACATAAAGAAAAAGTTCCAAGTTATGGAGCCAATCTGAATAATTTGGGCCCATTAATTGGTTGACCTTCAAAAGCTTGTAGAGTAGGTTCATGGATTTCATATGGGATTAAGAAATGAACTTAGTAGTATATAGGTATATATACATTTTCTGATTATGGATTTTAAATCAAGGTTGTCTTGCCTTTTGGGATTTTGAAAGGTCATTCCCTTATTCAACTTTCAAAGCAAGAGATACACTTACCACTACATCTATAATAAGATCTAGGACACCCTTTCACCCTTGTCACACCCTAATTATGTGATAACATGCAACTTTGGTGAAGGAAATGAGAGTAATTTCCAGCTTGCAACTCCAACTTGAGTTCCTAATCTATTTTTCACACCCGAGCCCACTATCCCTAAGGTGATGTTGACCCGTTTCCAATAGAATCAAGCGTCAATAGAAAGGGAGCTTGCTATGCATAATCCAATACTGCTTCAATTATATGGTGAACAATATTGGGGTCACTACACATACAACATGTCTCTTACGAGAAGCAGAGAGACTTATCCACGCGCACTTGTACACTAGAGTTATGACTTCACATAGGCATCTTCGTCGTACAATTCGGGTGATAGTACCCTCTTCCTTGATGGGTGACCATTGAGGTCATCATACGACCCTCTATATCTCATTAAAATTTTGATTGAACATTTCGAATCATATTCTCATGAACAATCCTTCAGAAGGAATTAAAGTCATTTTAATTATATACTATGTGTAACTGGATCACATTAATTCAATCATATTAAATTAATACCAATCCACTTTAACCAATAAGCAATTTTTGTTTATATTTTATTATCTAGCATGCACACTAACAAGTATGTATTTTTCAAGTTTTTAGTTGTTAGAGTATACATTTACTTCCTTAAGCTACCCTTCCTTAAAACAGATCCATCCAGACATTCAGATATGCTGAGAGGAAACATTTACTTGCCTTGTAAGGTGTTAATTACTAAATCAAGCTAGATTACATGGCCTAGACACCTTCTACATTTCAATTTAAGACAACAATTCTGAACAACTTGTAATTACGATTTTATCGATCATTTTGACCATAATGGCACTATATAACAATCTATCTTAGATTTTTTAAATTAAACCCATTTTTGTTATTACAAAATCTAAGATATCAAGCAATCCGTTATTTTACATCTGAATTATCTAGTTATAACAATTGTAGTTCAAATTCGATTCCTATCATAAAAGTGTCATTCAAAAGTTAGTGGTAGTTTAATTATTTATCTAAATATTAAATTCAATATCTAATCAAGGAGTATCACATATTTACATGATTTATTTTGAATGATAAAAACAAATAAGTCATCAAAATGATCATATCATCCTTCAACCCAAGTCCACAAAATATAACATATCTTGGTCTCTCAGACCAGGAATCGTACGTAATAAAATCATGCAATTGCTGGATTAATTTATGACATTAATAAAGTATTTTTTATCAAGTTTTATGATAATAAAATAATGAATAAGAAATCATAATTTATAATTACGAAAATCATGCAAAAATAACACATTGCATGAACTTTTTCAATCTAAATCAATGCCCGATCATAACCAAATATTGGTATGACCTTTGGGCCATTGATGACGGTTAGGCCAGTCTCCTTCCTAACAAGCTATATGAGGAATCTCTGCACCACCGACTAAATCTCGATCAACAGTCAACCTACAATCATATAAGTCAATGTGTGTGTGAGTCAAAATTTATTAAGACTCTATGATAATGTGTAGGTGCAAGTACAATAGAATGTCGAACTCAGGGAAGTCTAATGGGGATAGATAAAATAATTATTAATTATTTCTAACTAATATATGTTTTTGAATTTTTAGCTTTTTCTTATATGTTTTTTTGCTTTTTATTATTTTTGTGGGTTTTTAATTATATTTTTTTATTTTTAATGTTTTATATTTTTAATGTTTTTAATTTTGCAAAATTTTAATTCCTATTTAATTATAATGTGGGATATATAATAAAATAATATATGTATAGATAATGTCTATACTATGTAGACAAAATAAGGAGAAATGTATTATTGGATTTTTAAAGTAAGTTAACTAAATTTAAAATAAATAAGATAATATGTTTTAAGTGATTTAATATTTTTATCTATTTTTTCCAATTTTTAGAGTATTTTTCTAATTTTTATAGTTTTTTGAAGTTGAAAATAAGTCAAAACAGTAAATACAATAAATCTAAAAATGTGTTTAGGGTTTTAAAAATAGATATCCGTATAAACTAATCCCTAAAGTAATTTTATTATATACTATATATTACCAATAAAATTCATAAACAGAAAACAATTTTTTTGTATTATTATTGAATTATTGCAAATTTATAAGGTTTTAGGGTTTATATTTTTAGAGTTTCTATTTTATATTTTTATGCGACTTTTAAATGAGTTAAAACATATTGAAATAAATATAATATGATCTTTTCATTATTTGTGGACAAATATTCAAATTTTTATGGATTTTAATTAACTAAGCTGTATAAAATGACATGTTTTTTTAATAAATAGTAAAATAATTTTAAATGTCCTACAAAAAATATGTGATCAAGCATGGTTTCAAACCTTAATTAATTTTCAATAATTTTTTTGTAAACAAATATAATAAATAAAATAACTACTAAAAAATAAACCATAGCATAGAGGCCTATTTGCAATTTTCAGGAACTATTCATGCATTTAATAACACCTTAAATAAATCCAAGTGCATAACTGTAAAGTTGGCAATAAAAGATACAAAATATTCATGCCTAACATGGGTATAAATGCAAATATAGAGCAAGTCTATGTTCAAATATGCAAAATTACCTAAAATATTACACTTATTTTACAAATTACAGAACTATAATGAAATAAACAAAACCAGAGGGAGTTCCTTGTAAAATATCTAATTGCTTCACGTGGAAAACCATGTGAGGTGACTTAGCACTGGACCTAAGTGCAAATAAAATCAGAGGCAAGGGTCCTGGTGCAAAATATCCAGAAAATATTACACTATCTATGAATGTTTGAATATAAAAATAAAATACAAAATGTAGGGGTTGAAGGTGCAAAATACCCCCACATGCTCATCAACGATCAAAGAGCGTTCACTTAAGATGATCATGCAATCCAGAAGCGTGCAATGGTACGCTCGAAATGGACAACCCAGATTAGATCTAGGTCGTGTTCTTGATCTGATGGCTTGGAGGACCTCTCCAAGAATAGGGAAGAGTCTCTTCCCTGATGATGTTCAATCGACAGTTCCTCCTTTCTCCCGTGACCTGGCATGCTCTTGAAGGTCTCAAACCCTTCCTTGGGGCCTTCCACAATCGTAAGTGGGCTTAAGTAACTCCGAGCCTCATCGGAGGAGGAGGTTGTTATTCATACGACACCTAAAGATGAAGTTATCTGATCAATTTGGCTTCCATGTGTTTCCTATAAATATCCAACCTGCCGAAAAATATTATGGGCTTGAAGACGAAGGTCCTCGACCCAAGGGTTAATAGAAAAGAGCGGAATGGATGGGGCGGTGGATCTTCAATGATGGGTAGAGAAGGAGGTCTGACTCCTCATTTTATGCAAAGAACGAGGTTGGCTAATGATATGGGGATATGAAGAATAAGATGGAGAAGAGAATGGGAGTTTTGGCGAGTCAAAAAAATGGTTGAAATGGGTGAAACAATGGCTAGAGCCTAGAGCTCCGACGAAGAATTTTTTTGGTTTTTTATCTAACTTAGATGAAATTACATGAAATAAAAATCTAGAATATGCTAATGATTACACTACGAATCAAAATAGCTAGAAATAAAGGGCTCAGCTGACTTGTAGGGCCTTGGAGCAGAACCACCTAGAGCTTATATCCGACAATGGTGAATCTCGGCTCCTCTGCTTACTCCTTGCCTCGATTCAAAGGGGAACTCCTCTTGTCAATGGGGTTACTCTCCAAGATGAAATATAAGGTTTACAATGGGACAAAATAAGATTAGACTACGTTGAAGATCAAGGAGAAACTATATAGCACATTGACTGGGAGGCTCTCTTCGATTAGGGTTTCTACATGAATCGAAAGCTGACAAAGGAGGATCATGGATCCATGCAAAAGATGATCGTAAGGTGAAGAGATTTCATAAAGATCGGGCCGAGAGAAGGATTAGACGAAGCTCAAAAAATTGGTGAAAATAGACAAAGGCATGCCTGGGATCGGTCCAAGGGGTGAAGGGTGGGGGGAGTTGATCCCGGTCATCCAACAACAGCTTCTCGTTGGTCCATGTGGACCGCTAGAGGACAAAACATAGAGAAAAATAGAAATAATAACAAAAATAAATAGAAAATGATTTTAATTAAATCTCCAAAACATAAAAATTGTTTATTATTTCATAAAATATTTTAAGTAATTTTTATTTTTTTCATCGATTTATTTATTAGTATGTAGTATTTACATACTTTATGTCTATGTATTTATACTGTATGTTTGTATTTATATTTATATTTTATTATATTTATACATAATATTATATTTACATAATTTACTTATTTATAATATTATTTAATACATATTAACATTTTTTTATGGAAATTGTATTAATTGATATATGTATATAAATAAATATTTATAGTTACATTATATGTATCTTATACATATGTATTTAATATTTATTACTTATTTTTTGTAGTGTTGAATTATTTTAATTTTATTCATATCGTATATAAGTGATATATAATATGTAATATTTATGAAAAATATAAATGAGTTAAAATATGAAATGTAAAATATTGGCATTATATACATGTATACCAGCACCATAGGTCCACAATTGGCCAGCTTTTGCATTTTGATTCCAATTTAAATGGAATCATCTTCATTTGATAGATAATTTAATTTGAAATACAATGGATTGAGTTTGATGAATTTTGAGTTAATATGGAGAAGATAATGATCAACGAAGTTCTATTTGTGGCTTTTTCAACTGAGTGTACAAAGTGACTTGTGCACGACTTCTTTGTGCCAATAATTTTAGTACTTTCTTTAGATTATTATGTACATGTTTGTTGTGTAAAACATTTTGATTTGAAGTGTGTATGAGTGTGTATAAAATAATGTAAATATATGGTATATGTGTAGTATGCATTATACCTAGGGTTTCTAGGGTTCTGTATATTTGATGTACATAATTTTCCCTATCTCCCCCTAGTTTAATCCTTGTCGATCTATTCAATGTTTGACTTGGACTCAGGGTTTAGGGTCAGTCAGTATCTTTGATACCTCTTTTAATTTTCTTTTCTTTTCTTTATTCTTTTATTTTGGGTTTGATGAATCTCAGATTCATATCTCTAAAAGTCATGAATTATTCTTAAATCCCTAAAATTCATTGGCATTTCTTCATTTATTTTGCATAATTAGCATTCATGCATGTATTGATAAGAATTGCATTTTACCACTCATTATTGCACAAAATAAGAAGCCATAAAATCTCAGCCAAAATGACTTATAAATTAGCCTAACTTCCCTATTTTTAACTAATTCATGCTAACTCCAATTGACCCGAAACCACCTCTACTGTGTACATATTACTAACAAGAATAAATGAAAAATACAAAAATTCACTAATCTAAATAAGTGGACCAAAAACCCAAACCCTAGTTCTAGGATTTCCAGACTAAAATCTCAATATCTTCCTCATCTAGTGTCCGATTTGATCCTACTCACTTTTGACTAATATACATTCAAATACCTTCAAAACAAGATTAAGTTCAAGTGAATCAATGCTCATTTATAAAAGTTGGGCTTCAGGCCTCTTTTGTACATTTTGTATTTTAGCAGTTTTTGACCTAATATTTTATGTACATAATTAACCCATTTTATTTTATTTCTTTTTCATTTATTTTCTTTGACAAAAGTTTTATTAAAATATGATAAAATCAAAATCCAAGCTGAGCTTGAAATGAAAGAAATTAACTGAGTCCAAGTCTTCACTAACCGTCTGTACAAAAATTATCATTTTCATGTTTTATTTTATTTCTTCTTTTTCTTACTTATTAAAAATCCAAAAAAATAGATTAATATGTAAATATTTATCTTTGATTTTATCCTATTTTTTTGGATTTTTATCTGGTTAAAAATTACAAAAAATTATAAAATCCAAAAACCAAGGTATTCTATGTATATGGGATACCCTAAAAATATCACTTTGTGTAAATGAGCGATTTTGGTTTTGGCCTCTTCATGAAAGTTGTAGATCTCGTCAAGACAAGCAATATTCGTGATGAAAATTGTTCGATCTGTGGTCGTTTGCTATTTCTTTTCTATTTTTATTTGTATTTCTTTTTTTGATTTTTCTAGGGCTAACACGTGGCAGCTCCTAGAGCTGACACGTGTCACCCAATTTTTTGCCTAATTTATTTTCATTTTATTAGAAAAAAACTAAAAAATTTTTAAAAATAAAAATAAAAAAGTTAATAAATTACCGCCATGTGAACGCATTAGGGGCGTCCGATCTCGGCCGGTCGGACGACCCTTGTGCGTCATCTTCCTCCAACAACTTCTCCTTTTGGGGGCGGTGCCGCTACTCTGCAGATTTCACGATCCGTCGCCGCTCGAGATCTCTGCCTCCTTGGAAATCACCGTCGGCCTAATCAGGGCTCCGCCGCCTTCCCGCCAAATCCCACCGACCACCGCCCCTCGCGTATCTCATCCCAGATCAATCACCCTCGCGAATCTTCAATCAATCTCGCCGCCACTCCACGAGTTCCAATCAACGATCACATTCCTCGTTCAGAGCCTCGCCGCCTCATTTCCATGTTCACCATCCCCATCTCTGCTATAAAGCCATCGCCACCAATCGTTCGCTCCTCCATCTGCCGATTGCACAATGAAGGAGAGGGGTATCGGTGGTGACAGCACCAACTTCTATCCTTCCTCGACGAGATCTGGCACCGCCTCCTCCCTTGCGACGCCATTGCAGAGCAACCTTACTTCTCTTGCTTTGCTCCAGCCATCTTCTTCCACTGAGCCATGTCTCCCAATTCCTTTCGCCTTCAACCACCACACTCCATCGACGCCTCCTGGCTGAGAGCCAGGAGTCGACTCCACTGCTTGCTCAGCTCACACCTCCGACTTCACCGACATCTCCTTCAAGCTTCATCAACAACTGCAAGGCTGCCCCCTTCCTCGACAACTCTTGGCCGGAGCCAGGAGCCTCCGACATCGACGTAGGAGCCCTGTAGCGACTTCCACTTTGCTCTTCACCAACTATCAATTCCAATCACCATCGACATAGGAGCCCCACATCGCTGCCTAGTGATTTTTGCTCGGCCTCCTCCAGATAGTCGATCCCAAGGTCACCTCCAATCCACCGCTCCCCCACCGGAGCACCTCCCTCGCTGAGGCGCCTTTTTTGCCCTCATCTTCCTCCAGCGTCGCTGGGTAGCAGCCCGAGACTCTCCTTATGTGTACGTCACATGCAGGGGAGGGAACATTGCACGACAACCCCCATGGAACTATGTTAATCACGCAAAGCCCCAAGCACCCATCAGTCATGTGCTTTGTACGTGACCGCTTGGGTATTTTGTGAAGAAGCCCATGAAGATTCACCATCTCGCATAAAAGCCCTCGCCTCCCAAGGAGCATGTGTGCAACACGTGCTCCCTTAGAAATTTTGTAGCTTCCCCCTTGAGCCTTGGTAATTAATAATTAGTTCCTACATTACTTTATCTTTTATTTATTTATTTTCTATAATTGTGAACCAACCTCTGTGGTCCCTTTTTATTTTGAACCTTTTTTTGCATCATTTTATTTATTAAAAATAGGCACTATGTTCTACAACTAATTCTCTACATCATGGCATTTTTGTGATATTTTTGTGGTATGTGGTTAATTATCGATTAATATTTTTGGGAAAATCTACATATTTTGCCCACTCCGTATTTCGAAATTCATAAGTAATTGACCATTGCTTGAAAAATTATCAAAAAATCTAGGATTCGAGAATTAATTGAACATCATGCCCAAAAAGAATTTCATTTGCATGCATGGTTTGTCGAATAAAAATTATTTCGCATATTTCAATCTTTAATTATTAATAGGTATCAAATCTAGGATTTTCTAGGTTTAGTATTTTTCTGAGATCTATGACCAAGTGATAGATCTTAGATAATTCTATCCCTTGGAAATAATTAAGTTTAATATTTACTATAATTAATTATTGAAATTCATTATATTTGCATTCATATATTCACTAAATATTCATCTTGCATCCAAAAAATCCAAAAAATACAATGCATTCATTTCACCATATTTAATGTCTCATCCAAGTTTCATATTTTTCAGATATCATTTGTTTGGAAATTGCTTTTTAGTCCCTCAAACATGCCACATTTGCATTTTGCATCCCAAAATTGCATTAAAAATACAAAAAATACCATCTCAAAAATCATGCATGAACTTTGATAGATAAATTTCTAGGTTGTTCCTTTGCCTCCTTGAGTTCGACTTGGGACTTACACAAGTAAAATAAACATAAAACCACGTTGATTAAAATTGACTAAATTTCTAGTGGTTATTTCTTGACTGATTCCGATTGTCCAACAACGACAAATTCAACATTAATTTAAATGCTCGATAATTCCCCATAATTAACTAAGGGTGAATAAGGACTCGTCAGATGGCGTTGTTGCCGAGGAGGCAAATGGCTTAGATTTTTTCTAATTTCTTTTTATTCGATTTTCGCATTCGGGTAATCTGAACCCCAAATATTCACTGTATATTTTCCATATTTTTTCTACAATTATTTTGTTTCTAGCATTTATTTTATTATTTTGTTTTTGATTAATTTTTGTGTCACTCTCTTACATTCTCTCTCTTATTTTTCTTGCGAGATACCCGACGAACGTGGAGCGGTTTCTCACAAAACTGATGCATCTTCACTGACGCCCGAAAAACCACAATTAAACTAAGATCGAGTCAAGTCATGAGAGAGCGTAGAGTCAATGATTTATTTCTGCAATTTTAATTTTTTGTAATTAATTTCTCATTTATAGCGGTGTCCATTTGGACCCTCGCATGTGTAAAAAGTCCTCAAACTTTTCCTGTGGTATGTCGTGGCCTGTTTCACTCTCCGGTGAGGGTGGGGCCCGACTTGAGTGGTGCTTAGGATAGACCTGCACATACGACTATTAGAGCTTTAAAATTTTTGATTGTTCTCATAGAACTTAGGACCACACTGCACAATAATTGAGACGCACATTAGATCGTTCAACTTAGTTAAAAGTTTAACTCATTTCCTCCCGGATGATCAAACTTTCTATTAATTACGGTTTTCTTCGGCTTGCATTCATATAGATTAAAATTTCAATTCTTGTATTGTATCCCACATTGAGATTGTGAGGAATCACTGTAAGTCTTCTATCTGAGCATATATCATTGTTTCACATGCATCGACTTTTCCCGAATTTCTCCCTCCTATTTTGTCACATAATTTTAAAGGAAATTGGGACGGGATGATAGACGTGTATTTGTGCTCACTTAATTTTTCAGTGATCACCTAATTAAAATTAGGACTACTAAATATAACTGACTTTAATTAACCCATAAAATTGAGAATTTTTCTGGGAGAGAAACCCCGACCTTGGATTCATTTATTTGTCTGAGTGAGAGAGAGAGGACACTTAAAGTTAGAGCCTAAATCTGGATTTTCGTATTGACTACTGATTATATAAAAACGATTAGCTACTTCTTAGTGAGGATCTACGGTTAGCCGGTAAACGGTCTGGATTTTCTTAGCAGAGTGGGTGGTTTAAAGGACATTGCGTAAGGCTCCATGCTTAAGTAACACAGATAGTCGTTTTAGGTCCGTACTTACACCCAATCTGGCTGAAAGTAGGTACAACTAGTCGTAAGAATTCGAGCCAGTCATTAAGAAAATTACCGGCACCTAACAAGTCGCTAATTTTTTTTCCATGATTGATTTTATGACAAACTAAATTGAAAAGATAAATTGTCAAACTCTTGCGGCTTCATTATGTGAGTTGGTGAACCAAAGGTTTGATTTATGTTTGTATTGGTGTGAGTGAACCGATCTCGAATATCAAAAACCGCACACTTGTTCCATCACTTTGCTTTCTTGATCTGAAACAATGAAGGTTTCTTCTGTTGAATATCCTAAGCACTTGAACATCGTTAATCAAGATCCATGATGTCAACCAATAAACCTCCTTAGACAATTATGGAACTTTATCCAAGTACCCTCTAGATCCGTATTATGAAAATAAATTTGTTTCGATCAAACCCAAATCGTCATCCATTATGTTAGCTCTTTCAAAAATAACGGAACATTTTCCCGAGTATCCATCAGAGCTATACTATGAAAAAAAATTCATCTCAGTTCGACCCAAAGCTTCAAAACCTCCTCCAACTAGACATCATCCAACTTCTACGAGAGACTCTCACCTACAAATAGATCCATCCCTCTCTACAAATCCGATCTACTTCATGAATGGCAATCCTTTGTATTTGGATCATATAAATAAATGACCGACTGAGGCCTCCACTTCTTCGTATGTCAATCCTCTATATTCTGATCATATAATCCATCCTTCGTATTCTGTAAATGTCAATCCATCATTCATGGGAGATTCAAAGCACATGATGAATCCGATCGAATTTAACACTTCTTCACATCTTCCACCTTCCCCACCCTTGAACACAAATGAGCAACTACCATCTTGGATTGACCCATTACTCATCGGAATTTGAACATCAAACCACTTTTGAGACGAATGACTGATCGAGACAACAACTCCAACTGACTTAAATCTCTCCTCGCCATATTGTTAGAAAAATGTCAATATTTTACAAATCCACAGCTAGATTTGACCATTGAGAATAAAATGGAGGTACGAACATATCAAGAGGATTGTCCTGCACCTGATAATCTTCCATCTTGGATTAACCGTGACAATCCCACCTTCAGACATGACACTCATACAGAGGAATGGACTGATGATATTGACATACATAATCCATATATGTTGACTCCACATTATAAGGGTTTGAGCAATCATGACCAATGGAATGCACTCTACTCAAACCAACTATACATACCTGAATCACATCATGTTGAGTATGAGACTAATAGTGGCCCTCACATCAAGCAGACTCCTTCCTTGATTTTTTAGGAAAAATTTTCAGAAGATAAAGATTATATATTAGATGTTCCAAGAAGATCTTCTCCCAAGTCATACATGAAAATGGAAGATGCAATGACTGGATCTCGATCAAATTCAAAAGTTAGAAACCACACAGACTATTTCTAAAAATTCTTTGGAGGAAGACATTTCGAGGATAAGTAAGATATATGAATTGATGGAGGAAAAATTCAAAAATCGACTAATTTCATTTTACGGAAGCTCGGGTATAAAAGAAGGGGATGAAATAAATGGATCTAATGTTGAGAAACCGTAGGATAGTAAAAAATGCATTGATTATGTTCACCCTAGGGACAACTTTGACAATTCATTTCTGCATATTACTCCCCTAGGAATAACTCTGACTCCGATTCTGACTCAACACATCAAAGCCCCTCATCAACTATTGAAAATGCCACATCACCACACCACACAGGGAATACCAAAAAAATAAAATATTCAAAAACACCCAAAAAATGATAATCCAGAAAAATACATAAAAATTGAAACTGAAGAAGATCTGAAGATTTTGGATCCTGCTATATGGGAAGTACTAGAGATAAGATTGATTTTTGAACTTCCCTTTCTACAGGCCATTGAACACTTCCCCAACCTTAAAGGATTTGTAGTGAACAAATTAATGATGAAAAAGTCGGGTAAGACTGAAAGACATATCTTATCAATGGCCATGTCCTATGTGTTGAGGAGGAAAACCAAGAGCCACATAGTGAAGCGGTTGCCCAGATTTGACTGTGGAATTAAAGTCACAATTTCTACCCATGCTCGAATTGATGACGACTCACCAATTAATATCCTCCCGACCTCTGTATTTAATGAGCTCAAACTCAAATCTATTAGGAAGATACGAGAGATCGTTCAATTGGCTGATCGATCAATAAAGCGGCCGAGAGGAACCATTTCGGTCATCATTACATTCCAAGGTGCCTCGCTCAAAATAGACTTCATGATCATTGCTATTGAGCATCAAGGAGAATTCAACCAGTCTCCAATCATTCTCGGAAAGCCATTCTTGACATTGGCTAAGGCAATTATTGAGTGTGAGACTCGGGAAATAAATTTTACCGCATTAGAAGCACTTCGATCTCACCGTCTTTGAGGAAACATGATTTTCTGAGGCAACCCACGAAGCCCTCGACAACCGTAACCATCAAGGGGTAGAAGAGCCCTACCCCATTGCTACACTTGAGATAACAGTTGTTGATGAGACTATTGGTTTAGAGACTCTCCCCACTGTTCCATTTCCCACTTCTCTTACCATGGGAAATGACTCCGATTATGATCCTGAGACTTATGCATGGGCGCATCACGAGTCGGTCGAGATCTCCTCTGACTACATTAATCAAATCAACCTGACACTAGAATGCGCTAACATCAAGTCAATTGAGAATGAATATGCAGAGACTCTCCCCACTGTTCCATTTCTCGTTGTTCTCACCATAGAAAAGTGTTTCTTACTGATCTAGAGACATATGCATGGGCTCACCCTGAGTCGACTTTCTCTGACTACCTTGTCCAAATCAATCCAACTCAGGAGTGCACCAACAATAAGAAAAATAAGAACACATACGTAGGACTTATACCGACCAAGGAGAAAAATTTCTATTGTTATTCATCTGGAGACTCAAGTGTCAACACCTGACTCCCAGGACCAACAACTTCACGAAACAAAATGGATGCTCCTTCATCTAAAAAGAAAGTCATCTTCGACCTTCCGGAAGAGGAATTGTCTGATGATCGCTCATCTGGTCGGGAAAGGGTAATCTACATGAGTGAGGTCTGTTCGGCAGTCTTAAAACCTTATCTTCGCAAGGATCCAAACTTCGATACCTATTGGACGACTCCCATTCCATACTATTATTCATCCAAAGTCGATTCTCCTGGTCTCATTAAATATACAAGAATAATTTCTTATGAGCTGATTGAGACCGATGCTTCAGAGTATTCATCTGAGGACAAATCGCTTGATCCAAAGAAGGAACGAATTCTGAGATAACAACTGAAGAAACTAAAAGACAAGAATATCTAGAGTGCCTCCACTTTCAAACACTATTCCTCTGAGGATAACTTCGATGATGGTTATCTGGGATTATATGCTTCATCTCCTTCTTATCATTACGATCTCCGACCACATGCTCACAAAAAGGTCGGCCGAAAACCACCTTAATCATCGGCTACCCTCCCTCCCTCCCGACCACATCGGTCTCCTTGTACATCTTCTTCCTCTACTTAGGTCAAGGCCTAAGTATATGGGGGGACCGATGCCATATGTACATACCATTCTCCCCATCTCACGATCACATCATTTCCACCCCTCTTCTATACTTAGACTGACCAGAACATAAGTATAGGGGTAACCGATGCTCATCTGTATATACTCTCCTCATTCACATATCCCGACCGCATCATTTTTGCTCTTCTTCGATACTTAGACTGTTCACAGCCTAAGTATATGGGGCAAGACGATATATCTTTTTCTTTTTTCACTCTCTTACGCTTAGCCTGATCTATGTCTTCTCTACGCTTTCTTGTGCTCTGAGTACACAACACTCGCTAAGTATAGGGGGATGTGTATATATACTATGTATATATTTTACCCGAAGCTCGTACTTTCACGTAAGTCTATATGTATTTACGAGGTGGGTAACTAACTTGAAAAAAAACAAAAATAATATAAAAAAACAAAAAAAAGGTTTTACTTCTAACATTCACTGTGTCCAATCAAATTTTTTTGAAAAAAAATGGCTTCTTCGCATTAAAAAAAAGTCCTTGCATAAAAATCTCAAAACAAAAGTGTCTGCATGTCACACACCTTCATCAAACATTACATGCATTTCATTTGTGGACAATACTTGGGTTCTGAACCGAGTTATGCTACACATATTACTAACACGAATAAATGAAAAATACAAAAATTCACTAACCTAAATAAGTAGACCAAAAACCCAAATCCTAGTTCTAGGATTTCCGGACTAAAACCTCAATATCTTCCTCATCCAGTGTCTGATTTGATCCTACTCACTTTTTACTAATAAACATTCAAATACCTTCAAAACAAGACCAAGTTCAAGTGAATCGGAGCACATATGTAAAAGTTGGGTTTCAGGCCTCTTTTGTACATTTTGTATTTTAGCGGTTTTTGACCTAATATTTTATGTACATAATTAAACCATTTTATTTCTTTTTCATTTATTTTATTTGACGAAAGTTTTATTAAAATATGTAAAAATCCAAATCCAAATTGAGCTTGAAATCAAAGAAATTAACTGAGTCTAAGTCTTCACTGTACAAAAATTATCATTTTCATGTTTTATTTTATTTCTTCTTTTTCTTACTTAATAAAAATCCAAAAAAATAGATTAATATGTAAATAATTATATTTTATTTTATCCTATTTTCCGGATTTTATATGGTTTAAAAATGATAAAAACTTATAAAATCCAAAAATCAAGGTATTCAATGTACATGGGATACCCCAAAAATATTACTTTATGAAAATGATCGATTTTGGTTTTGGTATCTTCATGAAAGTTGTAGATCTCATCGAGACGAGCAACCATCATGAAGAAAATTTTCTGATCTGAGGTTATTTGCTCTTTCTTTTCTTTTTTTCTTTGTAATTATTTTTTCGATTTTTCTGGGGCTGACACGTGGCAGCTCCTAGAGCCGCCACGTGTCGCCCATTTTTTGCCTAATTTTTTTTCATTTTATTAAAAAACTATTAAAAAATTATATTTAATTTTTTTGGGGCTGACACGTGGTAGCTCCTAGAGCCACCACATGCATCCGATCTCGGCCAATCGGACGGCCCTTGTGCGTCATCTTCCTCCAACAACTTTCCCCTGTTGGGGGAAGCACCGCTCCTCCACAAATTTTGTGATCCGCTGCCGCCCGAGATCTCCGCCTCCGTGGAAATCACTGCCTGCCTAATCATGGCTCCATCGCCCCCCAAAGCCCGCCGCTCGTTGCCCCTCACGTATCTTGTCACAGATCAATCACCCTCACGAGTCTTCAATCAATCCTGTCGCCACTCCACGATATCAAATCAACGATCACCTTTCTCATTCAGAGCCTCACTGCCTCATTTCCATGTTTGCCATCCCCCGCTCTGCTATAAAGCCATCGCCGCCAGTCCTTCGCTCTTCCATCCACTGATTATGCAACGAAGGAGAGGGGTATCAGTGGTGACAGCACCAACTTCTATCATTCCTCGACGAGATCCAACACCGCCTCCTCCCTCGCAATGCTGTTGTAGAGCAACCTTATGTTGGAAATGCGAGCCCACGGCGAGCCATTATCCAATAAATGTTGTTGCGATTCACTCCTTGATCTGAAATGAAGAATACATAATTTGCATAATAGGTCCCTTAGTGCAATTAGGGTTATGTACCATGGCCATATTAATAATCATACAGCTATTGATTCAATTATTGAATCATAGAGGCTGGTGCTTAGATGAATATCTAATGAGTTAGATTGAGGACTCATCAAGCACCGTCAAATGATTATTAAGAGATGATCTCCAGCCTGAGTAGGAGATGGCAATCCTATCTCATTTAGGTTGATATCTGACCGACCTCTTGATGCAGGTCCTCTGCATAGGAATAGAGATTCGGAGGTGTCGTATGAGTTAGGTCAAAGAGTTGACTTAACGAGATCGAGATAACCAAAGTCCTATATCATATGCTGCCATGATATAGGCACGACATCCTCTGACCGGAGACAGATGTGTTACTATATGTCTGAGTATGTACATTTGGCAGACCAATAGGTTGATGGCCTAATCAAGGTTTATACACCGGCGCGCTGGTGTGCATATAAGGGCATATGAGTAATACGATCTCTCAAAGGGATCATACAGGTTCACTACTGAACCGGAAGACATGAGCTCACTCATGAGATATTGGGAAGAATCAAATTCCGTGCGCACGGTCGTCTCACTTTGGAAGCTTGACTGAATTTGTTGGTTTGATATATACTTTTGGAAAGTATATGATCAAGACCTAGGTATGATATATGCTTTTGGAAAGTATATGATCAATACCGACTCCCAATGATCGAATGAGAAACTTACTGATAAAACCCTGAAGTAGACAGTATAAAGTTGATCTAATACTTCGGGTTTAATCTGAGTCTTCCAGTATGCAGGATGTACAGGTATTAGGAATACCTGAGGGTGATGTGATCATAAACGATTGTATAACCATGACGCTTCCATTCCTAGGGAGTGATGAAACGGGTCTGGATTTTAGTGACTCCTCTCAGTAGAGAAGTAATCTAATCTTAGTCCAAATGTTGGACATTGATCTGAATGTGATTCAGATGCAATGAGAAGATTAGATTTGCGGTCTTGATTTAATCAAGCATCTATGGGAGGCCCGCGATCTGGATATGAGATATAATCTCAATATCCATGTCACTATACGTGGAACAATACAATCGCCCTGTCCTTATCTCCAAGTAATCGCAGAGAAAGCGTATTATCCTTGAAAGAGTTCATGGATAATTCTATTGTTGATATATGTATTCGAGCATTGAGAAAATGGATAATTAAATGTGATTTAATTATCATGAATAATATGAATTTGATTCATATTATAAGGAGAGTTATCTTAGATAATTAAATGTGATTTGATTATCAAAGATGTAGATAATGTGAATGTGATTCATATTATTTGAGTACATGAGAATAAGTTATCTAATATAATTAAATATGATTTAATTGTTATGGATAAGAATAATGTGGATAGAAATATCCAATTATTCATAATATATTATAAATGTGATTTATAATGTATTAGAGAGAGTTAATTATAATTTATATGTGTTGATTAATTATTATGTGTATTGGATACACATTGTGTAATTAATTGACAATGTAAATTATATGTTGTTTTGGGTTGTGAATTTGATTCACAATTTTTCTATGGCAAGATTGCAATATTCTCAAATATAATTGTGAATTATTTTTGAAGAATAAAAATCCAACAAAAGTTGTTGGAAATAAATAGAGGAGATTTTCAAGGAGATATGCAATCTCATGGATTTCCATGAGATTGCTCTCTCCATGGAAAGAGGGGGCGGCACATCATTCCTATAAGGAATGTGTGGCCGTCCACTTTGGAAGGTACATGGAGATGAAATCTCCATGTATTTTCTCTCCTTATTTATTGGTTTGATTTGGATTAATTTGTATTTGATTTTGTCAAATATATTTTGATCTAAATTTGTTGGTTTTACCAACAACAATCTTAGCCATTGGATTGACATAAATCAATCTCATCCATTAATTTTATATGTCGCATGGATTGAGATCCATGGATCCCAAAACCCTATAAATAGAGAGACATACCATGCTCTCTCTTTTACACAACACACAATGCTTGAGAAGCATCTCTCTCTCTCTTTCTCTCTGGAGGTCAGCCCTCCCTCTCCCTCTCATGGCCGTCCACCATGGATGCCATGGAGAGGTTCTCCATCGCCGCGGCATCGTCGTTATGCTGCCCGTTCGTCTGCTCGTGGATCTCTGTCTCCTTCGGTGCGCCTCGCTCGTGAAGAAGACGTCGGATCTCGTGTGTCGAGATCAGGAGATCCACCGCTTGGATCATCAACATGGATTGCGAGAAGCACGCGGTTCATCCCCGCACTCGCAAGCGTCTCCTCCGTCGGATCGGACTTGAGACAGGAGGTCTCTTCGTTTAGAGACTTGATCGCAACCACACTTCAAGAGGTAATCCTATTACTTGTTTGTGGTTTAGACGAGACGATCCGAGAAGTGTTCTTGGATCATGTGGTTTCGTCGTAGTAAATTTTTTTTAAAATTCCGCTGCATCGAGCAACTAGTGCGACTAGTCGCTCCTCGTCGTATTCGATACGACGCTCACGCTTCCGTGATGCGCTTGAGGATCTAACCATATCCTTCAAGTGGTATCAGAGCCAGGTTAACGGTTTCGAATAGTGATTCGTTAAACCAAGGACGACTTCGGTTCGCTAAGGTCGCGGAAGTTTTCATTGCATTTGATTTCGCAGATCTGTTTAGTAAATAAATTCGGCACTGTTTAAATTGTTTAAACACACTTTTATACTTGTATTATGTTCCCCATTAAATAAGGAAACCATAGGATCTGAGTTTGCGTAAATCGGATTTCGTATGCTCGAGATATGGTCGTTTTAATGAACATGTATGCACTGTTACGGGAACTGTGAATCTGAACGTGATTAAAATGTTAATTACTGTCTAGACATGCCTCGAAATGCGTGAAACATCACTTAGGTTCTGTCCTAAATCAAATTAGCAAACTTTAGAAATTGACTTTGCTTAATTTGGATTTAATATGATTGAGATATGCCAATTTTAGTAAGTAGGGGTCACTGCTGAAATTGTTTTCCTAATCAAGAACCATGTGATTGTCAATTAATGAAATTAATTGTTAATTTCGAGAAATAATTATGAAAAATATTTGTGAAATATTAGAGAATGATTATTTACTTAATTGACTTGGGCCCAACCAATTAGTTGATTAGATTTGATCTAAATCATAATTGGAATTACAATCATCAAACTTCTTGCTTGAATAGGATTTGGGAATTTGCCTAGCAAATTTCCTTAAAATCTTTTGATTACTATATGGTATAATTTCGGTTGAAGAACCGATGATCATCTCAAGTACAAAATAATCAATTTGGCATTATCCTTTCCCGAGGTGGATATGGTGTCTAGTCGGGGATCGCTGGGTCAGCGGGTTGCAACGTATGTGGTCCGCCCCACTCCCGTCGGTACTGGCCATGACAGCGGGTAGGGCCGGGATAATGTCCGAGGGATTATGATGTATTTTCTTCTAATTATTAAAATACGAATTAATACCTACTTTGAGAATAATATCATATATATATTCAAGCATAAAATTAAGTTTGATTGATTAAATTGGATTGATAATTAATTTAATATGATTAAGTTAATTATATCCAATTGAGAATACTCTAATATGATTAGAGTTAATAATTCCCTTGGAAGAATTAATTATATGAATGTGATTCATAGAAATTAATTTAATTTGAATAAGATATGGAGGATCACATAAGTGACATCCATGGTCTCCCATCAAGGCGAAGAGTTTCGTCGCCAGATATTATATGTAGGAGACGCCTGTCCGAAGTGACAGCTCTTGCATATGATCCATTTGGATCGGGCTCGTCGCTTCTCGAAAGAGTAAGGACGTATGCGTAGTGACCCCAATATCGGGTCCTCATATTATTGGGGCGATATTGGATTGCGCATAGCGAGTTGTATTCATGTTGACGGTTGGTTCAATTAATGACGGGTCAACATCACCTTAGGGGTGGTGGGCCCGGGTATTAAAGACCGAATTGGGAGATGCAAGTTGGACTTGCAAGGCGGAATGTGTTCCCGCTTCTTTTTATCCGAGTTGTAGGTTCTCATATTATTGGGATGCAATAAAGATAAGGAAGGAGATCCCAGATCTTGCTTGAGATATGATGGTAAGTATATCTCTTACATTGAAAGTGATTAAGGGAATGAACTTTCATTGTTGACATGGCAAGACAACTTTGATATAAAATTCCTAATTCAAAGTAAAACATGTATATATATAAATATATACACTCCTGCAAATTTCTTATTTCAGATAATCCTTCGTTAAACCCACTCAATATTATACTCAATAATAACCAGTAAAATATCGTGGATTGGACCCTATAATCCAGATATTGTACTTGCAATTCGACACACAATGTATGTGGTTGCAATGTGCAAGTTTCCTCATAACAATGAGAAGTGATAATTAAATAGACAATAGGACTAAAACCCTAGGGTTTGTATGTCTCTATAAGTCTTTACTTATCGAATGTACTTTTGAAGTGACATGTCGATGATGATCGTAATTATCAAATTAATCCTTATAAAATCAATAAAGATATTCTGGCATACATATGTGCTCTCGATATTTAATCATGAATGATGTGGTTCTCTACATCATGCAGAATGGTAGCTCTATAAGAGATGATGTATTCAAATTATTTGAATACCTACCTGAACCTATGTTTTAAGAGTTTAGATGGATGTAGATAATGAGTGTCATCATTCTACTATCTATACTCTAGTCATTCATGAAGCTTCATAATATTCATATTGTATGAATTGGGTGAAGCTTGTATAAATGTTGAAATACTCTTATATTGAAATTTTTGATTTTAACATAAGAGATCCTTATTCTTAAGCAATGGTTGTTTATAGATAAAGGGAGCGCAGTGGAAGCATGGGTTGGACTCAAGCAAGAAGTATAATCAAATAGTTGACTGTACTTCTGTGACTTCCATATGACATCCAAAGAGTTGGATGAATGCCAATGCTGCAATAAGTTGATGTGTTGATAGTATGACTATCAAGTCTGTCTAGAATCCTCAGAAAAGGACTCGGATGGAGCATCAGTATAATCTACATATAATCATTGAAATTGACTTACTTATTTGATAAGGTAAAGTCTAATAATTGTATCTCAATCTTCTAATAACACTTACAATTGGTTGCATATGTATTAGAATATTAGAAATTTGATCTTAAGGTTTATTGATCATCCATGTTGAATGTGATGCAAGTGTTGCAACAGTTTCCATGAGATCAGTAGACTTCATATTTTCAGTGGGAGCCCTTAGTCTTAGAGAATGTCTCTATGACCTAGATATTAGAATACACTCATTGTTTATTTCTAATTGTTGGATATAAACATGAATTCTGTAATAAATCTATCATAAAGAGTTATGATGGAAATATTTCAGATAGTAATCTAAAATCTAATGGACTCTATTAAATTAGAAAATTATTGAATGGTTCATTAAGATTTCTAATACTGAAAATTAAACCTTTAAAAGATCAATAGGAGGATAAAGATCATTTGACAATGATCTGGCATCAAATTTTGGACATATGTCTGTTGATAAAATCAATGGATTGGTAAGACATGAAACTTTAGATTGTCTAAAGATTCAAATCTCACATACTTGTGAATATTGTATTCAAAGTAAAAATGTCTAATACATCCTTCCTTGGGAAAGGTGTAAGATGCCTAGGTATTAAGGATCTCATACATATTGATGTATGCAGATCATCTATATCATAGTAAACATTATGGATATGTGATATCTGTTAATGATTATGTATGATATGAGATCTCTTCTCTTCACCTAAGAAACCTTTGAAATGTTCAAAGATTTCGCAATTTTGGTTTAGAACCAAAGTTTGAAGGAAGATGAAATGAATTTGATCTAACCAAGGTAGCCCGTACCTATTAGATGAATTCAAGAAATACCTTATGGAGATATGAATATCATTCCTATCTTAATCCTCCTAATGAAACGTAACTCAAAGGAGTTGTAGGGAGATACAATTGATCATGTGTGACATGATTTAATCAATGATTAATCCTAGCATAAATATCTCTTAAGTTTCCAAGATATATATGTAGTAGAGACTGCATTATATACTTAATAAGTTTCCATGCAAGTAAGCTGGAATCTAGCACTAGAGAGTGCTACTTCATTAGGAAAATAAAGGATGGTATTGGATACCTACTTTATGACCTTGAGATTCTTAAAAAAATCTCATCTTTGAGAATATGATTCTTATAGGATGACACTCTTGAGAATCAAGACGAAAATGAAGTAAAGGAACTCATTTAATCTTGAAAAGATAATGAGGCTCCTGAAATCGGAAACTAAAATAGATAATTAAAGATGAAGCGTTAATACCTCTTCAAATAAGTTTGAGGATGGATTCCATGTGTCAGTTAAATCTGAAAATGATCGGACTTCATGTGATGAAGCTCCTGAGGATCATGACATGGAAAGATGGATGTTAGCAATAAAAGTCTAATGTAGACTTCATATACAAATGTTGTATATGGCCCCTTTAGGATCCACCTATATGGGTCAGACCCATTAAGGTGTAAATGGATCTTCAAGAGAAAGAGGGAACCTGATGAGAAGGTATAGACCTTCAAAGCACGGTTCGTAGCCATGAGCTACACACCGAAGAGAAGGCATCGCTTGCGATAAGACTTGCTCTCCAGTGACCTTGCTTTATCCCATCAGAATATTGCTAACTATGGCTACACAACTTGTCTTTGACATCTTCGTGATGTGAGTCAAGATTGCATTCCTCTATGAATACCTCTCTGAGAATATTCATATGAAGTAGCCCCAGGGCTTCATGGTTGAGGAAAGCAAGGTGTGCTAGCTGAAGAGCTCCATCTTTGGATTCCAATAATTTTCTTGTAGTTGGAACATAAGATTTGATGAAATTATAAATGTTGTGATTTCAGATAAAATCTTGGTGAACCATGTGAAGCTTAGTGGGAGTGCCATTGTGTTCATTGTGCTAAATGTAGATATTATCAGTTAAAATGATATAAATAATAATAAGTGTTTTATAATTTGGTCGTTCCATACCTTGAGATACGATTTCAAGGATACCTCTTAGATCTTAATTCTGAAGTCGTTCACAAGCAAAGAGAAGAGGGTATTGGGACTGTCGCATTAGTAGTACACCTTGGACTTATTCCATTTTTTTGGAAAATTCCAAGAAAAGCTTCATTCCCTTAAGATGTGGTAGTGACCTGTCTAGAGGGATAACACCTCAAAGAGTTGAGGAAGTGAATGTTAGAACTGCTTGCACTTGTGCATCAGTTATGAGAAGCTGAATGTATTCTAGATGTGTACAAGAACCAGATGTCTACCATGCAGTGGGAGTAGTAAACTGTTACTAATCCTGCTATGGAGATAAAACACTTGATTGCAGTAATAATAATATCTTCAAAGATGATAAAACTTGGAGATAGTGATCTCAAAGTCTTATCTTCAAAAGTTTAAGATCTTGTAGATAGTAATCTATAAGGGTCTTGACTGCAGTTACCTTAGGAGATAGAGATCTCCAGGAATGAAGGTATTCTAATAAGGATTATGGGAATACTGGTTATGATAATTAATAAGATGTAGTGTCAAGGACACTATAACCAACAAAATTGAGTATCGGTTGCATGAGATGCAACATTCGCATTGGATGCGAGCGCTGTTACTAGGAGATATGCAATTGCCATAAAAGGACTTGGCGTAGTCTCTTGGGAACGGAGTGACTGATCAGCTTACCTAGCTATTTTCTAAATAGCCTATGATTGTCACATGAGTGTGGGTTTAAATGATTAGCCCATTAATGGCTCTTTGGGCTAGTGGGAGATTGTTGGAAATGCGAGCCCACGGCGAGCCATTATGCAATAAATGTTGTTGCAATTCACTCCTTGATCTGAAATGAAGAATACATAATTTGCATAATAGGTCCCTTAGTGCAATTAGGGTTATGTACCATGGCCATCTTAATAATCATACAGCTGTTGATTCAATTATTGAATCATAGAGGCTGGTGCTTAGATGAATATCTAATGAGTTAGATTGAGGACTCATCAAGCACCGTCAAATGATTATTAAGAGATGATCTCCAGCCTGAGTAGGAGATGGCAATCCTATCTCATTTAGGTTGATATCTGACTGACCTCTTGATGCAGGTCCTCTGCATAGGAATAGAGATTCGGAGGTGTCGGATGAGTTAGGTCAAAGAGTTGACTTAACGAGATCGAGATAACCAAAGTCCTATATCATATGCTGTCATGATATAGGCACACATCCTCTGACCGGAGACAGATGTGTTACTATATGTCTGAGTATGTACATTTGGCAGACCAATAGGTTGATGGCCTAATCAAGGTCTATACACCGGCGCGCTGGTGTGCATATAAGGGCATATGAGTAATACGATCTCTCAAAGGGATCATACAGGTTCACTACTGAACCGGAAGACATGAGCTCACTCATGAGATATTGGGAAGAATCAAATTCCGTGCGCACGGTCGTCTTGCTTTGGAAGCTTGACTGAATTTGTTGGTTTGATATATACTTTTGGAAAATATATGATCAAGACCTAGGTATGATATATGCTTTTGGAAAGTATATGATCAATACCGACTCCCAATGATCGAATGAGAAACTTACTGATAAAACCCTGAAGTAGACAGTATAAAGTTGATCTAATACTTCGAGTTTAATCTGAGTCTTCCAGTATGCAGGATGTACAGGTATTAGGAATACCTGAGGGTGATGTGATCATAAACGACTGTATAACCATGACGCTTCCATTCCTAGGGAGTGATGAAACGGGTCTGGATTTTAGTGACTCCTCTCAGTAGAGAAGTAATCTAATCTTAGTCCAAATGTTGGACATTGATCTGAATGTGATTCAGATGCAATGAGAAGATTAGATTTGCGGTCTTGATTTAATCAAGCATCTATGGGAGGCCCGCGATCTGGATATGAGATATAATCTCAATATCCATGTCACTATACGTGGAACAATACAATCGCCCTGTCCTTATCTCCAAGTATTCGCGGAGAAAGCGCATTATCCTTGAAAGAGTTCATGGATAATTCTATTGTTGATATATGTATCCGAGCATTGAGAAAATGGATAATTAAATGTGATTTAATTATCATGAATAATATGAATTTGATTCATATTATAAGGAGAGTTATCTTAGATAATTAAATGTGATTTGATTATCAAAGATGTAGATAATGTGAATGTGATTCATATTATTTGAGTACATGAGAATAAGTTATCCAATATAATTAAATATGATTTAATTGTTATGGATAAGAATAATGTGGATAGAAATATCCAATTATTCATAATATATTATAAATGTGATTTATAATGTATTAGAGAGAATTAATTATAATTTATATGTGTTGATTAATTATTATGTGTATTGGATACACATTGTGTAATTAATTGACAATGTAAATTATATGTTGTTTTGGGTTGTGAATTTGATTCACAATTTTTCTATGGCAAGATTGCAATATTCTCAAATATAATTATGAATTATTTTTGAAGAATAAAAATCCAACAAAAGTTGTTGGAAATAAATAGAGGAGATTTTCAAGGAGATATGCAATCTCATGGATTTCCATGAGATTGCTCTCTCCATGGAATGAGGGGGGCGGCACATCATTCCTATAAGGAATGTGTGGCTGTCCACTTTGGAAGGTACATGGAGATGAAATCTCCATGTATCTTCTCTCCTTATTTATTGGTTTGATTTGGATTAATTTGTATTTGATTTTGTCAAATATATTTTGATCTAAATTTGTTGGTTTTACCAACAACAATCTTAGCCATTGGATTGACATAAATCAATCTCATCCATTAATTTTATATGTCACATGGATTGAGATCCATGGATCCCAAAACCCTATAAATAGAGAGGCATACCATGCTCTCTATTTTACACAACACACAATGCTTGAGAAGCATCTCTCTCTCTCTCTTTCTCTCTGGAGGTCAGCCCTCCCTCTCCCTCTCATGGCCGTCCACCATGGATGCCATGGAGAGGTTCTCCATCGCCGCGGCATCGTCGTTATGCTGCCCGTTCGTCTGCTCGTGGATCTCCGTCTCCTTCGGTGCGCCTCGCTCGTGAAGAAGACGTCGGATCTCGTGTGTCGAGATCAGGAGATCCGCCGCTTGGATCATCAACATGGATTGCGAGAAGCACGCGGTTCATCCCCGCGCTCGCAAGCGTCTCCTCCGTCGGATCGGACTTGAGACAGGAGGTCTCTTCGTTTAGAGACTTGATCGCAACCACGCTTCAAGAGGTAATCCTATTACTTGTTTGTGGTTTAGACGAGACGATCCGAGAAGTGTTCTTGGATCATGTGGTTTCGTCGTAGTAATTTTTTTTCAAAATTATGCTGCATCGAGCAACTAGTGCGACTAGTCGCTCCTCGTCGTATTCGATACGACGCTCACGCTTCCGTGATGCGCTTGAGGATCTAACCATATCCTTCACCTTACTGCTCTTGCTTTGCTCTAGCTATCTTTTGCTGTCGAGCCATATCTCCCGATACCTTCCGCCTTTAACCACCGCACTCCATCGACGCCTCCTGGCTGAGAGCCAATAGTCGACTCCAACGCCAGCTCACATCACACCTCTGACTTCACCGACATATCTTTCATGCGTCATCAACAACTGCAAGGCTTCCCCCTTCCTCGACAACTCATGGTCGAAGCCAGGAGCCTCCGACATCGATACAAGAGACTTGTTGTGACTTCCACCTTACTCTTAACCAACTATCAATTCCAATCACCATCGACGCAGGATCCTTGCATCTCCGCCTCGTGATTTTTGCTCGACCTCCTCCAGACAATCGATCCCAAGGTCCCCTCCAATCCACCGCTCCGCCACCGGAGCATCGCCCTTGCTGGGTCCCCTTCCCCGCCCTCATCTTCCTTAAAGCGCAGCCGGGTAGCAGCCCAAGACCCTCCCCACGTGCACGTCGCATGTAGGGGAGGGAACTTTACACGACAACCCCCCTGAAATTGTGCTAATCACGCAAAGCCCCAAGCACCAATCGGTCACGTGCTTTGCACGTGACCACTTGGGCATTTTGTGAAGAAGCCCTCGAAGATTCACTAATTCGCATAAAAGCCCCCGCCTCCCAAGGAGCACGCGCGCAACACATGCTCCCTTTGAAATTTTGCAGCTTTCCCCTTAGAGCTCGGTAATTAATAATTAGTCCCTACATTACTTTATCTTTTATTTATTTAATTTCTGTAATTGCGAACATACCCCTGTGGTCCCCTTTTATTTTGAACCTTTTTATTGCATCATTTTATTTATTAAAAATAAGCATTGTGTTCTACAACTAATTCTCTGCATCGTCGCATGTTTGTGGTATTTTTGTGGTCAGTGGTTAATTATCAATTAATATTTTCATGAAAATCTACATATTTTCCCACTCTATTCTTCGAAATTTATAAGTAATTGACCATTGCCTGAAAAATTGCCAAAAATTTAAGATTCAAGAATTAATTGAGTGTTACATCATGCCTAAAAAGAATTGCATTTGCATGCATGGTTTGGCCGATAAAATATGTTTTGCATATTTCAATCTTTAATTGTTAATAGGTATTAAATCTAGGATTTTAAAGGTTTAGGATTTTTCTGAGATCAATCACCAAGTGATAGATCTTGGATAATTCTATCTCTTGGAAATAATTCGGTTTAATATTTATTATAGTTTATTATTAAAATTCATTGTGTTTGCATTCATATATTCATTAAATATTCATCTTCATCCAAAAATTCCAAAAACAATATAGTGCATTCCTTTCACCGTATTTAACGTCCTGGTGAAGTTTCATATTTTTCGGACATCGATTTTTTGAAAATTGCTTTTTAGTCCCTTAAACTGGCCACATTTGCATTTCGCATCCCAAAATTACATTAAAAATACAAAAATATAGTCTCGAAAATCGTGCACGAACTTTGATAGACAAATTTCTAGGTTGTTCCTTTGCCTCCTTGAGTTCGACCTTGGGACTTGTCCAAGTAAAATAAACATAAAACCACATTGATTAAAATTGACTAAATTGCTTGTAGTTATTTCTTGACTGATCCAGATTGCCCAACAACGAGAAATTCAACATTAATTTAAACGCTCGATAATTCGCCATAATTAACTAAGGGCGAATAAGGTCTCATCAGGGTTTAAATACATATAATTACATGCTAATTACATATTAAGGTTAGATTTTAATTTATGCAAGTTGGGGATATTTTCATCTATTTAACTAGGGATTTAAATCCAAAATAGGAGAATAAAGGTGAGCGAATCGCTATTCATTACCCCATATACTTACCATTTCTATTCCCCGGCAAACACTTCTTAAAAGAGAAAAATATAGAAAGGAAAATAAAGAACTTAGAATGATTATGATTCATAAACTTATCTACATCAAATCGAAGTTTGGATCTTAATCAGACCTTTGGATTGTTACTTTGTTGGAACATATTGAGAATAGGATTTAAAACTTAATAGCCCTCAAGGTCAAAAATCCTATATTAAGTTCACCTCAATACTCAGGTTAGAACAAATCCTTTAATATACAAACTCTTATGTCTATGAGACTCACTTGTACAGTGTATGTGAAATGTAGCTCCCCACATCTTAAGTGGCAAAGAAACAGTCTCCCTCAACAAGGTATCCCTAATTACCCAATCTAGCTAGTCTTTCCTCGAGGAGTTGGGTATTTTCATTCTAGTTCAAGTACAACTGGCTCAAGAAGAGGGGATAAAGAAAGAAGAATGGACTGTGACTAGTGTAGTCACATATCCTTTGAAGCTTGACTATTGTAGTGAAGTCTCCACCTGCAGGAAACCTTGTAAGTTTAACTGTGAAGAATAAGCCTAATTGATACATACTCCGACGAAAATGATTTTTCATCAACTTTTTACCCATCTATTTATTGAAGTTTTTGATTTTGTACCTTTTTATACTATATAAAACAACATTTACATAACAAATTTTCTTTCTGATCCAGTAGACTATCTGTCTTTTGAAGCTTTATTGCAACCCACTACCTCCATGCCCCAATAAGGCGGCGTATGTTTCCACAGGTGTTGTTCTCATGCTAAAGAACTCTACCCTCCACCACATCATCTGAGTTGATCTATGTGCAGAGAGCTTGTACAAGTTAGGCCACCATCGCCAAGAGTCATGCGTGTGTATCTAAATATTCCACATAGGCTATTCAAGATGACATTTGAACCTAGTCTAGTTGACTCAAAGAATTAAGTCACACTGACATGAAAAGCCTTAATTCTAGTTCCTATAAGGTTCATGTGAAGTAAAGTCGATTAAGGTCTAAGCCAAGCTCCAATCTTCAGGTTTTATTCCAGACGAGTTAATTGCCATATCATTCTGAAAAGTGCTTATGCAATGCATAGATATTTTTGTGAAGTAAATTTTCTGGTTTGATTTTTTTATGTAATTTTTCATACCTTTTTGCAAATTTTTATGGGTTTTGTGAACATTTTTAAATTTTCAGTGATTTTGAAAATGTTAGTAAATACAAACATTCAAAAACCTATACAAGGATTAATTTTTAAAGGTTTGAAAAGCATTTCATAAAGATTTTTCAAAAAAATTCACAACCATTTTCAAAATCATTTGCAAAACATTTTCAAACCAATTTTTTCATATAATTTTTCGAACTTTTTCACACATATTTATAAGATTTTTTCAATCTTTTTATTTTTGTTCCTTACGTGATGCATATTATTTCCATATTATTGAAAATACAAGAAAGTATGAGTTGTGGATAATGTATATATACCATATATACAACACCATATACTTTGCTTGAACTATGTCCTCATAGTGATCAAGGAGTAACAAAGGAAGACGTAACTCATGCTCAGTATAGGAAAGATCTATACTACATTGACTCGATAATGAATGAGAAGTTGATCGACCCCTATACTTAGGATCAAATAATCATAGTCATAGAAGATTGTACACAAAACATGGATGATCGAGGATTAGAATTCATTAAAAAAATAATGACTCGACTTGTCTCCCCCTTTCTGATGGTGAAATTCCCGAAGTATATACATAATATCAAAAAATTGGGAGACAAGCGAATGAACAAAAAGAATAACTCGAATCACTCATCCCCCCTATACTTACAATGAAGCATATCCGGAGTATAACACGGATGAAAGGTATGATTAGATAAACGGAAGAATGAGAAATAAAAAGAAAGAATCAATCAAATAAAATGTTTGTGTTCGTCTTAGAGTCTGATTCTGCTCGGAGATCATCCTGAAGTACCGCATTGATTGAATCCACAACAACATGAATATATCATGCTCTATGTATGGCTTAAGAAACATTTCATTGACAACAAATGCCTATGTGTTAGATGACAATTTTGATATCAAAATGCTTCCATTCTCAACACCGTCTTCACAATATACATCCCTTTTCATTTGCTTTTCAATTTTCCTAGGAATATCCTCAACTTTGCAACAAATAACAAAACTTATGACATGGCTTGAAAGTCTTTCTTCCGATGTGCTTGTCGTGCCAATGCTTGACTTCCTCCTTGTACATTTGGCTATTCTCAAAGGCGTATTATCGGAATTCCAAGAGTCTACTCAGATCTACCTTTTGATTCTAACCATTTTTTATGAGTCTAAGTTGCAGATATTCGTGTCCAATAAAGATTTATGAATGAGTTCAACATGCAAGTGGCAATGCTTCCCATATACAAACTGATAAAGAGACATCTCTAGTGGAATATTGTAGGTCATACGATAAGACCATAGAATAGAATCAAGGAGCTGATATCATATCTTCCTATCAAGTCATACAAGCTTCGACACATATAGTCTTGATCTCCCTATTAGATAGTTCAACCAAGCCATTTGATTGCGAGTGGTAAGGAGAGGTGACATGATTGTCAATGTAGTACTTCTTCACAAGTTTTTTGACTTCTTTATTCATAAAATGACTACCACCATATGAAACCAAGATTTTAGGTATACAACCACAAGATAATATTGTCTTTGAGAAAATGACAAATAGTAAACTATCAGGGCTTGGGTGGGTATATCTTCCACCCAAGGACTCATATAATCGACGGCGAGCAGGATGTATTCAGAACCCTGAATATTGGGAAATTAGACCATAAAGTCAATACCCCAAGCATTAAAAACATCAGAAACCTGAATAAACTTGAGAGGCATCGAATCTTTGGAACCAAGGGTCCCTTCCGTTTTCGGATAGTCAGTGCAACCTTTCACATATATTGCGACATTCTTGAATAGTATAGGCCACCAGAGGCTACACTTCAGTACTTTTGCCATCATCCATTTTCCAAAATGTTGTCCTCCTTCTTTGAGCTTATGGTAGTGCTCGAGGACACTAGTGTAATCCTCCTGAGGAATGCAACGTCTCCATATACAATCGGAACCTTCCCTGAAAAGGTATGGATCTTCCCATTAGTATAAATGAATGTTGGATAGAAACTTGTCCATGTTACTTCGATCCAATCTTGTGGGACCACCCGAAAAATGAGATGGTTCACAATATCGACATACCATGGGAGTAAGGCGACACTCAATATCGACTCATCTGGAAACGTGTTTGTGATTAGGCATCTCTCAAGGGAATATGTAGGAATTCAATTCTAGATAGATAATCTGCTACCACATTTTAACTCGATTTCTATCCCTTATTTCCAAATCAAATTCCCAAAGCAGAAGAAGCAAATGGAGCAAACATGATTTGTCATCTTTATTTTGTTATAAGTATCTGATAGGAGAGTGGTCAGTATAGATGCTGACTTTTGATTCGAGAAGATGAGATCTAAACTTCTAAAGGGAGAATACAATGGCCAACAACTCTTTCTCTATTATGATGTAATTATTTTGGGCATCATCTAATGTTTTTCTAGCATAGTGAATAGAAAAGGTAGCCTTGTCTGCGCTACCCAAGTACATCCCCACTAGCATAAGCTGATATGTATGTCATGATCTCAAATTGAAGAGATCAATCGGTTGGTTGTAGGACAACCAGTTGAGTAACCAAATCTTTGAGTTGTGTGAATGCTTAGAGAACCTTATTATCTACAATGAAGTCAGACTCGTTGCTCAAAGGCTCAATGAGAGGTCGGGCAATCCTGCTGAAGTCCTTAATGAATCTTCTATAAATCCGACATGCATCAAAAAGGACCTCACATGCTTAATTGTTTTAGATAGCTCTAGTTTGGTAATTACATCGACCTTTCCCACGTTGGATCACAATATATGGATTACACAAAATCAATGGATGAGATAGATTTGTGCTTCTTTCAATGGCCAAGATTTTGTTGTAAAAATAAAAAACAATTTATTTAATTTAGATTAAATATATATATATATTGATAAATCAATATAAATCAATCTAAATTAAATCAATCATGCATTGGAGATTATGAAATGGAGATTGCCTCATTCTATGGGAGAAGAGTGGCCGACCACCCTTTCCTAATGGAAGTTGGTTTCTGTCCACCCTCCCATTAAGGAAGGATGTAATCTCATGTAATTTCCTGATATTACATTATTCCATAGAAATCTCCAAGATTTACAACAACACTTGTTATAAATTATTCTACAAAAATAATTCATAATTATTTTGTGAATATTGCAATCTTGCCATTGGAAATTTATGAATCACATTCACAAACCAAAATAAAAAGTGATTTACATTTTCAACTAATTATCCAATGTTAATCCAATTCACATCAATAATTAATCAACAAATATAAATCATAATAAGCTCTCTCTATTACATTATAAATCACATTTATAATATATTATGAATAATTTGGATAGTGTTATCTACATTTTTCTTGTCCTTGATAATTAAATCACATTTAATTATATTGTATAATCTTTCTCATGCATCAAAATAATATGAGCCAAATTCACATTATTCATGATAATTAAATAACATTTAATTATCCATTTCTCAATACTTAGATATAATTCAACTATGGAATTATTCTTTAATCCCTTCAAGAATAATGCTCTTTCTCCGCATATACTTGGAGAAAAGGACATGAGGATTGTATATTCCACGTATAGTGACTTGAATATTGAGATCACATCTCAAATCCAAATCTCATAGACCTCTCAATAGATGCTTGATTTAAATCAAGGCTGTAAATCTAATCTTCTCATTGCATCTAAATCTCATTCAGATCAATGCCCAACACATGGACCAAGATCATATTACTTCTCTATTGAGAGGAGTCACTAAAATACAGACCTGTTTCATCACTCCCTTGAAATGGAAGCGTCATGGCAATACAATTGTTTATGATCATATAACCCTTAGGTATTCCTAATATCTGTACATCCTGCATACAGGAAGACCTATGATAAATCCGAAGATATAGATCAATTTTACACTATAATCTTTGGGATTTCATCATTAAGTTTCTCATTCTTGGTCATTGGGAGTTGGTATCGATCATATGCTTTCCAAAAGCATATATCATACCTACAAATTCTTTCCATGCTTCCAAAGCATGACAACCATGCATGGAATTTGGTTGGTGCCAATACCTCATTCATGAGTGAGCTCATGTCTTCCGGTTCACAAGTGAACCTGTATGATCCCTTTGAGAGATCGTATTACTCATATACCCTCATATGCACACCAACTCACCGATGTATCGACCTTGGTTAGGTCATCAACTTATTGGTCTACCAAATATACATACTTAGGCATATAGTAACACATCTGTCACCGATTAGAGTGTGTGTGCCTATATCGTGACAGTATACGACATATGACTTTGGTTATATTGATCTCATTAAGTCAACTCTTTGACCGAACTAATCTAACACCTCAAAATCTATATTCCCATGTAGAGGACATGCATCAAGAGGTCGGTTAGATATCAGACTAATGAGAAAGGATTGCCATATCCTACTCAGGCTGGAAATCATCTCTTAACAATCATTTGACGATGCTTGACGAGTCCTCATTCTAAGTCCTTAGATAATCATCCAAGCACCAACCTCTATGATTTAACTACTGAATCAACAGTTGTATGATCATTAATATGGCCATAGTACATAACCCTAATTGTACAAAGGGACCTTATAGTGCATTCATTCATTTAATATCAGAGTGGGAGTGAAAAAATAAAAAACTTTGATTGATAAATCAAATATTACATTAACATTTATTGTAGGAACGGTTCACCTCGGGCTCACTTGGATAGCAATATCCCACTAGCCTCAGATTCATTCAGGTACAATCCTTAAACCCATACTCATTACATACTGGTCAAAAACCTTCTGTGTCAATGGTTTGGTAAGAGGATCAATAACGTTGTCGGCAGAGGCCACCTTGGTGATGATGATATCACCACTCATTTGAATCTCCCGAATGATGTGGAATTTCCTTCCACATGATTGTTATTTTGATGCCACATGGGTTCCTTCGCCTGGGCAATGGCTCCCGTGTTATCGCAGAGTAGCGAGATGGAAGTATTAGAGAAAACTACACCAAGTTTCAGGATGAACTTGCACAACCAAACCGCCTCTTTTGCAGCATCTAATGCGATAATGTATTCAGTTTCTATTATTGAATCTATTGTAGTGTCCTGCATCTTGCTCCTTCAGCTCACAACACCATCATTCAATAGGAACACAAACCCTGATGTCGACTTTCTATCATCAATATCCAATTGGAAGTCTTCTGTGTAACCTAAGACTTGGATATCACTATCTCCATAGACCAATATGTAATCTTATGTCCGTCTTAGATACTTGAAAATGTTCTTCACTGCATTCCAGTGTTGTTCTCCATAGTAGGATTTGTAATGACTTACCACTCCCACTACATGGTAGATATCTGACATAGTACACATCATGGCGTGCATTAAACTTCCTACAGCTGATGCATAGGGGCATCCGGCCATGGCTTTCTTTTACTCAACACTTCGAGGATCCATCCCTTTAGATAGGTCGGTATCATGTCTTAAGGGGAGGAACCTTTCATGGAACTCTCCATATGGAAATGTTCCAGAATTTTCTTAATGTACCCATGTTGTGACAATTTCAATATCCTCTTTTCTCGGTTTCTGAACAGCTTCAGACCTAAGATGTAAGAGGCTTCTCCAAGATCTTTCATCTCGAAGGTATGGGATAGCCAAATCTTAACACTGGTCATCATCCCTGTATCATTCACAATGATAAGGATGTTATACACGTAAAGAACGATGAACACAATGATGCTCCCACTTTGCTTCTTGTACACACAAGGTTCATCAGGATTCTGCATAAAATCATAACTTTTTATGGTTTCATCAAATAAGTATGATAGGTGTTTAGAGTAATGGTGTAACTGTATCCATGTCCATGCACCATTAGGATAACATCTTCTAACACAATGCTGGGTTACTTAACAGATCTGTCGTGGCGGTGAAGAATGTGGATGGGAGGCAGCTGGCCCCAGAGCAGCGCCCGCTGGGCTTGGGCGCCTGGCGGGTTTTTTTATTTAGTGATTCTAAAAACAAAAACTGTAAAATAAAAAAAAAACTTTTTTATTATTTTTTACAAAACAAAAATTGTAAATAACCCTTTTTTTATTCTTTTTATTTTAACCTGCAAAACAAATGTTAAAAGAAAACATATTTTATTTTATTTTTTATTCTTTTTTATAGGCAAATTAGGATGCGACCACGACAACTTGGTCCCAAAATCAAAACGGAATGCATGAATGGGTATCCGATGAAAAATGAGGAATGGATCCGAGTCTCAAGCCACTGTGCGCAGCCAGAGTTGAGAGATCGAGGGAAGTAGATAAGAATGCAAATAGATCGAGGTGTGAAATGAAAAATCAAGTCAGTGGCTGATAAAATCGTGATGGATTCTAAGATCTAGAAAAAAAATGACGACAAAATAAAGAGGCAAAAAATAAAACTAAGTTAACCTAGATTAAAAATAAGAGAAGAAAAATGCGAATCCCACCTTAGGAGCGGAAGAGACCATGATTGCCTCGACGAAGGCCGACTCGTTGTCACCGGACGACTCAGAGGCTGGGCACTTCTCTGCGACAAGATATCTCTCGGAGAAAACGCTCCTCTCACCAAAGATTGATCAACTTGAAAATGAGGGAGAGACATTATTAGTAGATAGAGAATGGAGTTTGATTTTTTTTGAAATTTTGAACGAAGATAAGAGAAGAAATTTGAAATGAGATAAAGTTAAATTTTTTTACAAAAAATATTTTTTTGTATTTTCGTCACATAATTAAATTGAATAAAAAAGTTTAATTTTTTTATTTTTTGTTATGGTTATTTAAGAATAGCAACTAAATACATATATTATATACATATGGTACATTATATAGATAATTAAATAAAAAATTTAGTTTTTTTATTTTGTTTTTAAATTTTTATTTTTTTATTTTTGTTTTATATAATTACTAAAAATATTTACAAATACAATATGCACAAATAAATGGTGAAATTGCACAAACAAATTCAAAAAGCTGACTTTTCAACCGTAACTAAAATTATGAAATCATAGCCATTTTAAAGATAATTTAATTTAGAATACAATGGAAGTGAGTTTGGTTCAATTTGAGTTCATATGGAGCTGAAATTGGTCTTTCAATTATCGCTTAGTGGCTTTTACCAAGTGTGGTTGCTTTTACTCTGTACAAGATTTGATTGTGCAATTATTTTTATTATTAGGACACATTTTTATTTACAACTTTTGTTTTGAAAATTATTTGATTTGAAGTCAATTTATGTACAAATAAGATAGTGTAGTATACAAATAAACACATCACACATTTTTTTGGATTTTTTTGATTAAGGATCCTATCTCCCCCTACTTTATTCCTGGTCGATCAGGTCAAGTCCTGACCTTCTCTCGGGATTCGGGTTAGCCTGTATCTATTGCATATATACAGTCTTCCTTTTTTTATTTTTCCTTTATTTATTTATTTATTTTAGGTTAAAATGGTAATAAGTATACAATATTTACACATAGATGCAAGTTAGTAAGAATATGGAGTTAGTATTATATACATGTGTTTTATAAGGGATTTTAAGCTAAAATAAATGAATGAAAATGATGAAATGCAGATTCATCATCCCCATATGCTTTACCTTTGCTAGTCCCTTAGCAAACACTTATTTGAAACAATAAGTGAATAAAAAGAAAAAAGAAAAAGAAAGGAAAAATAAAGAAAATAGGACAATATTGAATATTAAACTTATATTCATAAAATTGTAGTATGGAACTTTGTCAGACCTTTAGATTATTAGTGTGGCGGAATCTTAATGAGAAATGGATTTAAAACCTAATAGCCTCTAAGTTCCATAAGACTCCTATTTAGGTCTCCTCAACAGTCAGGTCAGAACAAGTCTACATACACAAATTCTTATGACTATGAATCTTTACTTGTACAGTGTAAGTCAAATATAGCTCCCCATCTCAAAAGTAGCAAAGAAACAACCTCCCTCAACAAGGTAACTCTAGTCCCCCGATCTAGCAACCCTTTCCTCGAGGAGCGGGGATATTCCCTTCTAAGTTCAAGTACAACTAGCTCAAGAAGAGGAAATTGAGAAAAGAATGGACGTTAACTAGTGTAGATACCTATCCTTGGATGTATGACCAGTGTAGCCAAGTCATCTAGCTGCAAGCTTACAAAATTTTTGACTTTGAAGATCTTATTAATTTCTTTTTTATCCTTGTATATACAGTCCGACAGGTATTTTAATTTTCAATCAGGTCTGTCCACTTTTGGAGATTCTGTATTTTTTCTTTTTTTTGAAAATATATATAAGGTGCCACATGTACATAAGGAGTTTTTCCTCTTGGGCTAGTAGACTATCCCTCTTTTGAAGCATTATTGCAACCCCACATCATCTTGTCTTTAGACATCAACATCACTAGACCAGGTTGAGACGCACTTCCCTCCCTAGAGGAAGATGAGAGGTTCCGCCTAGTTGTACTGCCCTCGTATGCTACTCCAACCCAAAAGATTCTGCCTCTTCACTACCTCCTCCATGAAGAACTATGTGTAGAGTGGCTGTCCAAGGTAAGCCACATTCTGAAAGAATCATGCGTGTGTTGTTAGATGTTCTACTTAAACTAATCAAGATGACATGTGAACATAGTCTTATAGACTCAAAGAATTAAGTCACTAGGACCTGAAAAGTCTTAACTCCAGTTCTTATAAGGTTTCTATGAAATAAAGTGGATTAAGCCCAACTAAGCTCCATTCTTCAATTTTATTCTAGACTTACTTTAAATGTCAATACTATCCTAAAAAATGCACATGCAAATGCAAGAAACAAGCACAATGCAAAAAGAAAGCAAATTTTTTTGAAACAATTTTCTGATTTTGAACTTTTTATGGATTTATGGAAAAGAAAGGAAAAATGATGCACATGCAAAAAGAGTTTTTTTGTTGCAACTTTTTATAGATTTTTTGTTTTGTAGTTTTCTTTCGAAAAAGGAAAAAGGGTTAGTAAAATATATACAAGTATATACAAGTTTTTTTTGTTTTTGTTTTGTTTTTGTTTTTTTGTTTTTGTTTTGTTTTTGTTTTTTTAAAGGTGATCAAAGTCTATATACACACACGCGGATTTTACGAATTTATTGTAGTGTCCTGCATCTTGCTCCTTCAGCTCACAACACCATCATTCAATAGGAACACAAACCCTGATGTCGACTTTCGATCATCAATATCCAATTGGAAGTCTTCTGTGTAACCTAAGACTTGGATATCACTATCTCCATATACCAAGATGTAATCTTATTTCCGTCTTAGATACTTGAAAATGTTCTTCACTGAATTCTAGTGTTGTTCTCCATAGTAGGATTGGTAATGACTTACCACTCCCACTACATGGTAGATATCTGACATAGTACACATCATGGCGTACATTAAGCTTCCTACAGCTGATGCATAGGGGCATCCGGCCATGGCTTTCTTTTCCTCAACACTTTGAGGATCCATCCCTTTAGATAGGTGGGTATCATGTCTTAAGAGGAGGAACCTTTCATGAAACTCTCCATATGGAAATGTTCCAGAATTTTCTTAATGTACCCATGTTGTGACAATTTCTTCCTCTTTTCTCGGTTTCTGAACAGATTCAGACCCAAGATGTAAGAGGCTTCACCAAGATATTTCATCTCGAAGGTATGGGATAGCCAAATCTTAACACTGGTCATCATCCCTGTATCATTCACAATGATAAGGATGTTATACAAGTAAAGAACGATGAACACAATGATGCTCCCACTTTGCTTCTTGTACACAGAAGGTTCATCAGGATTCTGCATAAAATCATAACTTTTTATGGTTTCATCAAATAAGTATGATAGGTGTTTAGAGTAATGGTGTAACTGTATCCATGTCCATGCACCATTAGGATAACATCTTCTAACACAATGCTGGGTTACTTAACAGATCTGTCGTGGCGGTGAAGAATGTGGATGGGAGGCAGCTGGCCGCAGAGCAGCGCCCGCTGGGCTTGAGCGCCTGGCGGGTTTTTTTATTTAGTGATTGTAAAGACAGAAACTGTAAAATAAAAAAAACTTTTTTATTATTTTTTACAAAACAAAAATTGTAAATAACCCTTTTTTTATTCTTTTTATTTTAACCTGCAAAACAAATGTTAAAAGAAAACATATTTCATTTAATTTTTTATTCTTTTTTATAAGCAAATTAGGATGCGACCACGACAACTAGGTCCCAAAATCAAAACGGAATGCATGAACGGGTAACCGATGAAAAATGAGGAATGGATCCGAGTCTCAAGCCACTGTGCACGGCCAAAGTTGAGAGATCGGGGGAAGTAGAAAAGAATGCGAATAGATCGAGGTGTGAAATGAAAAATCAAGTCGGTGGCTGATCAAATCGTGATGGATTCTATGATCTAGATAAAAAAAAATGACGACAAAATAAAGAGGCAAAAAATAAAACTAAGTTAACCTGGATTAAAAATAAGAGAAGAAAAATGTGGATCCCACCTTAGGAGCGGAAGAGGCCATGATTGCCTCGACGAAGGCCGACTCGTTGTCACCGGACGGCTCAGAGACTGGGCACTTCTCTGCGACAAGATAGCTCTCGGAGAAAAGGCTCCTCTCACCAAAGATTGATCAACTTGAAAATGAGGGAGAGACATTATTAGTAGATAGAGAATGGAGTTTGATTTTTTTTTGATATTTTGAACGAAGATAAGAGAAGAAAATTGAAATGAGATAAAGTTAAATTTTTTTACAAAAAATTTTTTTTGTATTTTCGTCACTTAATTAAATTGAATAAAAATGTTAATTTTTTTGTTATGGTTATTTAAGAATAGAAACTATATACATATATTATATACATATGGTACATTATATAGATAATTAAATAAAAAATTTAGTTTTTTTATTTTTTTTAAATTTTTTATTTTTTTATTTTAGTTTTATATACTTATTAAAAATATTTACAAATACAATATGCACAAATAAATGGTGAAATTGCACAAACAAATTCAAAAAGCTGACTTTTCAACCGTAACTAAAATTATGAAATCATAGCCATTTTAAAGATAATTTAATTTAGAATACAATGGAAGTGAGTTTGGTTCAATTTGAGTTCATATGGAGCCGGAATTGGTCTTTCAATAATCGCTTAGTGGCTTTTACCAAGTGTGGTTGCTTTTACTCTGTACAAGATTTGATTGTGCAATTATTTTTATTATTAGGACACATTTTTATTTACAACTTTTGTTTTGAAAATTATTTAATTTAAAATCAATTTATGTACAAATAAAATAGTGTAGTATACAAATAAACACATCACACATTTTTTTGGATTTTTTTGATTAAGGACCCTATCTCCCCCTACTTTATTCCTGGTCGATCAGGTCAAGTCTTGACCTTCTCTCGGGATTCGGGTTAGCCTGTATCTATTACATATATACAGTCTTCCTTTTTTTCTATATTTTTCCTTTATTTATTTATTTATTTTTGGTTAAAATGGTAATAAGTATATAATATTTACACATAGATGCAAGTTAGTAAGAATATGGAGTTAGTATTATATACATGTGTTTTATAAGGGATTTTAAGCTAAAATAAATGAATGAAGATGATGAAATGCAGATTCATCATCCCCATATGCTTTACCTTTGCTAGTCCCTTAGCAAACACTTATTTGAAAGAATAAGTGAATAAAAAGAAAAAAGAAAAAGAAAGGAAAAATAAAGAAAATAGGACAATATTGAATATTAAACTTATATTCATAAAATTGTAGTATGGAACTTTGTCGGACCATTGGATTATTAGTGTGGCGGAATCTTAATGGGAAATGGATTTAAAACCTAATAGCCTCTAAGTTCCATAAGACTCCTATTTAGGTCTCCTCAATAGTCAGGTCAGAACAAGTCTACATACACAAATTCTTATGACTATGAATCTTTACTTGTACAGTGTAAGTGAAATATGGCTCCCCATCTCAAAAGTAGCAAAGAAACAACCTCCCTCAACAAGGTAACTCTAGTCCCCCGATCTAGCAACCCTTTCCACGAGGAGCAGGGATATTCCCTTCTAAGTTCAAGTACAACTAGCTCAAGAAGAGGAGATTGAGAAAAGAATGGACGGTAACCAGTGTAGATACCTATCCTTGGATGTATGACCAGTGTAGCCAAGTCATCCAACTGCAAGCTTACAAAACTTTTGACTTCGAAGCTCTTATTAATTTCTTTTTTATCCTTGTATATACAGTCCGACAAATATTCTAATTTTCAATCAGGTCTGTCCACTTTTGGAGATTCTATATTTTTTTCATTTTTTTGAAAATATATATAAGGTGTCGCATGTACATAAGGAGTTTTTCCTCTTGGGCTAGTAGACTATCCCTCTTTTGAAGCATTATTGCAACCCCACATCATCCTGTCTTTAGACCTCAACATCACTAGACCAGGTTGAGATGCACTTCCATCCCTAGAGGAAGACGAGAGGTTCCGCCTAGTTGTATTTCCCTCGTATGCTACTCCAACCCAAAAGATTCTACATGTTCACTACCTCCTCCATGAAGAGCTATGTGTAGAGTGGCTGTCCAAGGTAAGCCACAGTCTGAAAGAATCATGCGTGTGTTGTTAGATGTTCTACTTAAACTAATCAAGATGGCATGTGAACATAGTCTTATAGACTCAAAGAATTAAGTCACTAGGACCTGAAAAGTCTTAACTCCAGTTCTTATAAGGTTTCTATGAAATAAAGTGGATTAAGCCCAACTAAGCTCCATTCTTCAATTTTATTCTAGACTTAGTTTAAATGTCAATACTATCCTGAAAAATGCACATGCAAATGCAAGAAATAAGCACAATGCAAAAAGAAAGCAAATTTTTTTGAAACAATTTTCTGATTTTGAACTTTTTATGGATTTATGGAAAATAAAGGAAAAATGATGCACATGCAAAAAGAGTTTTTTTGTTGCAACTTTTTATAAATTTTTGGTTTTGTAGTTTTTTTTCGAAAAAGGAAAAAGGGTTAGTAAAATATATACAAGTTTTTTAGTTTTTGTTTTGTTTTTGTTTTTTTGTTTTTGTTTTGTTTTTGTTTTTTTAAAGGTGATCAAAGTCTATATACACACACGCGGATTTTACGAATTTATTGTAGTGTCCTGCATCTTGCTCCTTTAGCTCACAACACCATCATTCTATAGGAACACAAACCCTGATGTTGACTTTCGATCATCAATATCCAATTGGAAGTCTTCTGTGTAACCTAAGACTTGGATATCACTATCTCCATAGACCAAGATGTAGTCTTATGTCCGTCTTAGATACTTGAAAATGTTCTTCACTGCATTCCAGTGTTGTTCTCCATAGTAGGATTGGTAATGACTTACCACTCCCACTACATGGCAGATATCTTACATAGTACACATCATGGCGTACATTAAGCTTCCTACAGCTGATGCATAGGGGAATCCAGCCATGGCTTTATTTTCCTCAACACTTTGAGGATCCATCCCTTTAGATAGGTGGGTATCATGTCTTAAGAGGAGGAACCTTTCATGGAACTCTCCATATGGAAATGTTCCAGAATTTTCTTAATGTACCCATGTTGTGACAATTTCAATATGCTCTTTTCTCGGTTTCTGAACAGCTTCAGACCCAAGATGTTAGAGGCTTCTCCAAGATCTTTCATCTCGAAGGTATGGGATAGCCAAATCTTAACACTGGTCATCATCCCTGTATCATTCACAATGATAAGGATGTTATACATGTAAAGAACGATGAACACAATGATGCTCCCACTTTGTTTCTTGTACACACAAGGTTCATCAGGATTTTGCATAAAATCATAACTTTTTATGGTTTCATCAAATAAGTATGATAGGTGTTTAGAGTAATGGTGTAACTGTATCCATGTCCATGCACCATTAGGATAACATCTTCTAACACAATGCTGGGTTACTTAACAGTTCTATCAACAAACTGAAGGATCATTCTTGCCAATTTGAGAGGGCCTCGCCCGAATTCCTTAAGGAGTGATCTGGGAATGAGGTTGAGAAAAGAATCATTATCAAGAAGATCACATATGAAAGTTTGGTCAAAGATCTCACATTATACTAAAGGTGTTCTCAAATCCTTTTTTCTTTGATGGTAGGTTGCTAATCACATTTTCTGTAGTTATGGTGAGGATAAAATTTTTGGCTCCATTGTGTCTATTCTTACAGGGTTGACGCTTAGCGGTACATGCCTCCTTGAGATCTTTCTGGCATGTATTCCATGGATTTATTTAGTGGCATTTCCAAAAATATATTCTTTAGAATTTCAACAATTCTAGGATCATAAAGAGTTTGTTTTGAATTTTGAGATTTTTTTTGTGATTTTCATTGCATTTGTAAATGGAAGATTTACATCATTAAAAAAGTGTTCCTTAGAATCAAGTTTTACAAAAAATTGAATCGAAGTGGTACAATCATTCATTGAGGGGGGAACAAAAAGTAGAAATGGCAACTCTGTTGGCTTGCATGAGATCGACTGAAGGTTTCTCCTTGGCTTGCATGGCTAGACTACTACTGTTATTGTCTTTTTGTTTTTTTTATTTTTCTATTTTTTGTATTTTTCTATCATCTAAGGTGTTTCCTCCTCGTTCTTCCTCTTCTCTTTCTCTTCCCAGGTCCACAATGGGTATAGCTAATGAAGATGACGAAAATTCACCATCCGAACGTGCGGCTATAGATGGCTGTAGGATTCTACCGCTCTTGAGAGTCTCATTGTTAGATATCATAACGATCATTTATATCTGACTCAATAGGAATAGAGGACATGTCACAGACTACCTACTCCTTGCGATGGAAGTTGATGGGATTTGCTTCAACCTGGCTGGAATAATCATTTTGGCTACCGTCGGGTCATCGAGCTTCTATCTCATCTTGGTAATATGCATCACGAGTTTTACTAGATAGTCTAGGGATGGATGATGATCCATATTTCCACCTCTTTAATAATAGAGATTTATCGTTGTAGTATTGAAGGTGGAAATCTGATCAACAAAAATGATAATTTTGAATATGTGGAGTATTTTACTTAGTAAGTTCACCAAGGTCGAACTCAAGGAACACTATTCTTTAGTGAAGTGGTTTCAAAATAAATCTAAGTAATAATTATTTATAATATTAATTTCATGTTAGAAAACAAAAATAAAATCGACAAAAATAGAGAAAAGGATGAGATGAATATGTAATTATGACATTTAATCTTGAAACAACATGGTCAATAAAATCCTCAAATAAATAATAGATCTTAAAAAAGTAGATTCACTTAAGATTTTTCAATCAAACTCCAAACTACATGTTAAGAGATCAATAATCAAATCAATCTCGCAAAAAATAATCAAGATTTAATCTGAATAGTACCAAAGCTCCCAGCAATAATTGATTCCTTAAAGAATTATATTAAGCACCAAACATCAGAGAAATAAATTAATTGATCCTCCTCAATTGAGCTCCAACAAAGAGATAAAATCCCACACAATAATGTCCCGACAATAAAATTAAATTTCTTAAAATTTAATTGAAAAATTATGTCTATTTAAGCCTACATAGATCAATATGCTCTTAAAATAATAGTTGGCACTAAGCACATCTGATCCATTCACAATTGATAAAAAATGAAAGATAATAGAACAAGTTTTAAATGACATAAAATATGCAAATATTAGATAAAATATAAGAAAGATATTCAAGTTTGAAGTTTCAGGGACTAAAATGAAAATAAAGTAAACTTTATATCTTAAAATAGCCCTTGGAGGGACTTTATTTGTAATAATGTAAACTCAGAGGGGCCCCTGTTGTAATATTCCCTAGGTAGGGGTGTTTTTGTAAATATCAAAATCTGCTAGGGCTTCTTTATAGGAGGGAATCTCCCTTTCAAATTCTACAGGTCACACGTAATAAATGCGTGACCTTGGAGGCTCGGACAAAGGCCGCGGTTGGGGTAGAGATGGTGCCTCCACATTAACTCGGGCACACCTGAGGCTGGGTGGCTTGGGTGGTTTACAAATTAGATGTTGAGGAGCACTCTGATGTCTTGATCTGATGGATGAGGACGCTTTGATTGGAGCCATCATATTAGTAAAATACGAGGGCTGTTGTGCCCCTTCTTCCTCCTCGATTCGATCGAGTTGCTAATGTAGAACGGTGGAGCAATGGATGAGCTCCGACCTATTCTTCAAGTGATGGATATTCGTGTGATGTAGCCTAGATGTAAGGCTCGGAGAAGGTCTATATACCCTCTGCTCCTCCCTGATTAGGTGATCTGGAGACGGTGCAAGGAGGAAGATCCCCTCCTCAATTCATCTGAAGATGAATCAAGAAGGAGGAGCTCTCAACACTTTTATTTGCAGGCTATATAGGGAGTCCATTCCAAGGAGATCTGATGAGCTTCGACTTGCAAAGTTTCCAAACCAAACAAGAAATAAACAAAAAAAGCAAGAGAGGAGCGAAGCTCGTGGGAAGGTGATAGATCGGATCTTGATCTCCAACCTGAACGCAGTCGGAGGTGATAGACCTGGGAGATAGAATGTGAAGGGGAGAGAGAAGAGGATGGAGGCAGTAGATTGGAGTGAGTTGGGTTTGCATATACGACAGGTGATTAGGTGTGTAATGGGGAAATCAAAATAAAAGAAGTAAGGGAGATAAGATGGGGGGATCTGGAGAGGTTTCGGTCAACACCTTGGTGGTTGGATGAGGATGGTATCACTCCAGGTCATAGGCTCAGAGATCTAGCAAGAAGAGACTTGAAGCTTTACCGCTCATGGGGAAATAAAGCAGCAGAGGGTGGGGACCCTCTAGATCGCACCTGAAGGAGTCTTTGCCTGAGGAACCCCAACTGATGTCACCAGCCAGAGGTCAAGCTCTTATATTTTTGCTCGATTGATTCAAAGAGTGGTGGATGGGTCTCAAGTGGAGCATGCCTAGATGTTTTATAGGAGGAAGATATAATGTTCATAAGGGGAGATCGACGAGGTGACACGAAGGGTCTTGATGGACGAGCGAGGCATTACATGCATGTGTTAGTTGACGATGGAGGAAATGGGTAACTACCGAGGATGAACGATTGTTGACGAGCGGGAGTTCAGTGTTTCATATAGGTTTAGGTGAATCGACTACGTAGTGGAGTACAGTGATGGGGATCGATCGGAGTGGCAAGGGTCGGTGGAGGCAGAGAGGAGTGGATGCGATGGAAGTTCGAGGTAGGGGATGGCGTATAGGTGCCGTTGGATCAGTTGAGATCCAATGGATGAGGGTGGTGGAGAAGGGGCACATGCCTCACATGAGATGAGCGCATGTGAGGCGCGTGTGAGGAGGAGGGAAAGGTGGGATGGTTGTCACCACTAGATCTGATATGATACAGCGACCAGAAATGGGTGTGCTGATAAAAGGGGAAGATCGGGTCAACATTTGAGGAGTGACTGGCGCTAAGGTGGGCGAGTAGTTGGGTGCCATGTGGCATGGACTGTTGATCGACTGGTTGACCAAGGAAGGAAAATAAAAGAAAATGAGAAATAAAACAGAAGAAAATTTCAAAAAAAAAAGCAATCGACATCAAAGTTGTTGGTCGCAATGAGATTAATAACTTTTATGAAGGACTCAAAATAAAAATAAGTCATTTGTATAAAATACTATTTTTAAAAAAGTATTAATTACCATTTCACCCCTATAATTTATAATTTGTATTTTTTTGTATCTTTAATTAGATTCAAATCAGTAGATTACTATGTATACAATATATACATGACTAATCTAATTTTCATGGATTTTTAATAGGTCAAAAATATTGTGAAACAAAGACAAACCTGTTAATTTATGTACAACATATATATATATATATGCTAAAAATCTTTTCATTTTCTTTTTGTTTTAAGATTTTTGTGTTTTTTTTCTTACTGCCATTTTAGTTAAAAAATCAAAGAAAGTAAGAGAAGAAGAATTAAGATAAAAAGGTGATATTTTACACATAAAATGATAAGATTAAGTTAAGCAAAAATCAGGGTTATTTGTTTACAGAATTTAGCCCACATTTTATGCATTGTTATTAAGTTAATTAATCTATTTTAGGGGATTTGATTAGTGAATTAATAAGGAAATTTTGCTAAAATACCCATTTAGAGTAGATGAATCATGGATTCATCACCTACTATACTTAGATCTTTGCTCATCCCCAAGAAGTTTGAATGAGTTAGAAGGTTGAATCCCCAACTGTGCAAGTGTGAATACAAAACCTGAAGACCAATCCACAAGTTTCAGGTGACTTCTTAAATCTAAGTCTAACCAAGTATCATCGAAAAGGAACTCTACATTTCTAATTATCTGACTCTCCATTGATACATATATGTATAACATGTATGACTTTATTGTGTTGATTTCATTCTCTTGTGTAGAGTCTTTGCTTCGCCCGGAGCCCTAGTCAAAGAGGCTCTCCTAAGGTCCCAATCTTGGACTCTAGTCCAATGATTGAGTTTCCCATTAAGTCACAATCTCTTTAGTTGTTAGACTTTGAAAGTGTAATGGTAATCATGACAAGTACGAAGGAAGTAGGGTTGTGTCATTTCTTTTCTCCTTTTATAGGAACAAGGATTTCTCAAGCACCTTAATACAAACACATGTATTTTTCGTTGTGAATCATCATGTTCATCAAGAGATTTCAGAGTCATCGGCACTTATTTTCCTTGGAATGCACTAGGGTATGTCTCTTTTGAGTATCTATTATACCTTCGACACCTAGACATGTATCACCATACAATACAAATCCCTTCTTGGGTTCCCGCTAATAAATTCGAATATGCCCTTGTTAATTAATGTGTAGCACTGTTGTAGTTGGACAATCATGATCGATCAAAAATTAACCACATGAATCTATGAATTAATTAATGTGTGGTTTGATGTATCTTTAACCTAGGCAAGCCCCAAGGTCGATCAAGGAGGCAAAGGAGCAACGTCGGATCAAATTAGGTGAATTAGCTCACGATTTTCCAAGCATATTTGTTTTTGTATTTTTTATGCATAAAAATGCCAAATGCAAAATGCAGTTGAATAAGGTTATAAAGAAAACTAGCAACTTAACCGAATTAATTTTAATGTGAATTTAATCCAAATTAGTCAAGTTATATTTTTTTCTAAAAAACCTAATCCAATGATGAATGCAAAATGTATTTTTTTTGGAAATTTAGGGTTTAAAATGGAATAATGAAAAATGAAAACTTTTTAGGGATTTTTATGTGATTTTACGTGCAAATAGAATGCAAAAACTATGGAATTTTTACTGGAACTTAAACATTATGAAATGAACTACACTATTTTTTTGGAACTTTTCGAGAATACACGATTTTTTTTGAAAATAGAGTGACTATGATTATTTAATTCCAAATACATCCACAAATTAAATTTATGCAGAAATTTCAAAAAGATATTTATATAGACAATCCATGAGACTTTAAATTTTGCAAAAATGATACTCGTAGATTTAATTAAAAATCAATTATAGAAATCACACAATAAATAATTATAGGCAAAAGATACATAATTTTTTTTATGAAACTTGAATAGTATTTAAAGCATAACTAGAGGCATCAACTTTGATTTTTGCACAATTTTTGGAGCATTATTTAAGTATGTGCAAATTTCAAAACATAAATGGGTAAAATATCACTGATTTTCAAACTCTGATTTTTAATAAATTATCCAATGCTACAAAAATCTAAATAAATAGTCATAATGTACATAATTAATTTTTAAACAAAATGCTATTTTGTATAAAAAAATAATGCGAAATGAATGTCCAAATTAATGCGTAAATGTACGGGTGTCTTTGCATTATAGAAATTAAAAGCTTTACAAAAAATGTGCATAGGGGTACTTTTGAAATTAAATAAACATGAAAGGACTCAACTGTAATTTTCACAAAAAATAAAAAGGGAAATGGACCTTCTTTCTCTTTCTAAGAAACGTGACCCACGACTAGGGCATTGGAGCGAGGATGGCGGCGGTGACTCGCACGGGCTGGGGATGGAGGAGCTGGCGGCCACACGCGGTGAGGATAGATGAGGAGGTGGCGATGGCCTGGTAGCAGCGGCTGGCCAGCGCGGCTGTTGCTGGGCGGAGTGGCTGACAAAGCACCGTGCGCGGGCGACGATGATAAGAGGCGTGTTTTGGGGGGCGGCGGCAGCGCCTCCTATTCCTGTGTTTTTTTTTGTTTTTTCCACTTTATGTGTTTTTACAAGGGATTAAAATGTAGAAATGGTGGTATTGTTTATGTGGTGGTGGTGATGGTGTGTATCATCGATGATTAAAAATATAGGTGGATTTAGTGAAATTGATATGATGGTGATGATGATGAATGTGGTGATTGTGATGATTGTTATATGAACAATAAGAAATATTACGTTAGATAACATAAAATGAGAAGATAGAATAGAAGATTTACCTACGAGGATTGTCGAATTTTGGAGGTAGACCTCAATTTCGGTCGTCACTTCGAGGAGGCAGCGGGTGCTCCGAAGCTCTAGCAGCGATGTAGAGCTTTGCTGCAATGTGAACCAAAAGCTCACGAACCTCGTCGAAGGGAGTGGCCATCGTCTCTCTACCTAAATGTGTCGCAAGTGTCACCTACAACACGAGGGGGCTGGTTGCTCCTGTCTCTGAACTGGCGAATCTTGCAGCGTGTAGGAGGCACGCGAGGTGGCAACTGGGGGCTGTCTACCAGGGAGGTCTGGAGCGCGAAGGGAGGAGGACGCGACCACTCGTGTGGTGGAGGCGAGGGCAGTGGAGCAGGCTGGTGCGTGGCTGATGGCCTGTCTGCGCGGTGGAGCAGCGGGGGGGGGGGGGGGGGGGGGGGTTGCTACGACTGCTTCTTCCCCTGCAATTTTTTTGTTTTTTTGTTTTTACAATCTTTTTTTGATTTTTTCATTTGTAAACCGAAATGAAGAGGGTGTGTTGGTGATGGTATGATGCTGTAAAAAAATAAAATAATAAAAAATGAGATGGTGATGTTGTGATTATGATGGTGGTGGAGTTTGATGGAAATTAAAATGATTGTGATGATTTATTGTGATAGGGTGTAAAATAATAACAACACAAACATGTTAGATAAAAAAATTAGGAGAATGAGAATGATAGAGAATTTACCTGTGAAAATTGTTGGATTGTGGACCAATTATGCTGCTCCGATCGTCCCCTCGATCAGCTCCTGGCGGAGTGTTGACAACGCTTTTCGAGGGGTTTTAATTATATTAATTATAAATAATGGCGTTGCAACCCGATCAAGCATCAATAAACAAAGAATTTTTTTTCCTTCTCAAGCTACAAAAAAATACAAGAATAATGAAGCGAGAGAAATTTTTGCTACTTATTTACATGTATAACAGACATGATCAAACTCAGGGAGGCTACAATTCCTGAGGGTTATTTAAATAATCGAAGGGAATTCAATTAAGAGAAAAAACAAGAATCTCAAATGCAACTATCCTTGGTTTTTGTGAAATTTTTATTTTTTATTATTTTTTCTATTTTTTATTTTTTCATTTTTATCCTTTTTATTTTTGATTTTCAATTTTTTAGTGATTTTATTTTTTTTTAATTTTGTTATTTTCAATAATAAGGAACGATATGCACAAGTGAAGAAATGTGCACACTAAACTCTTTTTATATTTTTCAAAATAGTTAGAAATTTCTAGAAAAATTCAGAGAAATTATTTTTGGGTCTAAAAGGATTTGAAATATTTTTGGGATTTTTTTTGTAGAATTTCAGATATTTTTGTATTTTTTATAAAAATCAAACTGTGGTAAAAATGATAAACAATGCACAACATGGAGTAATTTACATATTAAAAATAATTTAATATCCAAAACTCCTGGAAACTATTTTTATGCTAAACTATAGATAAATATCTACAAACAGGAAGTGAAGTCATGATTTTTGGATTTTTATGAATTTTTTAATGATTTTTCTAAGTTTTTTGTTTATTTTCAAATTTTTTTGGGTTTTGAAAAGAACTAATGCACGAAATTTGCATAGAAATTAAAACTCAATAAAAGGAAATTAATCTATTTTTTTGGAATTTTTAGGGAAATATTCAAATTTTTATGAATTTTTGAATTTCTGGAAGAGAAAATGTCATCATTTTTGAATTTTTAATAATAACAAATTAAAATAAAATGCAATGAAATTTATATGCTAGAAAGATGCACACATCAGGAGCATCGCATGATTTTTAGGAAATTTATTGTGCAAGAAAAATACTAATTTCAATAAAGAAAAGTAAGAAAATTAAAGGTCTGGATCACATGGATTAAAATGTGAATAGTTAAAGTTTTTGCATGAAAAATATAATAAAAATAAACCGTAGGATGGAAAACATAATTTACCTAACTAAATGCGTGCAACATACGTGTTGTTCCTGGCAGGGGTTGTTTTGTAATTTCAGAAGTGTCCGGGGGGTGGATCTGCAATTTCGCCCAATAAAGTTTGATCTGGAGCTGGCAGGGGTCTTCGTGCAATGTCAATTATATCTGGGGGCTGAGTTGAAATTTTCCCAATTTTTTAGGGCTCCTTGTTTTCTTCGTTCTCAAGCAACAAAGGGAAAGGGGAGGCCAGGCCACCGCCCCTCCTCTCTTCTTCTCAAGCGACAGGATGGAAGTTGCGTGAATATGCACAAGGGCGATAGGATGCTATGAGCGGAGTATCGTGCATCAGTGGACAGGGGGTTCGCATGGGGAAACTCAGAATGCGGGGCTCCAGACGACGGGGTTGTGGCCTTGGCTTGTGCGGAGGAGCGGTGCTAGGTCGCTGCAGGGTTTGGAAAGGGGGACTGCAGCGACTGTGCAGTTGATTGGGTACATGACTTGATAGCGGCTGCGCTACCAGATGTTCAAGGGCAGGGCAACGGTGCTCTACGGAAGCTTCATATCGGTGGGAGAAGTCGGTCGCGCTGGCGTTCACGCGGAGCTATGGGCTGGACGGCAGACACCCCTCAGCCGACACACGACCGAGGGAGGGACGATGCTTGCGTGCTGGTCTGCACGCACGCGTCAGCGACAGGCGGTGGTGCGGAACGACGGTTGAGGCGGCGGGCCTGGGCTGCCTGCAGTGGGGTGGCGGTGAAGAATGTGGATGGGAGGCAGCTGGCCGCAGAGCAGCGCCCGCTGGGCTTGAGCGCCTGGCGGGTTTTTTTATTTAGTGATTGTAAAGACAGAAACTGTAAAATAAAAAAACTCTTTTATTATTTTCTACAAAACAAAAATTGTAAATAACCCTTTTTTTATTCTTTTTATTTTAACCTGCAAAACAAATGTTAAAAGAAAACATATTTCATTTTATTTTTTATTCTTTTTTATAAGCAAATTAGGATGCGACCACGACAACTTGGTCCCAAAATCAAAATGGAATGCATGAACGGGTAACCGATGAAAAATGAGGAATGGATTCGAGTCTCAAGCCACTGTACGCGGCTAGAGTTGAGAGATCGGGGGAAGTAGAAAAGAATGCGAATAGATCGAGGTGTGAAATGAAAAATCAAGTCGGTGGCTGATCAAATCGTGATGGATTCTAAGATCTAGATAAAAAAAATGACGACAAAATAAAGAGGCAAAAAATAAAACTAAGTTAACCTGGATTAAAAATAAGAGAAGAAAAATGTGGATCCGACCTTAGGAGCGGAAGAGGCCATGAATGCCTCGACGAAGGCCGACTCGTTGTCACCAGACGGTTCATAGGTTGGGCACTTCTCTGCGACAAGATAGCTCTCGGAGAAAAGGCTCCTTTCACCAAAGATTGATCAACTTGAAAATGAGGGAGAGACATTATTAATAGATAGAGAATGGAGTTTGATTTTTTTTTGATATTTTGAACGAAGATAAGAGAAGAAAATTGAAATGAGATAAAGTTGAATTTTTTTACAAAAAATATTTTTTTGTATTTTCGTCACTTAATTAAATTGAATAAAAATGTTAATTTTTTTGTTGTGGTTATTTAAGAATAGCAACTATATACATATATTATATACATATGGTACATTATATAGATAATTAAATAAAAAAATTAGTTTTTTTATTTTGTTTTAAATTTTTTTTATTTTGTTTTATATAATTAGTAAAAATATTTACAAATATTTACAAATACAATATGCACAAATAAATGGTGAAATTGCACAAACAAATTCAAAAAGCCGACTTTTCAACCGTAACTAAAATTATGAAATCATAGCCATTTTAAAGATAATTTAATTTAGAATACAATGGAAGTGAGTTTGGTTCAATTTGAGTTCATATGGAGCCGGAATTGGTCTTTCAATAATCGCTTAGTGGCTTTTACCAAGTGTGGTTGCTTTTATTCTGTACAAGATTTGATTGTGCAATTATTTTTATTATTAGGACACATTTTTATTTACAACTTTTGTTTTGAAAACTATTTTATTTGATGTTAATTTATGTACAAATAAAAAAAATGTAGTATACAAATAAACACATCACACATTTTTTTGGATTTTTTTTATTAAGGACCCTATCTCACCCATCTTTATTCCTGGTCGATCAGGTCAAGTCTTGACCTTCTCTCGGGATTCAGGTTAGCCTGTATCTATTACATATATACAGACTTCCTTTTTTCTTTATTTTTCCTTTATTTATTTATTTATTTTTGGTTAAAATGGTAATAAGTATACAATATTTACACATAGATGCAAGTTAGTAAGAATATGGAGTTAGTATTATATACATGTGTTTTATAAGGGATTTTAAGCTAAAATAAATGAATGAAGATGATGAAATGCAGATTCATCATCCCCATATGCTTTACCTTTGCTAGTCCCTTAGCAAACACTTATTTGAAAGAATTAGTGAATAAAAAGAAAAAAGAAAAAGAAAGGGAAAATAAAGAAAATAGGACAATATTGAATATTAAACTTATATTCATAAAATTGTAGTATGGAACTTTGTCGGACCTTTGGATTATTAGTGTAGCAGAATCTTAATGGGAAATGGATTTAAAACCTAATAGCCTCTAAGTTCCATAAGACTCCTATTCAGGTCTCCTCAACAGTCAGGTCAGAACAAGTCTACATACACAAATTCTTATGACTATGAATCTTTACTTGTACAGTGTAAGTGAAATATAGCTCCCCATCTCAAAAGTAGCAAAGAAACAACCTCCCTCAACAAGGTAACTCTAGTCCCCCGATCTAGCAACTCTTTCCTCGAGGAGCGGGGATATTCCCTTCTAAGTTCAAGTACAACTAGTTCAAGAAGAGGAGATGGAGAAAAGAATGGACGGTAACCAGTGTAGATACCTATCCTTGGATGTATGACCAGTGTAGCCATGTCATCCAGCTGCAAGCTTACAAAATTTTTGACTTTGAAGCTCTTATTAATTTCTTTTTTTATCCTTGCATATACAGTCTGACAGGCATTATAATTTTCAATTAGGCCTGTCCACTTTTGGAGATTCTGTATTTGTTTCCTTTTTTTGAATATATATATAAGGTGCCACATGTACATAAGGAGTTTTTCCTCTTGGGCTAGTAGACTATCCCTCTTTTGAAGCATTATTGCAACCCCACATCATCCTGTCTTTAGACCTCAACATCGCTAGACCTGGTTGAGACACACTTCCCTCCCTAGAGGAAGACGAGAGGTTCCGCCTAGTTGTACTACCCTCGTATGCTACTCCAACCCAAAAGATTCTGCCTCTTCACTACCTCCTCCATGAAGATCTATGTGTAGAGTGGTTGTCCAAGGTAAGCCACAGTATGAAAGAATCATGCGTGTGTTGTTAGATGTTCTACTTAAACTAATCAAGATGACATGTGAACATAGTCTTATAGACTCAAAGAATTAAGTCACTAGGACCTGAAAAGTCTTAACTCCAGTTCTTATAAGGTTTCTATGAAATAAAGTGGATTAAGCCCAACTAAGCTCCATTCTTCAATTTTACTCTAGACTTAGTTTAAATGTCAATACTACCCTGAATAATGCACATGCAAATGCAAGAAATATGCACAATGCAAAAAGAAAGCAAATTTTTTTGAAACAATTTTCTGATTTTGAACTTTTTATGGATTTATGGAAAAGAAAGGAAAAATGATGCACATGCAAAAAGAGTTTTTTTTTTATGCAACTTTTTATAGATTTTTGGTTTTGTAGTTTTTTTCGAAAAAGGAAAAAGGGTTAGTAATTTGTTTTTGTTTTTGTTTTAGTTTTTTTTGTTTTTGTTTTGTTTTTTTAAAGTGATCAAAGTCTATATACACACACGCGGATTTTATGAATATATATACATATCCCCAAAAATAAATATTAAAAGTACGAGTTATGTCGAAAGTATATATACAATATATACGACATCCCCCATAGTTAGCTCGAACTATGTCCTCATAGTGATCAGAGAGCGACAAAGGAAGACATAACTCACGCTAAGTATAGAAAAGTGAAAAGACTCCTATGCTACAACAACTAAAAGAGAAAATGAAAAGAATAGAAGTCAGTGATCTCCCCTATACTTAGGATCAAATAATCCTAAGTATAGAAGACTGTGCAAAAGGGGAAAATCGATGCAGAAAATGTACATACTCAAAAACAAAAAAGACGATATGAACAATATCACCCCCTATACTTAGGGTAGAGTATCCCTAAGTTTAGGCAACAACAAGAGTGATGAACATGATGAATATGAACAACACAAATCATTCACCCCCTATACTTAGGATAAAGCACATCCTAAGTATAGCTTATATACACACATAGAAAAGGGGTGAATGATAAAACAGAAGAAGAAAGAGTGAAATGAAAGGATATACAAGAGGAGTAGATGCTCATGTATCAGATGCAGAAGATGGAATCAAAAGATCATCGTCTAATACTACAGATACAGAATCAACAACAGACAGGAATGTATCATGATCTAGATATGGCTTCAGCAACTGTCTGTTCACAACAAATGGTTGTGCGTCAGATGACAACCCAGATATGACAATACTCCCATTGTCACGCACATCTCTCACAATAAATGGTCCTGGTCACTTACTTTTCAATTTTCCTGGAAATAGATTCAACTTAGCATAAAGTAGCCAAACTTTCTGATCAGGGTAGAAAGTCTTCCTTCGAATGTGTTTATCATGCCAACGCTTGACTTTCTCCTTATACATGAGTGAGTTATCATATGCAAAGTCTCGGAATTCCAGTAATCTATTAAAATCCAACTTCCTATTCTTTCCTACCTCTTCATAATCTAGATTGCATACATAGAGTACCCATAAAGATTTGTGAATTAATTCCACTGGCAGGTAGCAAGGCTTTCCTTACACCATTCTGTAGGAAGACATACCCAAAGGAGACTTGTATACCATCTGATAAGCCTATAGAATCGAATCAAGCATCTGGGACCAGTTCTTCCTATATGGACATACAAGTTTTTGCAATATCATCTTGATCTCCCTATTTGAAATTTCTGCCAAGCCATTAGTCTCAGGGTGGTAAGGAGACGCAACTCTGTGCTCAATGGCGTACTCTTTCACAAGCTTCTTTACTTCTCTATTAATGAAATGGCTTCCCCCATCTGAAATCAATATTCTGGGAATCCCGAACCACACAATAATAATGTCCTTGAGAAAGGAACATACTGTACGATTATCTGCGGCTTGGGTGGGTATAGCCTCCACCCATCGACTAACATAATCCACGGCGAGCAGGATGTACTAAAATCCCTGACTAACAAGAAATGGGACCATGAAGTCTATGCCCTAAGCATCAAAACATCAGAAATTTGTATATATCTTAGGGGCATGGTATCTTTGGAACCAACATTTCCTCCCATTTTCTAACAGTCAGTGCAACCTCGAACATATTCTGTAGCATCCTTAAACAATGTGGGCCACCATAGACCACTCTATAAAACCTTTGTTGCCATGCGTTTCCCCAAATGATGCCCACCAGATTGTAGTTTGTGACAATGCTCAAGTATACTGGTGTGTTCCTCCAGAGGAATGCACCTTCTCCAGATACAATCCGCACCCTCGTGAAATAGGTACATATCCTCCCACTTGTAATAATGAATCTCTGATAGAAATCTGTCGACCTTGTACTTCGGCCAATCTTGTGGAACTTTCTTGGAGAAAATATAGTTCACAGTATTAGCATACCATGGGAGTGAGTCCATAGACAAAATGGCCTCATCTGGAAAGGTTTCGGAAATAGGGATCATGTTCTGCTCAGATGTCTCTGCATTAGTGATACGGGAAAGGTGATCTGCCGAAACATTTTTCACTCCATGTTTATCTCGAATCTCTAAATCAAATTCTTGGAGAAGCTGGATCCATCTGATAAGGCGTGGTTTGGCGTCCTTCTTTGCTTGCAAGTATCGTATGGCAGTGTGATCCGTGTATACAATAACATGTGAACCGATGAGGTAAGATATGAGCTTTTCTAGCCCAAACACAACTGCAAACATCTCCTTCTCTGTAACTATATAATTCTGATGTGCTTCATCTAGAGTCTAGCTAGCATAATGTATGGAAAATGGTATCCCATCCCTTCTCTGTCCTAAAATAGCTCCCACTGCAAAATCTGATGTGTCCGTCATAATCTCAAAAGGAAGAGATCAATCCGATGGTTGTAAAACAAGAGCACTGGTAACAATTTCTTTCATTTGATTGAATGCAAGGAGGACTTTCTCATCGACAACAACATAGAAGCTCAGTCAAAGGTCTGGCGATCTTGCTGAAGTCCATTATGAATCGCTTATAGATTCCGATGTGTCCCAGAAATGACCTCAACTGCTTCAAATTCTATGGTGGCTCTAACTTTGAAATCATGTCAATCTTAGCCGGGTCAATCTCCATACCATGTTTGGAGATGACATGGCCCAATACAAATCCGGTAGTCACCATAAAGTGATTCTTCTCCCACAAGAGCACTAGGTTTACCTCACAACAACTTTGAAGAACTCGGCCTAAATAAGAAAGACATGTGTCAAAACTACCTTGTAGATCGGGAAATCATCCATGAAGACTTCTAGAAAATTACCCACCATATCAGCAAAAATGGCCAACATACACCTTTGAAATGTAGCGGGGGCGTTACACAATCCAAAGGGCAACCGTCTAAAGGCGTAGGTGCCAAATAGACAAGTGAAAGTAGTTTTCACTTTATCCTCAAGAGTGATAGCAAATTGGTTGTATCCTGAGTACCCATCTAAGAAGTAAAAGAACTCTTTCCCTTCCAACCACTCAATAATCTGATCAACAAAGGGCATCGAAAAGTGATCCTTCTTGGTAGCTGAGTTCAGGCATCGGTAATCTACACAGACACGCCATGAAGTAGGTACTCAGGTTGGAATCTCCTCACCACGGTCATTCTTTACTATCGTAATCCCGGATTTTTGGGACCACATGTAAAGGGCTGACCCACTTGGAATCTGAATTGTGATATATAAATCCAGTATCACACCATTTTCTGATCTCCTTCATGACAACCTCCCTTAGATTTGGATTTAGATGACGCTGACATTCATGGGAGGATTTACAATCATCCTCTAGGCTGATATGATGCAAGCAAAACGCTGGATTAATCCCTCGGAGATCCGAAATATTCCATCCTATGGTCTTGCAGTTTCTCTCAAGAACCTCTAGTACGCGAGATTCTTATTCAGCGGTCAACTACGAGCTGAGGATGATTGAAAACATTTAGGGGGGCCCACAAGGAAGGCATATTTCAACGTTGATAGTAAAACCTTGATCTCAGGTGTGGTTTGAATCGGCTCTGTAAAAACCTCTGCCACTGTAATGGTAGACGGTATGTGATCTGTACTTTGTAGATTGTCCACCTTGGCTACTGATGGCTCAATAAATAGAATATTTGATAGATCTACAATGAATGGTCTCTGCTCATAAAGGAGGGGCTCATCAGGGTGTTCAACATTCTTATCAATTAACGGCTCAGATATCTCAGCAATAATCTCAGAAAGATGTCCCTCATCTGTGCATAAATCAGGAAATTCAATGAATGACTCAGATATATGGACCTCAGAACTCTCAGAAGGAGGTATATCATCAGTAATCTCAAAAAAGTGTGTCAACAGAATATCAGAAGGTGCCTTTAGAAACTCAGATTGATCCTCAGAAATCATCTCAATCTGCTCATCAGCAACTATCTCAATTGGACCACTAAGGGAACTCATGTCAACTATGCTTTCCATAGAGTCCTTTTGGGAAAGGAACTCCTAGGTATCTATAAAATCTGTGAAAAGATCTGTCTCTTTGAATTCAACAAGAAAATCACAGTCATATGGCTCTGATATAACTTTCTCTGTATCATCTGCTATTGGTGGTGGTAATGGTCAAGGATCAAAGATCATCTCAATTTTTACCTTATCACTGCGAGAGTGAAAGATGATCTCTCTAGTACCATAATCAACTGCTGCTTCGACCATTCAGAGGAACGATAGATCTAGTACGATCGGGGTATGAAGTAACGGTGTAGGTGTGTTCATATCCATGACAACAAAATCAACAGGGGATTTCATTCCCTGTACCATTATTATAACGTCCTTTAAAATGACTCTTGGTCTCTTAATCGATCTATCACCAAACTGAAGGATCATTCTGGTTGTTTTAAGATGCTCTAACGAAAATTCTATTAGTAAAGAGGAAGGCATGAGATTAATGGAGGAATCGCTATCGAGAAGAGTACGATCAAATTCTTGATCAAAGATATGGCAATGAATGTGAGGTGCTCCCTTGTCTTTCATTTTAGGCGGGAGGTTACTGATGGCATGAACTATGGCCATGGTCAAGTTGTGTTTCTCTATTTTCTTTCGTCTGTTCTTCCTTGGTTGACACTTTTGTGTACATACCTCTTTCATTCCCTTTTTTACTGTAGGCATGTATTCCATGGCCATAAGGAGTGGCATCTTTAAAAAGATGTTATGTAAAATCTCAACCACTCCAAGATAAGATAAAGTTGTTTTTAATTTTTGAATTTTCATAGCTTTGAGAGCAGAAGGAAATGACACGTAATCAGAATAAACATGCAAACGTTCATTTCCTTTATTCAATGTAGAATCCTCATGTACAAAAGGACAACCAAAATCAGTCTGTACAGCGTTGTTCGAAATTGGAGAAGGAAAAATAGAATTTAAAACAGAATGGGATGTTGCTGTTGGTCAAGAGGAAGAATCTGCGATGGGTATATTCTCCCTTGCTGATGGTGATCTACATCTACCTGGTGAAGGTGGTGGTGAAGGTGGTGAAACTCCAGACTCTGGTGCTGCTGCACTGGTCCTCTCGACTGATGGTGAAGGAGATGGTGTAGAAGAAGATGCTCTCTCAGTGGATCGATCTCCCAACCACAACTGCTGCGTAGGCGGCTGCAATATCCTACCGTTCCTAAGATGAATGGCATCTGATAAACATTTAAAATCAAGGGACATACCTGTCTCAAGGTGGGTGGGCTATTGGCTACCTGCTCCCTGCGTTTGAAGTTGTTGGGGTTGGCTTCGACCTGTGCTGGAATTAGTGTCTTTGTGATGGTCAGGTCGTCGATCCGTTGATTCAGTTCATTCATGTTCTTCATGAGCAATGCGAGTTGGTCCAATGCTGGATTGACTGAAGGGGCCTTAGGTTACTCATTGACTGGTTGTCGCTGAGGCTGATAGTACGGAGGTTGTTGGTGCCCATACGGATTCTGATAGTGAGGAGGAGGAGGAGGTTACTGTCTATAATAGGCAGTCTATTGTTGGTTAGGATGAGGAAAATACATAGACTGCTATTGTGGCTAGTCTTGTATCCAATTTTGGAACTATGGTAGAGACCGATAGTGAGGTTGGAACTGCTGGTGCTGGTACCGCTACTATCTGGCTCCCTGAAACTAGTGGACGGGTCTCTAACCCTGTTGTGAACCCAACTGACCTTTCCCTGACAGAAGGGGCCGGTTTCGCTCACGGTCGAACCGGATGTCGTTCACCTCCTGAATGACATGTGGAGGTGGAGACTGCTGCTCAAGAATGTAGGCTACTTCCTGTTGATAAGGAACTATCTTATGTGAATGCTGCTGAACCTGGTCAGGTGTCTGCATGTAGTAGACATGATGAACTATGGATGGTCCTCCACTACTCTGCTGGATGGAAGAAGTATGCTCCCTAGTAGAGCTATCGACTGCTGCACTCACACTGTGAACTTCACTGATCTTACTCACAAGAAGCTCTAGGTGCTTTGTTATATCATCCAGCTTATCCAGGTTCATCATCCTCTGTTCGATCCCTTGAAGCTTATTAAGCTCCTTGGATCGTTCTCAATAATGTCCACTTTGGATAGGTGGTTTCCAATGATTGCCAAGTTAGTGCTATCCACCTTATCCACTTCACGTGTTGCTGTCATATTGATAGCCTTGTGGGGTACTGCAGGGGAGGTGACGAGGTGCTTCTGAGAAGCACATGAAGAAGAAAGAGCTGCTGAACTCTTCACCATCTCCTCAAAGATTTGATAAAGGACCGTCGTTGTTAAAGTGGCTCCTCCCACAAGCGGCATCTACCAGCTTCTGATTCTCTATGCTTGAACCCCCAAAGAAATTTTGTACAAGGCTGGTCTTTGGAATATCATGATGGGGGCACTTCTCTGTCAGATCTTTGAATATTTCCCATGCCTCATGAATAGGCTCCTGGGGCATCTTGGAGAAATTAGCAATCAAGGATCGCATTTGGTTGAGTCGCCCGAGCGGATAATATTTGTTCAGAAATGCGGAACTCAACTCTTCCCAAGTAGTGACAACCTTCCCAAGTGATTCAACCAATATAAAGCTTTGTCCATAGGATTGATTAGAAAGGTTGTCATCTACACTACCTCTAATGGGACATTTGGGTAGTGTAATGTTCCACAAATGCGATCGAATTGCTAGAGGTGTATGCAATGGGACATTTGGGTAGTAATATTTCCATGGAATATTGGGAGAAGAGGCAAAATAGTAGGCTTAAGCTCAAAATGCCCATGAATCGCAGGGTTTTGTATCCAAGAATGTGTCTGTCCTGTCCCTAGATTATAAGCATCCTTTAAGGTAGGCTTAGCCCCATGTTCTATGCTAGGGTCTTCTCCCCATTCCCACCTCCAGGATTGTTTCTATCCTCCTCTCTTCTATCTTCTCTTTCCTGTCTCAGTTTGAGAATCATGTCTCTCAATGTGGTCTGAAAATTAGCCTACTCTGTTATTTGGTCTTGAATTGACTGGATGGAGGCTAACAGGGTGCTGTTGATCTCGCTCTGCTCCGACATGGTTCCCTTTCCCTTTGTTGTCATCAAGTGTTCTGTGTCTGACTCTAAAAATGTGCATGACACTTGATTAGTGCTCAGAATCGATGGAGTCTCAGATATTAATTTGAGATTAAAGCCAATCTCAAATAGTGGGTTTATGGACGTCATGAAGATTGAAGGTGAACAGCTCAGAGTGTAAAATGAGTTCGCAGTCCAAACAAAAAATACTCTGGTCCGACATCTTTGAAATCAATAGGCAGGATGCAAGAGCACGAAGGTCAATGCAAGAGTGAAAGTGAATGAAAGTGCAAATTGCACAGAAAGATCTCTATCACTAGCAATCAAGCATTATACAAATCCCAGTTCACCAACTCAAGACAATGTGAAGACAGTGAAGGTTCAGTCAATTATCTTGTCATTTTTTAGAGTTTGGTGAGAATACAATCTATCAGAGCAGTTTAAGCGAGATGTTAGGAACCCGATGCTTCTAAGAGACTGGCCCAATCCCAAAGTTAGATCTTTCCAAGCCAGTATTGCAGACCGTTTACCGGCTACCCGATCAATTCAATCTGCTAAGGACGTCACAGGCCGCTTTACCGGCTACCGGAGAGATCCTCACTGGAGAACGACCAACCCCAAGACCAGTGGTCTAATGGAAGTTCAGGTGTGGCTCTAGCCTGGTGTGCGGGTCACTGTCTCGCTTAAGCAAACCAACCAATGAGGGGGTTACTCTCCCCAAAACAATTATTTTTCCTTACGTTTATTTTAGGGTCGAGTTTTCTTTAGCAGTCCTGATTTTAGACAGTTATCACTTGGTTTGAGTATTTTCAATTAATCCCCTATCGAGTGTCTAATTTCCTTTTTACTTATGTGAGTGAAAACTAGGAAGGAGATCGGAAATGCCAATGCGCGATTAAACACAATGATGCATGCAAGGGTTAGAGATGCGTACCTTATCGCCATCACTCTACATGCAAGTGATCCACGTAGAATTGAAATACAGAAAAATAAACTAATCTATATTCAAATGCAAGTGAATCGTCTTAATCAATAGTTCCTGTTAACAAGCAAGAACAGGTTAATTTGACTAAGTCCAACTACGCTCTATTCTATAGGAACATAAATTCTTGTTTAGGGTGTTTGGACCAAATTAATTACCTAGCTCAAGCAAATTACTTAAAGCAATCAATGGGTAGCTCAAGAAATCCGCTTGAAATAAAGAAAAAAAAGGCGATAAAAATAAAATCGGTGAGGTCCCCCAAGTGCACCGGCACTTGGCGAAACAGACTCCACAACAAATGAATGTTTGTTTACAAGGGTTCAAATGCAAGAAAAAAATAAATACATAAGTCTTTTTGGCCTTCTTCAATTCTTCTTCTCCCCTCCCACGCTATCCTGTGGCTTGGTGAAGAATCAAGTCGCTGCCGCTTCGCTTGGGTGCTTCGACTCCCCTAGGACCGCCTCCTTCGCTCCGAGGGCCCTCGTAAGAAAAAGAAAGAGAGAATGTGTAGGAAACACAATTATCAAATATGAGTCAAAAATGAAATAATTGCAGTGAATATGAACAATGGAGTTAACATGGCAAAATATAAACAGATATGTACAACCAAAAATAGCAGGTCAAAAGAGAGACCCAACTACCCTCGTCGTGCTTCCCCGGCAATGGTGTCATTTTGTTAACAACGCTTTTCGAGAGGTTTTAATTATATTAATTATGAACATTGTCGTTGGAACCCCATCAAGCGTTAACAAACAAACAAAATTTTTTCCTTCTCAAGCTACAAAAATAATTACAAGAATAATGAAGCGAGAGAAATTTTTGATACTTATTTACCTGTATAGTAGACATGATCGACCTCATGGAGGCTACAATTCCCGAGGGTTATTCAAATAATAGATAGAAATTCAATTAGGAGAAAAAACAGGAATCTCAAATGCAACTATCCTTGGTTTTTGTGGAATTTTTCTCTTTTAAAATTTTTTTAAATTTTTTTATTTCTATCTTTTTTATTTTTTTATTTTCAATTTTTTAGTGATTTTAATTTTTGCAATTTTTTATTTTTAATAATAAGAAACGATATGCACAAGTGAAGAAATATGCATACTACACTATTTCTGTATTTTTCAAAATAGTTAGTAATGCTCACATACTACACTATTTCTGTATTTTTCAAAATAGTTAGTAATGCTCAGAAAAATCCATTGAAAATGTTTTTGGGTTTAAAATGATTTGGAATACTGTTGGGAATTTTTGTAGAATTTTCAGATATTTTTGTAATTTTATAAAAATCAAACAGTGGCAAAAATGATAAACAGTGCACAACCTGGTGTAATTTGCAATTTAAAAATAATTTAATGCCCAAAACTCCTGGAACTATTTTTATGCTAAACTATACAAATATCTACAAACAGGAAGTGAAATCATGATTTTTAGATTTTTATGAAATTTTTTTATGATTTTTCAAACTTTTTATTATTTTTCAATTTTTTTGGGATTTAAAGAATTAATGCACTAAACTTGCATAGAAATTAATAGACAATGAAAAGGAAATTAATCAAATTTTTGGAATTTTTAGAGAAATATTCAAATTTTTTATGAATTTTTGAATTTCAAGAAGAGAAAATGACACTATTTTTTATTTTTTTAATTATAAAAATTAAAATAAAATGCAGTGAAATTTATATGCTAGAAAGATACACACATTAAGATCATAGTATGATTTTTAGGAAATTTATTGAGCAACAAATATATTTTTTTCATTAAGAAAATCAAGTAAAATAAAGATCTAGATCATAAGGACTGAAATGTGAATAGTTCAACTTTTTACATGAAAAATTTATTAAAAATAAACTGCGGTATGGAAAACGTAATTTACCCAACTAAACACATGCAACACACGTGTTGTTCCTGGCAGGGGCTCGTTTGTATTTTCAGAAATGTCCGGGGGGTGGATCTGTAATTTCTCCCAATAAAGTTTGATCTGGAGCTAGCAGGGGTCTTCGTGCAATATCAATTATATTTGAGGGTTGAGTTGAAGATTTCCCATTTTTTTCAGATACAAGATTCTTTGTTTTCTTCGTTCTCAAGCAACAAAGGGAAAGGGGAGGCCAAGCTGCCGCCCCTCCTCCCTTCTTCTCAGGAAGCTGGGCAGAAGTTGCATGAATCCGCACAAGGGCAACAGAGATGCTGAGGGTGGAGTATCGTGCAATGGTGGACAAGGGGTTCGTGCAAGGAAACTCGGACAGCAAGGCTCCAAGCAGTGGGGTTGTTGCCTTGGCTTGCACGGAGGAGCGGTTCTAGGCCGCTGCAGGGTCTGGAATATTGGACCGTGGAGGCTGTGCAGTTGATGGTATACGCGGCTTGATGGCGGCTGCACCATCGATTGTGAAAGGGCTTGGCGACGGTGCTTCGTGGAAACTTCAAATCGAAGGAGGAAGTCGGCCGCACTGGCGTTCGCGCGGAGCTGCGTGCTGGACGGCAGACGCCCCTCCGCCGATACACGGCCGAGGGAGGTGGTGACGCTTGCACGATGATCTGCACGTCTGCGTCGGTGGTGGGCGGTGTGCAGAACGACGGCGGATGCGACGGGGCTTCGCTGCCCACCGTGGGGCAGTGGTGACGACTGTGGACGGGAGGCGACTGGTCGTAGAGCAGCGCCCGTTGGCCTTGGGCGCCATGCGATTTTTTTGTTTTTTATTTTATTTATGCATTGTAAAAATAGAAACTGTATAATAAAAAAGGTTTTTTATTATTTTTCGAACAAAACTGAAATTGTAAATAATTTTTTATTTTTTTATTTTTTTTATTTAAACCTGCAAAACAAATGTTAAAAGAAAACATATTTTTTTATTTTTTATTCTTTAAATTTATAGACAAATTAGGATGCGACGACGACGACTTGGTCCCATAATCAAAACAAAATGTGTGAGTGGGGATCCAACAAAAAATGAGGTATGGATCCGAGTCTCCGGCCACCGTGCGTGGCCGGTGTTTAGAGATAGGTAGAAAAAATGTGAATAGATCGAGATGTGAAATGAAAAATTGAGTCGGTGGCTGATCAAATCATGATGGATTCTAAGATCTAGAAAAAATGATGATGAAATAAATAGACAAAAAATAAAACTAAGTTAACCAAGATTAAAAATAAAAGAAGAAAAATGTGTATCTCAACTTAGGAGCGAAAAGACCGTGATCGCCTTGACAAAGGCCGACTCGCTGTCACCGGACGGCTCGGAGGCTAAGCACTTCTCTGCGACAAGATATCTCTCGGAGAAAAGGCTCCTCTCACCAAAGATTGATCAACTTGAAAATGAGGGGGAGAGAGCCTTATTAATAGACAAAGAATGGAGTTTGATTTTTTTTGAAATTTTGAATGAAGATAAGAGATAAGAGAAGAAATTTGAAATGAGATAAAGTTAAAAAATTTTCCAAAAATTATTTTTTGTATTTTCGTCACTTAAATAAATTAAATAAAAATTATTAAATTTTTAATTTTTTTGTGGTGGTTATTTAATAATAACAACTATATACATATATTATATACATATGGTACATTATATACTTAGTTAAATAAGGAAATTAGTTTTTTTGTTTTATTTTAATTTTTTCTATTTTTATTTTAAATAATTAGTAAAAATATTTACAAATATTTACAAATACAATATGCACATATAAATGGTGAAATTACACAAACTACCCTAGAAAACTGACTTTTCAATCGTAACTCCAAAAATTATGAAATCACAACCATTTTAAAGATAATTTAATTTAGAATACAATGGAAGTGAGTACAGTTCAACTTGAGTTCATATGGAGTTTAAATTGGTCTTTCAATTATCGCTTAGTGGCCTTTTCTAAGAGTGGTTGCTTTTATTCTGTTCAAGATTTGTTTTTTTTGTAATTATTTTTATTATTTAGGGTACATTTTTATTTACAACTTTTGTTTCAAAAATTTTTGATTTGAGGTCAATTTAAGTACAAATGAAATAGTGTAGTATACAAATATACACAACACATATTTTTGGATTTTTTAGTAAGGACCCTATTTCCCCCTACTTTATTCTGGGTCGATCAGGTCAAATCTTGACTTTCTCTCGGGATTCGGTTCAACATGTATCTATTACATATATAGTCTTCCATTTTTTTATTTTTCTTTCTTTATTTATTTATTTTAGGTTAAAATGATAATAAGTGTAGTTAAAATGGTTATAAGTGTACAATACTTAAACACAGATGCAAGTTAGTAAGAATATGGAGTTAGTATTATATACATATGTTTTATAAAGGATTTTAAACTAAAATAAATGAATAAAGATGATGAAATGTAGATTCATCACAGAGTCGGAGAAGAGAAGCTGGACGAGCTTCGAAGAAACTCGTGACGTTGGTGCCGGCCACCGGATCTCGCTTTCGGTCGGAGGTCGTCGCTCGACGGTGGTTCTCAAAAGCTGTCTCCTATAGATAGCTAGAGCTCGCTCTCTCTTGTCTTAAGGTAGAATGGCAGATGAGGAAAAATGAAGTTGATGTGGGGAATAAAAAGGATGAGAGGGAAGTTGGAAATGAGGTGGAGAAAGTGGAGGAGTGGTGGAGGAAGTTGCTTGGAGTGGGGAACAAGTAAAGTGAGAAGAAGTAAAAGGGGAAAATAAAAAAATATATAAATAAAATAAGTAGGCTACTAAAAATAAAGAGAAAAAAATAAAATATAAAAATATAAAAATGAAATTAAGTAATTACAAAAATAAATAAATATAATAAATTATGAAAATAATAAAAAATAGGGTGACATGTGGCGGCTCCAGGAGCTGCCACATGTCACTCCCAGAAAATTCAAAAAATAAAATGTAAATAAAACTAAAAAAGAAATAACAAAATTCGTCAAATTAGAAACTAGTCAACATGAATGTTGCTTATCTCGACGAGATCTAGAATTTTCGTGAAGGACCGAAAATCAAAGGAAGTCATCTGTACAAAAGTATTATTGGGTGGTAACTTATAGATATAAAACCATATTTTTATCTTTTGCAAAATATTTTTATCATTTATTAATAAGATAAAAATCAAAATAAAATAGAGAAAATGTGAAAGAAATATTTACAACTTAATCTAATTTTTTATATTTTAATAATTAAGAAAATAAAGAGATAAAATGAAGAGTATTTTGGTCAATATGTACAATATACAATAGGGGCCCAAAACCCAAGTTTCACATACAAACTCAGATGTTTATGAAATCGATCTTGTTTTGAAGGTATTTGAATGCATATTATTTTAAAAGTGAGTAGGCATAAATCAGACACTATATGAGAGAGATATGTTCATTTTATTGTTCTTAGTCTCAAACATGGATTTGGGTTTTATTGGAATATTTTACAAGTTCATCTTTTTATATTTTTTTCTTTATTAGTGTTAGTAATATATACACTATTGATTTGACTTTATTGGATTTGGATTTAGTATAAAATAGATACAAATATGGTATTTACTGATTTTTACAAGGAATTTCAGGCTTTTTATTTATACAAATATGAATGTTAAAATGCACATATTTACACATGCATGAATGTTAATTATGCAGAATAAATGAAGAAATGCAACTAATTACTCAGGAACGAAGCTCTATTTTCAACTTTCAGAGTGATGAATCACAGATTCATCACTCGCCCGACTCCTTTGGCCTAATAGCTTTGGTTCAAGTGGACACTTTGAAAAGGTTGGGAGCACTCACCAATTATTCAGCTCTTTTGTGGAAGTTTTCTTTAAAACTTTGAGCTCTTTCTTTGATTTCTATAAAGATGATGGTCTGGCTATCTCTAGTACTTTTACAAAGTTGGTGAATGATGATCCACATTTTTAAGGTTTTTAACACACATTGGCACTTGGGTAAAGTCAATATTAGTACATGTACCTTATCCCCATACCGACTTATGTGTTGATACTAAGGTTTCATGAAGTGATCCTCAATCAAGTCCCATCCTCAAGAATCAGATCCGAACTCAAGCCTCTCATCCTAGTTCTTCAGGAGGGACATTGACTCATCACAAAGATTATGTTATCATGCAAGTGTTGTGTTGATCATTTTCCTTTATGCTCTTGAGATTCTGTATTAAATATAGCACATATATCTTCTAACTAGGGATGTTGAGTAATTAAGTTTTATTACCCTAAAGGACAAGAGTGATGTGACTCGGATTCAAGTGTTACTCTATACTAAGTAGTCTGGACTACACATGTCTTGTGTGGAGTGAAGGTGTCAGGGATAAAACCATGATTTGAATTTTTTATTTTTTTATTAAGTGAAATAATGGTTGTCCTGAACTCATATGGATAGTTGCATCTACTTTCAGCCAGTATGGGTGTAAGAGTGGACCATACAACGGCTACCCGTGTCACTTTAGGACGGTGCCTTACGCGTTCTCCTTTAACCACCTAATCTATTAAGGGAGACCATAGTTCCCTCACCAAAAAAGTAGCTAGTCAATTTTAAATTCAGTATCCAAAATTAACACTTAGAAAAGTTTTTAATTTTTTCAAGAAGTTTATTATACCCCGTAATTTTGACCATAAATTTCAAAAACAAGTACTATATAATCAAAAATCTTGTATAGTATATATATTATACACAAAACTTAACCATACTTTGTTTTGGTTTGAAAATAGTTAAAGTACAAGCTATGGGTAAAGTATATAGAAAATACACTCCCCTATACATAGCTTGTGCTATGTCCCTATGGCATAAGGTGGAATGAAGACATAGCCCATACCAAGTATAGTTGAGTGAAAAGAATAGAAAGTTGACTCGCCCCTTTATACTTAGTATTTGGATGACTAAGCATATCAAGAGAGCAAGAAATGATGCGGTTGAGGGTGAGAAGAAAGAATGGAAGTGAGATATACAAAGCGATATCACCGCCCCTATACTTAGGCTCAGGTTAGCCTAAGTATGGAAAAGTACTCACAGGTGGGGGACCAAATATATCCTAGATGGATATACAAGGAGTAAAGGAGGTTTTCAACAAACCTTCTTGCGAGAGTGTGGTGGGAGAGCATGTAGATGAAGAATGGTGTAAAGAAGAAGATGAAAAATCCCAACCATCGTCAGAGTCATCCTCAGAAGAATAATAATCACAAGCATATGATTTCCAACTATTATTGGCTAAAGGTAAATATCCTTTGATAACGGCTGTACTGATCGCGCTTACTTGAATTACCACCTCATATTCAAATGAGGAACTTGACTAGGAATCTTTGGAAGTCACCTGGTTCCTAAGATTGAAGGCGACTTTCTTAGTTTGTTTGTCTCTACGAAGTAACAGGAGTGGGAAGGTCAGAGTTCTTCCGCTTACCAATAGTAACCAGTCTAGAAAATGTGAAGTTTATGGGATCCTGATCAGATGAATCAGGTTGTTCATTGACACACTCATGTAGGGGAATGACATGTCTTGGGGGAGTTTTTCAGTTTGATTGGGCATTCTGAGCTCATTCCTGGTGGCAGTGTGAGTGATGGATGGGGAAGATGGTGTCACCTTTTGATGTTCTTATGTTCTGGTGACATAAGAGATTTCTAGAATGGGATAAGGATAATTTATTTTTATAATCATGTATACCTCTAGTGGTTTTGAATCTTTTTGATGATGCCATAATTTGTCAGCTCGACAATCGTCTCATTAGGTGTCTCTCCTAGGGTTTACATCAGTGTTTTATGAAGAGAGGTTTGATCATGTAAAGTGTTTGACTTAATGGTCTCCGCTCTGACACGGCTATCATTGGTTGTGTTGTCTTAAGGCAGGGTCTGTCATCGAGGTTTTGTTCATTGTGATATGAGTTCGAGAATATTATGTCTTGAGTCTCACAATCGATAATTGCTTTAGAAGAGGCTAAGAACGTCATTCCTAGAATGATAGGAGACTTAGACAACACTCCTTGTTGTTCATTGTCAAGGACAATAAAGTCCACTCTATGTTTACCACATCAGAAGTTTACAATGACAGAAACAATTCCTTTTGGTCTTTTGGTGGAGCGGTCGGGGAGTTGAATGATCACCATCATTTTTTTAGGTATCCAAGTTTGAGTTGGTCAAGCACAAACTTTGAGAGGGTATTAAATGTGGAATCACCATCTAATAGAACATGAGTAAATGTGGTATATTTAATTTCACAAGTGACCCAAGTCAACTGCTTGACTTTGCATTTTTTTGGTGTCCTAGTTCATCACCATTGAATTGGCTATACAGATTACATGGAATTCAGTTCTTGATCGTTTCTTTCCTATCTTTTTAGGAGTCAATTGACACTTCACAAATCTCTTAAGATCGAGCACATACTCTATGGCCTTGATTAATGGAAGCTCTAAGATCATATTCTTTAAAAATTCTTCCATTTCAAAATTGTATTTTTTTTGAATTTTTTGGTTCTTTTTTTGGTAGTTTGTGTGTAATGGTCAGTAGGTTGGTCAGAGGTCAGCGGTGGTTTATATGAGTGTGTGACACTTGATGGATCCCAGGTTTTACTTGGTGGTGTCCTCACTTCTTCTTGACTATTTATTATTTGGATGATGTTATATATTCGTTTAGTCAAATCCTCTGCTCTACGATGGATCCAAGCAATGTTATCCGCAAAAGTCTCATGACTTGGGAATGAATAATCATACTCCACATGCTGTGACTCTAGTATGTAATCCTGAGTGGTGTATTAAATATTCCCTGTAGTTGTGATTTATTCATGAGTCATGTTTCCTTGACTCTAGATCTCACTCGAATGGTCAAAAGAAAATCGATCATACTCGGGAAGAGAGTCAACCTGAGTAGGAGATGGTTTAGACATTGATTGTCCATTGTAACCGGGAATCATTGTTTCTCAATCAAAACCAGTTATTTGTTATTCCATCCTCATATCTGCTTGCTCTATTATGTCCATGTAATATTTAAAATTTATGAGCGGTCTAGTCCAAGAAGAGGTGTGGGCATATGATGGAATGTACGCAGTGGAGGGAAATGATAGTTGGGGGGAAACCATCTCGAAGAGAGGCTTCCACTAGAATGATAGAGAAGAAGATCAAGACATGGACATGCAAGCGGGACCCACAGAGTCCGGGTAAGAATACCAATGTGCCGACATCTTCTAAGAGAAAGGCGGAGAATGATTTGCGATCACTAATTAGTTGTTTGCAATATAAAGACTTTGACACACACAATACAAACACAAGTCAAAATCGTTGTTTCACCAACTCAACAGAGGGGAGGCTGCAAGAGTTTGACTGATTATCTTTTCAATTTTCAATGAGTGCTAAAACAATCTTTAAAAGTATGCAGAGAATAGGTTTTGGGCTCTACCCTACACGTAGGATTCTCTCCTAAAGGCAATGAGTGGGTTGCTTTCCACAAGGTTAATTTTATTCATATTTATTTATAGTATCCTCGATTAGCAGTCTCGACTTTAATTAAAGGTTACCACTTTTGCCTTATGTGAGGAAAAAATATCCCTAACGAGCAATCCCAATTCCTTTATTCTTAAGTTGTAAAAAATAAGGAGGATAGGATCAAAAAAGCCGATGCAAGTGTGAAATCAATGGTGCATGCTAAGAAAAAGGCTTACAATGATTCCTCGTGTTCTTTATGCAGGATATAATACAAGTAATTTAAAATTTAAACTAAATTTCATGCATAGAGAAAAATATCATAAGCATCGTTCTATTAGCGGGAAGAAATTAAGTCTAATTTGGCTAAGTCTGAATGATCTACTAGTGTGTCTTAGTCAGTAAAAATGTGTAGCTAAGAAATTATAATCACATTAAAAAATAAATATCTAAGGTAGCACATGTGCACCTAATATCTATACCACTCAAGTAAGGCCTCAACCACAGAAAAAGGGGTTGAAACATGCCTTACACACCATAGAATGTTTAGTCCTATTTATCACAATTAATAGGTTTCAAAGAGACCCTTGAAAAAATACAAAAAATTTAGCCTAACTCTCTCTCACAAAATAAATATCTCCTATGTGGCTCCTTAGATTTTTCATTAAAATACCCTGAGCTGGATCTGTAAAGAGAGAAAATATGGTTAGTATTTGTAGTGAATAAACGAGAATCTAATGCAAAATACAAGAAAAAATGTTAGAAAAGTGACACGTGAATCAATATCACAAAAATTAATTACACAAATTAATTTAAAACCCTAAAATACATCATTCCACAGCAACGACAACAGTTGATGATATGTATTTCCACCTCTTTAATAATAGAGAATTATCATTGTAGTATAGGAGGTGGAAATCATATCAAAAAAATCACAATTTCGAATATGTGGAGTATTTTATTTGGTAAGTGTGCCAAGGTAAACTCATGGAACAATGTTCTTTTGTGGAGTGGTTTTAAAAATAATCTAAGTAATAATTATTTGCAACATTAATTTCATGTAAGAAAATAATGAATGAAGAAAGAGCTACAAAGAAGATAAAATAAAATAATGAAAGATAGAGAAAAGGAGGAGATGTATCTATGATTGTGCAGTTTAATCTTCAAATGACATGATCAATAAAATCCTCAAATTAATCACATATCTTGAATAAGTAGATTCACTTAGAATTTTCAATCAAACTCCAAACTGCATATTAATAGATTCAATCTCACACAAAATAATAAATATTATTCAATCTCACGCAAAATAATTAATAATTACTTCAATCGCACACAAAAATAATCAATATTTCATCTGAATAGTTCCCATGCTCCCTACGATATTTGACTCCTCAAATAATTATATTAATCACTAAACATCAGGGAAATCAATTAATTGATCCTCCTCTATTGAGTTCCTACAAACAGATCAAATCCCTCTCAACAATGTCCTTACAACAAGATTAAGTTTCTCAAAAATTAGTTACAAAATTATGTTTATTTAAACCTGCACAGATCAATATGCTCTTCAAATAATCGGTGGCATTTAAGTACATCTGATCCATTCACAATTGATATAAAATGAAATATAATAGAGAAATATTTAAAACGACATAAAATATGAAAAAAATGGATAGAAGGTGAGAAATATATTAAAGTTTGATGTTTTTGTGAATAAAATAAAAATCAAGTAAACTTCCCATCTCAAAATAGCCCTTGGAGGGACTTATTTACAATAACGTAAACTCAGAGAGGCCCTTATTTTAATTTTCCCCAGGTGGGGATATTATAAAAATCCATTGGGGATTCTCTATAATTGACCCAGGAGGGACTAATAAGAAATAAGAGACGTGGTGGCAATTTCCCTTGCAAATCTCCAGGTCACTCATAAGAAACACGTGACCCTGGAGGCTCAGACCAAGATTGCGATCGGGGCTGAGGTAGTGCCTCCATGTTAGCTCGGACCCACCCATGGCTGGGAGGCTCAAGTGGTTACCAGTTAGATGGTGAGGGGCACTCTGATTCCTTGGTTTGATGGACGAGGATGCTTCTATTAGAGCTATTGGATTAGTAAGATCCGACGACTACTATGCTTGTTCTTCCCCCTCTGTTTGATCGAGCTACTGGTGAAAAATGACAGAATAATGATAAGATTTGACCTATTCTTCAGGTGGTTGATAGCCGCGTGATGTAGCGTGAGTGTATGGCTTAGAGAAGGGTCGTGTACTCTCTGCTCCACCCTGATTAGGTGGTATGGATGTGGTGCAAGGAGGAAGACCCCCTAATCAATTCGTACGTATATGAATCGAGAAGGAGGAGATCTCAACGCTTTTGTTTGCATTTGAGTACATGGAGTCCATTCCTATGAGCTCCGATGAGATTTTACCTGCAAGGTTAGCAAACCAAAGACAAAATAAACAAAAAAGTAAGAGGGGAGTGAAGCTCCTGCAAAGATGGTAGATTACTTGAGCTCTAACTTGAGCGTGACTGGAGGTGATAGACATGAGAGATAAAAAGTGAAGGGAAGAGAGAAGTAGATGGAGACAGTTAATCAGAGTGAGTTGGGTTTGCACAGGTGATGGTTGATTAGGTGTGTAACAAGGAAATCAAAACAAAAGAAGTATCGATGATAAGATGGGGGTATCTTGAGAGGGTTTGGTCAATGTACGGGTTGTTGGATGGGGCTGGTCTCACTCCAGGTCATAGCCTCAAAGGTTTGACGAGATGAGCCTCGAAGCTCGGCCACTCATAGGGAAACTAAGTAGGAAAAAAGCATATGGACCCTCTGGATTGTACCTGAATAAGTCATTGCCTGAGGAACCTTGTCTACTATCACCAGCCAGAGGTCAAGCTCCTCTCTCTTGGCTCGATTTATTCGAAGAAAGCTGGATTGGTCTCAGGTGGAGGATTCCCGGAGGTTCTATATGAGGAAGAGATAAAAGTAAGAAGGCGATATTGATGGGGCAACGTGAAGGGTCTTGAAGGAGGTGTGAGGCGTTACATGCCTGTATTGGTTGACAAGGGAGGAAATGGGTAACGACTGAGGAAGGTCGATCGTTGACAAGAGTGGGTTTAATGTTTCGGTTAGGTTTAGGTGAATCGACAACTTAGTGGAGGAAAATGTCAGGAATCAATCAGAGAGGCGAGGTTCGGAGGAGGCGGAGAGTTGCGGGTTCTATGGAAGCTAGAGGTCGGAGATGGCGTATAGGTGCCATTGAATGGGCTGAGATCCAATGGCTGAGGGTGGTGGAGATGGAGAACATGCCTTGTACGAGATGATCACATGTGAGGCACACGTAAAGAGGAGGGCGAGGGGGGATGGTTGTGGCCCGTTGGATTTGATATGATCCAACGACCAAAAATGGGTGTACTAGAAGATAGAGAGGGAAGACCGAGTCAACTTTTGAGGAGTGACTGACGTTGAGGTGGGTGAGTAGTTGGGAGCCATGCAACATAGACTATTAACCAATTGGTTGACCAAGGAAGGAAAATAAAAGAAAATGGGAAATAAAATAGAAGGAAATTCCAAATAAAAAAGTTGTCAATAAAGTTGTTGGTCTCAATGAGATCTACAACTTTCATAAAGGACCAAAAAATCAAAATAAGTCTTCTATACAAGCTATTATTTTTGTAAAGGTTTTAGTTGCCAATTAACCCCTATAATTTTATGTTTGTAGATTTTTTGTATTTTTATTTATATTCAAATCAATGGATTAATTTATATACAATATATACATGATTAGTCTAATTTTTATAGATTTTTAATTGATTAGACAACTTTGAAACAAAGACAAACCAGTTACTTTATGTACAACATATACAAGTTCAAATATTTTCATTTCCTTTTTGTTTTAAGATTTTTTGTGTTTTGTTTCTTAATTCCATGTTAATTAAAGACTTAAAGAAAGTAACAGAAGAAAAATTAAGATAAAAGATGATATTTTAGACATAAAATGATAAGCTCAAGTTAGGCAAAAATCAAGGTTATTTATTTATAGAATTTAACCCAAATTTCGTGCACTGTTAATGAAGTTAATTAATCTTTTTTAGACGATTTTATTAGTGAATTAACATGGAAATTTTTTTAAGATATTCATATAGAGTAGATGAATCATGGATTCAGTAATGGATTCACGGGAACAACCTCAAGTTTATCGGCGGGCGGGGCACACTTATTTTGATAACTACGTCAAGTCTACGACTGATAGTACCATGGATAACGATATTGGTATTGCTGAGGAGGAGGGTATTGTTGATATGAGTTAGTAGCTGGGCGTTGATGATAGGTCTGATGGCAATATACTACCTGCTTGTAACTATTTTGTCTCTAGTTTTATGCGTGATGTAGAGATTGGTTCTGTTGAGAGGGAAGGTGGTGGGTAGGTGTTAAAGCTAGAATTTTTGATGGGTTGTAGAAAAATTATTTGTGAAGTGAAAAAAAATTCAAACAAAAAGTATTTTTATTCTAATGAAAGAATGCGATGCTATTTATTTGTTTAGTATAGCTTCCGGGATCGAACTAAAGGAGACTATAAATAAATGCGGGGATTAATAATTTCTAATTAATGAAGATTTTTATTTTATTTTCTTTCTCTTTGTTAAGTTTTTAATGATTTTATATCTTTATGGATTTTTAAAATGTTATATATATATTATATTTTTTTGATTTTTAATGTTTTTGCATTAGCGTCTCGGTACCCTATCCGCTTTCCGAAAGCATACATAGAGAAGTTGTGGGAATTGAAGTCCAGCTTGCTTGGGAAAGGTCCAACTCTCTCCCTTGTTGATTCACCTTCTTCAATAAGCAGACCTCTTCTCTCAGTAATGGACTGAGAGCGGGAAGCCTTTGAATCGAGCAGGATCTGATAATCATGATCAAAGGAGCGTGGGAAATGGGGTACTTTACGAGTTAGTAGTCTATTCTGGAGAAAAGAAAAATACATCTTCCATGATTCGGCTCCCTGGGAGCCTCAACAATGATGCTAGAAGCTTGTGATGGGTTGGAATTTGGGATTTTGTCGAACTCATTCCTTTCGAGATGAGATCATCGGTCATCTACCGCTTCTTCTCTTTCCCTTTCCTCCATCCTCATTATAGAGCCTATCCGGTCTCACTTACATTCACACATACTAGCACCCTATAGGCCTTTTTTCATGTTCTTCCTCAACAACAAAAATTGGATATCAAATCAAAGCCTATTATACCTATTCTTTCATATTACTCTTGTATACCCGCTACTATTGAAAGCATAAGCATATTCCAAATCTGTATACTGTTTCCCTGCTAGTGCGCTCCCGGGTGGGCTAGCGTCTATGAACCATAGAGGGAAAGAGATGAGGGGGGAAGGACTCACTCACGTGGAGGAGTATGGCTTTTTGTTCGAGTTAGCACAGTAGACTGTATACTTTGACTTTGTGTGGGTATCAATATCGGTTCTAATGGTAGCTGATCTTGTTCTGGGCATGTGATATATAATAGCGGTAGTTCATAGAAGTAGTGCTTTCATAGGTTCAGTTGTGCGATAAAGTAGTAGAGTAGACTAGAGAAATTAGGCGAGCCTTAGTGGATATTGGATTGACCTTCTGAGTACTCTATCTTTCCCTCATTCTCTGATGTCACATATTTCTTTTTCAGAGTTTATACGATTTTTCGAGAACATTGTTAGGGAGTTTCTATCATTATGGAAGATAGAGACGATAGAACTCCTTTTAAAATGGCTTATAGACTCCTCGCCCTCGTCATTATAAGGCCTAGCCTATTTATTTCATTCTGTGAGAGGGGAGACAAGATCAAAAAAGTAGTTACAGATAGCAAGAAAAATATAGGAACTCGAACACATACCTACTATATAGATTGATCTTCAAGAAACTTGACATGGATAACGTGAAGCATTGCATAGAGGTCATGGCTGAGCAGATCCGAGAACTCCAGCGCCTGACCCCCACTGCCACTCCCCCTTGTTCCCCTCTTTCTCTGATACATGTTGTATATTCCCATTTCTTAGACTTGCGACTTCTCGGACCTTTCAATTACATGCCCCGCTCTTTAAGTAGTTTGAGAGGTGCCTATGAAATGTGTCTATGTCCTCTTCCCTTCCTCACTCTTAGTCTTTCTCTTGATCTTAGTTATGATATCTTACTGATCTTCTTTCTTCTTCCTAATTAGGACTAGGCTTCTGGCCGAGCATAACCATGGATTGAAGCGAATTATCAGTTACAGCTTCAGTGATTGAGTCCCTGACATCCTTCTTCTTATTAGTATAGACCCGAATCGAAGACTTCATCTTGTTATTTGAGCTTTACGTGAATCCGAATTTCTTAGACATTTCCTTAGATTTCTTAGCCTTTGATATAGAAAGAATATAAACTCCCCATATTTTAAAATTTTTATATATTTTCAATTTTTGAATAAGTTTATAAAATATATATAAAAGAGAAAAGAAGCCTTTTTATAATTTTCAAGTATGTGAAAAAAAGCTCAAAAATTCAGAAATAAAATGGTCTTTTTTATTTTATCAAGTTTTCACTATTTTTAGTGATTTTAAGGTGTTTTTTATATTTTTATGGATTTTTTTACTAATTTCAAACTAAAAATAATTTATAAAGTAAAAACAAGCCACTGGTTTTGGTATTGTTAAAATAGAATAAAAAATCAAACAATCCGGAAATAATTTTATATAAAAGAATTTTTATTTAGCTTTAAAACAAGACCAATTATGTATTTTTGTAATTTTATAAGATTTTATATAATTTTTATTAGATTTTCTGTATATTTGATTTTTTAGTGTTTTCTGATTGAGTTTTTAGTTGATTTTTGTATATGTAATAAAAGATAGTAAAATAAAGCTAGTGTAATTTTTTCAATTTTTTAAAACATTTTCAAAAAATGTTTTAGGAATTTTTAAATTTATAACAATGAAAAATAGTTTGTTTTTGAATTTTTAAAATTTTTAAATAGAAAAAATTTTGTTAATCAAAATTAGGGAATGAAAAAATTAAACAAGAAATTGATGAAAGTTTTATTGATTTTTAGAGTTGTTTAGCAATTTAATCCCTCCAATAGAAAAATGAAATGAAATTCTATAAAAATGGACTAAAATGCAATTAATAGAAATTTCATAACTATTTAAAAATAGAAAAATAAATTATATGAAGTATCATGCCAATTTTCCAAGGATTTACATGTTGCTATGCGCGATCTGCAAACTTAGGGGCTAAAGTGCAATAATTAGAAATCCATATATCTTTTATTAATCACATAATGCATGATATATGTTGCAATTTCACCACATATCATGTGGTAGACCACATGAGTTCAGAAAGGAAGGACTAAATTACAAATTAAAAAAATAATATAGCTAAATTGAAATTATTTGTTCAATCAAACATGACATGTAACAGAAATTAAATTTATTTACAAATAAAAAAAGGCAAGTTGGATAGTGCAGTTTCACCATGAAAACATGTGAGGCATGTGAAGACAGTGCATCTTAGATTTGAGTCTCTGGATCTAGTCATGCAGTTCACTTTTGGGCACAAAAAATTGGTTCAGATTGAATCTGGCGCTCCTTTTTCTTGATCGATTGGATACTAAGGCATATGGAAGAATAACTTTGAAGATCGTCTACTTCAAGCTTCAATCAACTTGATCTGCTCTGATCTTCCTCGGATCTGATGTCTGATGGTCTCAATAGGTTCATGATATAACTCTGCATCGCCTGAAGATGCTGTGAATTTCCAGATCTTGTTGATTGGAGACTTGGGGATGAAGCTCCCTTGCATGCTAAAAGTGGATCCCTAGATCTTTATCCCATCTCTTGGTGAATGCGTCTAAAACTGCATGTTATTCGATGGCTTGAAGACACCGTCCCCGGTAAAGTTATTAGGTGAAATCAAAGGAATGAGCTGGATGAGTGGTTTCCTCCAGCGATGGCGAAAGGGGGAAAAGATAAGTCCGAGATCCTAAGGTGGTTAGGTTGCGGTAAAGGTTATAGAGAAGTGGTATGTTGGGTGGAGATGATCGGATCAAGATTTAAAACAAAGGATAACCTTCAATCTGGCGGATCAGAGGTTGATCTGAAATCTACCGATCTGAATCGAAATCAAACAAAACTTGACTAAATCAAATGCAATTTGAAAGGAAATCAACCTATTACCTATGATGGATGGTGGATGGTTTTAGCTCAATTTATTGATTGAAAGGAGAAGAAGCTCAACACGGTGGAGCCCTGGACACATGCGGTCGGATCACATAAAATCCTCACTCTTCTCGCACTCCTCATCAAGAGGAGAGTCTTTTGTCACCATCCTCTCGCATCAGAAGCTGATCTCGGGGATAAAAGAGGAGGAAAATAGATCAAAATGAGAACGAGACCACGAACTCTTATGTAAAGGCTATAAAATGGATCAAAATTCAAAATTCACGAGCATGCGAGCCAAGGCTGAGATGCAAGGAATTGAATCAAATGTGGATTTGGAATGGTTTGAGATTAATCGTGTGGACATTTAGGTGGAAGATGGTCAAGGAGTCAAGCGCAATAAATTCGATAAGAAGGTAGGTTGGGTAATTATTCAGGTTTTCAAGAAATGGGGTAGTCAATGGACACGAATCCGGCCAATAGGAGTCCAACCCGAATAGGACCAAACAGAAAAGGATAAAATATCTTAAATTAATAAATATAATTATAAAATAAATAATAAATGATTTCAAATTTAAACGTTTTTAACAAAAATTTTTTTATAAATTAAATAATTTTTAGTGATTTTAATAAATGAATAAATAAATATATTTATTAAGTTGAAATAAATAAACACGCATATATAGATATAAAATACCTTTAGACATAATATTCACATTTTTATTATTTATTTGTACAAATATATACATTTTTTACATTTTATTTATTTACAAAATAATTAAAGGATTTTAAATATATTTTTATTCTACTTTTATGAAATTATTTAATGGAGTAAATAATTCACCTATATACAATATAGGTACATTATACCAATGTAATAATTACAATTATTTTATTTTGATTATTTTAAATTTTTAATTTGTATTTTATATAATTAATATGGAATATGCACAAAATAATAAAAATACAATATGTGCAAAAAAAATATAAATAAATAAATAAATAGATATATAGGTACACTATACATATATAGATACAATGACACTCCAAAAAGTTGATTTTCACATCTTAAATCAAAATTTTATGAAACCACATTTTAATGTTTATTTTATTTTAAGAACAATGAAAGTGAGTTTGATTCAGTTTGAGTTTATATGGAGTAGATTTGATCTTTCAGTTCTGGCTTTACAATTTTTCAAAGTATTATCCCTCTTATTCGTACATGGATTATTTTTACAATTATTTTTATTAATTAAAATACATTTTTAAATATTAGTTTCAAGAAGAAAAAAATTATTTGAGATTGAATTGATGATAAATAAAATAGTAATATATATATATACATAAAGAATATTGATAAATATGTACATGTGAATTGGTTTTTGGGATTTTTATAGATCAATGACCCTATTCCCCCTACTGTATTCCTTATCAATTAGGTCAAGTCTTGACCTACTATCGAGGTTAGGATTAGTCTGTATTTTTTTCATATATACACCTTGACCTACTCTCGAGGTTACGATTAGTCTGTATTTATTTCATATATACACCTTGACATACTCTCGGGGTTAGGATTAGTCTGTATTTATTTCATATATACACCTTCTTTTATTTCTTTTTTCCTTTATTTATTTATTTATTTATTTTGGGTTAAAATAAATATAAAAATGCACTATTAACATATGGTATTATATTTTGAAGAAGTTATAATTTAATGTTATTTGCATGTATTTTGTAAGGAATTCAGAGACAAAAAAGATGAATAAATATGATGAATTGGTGATTCATCATCCACCTATACATTAGCTTTGTTAGTCCCTTAGCAAACACTTATTGGAAGAATACGTGACTAAAAATAAAAGGAAAATGAAATAGAATGGACTTAGAAAAAAATAATTTTTAAACTAATCTTCATAAAATCAAAGTATGGAGCTCAATCAGACCTTTAGATTATTAGTTTGTCGGAACCTTATTAGAAATAGGATTTAAGACTCAACAACCTTAAAGATCCACAAGTCTCTATTAAGTTCACCTCGATAGTCAGGTCAGAACAAGTCTTCATATGTAAACTCCGATGACTATGAATCTTACTTGTTTTGTGAATGTGAAATATAGCTCCCCACATCTAAAATGGCAAAGAACAACCTTATCTAGTATGGTGATCATGATTCTCTAGTCTAGCTACTCCTTCCTCGAGATGCAGAGTATTCCCTTCTAAGTTCAAGTTCAACTAGTCCAAGAAGAGGAGGTAGAGAGGAGAATGGATGGTGACTAGTGTAGACACACATGTTTTTGGATCTTGGCTAGTGTAGCCAAGTTTCCAGATGTAGCTTACATTAAAACTTTGACTTTGAAACATATGCCATGCTTATGGATATTTCTCTCCACCTGGAATGATTTGATTTGTTCATTTGTTTTTTTCCTTCTTACTTTTTTTGAGACTTTATATCGTTTTCATACATATACATTGTGACATTTCCATTAGGAATTTTTCGTCTTGGACAAGTAGACTATCCCTCTTTTAAATCTTTATTAGAAACCACGACATCCCATCTTTAGACTTCAGTGCCACTAGACTAGGTTAGGGTACATTGCCCTCAAATTGGGGTAACATATGTTTCCATTCGTGTGCATCTCAAGCAAGTAGATTTTGCCCCTCACCACCTTATCTGTGTTATGCTATATACAAAGTGCTTGTCCAAGTTCGATCATTGTCTAGAAGAATCATTCTTGTGTCTAGAAATATTCTACTTAGACAAATCAAGATTACATGTGAACATAGTCTTATGGACTCAAATAATTAAGTCGCTTGACCTTAAAGGTCTCGACTCCAGTTCCTATTAGGTTCCTCTAAAATTTAGTGGATTAAGGTCTTAACCAAGCTCCATTCTTTAGACTTTATTCCATATTAGTATAATTATCAATATCATTCCGAAAAATGCTAATACAAATGCAACATTTTTTTATTGGAAATAATTTTCTGATTTAAGTTTTTTATGTAGGTTTTAAAGAATTTGCAATTTTTTATGAATTTAACTTTTTAAAATTTTATGTATTTTTATAGAGTAAGAGAATTGAATGTATTTATAAGTATTAACAATGATTATCTACATATTCACAAAGGATTTTTATACAAAAGTATATACAATAATTATACAAGTTTTTATTCACAGAAATAATTTACTTACAAGTTTTATGTACAACTTTTTACAAAAGGATTTTATTTACAAGTTTTAAGTACACTTTTATGAAAGAATCTTATTGGCGAGATTTAAATATTGCTTTTATAAAATAATTTTATTTAAAAAATAAATTTTATATACATAAATTATAAGTAATTATGGATTTTATATACATGAATTTGACAACAAATTTTTATACATATTTTACAACATAAGTTATGTGCAAGTTATTACAAAACACAATTTAGAAAATAATTCAAAAGATTTTACAATTTTTTTGACAAAACACATCAAAAAATTTAAAAAAATTTACTAAATCTTTTTTAACTATTTACAGGTGCTTTTAAAAATATTTTACAAGCAAAATTTTCTAAAGTGTTTTGGAAATATTTTACATTTTTTTTACAAATCAAAATTTTGAAAATATTTTCTTTCAAAAATTTTACAAATAACAAAATAATAATAATTTATACAAAATAATTTTATAAAATATTTTACAAACAAAATCATTTTACAAATACTTTACACAATTTTACAGATATAATTTTACACAGATTTTTATAAAGAATTTACAAAGAGTTTTACAAAAAACTTTACAAATATTTTAACAAATGTATTCAAAAAATGTTTTACAAAAATATTTTACAATGATTTTTTAGAAAAATTTTACAAATCATCTAAAAACATTTGTATTCTAATTTTATACAACATGAGATATATTATTAAAACACAATAAAGGACAAGTTATGGCTAAACTATATATACAATATATATGACTCCCCCTATACTTAGCTCGAATTGTGTCCTCATAGTGACGAAGACGCGACAAAGGAAGACATAACCCGTGCTAAATTTAGAAAAGCGAAAAGAATCATATACTATAACCACTCAAAGAATAAAGAAAAAATGAATAGAAGTCGGTCATGAGGTGAATATTGAAATCAGGTTTGTCCTCAAATTTGTCCATGTCTGAATCCTCAAACCCCTGATCAGAGTCGACGTGGGGAACGTACTCAATAGATTCGTAATGATTGGCCACTGACATAAAAGTTAGGAGTGAATCGAAGTTGGCCTTAGAAATGTTACGTCCATAAACCATCATCATCTCATCGATATACTCAGGAATTACTGAATCTTCTTCATACACTTTATGAACATCATCAATAATCTCCCATCTTTAGAAAGTGGACTATAAAATACTATGCTTTTTGAGTTTTCCTCTTTAGAGAGGAATTCTCGATTCTCAATATCATCCAAAGATAATGGCTCCTATCTTATTTCTTCTATAAAATTACAGTCTTTTTTGTCAGATGAATTAGAAACACTCTCATTTGATGCGGCTTTCACTTTCAGCTCGGAGATTATCTCTACAATAATACTTTCATTATGAGAGTGAAAAATTATCTTATCTGTCCCATACTCAATTAAAGCATTCGTTGAACACAGAGAGGGTCATCTAAGAGTAGTGGGGTATGTTGTAACGGTACTAAAGATTCCATATCTACAACAAAAAAGTCCACAGGAAAGCTCATGCCCTATATTGTCACAACAACATTTTCAAGTATGCCCTTCGGCCTCTTGATAAATCGATATGCAATCCGAATAATCATGCTCTTCTTAAGATGACCAAGCTTGATATGCTGAAGTAATGAGCATTAGGCTAATTGATGAACCTCTATCCAAAAGAGTACGAACGAATTGTAGATCTGAGATCTGGCATCTGATAATGGGTGCTCCCATATATTTCTTTTTATTGGAAGTTGATGATTTATGGTATTTGTAGTAGCAATGGTTAAAATGTGGCGTGTGATTTATGGTATTTGTAGTAGCAATGGTTAAAATGTGGCGTTATGTCTTGCTACCTCCTATCCTCTTTGATGGACATTTAAGGATTCAAGTTTCTTTCATCCCATTCTTCATGGCAGGCATATACTCCATGACTTTTAGGAGTGGCATCTCATGGAAGATGTTTTGTGGAATTTCTACTACTCCAGGATCATATAGTGTTGCTTTTAATTTTCTGATATTTTTTTCTTTTATTCAATGCATTAGGAAATGGAGCAAAATCTGAATCAACATTTTTATTCACATCAGAATCAACGTGTACATATGGACAACCAGAATCAGATTATACAGTGTCATCCATAAACAGTAAAAGGAAAAGAAGAACGAGCAGCTCCGTCTAGTGCTGAAGAAGATGGATCTGCAACTAATTTCCTTTCCTCAACTGTTGACTTTGCTCTGCTTCTCCCCTATTGTATTTTTGGGCCTTTTGATTTTCTTCATTTTTTGATGTTTTGATGATTTATATGCTCCTCCTTTGACTGCAATACTCGATCTCAACTCACTGGATAAAGATGGTGAATCAGTGGCTTTATTCCCCAATCCAACTATTGCTAGCTACTATAATCCCTACTACTCTTGAGAGTAACGATATTAGAAAAACATGAAAAATCACAAGTCATACCTATCTCAGGAGTGGATGGATCATGATGTGCTACCTACTCCTTATTGCAGTGGAAGTTGTTGGGATTGACTTCTACCTATACTGGGTTCATAGTCTTGATCGTTGTCAGGACATCAAGCCTCTTGTTGATATCATTCATGTTCTTCATCAATTGAGCTGGATAGTCAAGTGTTGGGTTCATCGAAGGTGCCTCTGGCTGCTCAACAACTGGGGGATCTAAGGTTAGAAGTGTGTCTTAGGGGATATGGAGAAAAACTTAAGTACATCACAGAAGAGTGGAGATCACATCATATACGATCGGAAGCGACTAGTCATACTAGCTACTCGAGGAAGCAGAATTTAAAATTTTAAAAATGATGAAACCACATGATCCAAGAACACTTCTTGGATCATTTCATCTAAACCACAAATAAGTATTAGGTTTACCTATTGAAGCATGGTTGCGATCGAGTCTCTAAAGTAAGAGACCTCCTGTCTCAACTCCGATCCAATAAAGGAGACGCTTGCGAGTGCGTTGATACAATGCATGCTCCTCGTAATCCATGTTGATGATCCAAGCAATGAATCTCCTGATCTTATCTAACGAGATCTGATGTCTTCTTCACGAGCAAGATGCACTGAATGAGACACAGATCCATGAATGGTCGAAGCAACGACACAACGATGTGGTGATGATGACGACCCTCTCTAGGGTTTAGAGTGACGACCACTCTAGGGAAAGAGAGAGAGAGAGAGAGAGAGAGAGAGAGAGAGAGATAAGGCGTGTAGTGAACGAGAGAGAGAGAGAGAGAGCTTGCTATTATGTTGCCTCCTGAAAAGAAGAGCTAGGGTTGCCTCTCCTTTTTAATATTTTGGAATTCCATGGATTTCATTCCATGGACAGCACAATCCATGGTGGAAATTGATTTGTGTTTCTTTCAATGGCTATGATTTTGTTGTTTAAAATAAAAAAAATTAAATAAATTAAATTCATTATATCAAATAATAATCAATATAAATTAATTTTTACTAAATCAAGTTACCTTGGAGAAATACGAAGGAGGCTAGTCACCTTTTATAAGGGTCTTGGACAGCTACAAGTACTAATGAGACTTGGTGGCCATCCCCTCTCCCTAATTGGAAGGGGAGCCTCTTTTTCCTATTTCATGAGATTCCATATCTCACGAGAATCTCCAAAATTTGTAAAAACATTTATTGTAAATTATCTCACAAAAATAATTCCAAATTATTTTGTGAAATATAAATCATTCCATTAGAAATTTATGAATAACATTGTCCAATGTGAATCCAATTCACATCAATATTTAAATTGTAAATGTCATTTACAAATATCTATCTCTTATATATTATAAATCAAATTTATAATATACATGATTCATATGGATAGTGCTATCCACATCATTCAAACCCATGATAATTAAATCGTATTTAATTATCTTAGATCTCTATTCTCAAGTGCCCAAATAATATGAATCACATTCACATTATTCATATCTTTGATAACTAAATTACATTTATTTATCTTAGATAACTCTCCTTATATTGCCAAGTAATACAAATCAAATTCATATTATTCATGATAATTAAATCACATTTAACTATCAATTTTCCACAATGCTCAGACATATTATCAACAATGAAATTATCCTTGAATTCTTTCAAGGATAATGCATTTTCTCTGTGGATACTTTGAGATAAGGACATCGCGATTGTACGTTCCACGTACAGTGACTTGGATATTGAGTTCATATCTCAAATCCAGATCTCGTGGATCTCCCATAGATGTTTGATTAAATCAAAACTGTAAATATAATCTTCTCATTGTATCTAAATCTTAATAAGATCAATATCCAACATTTGGACCAAGATTAGATTACTTCTCTATTAAGAGGAGTCACTAAAATCCAAACCTGTTTCATCACTCCTTCAGAATGTAAGCATCATGATCATACAATCATTTATTGATCGCATCACCCTCAACTATTCCTAATACCTGTACATCCTACGTACTGGAAGACCTATAATAAACCTGAAGTTTTAAATCAATTTATATTGTCTTCTTTACGATTCTATCATTAGCTTTCTCATTTGATCATTGGGAGTTGGTATCGATCATATACTTTCCAAAAGCATATATCATACCAGGGTATTGATCATATACTTTCCAAAAGCATATATAAACCTTACAAATTCAATTAACCTTCCAAACTGAGATGACCGTGCACAGAATTCGATCTCAATATCTCATGAGTGAGCTCATATCTTAAGGTTAAATAAATAAACCTCTATGATCCTTTGAGAGATCATATTACTCATATGCCCTTGTATGCATACTAGCACGCCAGTGTATATACCTTGAATATGCCATCTACCTATCTGTTTGCCAAATGTACATTGTCAAAAATATAGTAACACATCTATCTACGATCAGAGGATGCATGCCTATATCATGACAGCATACGACTTAGGTCTTTGGTTATCTCAGTCTCGTTAAGTTAACTCTTTGACCTAACTTATATAACACCACTGAATCTCTATTCCTATGCAAAGGACCTGCATCAAGAGTTCAGTTAGATATCAACCAATTAGAGAAAGGATTGCCATTTCCTACTCGGGCCGGAGATCTCTTAATAATCATTTGATGGTGCTTGATGAGTTCTCAATCTAACTCTTAAGATATTCATTCGATCTCGAGCCTCTATGATTCAACAATTTAATCAACAATTGCATGATCATCAAGATGGCCATTGTACCTAACCCTAGTTTTACTAAGGGACCTATTATGCAAATTAGTTATTATTCATTTCAAATCAGTGAATGATATATGCAATAACATTTATTAAATAATAGCTTGGCGTGGGCTCGCATGCCTAACAATAACCAACTGACCCAAAGTGGCATTAATGGGCAAATCTATAAGCCCACACTCATGTGATGATCATAAGCTATTTATAAAAATAGCCAGGCAAGTTGACTAGTCACTCTATTCCCAAGAGACTACGCAAAGTCCTTTCACAGTACTTGCATATCTCCAAGTAACATTGCTCGCATCCAATGCGAATGTTGCATATCATGCACCCAATACTCAATCTTGTTAAAGCAATTATAGTGTCTTTAACATTACATTTCAATAATCATTATAACCATTATGTATTTCAATTATCCTTATCAGAATGACCTTATTCTCGGAGTTCTCTATCTCCTATGACTAAGCTTAGTCTTAAGTCTCATAAGGCATATGCACTTAAGATCTTTTAGATCACTATCTATAAATCTTAAGTTCTTGAAGATAATACTATGATATCGAAATCTCAAAAATCCAATCTTCTTTGAAGATATTGTTATTATTGCAATCAAGTGTTTTATCTCCATACTAGGATTAGTAATAGTTTACTACTCCCACGACATATCAGACATCTGGTTTTTGTACATATGTAGCATACTCTGAGCTTCCGAAAGCATATGCACTACAACTTGAAGATTTGGTATTCATATCCTCAACTCTTTGAGGTGCTATCCTATTAGATATGTCAATACCATATCTTAAGGGAAGGAAGCTTTCCTTGGGGTTTCCCAAGAATGGACCATGTCCAAGGTGTACCACTAATGAGACGGTCCCAATACCCTCTTCTCTTTGCTTTTGAACATCTTTATAACTAAGATCCAAGAGGTATCCTTGAGATCATATCTCAATGTATGGAATAACCCGACCATAAAACAGTTATTATCATCCTTATATCATTCCAAATGATATGGTTGTTATCTACATTTAGCATGATGAACACAATGGCACACCCACTAAGCTTCACATGGTTCATCAAGATTCTGTATGAAATAATAACCTTTATAATTTCATTAAATCTGAAGTCCCGACAACTAGAAGCTTATTTAAGTCCATTGATGGAATTCCTTTAGATCGCACATCTTTCCTTCCGCAACTATGAAGCCATGGGGCTACTTCAAATGAATATCATTCCTGAGGTATTCATAGAGGAATGTAATATTGACTTCCATCTTGTAGATGTTTAAGTCGAGTTGTGTATCCATAGTTAGCAATATTCTGATGAGTTCAAGCATGGTCACTGAAGAGCAAGTCTCATCTCAAGTGATGTCTTCTCTCAGTGTATAGTTTTTGGAAATGAACCATGCTTTGAAGGTCTCTACCTTCTATTCAGGTTTCCTCTTTCTATTGAAAATCCATTTACACCTTAACATGTCTTACCCTTATAGGTGGATCCTCGAGGATCCATATACAACACTTGTATGTGAAGTCTACTTTATACTTTATTGTTAACATCCATCTTTCCATGCATGATCCTTAAAAGCTTCATCATATGAAATCAGATAATTATCAGACTTAACTGACATATGTAATCCAACTTCAAACTTATTTAAAGAAGTATGAGTGTTTCATCTTTAATTGTCCTTTTATTTTCCAATTTTAGGAGTCTCATTATCTTCTCAGAAGTTAGTAAGTCACTTTACTTCATTCTTATCTCGATATTCCAGAAAAGTTACCCTCTTAGAATCACGTTCTTAGAGATGAAATATTTTAGGAATCTCAAGGTCATAAAGTAGGTATCCAATACCATCCTTTATAATCCTAATGAAGTAGCATTCTCTGGTGCTAGATTCCCGCTTAATTGCATCCATGAGATACAATTGTCCACCACTAGGATAGGTTCTAAACCATAGCTTATAAGTGTTTTCAGGTTTAGATTCACATGGAATCTTATTAGGGATATATATTGTAGTCTCTACTACATATATACCTGGAAACTAAGATGTAATTATGCTAAAATTCATCATTGATAAAATCATGTCACATAAGACTCAATTGCATCTCCCTACAACTCTATCGAGTTTAGGTGTTTTAGGAGTGAGATAGGAAGGATATTCCTCTCTCCAAAAAGTATTCCTTGAATTAATCTAATAGGTACTTGCTACATACATTAGCTCAAATTCATTTCATCTTCCTTAAATTTTATATCTAAGATAAAATTGTGAAATCTTTAAACATTTCAAAGGTTTCTAAGGTGATGGGAAGAAATCTCATATCATAAAAAAATCATCAACTGATATCACACATCATTAATGTTTATTATGATAAAGATGATCCACATAAATCAATATGCATGAGATCTTAAATACCTTGGCATCTTACACCATTCTAGAAGAAGAGTGTATTGGAATTTCTATTTGAATATAATATTCATAAGTATGTAAGTTTTGAACCTATATACAATCTAAAGTTCAATATCTTACTAGTCTATTGATCATGTCAATAGACATATGTCCAAGACTCGATGCCATATCATTGTCAAATGATTTTCATCTTCTTATCGACCTTTCGAGGTTTAATTTCCAATATTAGAGAAGTTAATGAACCATTAATTAATATTCTAATTTCGTAGAGTCCTCCAGATATTAGATTACTATGAGATATTTTTTGAGAGAGATTTTCTTTGGGTTTTAAAATCAGAGATATGAATGTAATGTGCAATTGTCGTTGCAATCCAAATATCCCGCAACAAAAAAAATATTTTTTTCTTCTCAAGCAAAAGAAATTACAAAAAAATATTGTATTAAGAGAATTTGTATTTAATTAACCTGTATAGCAACAGGATCGAACTCAGGGAGGCTACAATTCTTGAGGGTTATTCAAATAATAAAAAAAACAGTTAAGAGAAAAAGGAAACCTCAAATGCTAACTATTTTGGTTTTTGTGAATGTTTTTAATTTTTTTTGATTTTTTAGTTTCAATTTTTTTATTTTTGATTTTCAAATTTTTAATGATTTTATTTTTTTGCAATTTTTTTAATTTCCAAAAATATGACTTTCAAAGCCAATTCATGCACAAAAGAAATGCAATTATTTTCTTTTTGGATTTTTCAAATAGACAAAAAAGCTCAAGAATGTCCAAATAAACTCTTTTTGTATTTTTCTATGATTTTTACTAATTTTTTTATTTTTAAATTTTTAGATTTTTCAGGATTTTTAAAATGAATAAAAACTTGTGAAAATGCAAACAATGAGCAAACAATATTATTTCACAAATTACAAATATGAAATGAAATTAAAAATTACGGCAATTATTTTCTTAAAAACTAGAGGAAATTATCTACAAACAGGAACTCAAATCACAATTTTTTATTTTTCTACAATTTTATATGATTTTTAGTATTTTACAATTTCTTTGGGTTTTATAAACAATTAATGCATGAAAATTGGAAAGAAATTAAAATGCATAAAATAAAACTAATTTAATTTTTTTAATTTTTTATGCAATATTTGATTTTTTATGAAATTTTGAATTTCAAACAGAGAAAATGCTGGAGTTTTTTTATTTTTTTAATAATATCTAATGAAAATAAAATAAAAAATTTATACAATGAAGATGCACACAACAGGATTCTAAATTGTATTTTAGGGAATTTATTGAGCAACAAAAGCTATTTAGTCCAATAAAAGAACATGCAATTTCAAAGTATGGATAACAGGGACTGAAACACAAACAATTAATGTTTTTACATAATCAATTAACAAGAAATAAAAGGAGGATTGAAAATGCAAATTACCCAATAAAACGTGCGAAGCACGCACGTGAGGCTGGTGGGGGCTTTTGCGTAATTTGAGAAATGACCGAGGGCTTGATGGTAATTTTTCCAGAATTTTTTTACCTCCCCCGTTAAGGTCCTTCGTTCCTCTTTTCTTCAAGACCAAAGGGGGCATCTTCCATGTTCTTCCTCCACGCAAAAGGGTGGCGAGCGGCTTGACAATGGGTGCGAGATGGAGAGCGACAACACGCGGTGGTGGAGTGAGGAGCTCCACCAGGCGGTTGTCTTAGGTGGAGGGAAGTCGTGCGTGGTGGATGGTGATGGGGTTTTGCGGAGTACGACCGGCGTTGAGGAGAGGCGCGCCGTAGGTGTCTGCAGTGGAGGGGTTGTGCGACGGTTGTGGAGGGATGAACTGCTGATGGACGAGGTGCGGGCAGGAGATGGTGGCGACTTGGGCGATGCGATAGTGCTTGCGGACGACGATCGTCAGCAGTGGAGGTTTTGGTGACATGGAAGAAGGGGAGTCACGGCTCAGCCGGCATACGGCTGAGGGTGGCTGCTGCTCGCGATAGTTGCGGTGGTAGTGGTCGGTGGCTGGTGGCAGATCCAGGAGGGCGTGACAGACTCGGCGACTGTGGAGGTACTGCCAAATTTTTTTATTTTTTTAAAATATAAATAGAAAAACACTTTTTTGTTTTTTTATTTTTTTAAAAGGACAACAACTATATTTTTAGATAATTTTTTATTCCAAAAAATAAATTGTAGATAAAAAATGATATCCGACTCGAGCATGATGGCTCGGTCCAAAATCAAATGCAGAAAATGTGAGTCGATGCGCATCCGGTGAAATGGAAAATCGAATCTGTGTCTCCCACCACCGTACGCGGCTGGGGTTGGAAGACCGCGTGAGGTAGAACGTGAATGTGAAGAGATCAAGAATATGAGATGAAAAATTGAGATCGATGGCAGATCAAACCGTGATGGAAAATTAGGAATTAAAATATAAGATCTTGAATTAAAAATAAACGATGAAATAAATAAGAAAATTAAACCGAAAATTATCTAGAATAGAGATTGAGAAATAAAGGGATGTGGATCTCATCGTAGGAGTGGAAAATACCGTAATCGTATCGACGAAGGCCGACTTATTATCACTGGATGGCTTAGAGGCAAGGAAACTCACTACAACAAGAAGACTCTTGGAGAATAGGCTTATCTCATCAAAGATTGATCCAATTGAAATGAGGGAGGAGGAGCCATATAAATAGAAACGAAAGAATTTGAAATGAGATAAAGATAAGGAAAAAATTTGAAATAAGATAGAGATAAGAAAGGAAATTAGTGTTAAAATTATGTACATTTATTTATTTATTTTTGTTACTTTTTCTAAATTAAATAGTAAACATTAATTATTTAATTTTCTTGTGTGGTTATTTAAGGGAATTGATTATATACATATACAATATACATATGGTACATTATATACATAGTTAAATAAGGAAATTAGTTTTTTTTGTTTTAAAATTTTTAATTTTATTTTTATTTTTTATAATTATTAGAAAATATTTACATTTATTTACAAACATAATATGTACAAATAAATGGTAAAATTGCACAACCACCCCAGAAAACCATCTTTCAAACTGTAACTCCAAAAATTATAAAACCACAGCCATTTTAAAGATAATTTAATTTAGAATATGATGGAAGTGAATTTTATTCAATTGGAGTTCATATGGAGCAGTAATTGGCCTTTCAATTATCGCTTTATGGCTTTTTTCATATGTGGTTACTTTTATTCTGTACATGATTTTATTTTGCAAACATTTTTATTATTTAGGAAACATCTTTATTTACAACTTTTGTTTTGAAAATTAATTATCTTGACGACAATTTATTTACAATTAAAATAGTTTAATTATACAAATATACACTTAAAAATTTTTACAACACATTTTTTTTGGATTTTCTGATTAAGGATCATATCTCCTCCTACTTTATTCCCGATCGATGAGGTCAAGTTTTGATCTTCTCTCGAGGTTCGGGCCAGCGTGTATCTATTACATATATACATTATTTTTATTTTTTCTTTATTTTCCCTTTATTTCTTTCTTTATTTTTTTTAGGTTAAAATAACAATATATGCATAATATTTACACACAGATGCAAGTTACTAATACTATGGAGTTAGTATTATATACATGTGTTTTATAAAAGATTAATTTAAGCTAAAATGAATAAAGATGGTGAAATGTATATTCATCATCCCCCTGTGCTTTACCTTTGCTAGTCCCTTAGCAAACACTTATTTGAATGAATAAGTAAATAAAAGAAAAAAGAAAGGGAAAATAAAGAAATTAGGACAATATTGAGTATTAAACTTATCTTCATAAATTTGTAATATGGAGCTCTATCAGACCTTTGGATTATTAGTATGGCAGAACCTTAATGGGAAATGGATTTAAAACCAAACCTTCAAGTTCCACAAGACTCCTATTCAGGTCCCCTCAACAGTCAGGTCAGAACAAGTCTACATACACAAATTCTTATGACTATGAATCTTTACTTGTACGGTGTAAGTTAAATATAGATCCCCATCTCAAAAGTAGCAAAGAAACAACTTCCCTCAATAAGGTAACTCTAGTCCCCCGGTCTAGCAACTCTTTCCTCGAGGAGCGGGGATATTCCCTTCCAAGTTCAAGTACAACCAGCTCAAGAAGAGGAGATGAAGAAAAGAATGGACAGTAACCAGTGTAGCTACCTATCCTTAGATGTATGACCAGTGTAGTCATGCCATCCAGCTGCAAGCTTTTTTTACTTGTATATACACTCCGGCATGCATTTTACTTTACAATCAGGCATGTCCACTTTTGAAGCTTTTGTTTCTCCACCTAAGAAACAAAAGCTTCAAAGTCAAATTGTAAAAGAAAAAGGGTTAGTAAAATATATACAAGTATATACAAGAATTTTTTTGGTTTGTTTGTTTTTTTTGTTTTTTTGTTAGTTTTTGTTTATTTTTCTTTTGTTTTTCTTTTTCTTTTTGTTTTTTTATTTTTTTATTTTTATTTTAATTTGTTTTATTTGTTTTTTTAAATGGTGATCCAAGTCTATATACCGAAGTGGATTTTATGAATTTATATACATATCCCAAAAATAATCATATTTAAAAGTGTGAGTTATGTCTGAAGTATATATACAATATATATGACACCCCCCTTTACTTAGCTCGAACTATGTCCTCATAGTGATCAGAGGGCGGCAAAGGAAGACCTAACTCGTGCTAAGTATAGAAAAGTGAAAAGACTCCTACGCTGTAACGACTCAAAAGAAAAGATGAAAAGAATAGACATCGGTGATTCCCCCTATAGGATGAAGTAATCCTAAGTATATAAGACTATATAAAAGGGAAAAACTGATGAAGAGAATGTACTGACTCAATAACTCGACTTTCCCCCCTATACTTAGGGTAGAATAACCCTAAGTATAGAATATCAACAAGTTGGGGGACAATCGAGAGAACAGAAGAATAAAAACACAAAAGAGATGATATGAACAACATCACCCCCCATACTTAGGGTAGAGTATCCCTAAGTATAAGCAACAACAAGAGTGATGAACATGATGAAAATGAACAACACAAATCATTCACCCCCCTATACTTAGGATAAAGTACATCCTAAGTATAGCACACATATACAGACAAGAGGTGAATGATAAACAGAAGAAAGAAGGAGCAAATCTAGATGAAACACATATATAAAAGTTAGATACTATTGAGATGCCTCTCAACAAGCGCTAGGTTTACACCCCTATCTTGGCGCAAAGGCTAGGATAATGAAGTATCAAGGCTTAGGATGACATCTGTAATGCGAATACCGTAATATCGTTTTTGTCTCGGTGTGAGAACAACGACATGGTTAATGATGGAAAGGATGACAGCCATATAGGAAATCAGGTAGGTGTCTTCTGTAGATAAAATCAAGCATTGATAGCACAAAAGAAATCTTCGACACATGGTCAGAGTGGAGTAAGTGGTTAGGGCCGAAAAAATAGAGCGCGGAGAAGGAAGGATCTGTCATGGAATCCTCCACTTCAATCATCGTCTCAAAATTGTGTGGAAGTTCAAGATCATGAGACTCAATAAGGAAGCAAATATCCAATGCATGTAAGGAAAATATATCATGTGTAGCATCGTATAAGTCAAGATTGGCTCATCCCTAAGAGGCTCGTCAAGCAGAGAAGAAATATCCAACACAAAAAGATCAGAAATATCAGAAGAATCATAACACTCAGAATAATCAGAAGACTCGTTCTCGTGATCCGACAAATCGTCACTCGGGTAAAAGTTAAACAAGGGTCGTTGTGACCCAAGTCACCAAGCGGTGCCAATCAAGAAAAATAGACCACCAAATTCAAATAAAATCAATCAAAATCAAATAGCGGTCTTGCTATTATTTTAACCTGGTATAGCGACCAGGGTCTAACACAAGGAGCACGTGATGGCCTTGCGGCCTACGAAGTAGTCTAAAAAAGTAATAAAATAAAATCAAAGTGTTTTTGGTGGATTTTTAATTTTTATAATTTTTTTTGGATTTTTACTTTATAAGGAAAATAAAGAAACCAATAAAACAACCAACTAAAAACAATTATTTAATGCATCAAAAAATACTCAAAAATTCAAATAAAAATATTTTTAGGTTTTTTATATTTTTTTACTGTTTTTGGTTAATTTTTGGTATTTTTTTGATTTTTATTGAATTTTCTAAAAATAAAACAAGGCAAGAAAACAAGCACAATGTCCAGCCAAGCTTGGGGGACTTAGATAAAATATCTAAAAATCCCTAAAAATCCTGAAGGTAATTTTCTTGTATAGTAGAAACTACAAAGAAAATTTGGCCACTGGAATTATTATTTTTGTGTTTTTCAATTTTTTTTATATTTTTTATAAGATTTTTAGGGTTTTTTCAATTTTTATGGGTTTTAAATATCCAAAAATGACCAAAATTGGTCAGAAAATCAAACAAGGCAAAAGACACACTAATTAATTTTTTTATAATTTTAGAGGTATTTTAATATTTTTTGTGATTTTTCAAGTCAGACAGTAAAGAAAATGCATGTTTTTGATTTTTTAAAAATATCAAATAAAATCAAAAGTGTCCAAAAAAATTCTAGAAAATTTTACAACATGGCAGGAGCCATATGTCCAATTTTCGTTGAATTTGGAGTTAGTTTGCTATTTTATTAAAAATCAAAACTAGGGTAAAGTGCATAGGGACCTAACTGCAAATAAAATAAGACCCTGGGCCCCTTAGATAACAAGCCTGGAAACTAGGGGGCTAGGAGTGCAAAATGTCCCCCCGGGCCACGCACGATACACGTGACTCAGGCCTGGGGGGACCTATTTGTCATTCCTATTTATAAAAGTATAGATCGTAAAAAGCCAAAAACGTAGGGCAAAAGTTGCAAATACACCAAATACCACGTGTCAATGCACGTGTCCACAACAGGCATGGGTATAAATGCGATTCTGATAAACAGGAGGGTCCTCTATGCAATATTTACAAAAATAAAAGAACTAAAAAGCGTATTTACAGTACTAAATAGTAAATGCGAGAAATAGAGGGGCCTAAGATCAAATACCCCTTTATTAAATGTCAACGGCTAAGATGGCGCCACGTAGCAGATCTAACGAGTGAGAATATCAGCGCCTTTAACCACGAAACGCTGGCCGGATCGAATGGATGAGCAGCTCCCACGTGGACGATCGAACGGCTCTGCTGCGACGTGGGTCTGCGAAGGGGCCTGGCTCGGATCGAACGGATGAGGGTCCACCACATGGCAGATCGGACGATCCTCGTATGCTGTGGCGAAACCCTCGGTGAATCGACGGTCGCGATCAACCTCCAAGGATCTGACGGTATCTGCTGCTCCTCGGATGAACGGGTCAGATGTAATCTGGAGCGTCGAGGCCGATCAGACGTCTGGGGAGGATGGTGGAAGAACAGTTGGCCGGTGAGCTTCGCCGGCCCGATGCACGCGCTATGGTCCTCCCCTGCTGCTCCTGAAGTGCGGAAGAGCTCCGCCGTGAAGCCCCGCAGCTGAAGATGGTCGCTGATGAGGCTGCTGACCACCGGAACGGTCCCGCGATGGCGGTGGCCTGAAGCTCCTGTGCCTGAGCTGCTGGCCTCCAGATGAGGCTCTACAGATGATGAGACCTGCACAGGACGAAAGATGGGTCGAGGGCAAACTGCCTCGACCCGTCAAAGCGCGAGAACAGTGAAGGATGCGTCGCGATGGAGGCCCTCCGACGAGCTGCGGAGGTGGAGGGCCGAGGTCCCTGCTCCGGGGCGAGCCAGGGGGAATGGGTAGGTGGAGAAGATGTGGAGGAGGTTCGTGAAGGTGGTGTCGGTGTCGGATGGGCTGATGGATGGTAGGAGACGACGGGCGGAGGCGGCGGAGCTACGGCTACAGAAAATGAAAAATTCTAATCTACGCTAATCTACGGGCTAAAGAGACTACCTGGTGGAGGCTATCGACTGCGCTGAAGCTCGGGGAGCTTCTGGGTCATTGCCTGCAAGGGGTCGTCGTCTCCCCGAGGCTGGGCGCTCTCGCAGCGGCGCACGGTGGCGGAGCCACCGGATGAAAGGCTTCCCGAGGTGCTCGAGCCTCACTTCCACTCCGGCGGGCACCGCTGTCACTCAGGCACACCAGAGGAGGTCCTTGGCTGCGAGTGGGAGGTCCAGAGATGAGGAACAAGCCGGTCGGAGGTGATGCTATATATGTCCAAGGGTCCGAGAAGAGATGGATCGGGCAAGACGCACACGACTCGGATCCCTCAGACCCACCCCGGGCGTGGATCTGGAATGAACAAGGATCAATCGGGGCCTGGGGTTAGGGTATTAAGCTGTCGGATCGAGTGGGAAGAGAAGGAAGAAATCGGGTCGGGCACCAGATCCGCAAGGGAAGTGGTCCACAGGGGGAGTTGACTGGGGGGTCAACATTCCCCCGTGGACCAATCAGAGTCCGCCAGCTCAATATTATTTCATTATTTATTTTAAAATAATAAATGATCGAATAAAGAAAAACTTAAAACATGAAAAATATTTATTTTATTTTTTTCTATTTTTTTGTTATTTTTAATTTATTTTTCAAAATAAAAATAAGGTATTTACACTTTAGTGTTATATATAGGTATATATACAATATAGGATTTTTATTTTTTTGATTTTTAATTAGTTATTTTTATACATTTTTATCCCTATTTTGTATTTTATTTATTTATAAAATAAAATTAGGAATAAAAAGGTATTTTTTATTTTATTTTTATTTTTTAAATACAAGGGTGAAATAAATAGATATGTACATCTATATACATGGTATAATTACAATATTATTTTTGGTTTTTAATTTTGTTCTTTTTATTTTGTTTTTGTTTTAATCGTTTTTATTTTATTTCTTTACAACATAAAAGATAAAATATATACAAATTTTATGGAAATTAGTTTTATTTATTTATAAAGTGAAATAAATATAGATAGGGGACTATATACATGATGAATATGCACAAGGTAGAGTATTTTTATTTTCTTTTTGAGTTTTCAATTTTTAGTTGGATTTTATATTTATAAATATATACAAGTATTTACAAGCCACTTTTATTCTATTTTTGGAGGGAAATATATTTATTGTATTTACAGGTATATTTACACAAATGAGCCCCTATCTCTCTCTACTTTGGATTTTATGCGGTCAGGTCCATGCTGAGCCCTCCCTTGGGATTAGGTTGCTCAATATTTATTCTAAATATTTCTCTCTTTTTCTTTTTAATCTTTATTCTTTTATTTTTGCACAAAAACATGCTAATTATTAGTTTTTACACCAATCATGCCTTTTGCTAATTATTTGTATTTACAAACATATACATGCATTTGCAAAGGTTTTTGTAGCTAAAATATAAGAATAAAGAGTGATGAATGAGTATTCATCACCCCCCTATACTTAACTTTGCTAGTCCCTTAGCAAACACTTATTTGAAAAAGAAGTGAAAAAGAAAGAAAAAAGAAAAAGAGGAGAATGTACATGGATCAAGGTTGATTATTAAACTTGCCTTCACTAAATTGAATTATGGAGCTTAGATCAGATCTTTGGATTATTAATGTGTCGGAACCTTATTTGGACTTAAGCTTAAAACTCAACACCCTCTAAGTTCCACTAATCTCTAATCAAGACTCTTCAATAATCCAGATTAAAACAAGTCATCAAACACAAACTCTGAAGACCATGAATCTTTCCTTGTACTGTGAAGTGAGGTATAAGCTCTCCACCTCAGAAATGCCAACTTGACCACCCTCCCCAACAAGGTAACTCTATGACCCTAATCTGTCCACTCTTTCCTCGAGGAACGGGGTATTCCCTTCTAAGTTCAAGTTCAACCGGCTCAAGAAGAGGGGGAAGAAGAGAACGGACCATGGCCAGTGTAGCCATGTATCCTTGGGAGCTTGACCAGTGTAGCCAAGTCTCCCTGCTGCAAGCTACATAAGGTGGGACATGAATCTATAGCTTTGCTTATTGCACTATATACATACTCCGATGGGATTATCATTTTCTATCAGACCCACCACTTTTTTGGAGTTATTTGCATTTTTTTTCAAGTGCATCTGTACAACATATACATGTGCAGCATATATACAAGGAGTTTTCCCTCTTGAGCCAGTAGACTATCCCTCTTTTGAAGCTTTATTGCAACCCACAACTCCTGTCATTAGACCTCATGGCAACCAGACCAAGTTGAGACGCACTTCCTTCACTAAAAGAAGAAAAGAGGTTCCGCCTAGAAGTACTACCCTCATATGCTACCCCAAGTCAAGAAAGACTGCCTCCTCACCACTCATCCGTAGAGAGCTCGGTGCAAAGTGCTGGTGTCCAAGTAAAGCCATTGTCCCTATGAGTCATGTGTTGTTGTTAAGTGCTCTACTTAGGCTCATTGAGATGACATGTGATCATAGCCTAGTGGACTCAAAGAATTAAGTCACCATGGACCTGAAAAGCCTTAATCCCAAGCCCTATAAGGTTCCTCTTAGAAATTAGGAGGATTAAGATCTTAATCAAGCTCCATTTACCAATTTAGTTCCAGGCTAGTTTAAATGTCAACTATAATCCAGAAAAACTATATACATATATACAGAGATGTTATTTACACAAATTTTACAAAAATGCAAAATTTTTGAAAAATGTTTTGAAATCATGAATGGATGAATGCATGAAGTGCAAGTTTTGCAAAAGTATTTACACACATTTACACAAGATTTTTGCAAACTTTTGTTTTTCAAAACATTTTGGAAAAATTTTGTACTATATACATAATTTTGACAAGCTTTACACAAAAAGTTTTTGAAAACATTTTTACAAAAATAATTTGTATACTAGCTATGTATGTGCAATAAAAGAATGTTTATTTACAGGAAAACTTTTTAATTTTTGATTTTTAGGGTTTTTAGCCATTTTATTTATTGACACACTCACACAAAGTACGAGTTATGGCTAAAGTATATATGGAATATACACACACACCCCTATACTTAGCTCGAACGATGTCCTCAGAGTCAAGAGCGATGAAGAAGACATAACTCGTGCTATGTATAGGGAAGTGAAAAGGAAGGCTATATACAAAAACGAATGAGTGAATAGAAAATCAAGAAGATCTTGGCTTTTCCCCCTATACTTAGGATCAAGTAATCCTAAGTATAGCAGGTTGTACACAAAGGGAAAACCGAATGGAGAATGTACAGGGTCTACCCCCCTATACTTAGGGTAAAATATCCCTAAGTATAGGAAACAAACAGGGGTAGAAAGACACGAAGAAAATAGACAAATATATACAAGGTGGAGTGGCATCACTCCCCCTATACTTAAGGTGAAGAACCTTAAGTATAGGCAACACAACAGAAGTGATGAAACAGAAAGAAGAACAACCCGGTGTTTTCTCCCCCTATACTTAGGATGAGCAATATCCTAAGTATAGCAAAGATAATCCTAAGCGAGACCTGGGGTGAAAACAAGAACGGAAGAAAGAAAGATCAAATAAGACAAAACACGTATATACAAAAGAATACAATGTTGAGGTGCCTCTCAACAAGCGCTAGATTTTACGCCCCTTGCTGGGCGCAAAGGCTAGGACAATACGGTATCAAGGTTCAGTACGGCATCGGTAAGTCGAATACCGTACTGTCGTCGCAGTCTCGGTATGAGAACAGCGACGAACTCAAAAGTGTAAAGTAAGACACCCAGGTATGCAATCAAGCGGGTGTCTGCTACTGGCCAAGGATATGGAAATAAGTGATCGGGATCCGGTAGCACAAAAGAAATCGTCGGCTATGGATCAGACTGGAGTGAGTGTGTGGAGCCGAAGAAATCAAACGTGGAGAAGGATGGATCAGTCGTGGAATCCTCCACGTCAATCAGTGTCTCAAATAGGTGTGGGCAATCAAGATCAAGAGACTCTCTAAGAAGACAAATATTCGAGTAATGAAATAGAATCAGATCAAGTAAATCATCGAATATCTCCAGAATGGGCTCATCCTCGCGAGGGTCGTCGAGGTGAGAAGAGTCAGAATCAGAAGGATCTAAAGACTCGATTTCGTGCTCCGTCAGATCAGAAACACTCTCAGCAGGTGAAACCGAGTACTCATCGCGTGTGGCATCCTCCCGCAGATAACCCTCGGGGAGAGATGCAGGATCAGAAGTGACAAGAAGAGGATCAGGATCTAGATGGGCATCTGCACTGCTATCAAGTATCCACTCGGTACACTAGGCTGCATCATCATCGGAAGTGTCTCTCTCGGCAATCTGGAAGCAGGAGAAGGTACTAGTCAACACCGCTGAAGCCGGCAAAGTGTCTGCAGCTTATCCTCGCTCTACAGCTATGCTGGCTGCCAACTGGTCCTCAAAAAGTGTATCTGTCTCAACAAAGTGGAGGACAACAGACTCGAATATGGGACTCTCTGTGTCTGTACTCTCAAAGTGGTGTCCCTTATCGAGCTGTGGCTGCTGGGCTGATTCCTGGTAGCTATCTGTATCCAAGAAGTAACTCTGCAGAAAGGAAACTGACTCCTTCGGGACTGGAAACTGAAGTGGCTGAACAAATGGCTGTAGTAGCGGGGGCTCCTCCGGTTCCTGGAGTATCAGAAGATCTGATATCCAAGACTCGTCCACTGGAAACTCTGGGGCTGCCTCGAACTCCAGCTGGAAAACCAACGGGAACTCAAGTAGACTCTGGGTCCGAACCTCTGCTATCACGGTCATCTCCTCAATACTCTGTGGTGGTGGAGCATCCAAGTCCTCGGGCTGGTGTGTAGAAACTGTCTCATCATGTAAAGCGACACACCGCACTGGTACTGCAACGTCCGCATGTGGTGTCCCGACTACGACATCTCGTGAAGAAGATCTCTGTGAAAGTAAACTCGAGATGGTGTCCAGTAAGTAAATGTCGGAATTGTGGTGTGAACCTCCACATGTGGTAATCACCAGTGCTATCTGCTTTGCGGTCATCCCCCGCATGGAGATCTTTATCAATTCTGTCAGTGGAAGTCCGTGGTCTGGAAATCTCCTCAAGAGGTCAAGAAACCTCGGCAATGCCTCGTGCAATGGCTCCTGGGGGTCAACTGAAAAGTCGGTGATCAAAGACCGCATAAACTCTGCTCTATGCGGGGGGAAGTATCTCTGTAAGAACTCTCGGCGTAGCTCTCCCCACGTATCAAATGTCCTCCCCAATCATCTGTGCCATCTCATGGCTCTCTCCTGAAGCGTGAATGGGAAGGTCCTCCTCATCAATTCCTCTGCAGTGATATCTGGATATCTCTGTGCTCTACAAAACTCCTCAAATACGGACATGTGAAGATATGGATCCTCGTGTCCTTCTCCTGAAAATGTCGGCAGTCGCTGAATGTACTCCAAATCCAAGACGAATGGACGTAATGTAGAGGCTGACTCAGCTCCCTGTGCTATCTGATCCACCATCAGTCTGGGATAGGATCTATCTGCTGATCTCCACTGCTCTCTCTTATCATGAACGGAGTGCGCTCTCAACTCAGCAACAGCATCGTCCAGGTCTCGCATCTGCTCTATCTGGTATCCTCGGACGTCAAGCGCAGCATGCCCAGAGTAGTGAGATGAAAGGGAGGGAGGGAGCGGGAGGTTGGTCGGAGATCCGACCTCCCTAGAAGGTGGACTGGACTGATGATCAGATAGCGAAGAAAAAGCCGCAAGAGTCGGCTCGAGGTGAGGGGGATCCATCATCCAGGGGTAAGGGAGAAGAAGAGAAGATTGAAGGGTGGGAGGGTGGGAGACAAGGATGGAATGGAGAAGAAGATGGAGAAAGGCAGAAAGGATCTGGAAATCACACAAGATGAGAAAAGCAAACCCCTGATTCACCTACGCACCCGAGCTGAAGACCAAAGGGTTCGGTCAATTATCTTGTCGATTTTATTTTAGGTGATCATCCAGTCTATCAGAGCGATTACGTGAGGTAATAAGAATCCGATATCTCTCAACCGACTGTCCCGTACCAAAGAGCCGGTAATCAGTCGAGAAAGATCGGATGGCTCTATCCTAAGGTGCGGATCACTCTCTCGCTCATCCAAACCAAACAAGGAGGGGGTTACTCTCCCCAAGACAAATTTTTCAATTCGATGTCTTTTAAGTCAAGTGTGATTATCAGTCCCGATTTTATTGTTTTTCTTTTTAGATATTTTCCAAGTAAAAACAAACGCCTAACGAATTTTTCGATTCTCCTGATTATTAAGTCAAAAACAGGGGGGAGAAGACGAAAAAGCCGATGCGCGATAAAATCAATGATGCATGCAAAGATAGAAATGCGTACATGTCTCCAGTACTCTACATGCAATATGATCCGCACATAATGAAAAGTAGAAAATAAACTACCTAGATGGTGCAGCAGTGAAAACCGAGTCCTAAACATGCAACTTCTACTCGACAGAACCGTCTAACTGGTCACAGGTCCTTCGATCCAAGGAGTCCGGTCTCGGTCTACCCCTCCTCCTCCCGACACATCGGGTTCAGGAGCAGCGCTTGGCAGGGCAGGCTACGGCACGTAGGCTCGAAGGGAGTGAGTCCGTTATTTTTATTAATGTTTTATTAGTAGATCCAATTAGCGAACTATAGGTGCAGGCAGATAGTTAAGTGTTTGGATCCTACTAATTACGGCACAGTCAAACAGAAAGTCCTAAATCTAAGGGCTCGAGAAAAACCGCGTAAAACCGTAAAAGGCAGCGAAAAACCAAAAACCGCGAAAAGTAGTGAAAAACCTAAGGTAGCTAAAGGGTCCCCCGAGCACTCCGGTGCTCGGCGAAACAGACCCGAGAAAAGAAGTCCAAGTCCTGTGAGTGTCCCTGTATTATTACAACAGTTCAGAAATTGCTGAAATAAAACCTAAGCTACTCCTCGCCCACTCAACTCCTCTCTCGTTCTCTCCAGCGGCTCCGTGCAGAAGGGAGCCGCCTCCGAATCCCGCGATTGCTCTGGCGTCTCGAAAGCTACCGCCTCGGTCCTCGGGCCGTCGCAAGAAAGAGTCAAAATGTCAAACCAAGAATAATAATCAAATAATAGCAGAAAAGCTAAACAGGGGTATATGTGCAAAATGACAAATAATATAAACAAGCAAAAATCAAACAATAAACAAAAATAAAAGAAAAGAAAATAAAAGAAAAGAAAGCAAAAATAAATGGAAAATAAAAAGCCGCGAAAAGCCGCAGACTCAGAAAGAGCCGCAAAAAGCTACGAAAAAGAAAATAAAAAAAATGAAAAATAAAAAGAAAAACTACTAAGCCGTTCTCCCCGGAACGACGCCATTCTGATGACTCGCCTGATCACTCGGGTAAAAGGTAAACAAGGGTCGTTGTGACCCAAGTCACCAAGCGTTGCCAATCAAGAAAAATAGACCACCAAATTCAACCAAAATCAATCAAAATCAAATAGCGGTCTTGCTATTATTTTAACCTGGTATAGCGACCAGGGTCGAACACAAGGAGCACGTGATGGCCTTGCGGCCTACGAAGTAGTCTAAAAAAGTAATAAAATAAAATCAAAGTGTTTTTGGTGGATTTTTAATTTTTATAATTTTTTTTGGATTTTTACTTAATAAGGAAAATAAAGAAACCAATAAACAACCAACTAAAAGCAATTATTTAATGCATCAAAAATCACTCAAAAATTCAAATAAAAATATTTTTAGGTTTTTTATATTTTTTACTGTTTTTGGTTAAATTTTGGTATTTTTCTGATTTTTATTGAATTTTCGAAAAATAAAACAAGGCAAGAAAACAAGCACAATGTCCAGCCAATCTTAGGGGACTTAGATAAAATATTTTAAAATCTCTAAAAAGCCTGGAGGTAATTTTCCTGTATAGTAGAAACTACGAAGAAAATTTGACCACTGGAATTATTATTTTTGTATTTTTCAATTATTTATTATAATTTTTATAAGATTTTGAAGGTTTTTCAATTTTTATGGGTTTTTAATATCCAAAAATGACCAAAATTGGTCAGAAAATCAAACAAGACACACTAACTAATTTTTTTATAATTTTTAGAGGTATTGTAATATTTTTTTTGTGATTTTTCAAGTCAGACAGTAAAGAAAATGCGTGTTTTTGATTTTTTAAAAATATCATATAAAATCAAAAGTGTCCCCAAAAATTCTAGAAAATTTAACAACATGGCAGGAGCCATGTATCCAATTTTCGTTGAATTTGGAGTTAGTTTGCTATTTTATTAAAAATCAAAACGAGGGTACAGTGCACAGGGACCTAACTGCAAATAAAATAAAACCCTGGGCCCCTTGGATAACAAGCCTGGAAACTAGGGGGCTAGGAGTGCAAAATGTCCCTCGGGCCACTCACGATACACGTGACTCAGGCCTGGGGGGACCTATTTGCCATTCCTATTTATAAAAGTATAGATCGTAATAAGCCAAAAACGCAGGGCAAACGTTGCAAATACACCAAATACCACGTGTCAATGCACGTGTCCACAACAGGTAGGGGTATAAATGCGAATCAGATAAACAGGAGGGTCCTCTATGCAATATTTACAAAAATAAAAGAACTAAAAAGCGTATTTACAGTACTAAATAGTAAATGCGAGAAATAGAGGGGCCTAAGAGCAAATACCCCTTTATTAAATGTCGACGGCTAAGATGGTGCCACGTAGCAGATCTAACGGGTGAGAATATCGGTGCCTTTAACCACGAAACACTGGCCGGATCGAATGGATGAGCAGCTCCCACGTGGACGATCGAACGACTGTGCTGCGACGTGGGTCTGCGATGGGGCCTGGCTCGGATCGAACGGATGAGGGTCCACCACGTGGCAGATCGGACGGTCCTCGTATGCTGTGGCGAAACCTTCGGTGAATCGACGGTCGTGATCAACCTCCAAGGATCTGACGGTATCTGCTGCTCCTCGGATGAACGGGTCAGATGTAATCTGGAGCGTCGAGGCCGATCGGACGTCTGGGGAGGATGGTGGAAGAACAGTTGGCCGGCGAGCTTCGTCGGCCCGATGCACGCGCTATGGTCCTCCCCTGCTGCTCCTGAAGTGCGGAAGAGCTCCGCCGTGAAGCCCCGCAGCTGAAGATGGTCGCCGATGAGGCTGCTGACCACCAGAACGGCCCCGCGATGGCGGTGGCCTGAAGCTCCTGTGCCTGAGGTGCTGGCCTCCAGATGAGGCTCTACTGATGATGAGACCTGCACATGAAGAAAGATGGGTCGAGGGCAAACTGCCTCGACCCGTCAAAGCGCGAGAACAGTGAAGGATGCGTCGCGATGGAGGCCCTCCGGCGAGCTGCGGAGGTGGAGGGCCGAGGTCCCTGCTTCAGGGTGATCCAGGGGGAATGGGCAGGTGGAGATGATGTGGAGGAGGTTCGTGAAGGTGGTGGCGGTGTCGGATGGGCTGATGGATGGCCGGAGACGACGGGCGGAGGCGGCGGAGCTACGACTACAGAAAATGAAAAATTCTAATCTACGCTAATCTACGGGCTAAATAGACTACCTGGTGGAGGCTATCGACTGGGCTGAAGCTCGGGGAGCTTCTGGGTCATTGCCTGTAAGGGGTCGTCGTCTCCCCGAGGCTGGGCACGCTCGCGGCGGCGCACGACGGCGGAGCCACCGGATCAAAGGCTTCCCGAGGTGCTCGAGCCTCGCTTCCACTCTGGCGGGCACCGCTGTCACTCAGGCACACCAGAGGAGGTCCTTTGCTGCAAGTGGGAGGTCCAGAGATGAGGAACAAGCTGGTCGGAGGCGATGTTATATATGTCCAGGGGTCCGAGAAGAGATGGATCGGGCGAGACGCACACGACTCGGATCCCTCAGACCCACCCCGGGCGTGGATCTGGAATGAACAAGGATCAATCGGGGCCCGGGGATAGGGTATTAGGCTGTCGGATCGAGTGGGAAGAAAAGGAAGAAATCGGGTCGAGCACCAGATCCGCAAGGGAAGTGGTCCACAGGGGGGAGTTGACCGGGGGGTCAACATTCCCCCGTGGACCAATCAGAGTCTGCCAGCTCAATATTATTTGATTATTTATTTTAAAATAGTAAATGATCGAATTAAGAAAAACTTAAAACATGAAATATATTTATTTTATTTTTTTCTATTTTTTGTGATTTTTAATTGATTTTTCAAAATAAAAATAAGGTATTTACACTTTAGTGCTATATATAGATATATGTACAATATAGGATTTTTATTTTTTTTTGATTTTTAATTAGTTTTTTTATATATTTTTATCCCTATTTTATATTTTATTTATTTATAGCATAAAATTAGGAATAAAAAGGTATTTTTATTTTATTTTTATTATTTATATACAAGGGTGAAATAAATAGATATGTACATCTATATACATGGTATATTTACAATATTATTTTTGGTTTTTAATTTTGTTCTTTTATTTTGTTTTTGTTTTAATGGTTTTTATTTTATTTATTTACAACATAAAAGATAAAATATATACAAATTTTATGGAAATTAATTTTATTTATTTATAAAGTGAAATAAATATAGATAGGGGAATATATACATGATGAATATGCACAAGGTAGAGTATTTTTGTTTTCTTTTTGATTTTTCAATTTTTAGTTGGATTTTATATTTATAAATATATACAAGTATTTACAAGACACTTTTATTCTATTTTTGGAGGGAAATATATTTATTGTATTTACAGGTATATTTACACAAATGAGCCCCTATCTCTCTCTACTTTGGATTTTATGCGGTCAGGCCCATGTTGAGCCCGCTGTTGGGATTAGGTTGCTCAATATTTATTCTAAATATTTCCCTCTTTTTTCTTTTTAATCTTTATTCTTTTATTTTTGCACAAAAACATGCTAATTATTAGTTTTTACACCAAGCATGCCTTTTGCTAATTATTTGTATTTACAAACATATACATGCATTTGCAAAGGTTTTTGTAGCTAAATATAAGAATAAAGAGTGATGAATGAGTATTCATCAATGCACAACCAGGGATTGAAACCGAGTACAGAGTACCACCACCCGCAGATAACCCTCGGGGAGATTTGAGAAATCAGGATAATCCGAGGGTGAGAACAAATGATTATATTAAAATAATGCGTTCTCTCTCGAAGTAAAAGAAAAACTATCCAATGAATCGTGAATATCAGGTTCAAAGAAATCTTGGTCAATATCAAAGAGATCATTGACCTACTAGTGTGAAGGGATCTGAGCTTGGAAAAATATTGGACAAGATTTGACCCTCAGGGTGAAGGGTGGGAGGGAGGGAAAACATGAGTGATGATGAATTTTTATTTTTGATTTTTTTATAGAGATTGCTAATGATCTAGAGAGAAAAGATCATAGCTAACACAACACCAAGCACAAGCAAACACAATGCAAACCCCCAATTCACAAACTCAATGCAATGTAAAGATCGTAAAAGTTCGGTCAATTATCTTATCAATTTTTGAGTTTGGTGAGAAATCAATCTATCAGAGTGGTTAAGTGAGTTATTAGGAACCCAATGCTCCCAGGAGACTATCCAACTCTCACAATTAGTTTTTCCCATCTAGTATGGGTTGCAGATCGTTTACCGGCTACCCGATCTACCCACTCTGCTAAGGAAGTCCTGGACCGACTACCGGCTACCCGGTGAAATCCTCACTAGAGAATAACTAATCACAAGACTAGAAGTCTGAAGAGAGTTCGAGCATGGCTCTATCCTAGTGTGCAGGTTGCTCTCTCACTGTAGATAAATCAACAAAGAGGGGGTGACTCTCCCCAAAATAATGATTTTTTCTTACTTTTATTTTAGGGTTGAGTTTTCTTTGGAAGTCCCGGATTTAAGGAAATTGTCACTTCGCTTGAATATTTTCAATGAATCGCCTATCGAGTGTCCAATTTCCTTTTTAACTTATGTGAATGAAAAAAGGAAGGAGATCGGAAATGCCAATGCCAGATTAAACACAATGATGCTTGCAGGGGTTAGAGATGTGTACCATAACACCAGCACTCTACATGTAAAATGATCCATACAGAATTTAAAAATAGAAAATATAAACTAACCTATATGATGCAAGTGAACACATCCTAACAATAGCTTCTATAAACGGGCAAGAACCAATTAAAGTTGAATAAGTCCAATTACGCTTTATTCTATAGGCACATAAATTCTTGTTTAGGGTGTTTGGACCTAATTAATTACCTGGCTCAAGCAAATTAATTAAAGCAATCAATAGACTGCTCACGAAATCCGCATGAAACAAAGAAAAATAAGGCAATGAAAACAAAACCGATGAGGTCCTCCAAGTGCACCGGCACTTGGCAAAACAGACCCCTCAACAAATGAATGTTCATTTACAAGAGTTCAAGTGCTAGAAATAAATAAAATAAGGTCTAAAATATTTTTTTGGTCTCCTTCAAATCTTCTTCTCCTTCTCTCATGCTCTCCAGCGGCTTCGAGATGAATCAAGCCACCTTCGCTTTGCTTGGGAGCTTTCATTCACCTAGGATCGCCTCCTTCGCTCCACGGGCCCTCGTAAGAAAAAAAGAAAGAATGAATGTGTAAGAAACACAATTATAAAATATGAGCAGGAAAAATGAAATAAAAACAGTGAATATGAACAATGAAATAAATGTGGAAAAATATAAACAAATATGTACAACTAAGAATAGCAGGTCAAAAGAGAAACCTAACTACCCTCACCGCGCCTCCCCGACAATGATTCCATTTTGTTGGACGGTATTTTCTGGGAGTTTTAAATTCAGAAATATGAAATAAATGTGTAATTATCATCGCAACCCAAATATCCTGCAAGAAAAATTTTGTTTTTTTCTTTTCAAGCTAAAATAATTACAAAAGAATAATGTTAAAAGAGAATTTGCTATTTAATTAACCTGAATAGCAACAGGATCGAACTTTGGGAGGCTTCAATTTTCGAGTGTTATTCAAATAATTTAAAAAATCAATTAGTAGAAAAAGGAAATCTCAAATGCTAACTATCTTGGTTTTTGTGATTTTTTTTTAAATTTTTTTTATTTCTATTTTTTTGTTTTCTGATTTTCAATTTTTTAATGATTTTAATTTTTGCAATTTTTTAATTATAAAAATATATTTTTCAAACATGCACAAAAGAAATGAACAAATAAACTCTATTGTATTTTTACTGATTTCTTTTTGGATTTTTAAATATGACAAAAATGCTCAAAATGTACAAATAAACTCTATTGTATTTTTATGATTTTTCACTATTTTTATAAATTTTCAGAAATGTTTAATTTTTTTTAGAATTTTAAAATGAATAAAAATAGGGGAAAGTACAAACAGTGAGAAAACAGGATTATTCCACAAATTCAAAATATGAAATTAAATAAAACATTACATCAATTATTTTTCTTAAAAATTAGGAAAAAATATTACAAACATGAACTTAAATCACATTTTTATTTTTACACTTTATATGAATTTTTTAGATTTTTAATATTTTACAATTTTTTGGGTTTTATAAATAATTAATGCATGAAAATTGGACAAAAAATAAAGAGCACAAAAATAAAACTAAATTATTTTTTTTTTGAAATTTTTTACATAGTATTTGAATTTTTATGAATTTTTGAATTTCATTCAGAGAAAATTATACGGTTTTTGATTTTTTAATAATAATAAATGAAAATAAAATGCAATTAAAAAATTATTCAATGAAGAAGCACAGAACATGAGTCTAACTTGATTTTTGGAGAATTTATTTAGCAACATAAGCTATTTATTCCAATCAAAAGAACACACAATTTTAAAGTCTGGATAACCGGGACTAAAACTTAAACAATTGGTGTTTTTGCATAAATAATTAACAAGAAATAAAAGGAGGACTAAAAATGCAAATTACCCAATAAAACATGCGAAGCACGTGCGTGAGGCTGATAGTGGCTTCTGCGTAATTTGAGAAATCACTGGGGCTTGATGGTAATTTTTCCAAAATTTTATATTCTCCCCCGTTAGGGTTCTTCGTTCCTCTTTTCTTCAAGACCAAAGGGGTCGTCACCCTTGTTCTTCCACCAAGCAAAAGGGCGGCGGGTGGCTTTACAAGGGGGTGCGAGATGGAGAGCGGCAACGCGCAATAATGGAGTTAGGAGCTCTGCCAGGAGATTGTCTCAAGTAGAGGGAGGTCAAACGTAGTGGATGACGGTGGGGTTCTGCAGAGCTCAACCGGAGATGAGGAACAGAGCGCCACATGTGCATACAATGGAGGGGTTGCACGACGGTTGTGGACGGCTGGACTACCGATGGATGGAGGAGCGGGCAGGAGATGGTGGTGACCTGGGTGGTGCGGTGGTACTTGCGGACGATGGTGGTCATTGGTGGAGGTCTTGGCGACGTCGTGGAAGGGGAGTCACGCCTCAGCCGACACACATCCAAGGGCGGTTGCTGCTCGTGGTGTTGTGATGGTGGTGGCCAGCAGCCGATGACAGATCGAGGAGGGCACGACGGACGTCGGCAGCACAATGCTGCCAAAATATTTTTTTTGTAATTTCTTTTATTTAAAAAAACAGAAATAGAAACAACCCTTTTTTATTTTTGTATTTTTTTACTTTTAAGTTTTTATTTTTTGAAAGGACAACAACTATATTTTTAATTAAATTTTTTATTTCAGTAAAAATATTGTAGATAAAAAAATGATATCCGACTCGAGCACGACAGCTTGGTCCAAAATCAAATGCGGAAAATGTGAGTGGATGCGGATCCGATGAAATGGAAGATCGAATCCATGTCTCCGACCATCGTACGCGGCCGGAGTTGGAACGTCAACGTGAAGAGATCGAGAATATGAGATGAAAAATCATGATCGATGGCACATCCAATAGTGATGGAAAATTAGGAATTAAAATCTTAGGTATATAATTAAAAATGAATGATGAAATAAAAATGAAAATTGAACCTAAAATTATCTAGAAAAGAGATTGAGAAATAAAGGGATGTGGATCTCACCGTGGGAGAGGAAAACATCGTAATTGCCTCGACGAAGGCTTACTCGAAGTCACCGGACGGCTCGGAGGGTATGCACCTCTCTACAACAAGAAGACTTAGAGAATATGCTCCTCTCAGCAAAGATTGATCCAATTGAAATGAGGGAGGAGGATCCATATAAATAGAAAAGAAAAGAATTCAAAATTCAAAATTTGAAATGAGATCAAGATAAGGAAAAAATTTGAAATAAGGTAGAAATAAAAAAGTAAATTAATGTTATAATTATTTACACAGTTTTTTTTATTTATGTTCGTCACTTTATTAAATTAAATAGTACATGTTAATTATTTAATTTTTTGGTGTGGTTATTTAAGGGAATTGATTATATACATATACTATATATATGGTACAGTATATACATAGTTAAATAAGGAAATTAGTTCTTTTTGTTTTAATTAATTTATTTATTTATTGTTATAACTATTAGAAAATATTATCAATTATCTACAATTACAATATGTACAAATAAATGGCAAAATTGCACAAACAACCCCAGAAAATTATCTTTCAAACCGTAACTCAAGAAATTATGAAAACACCACAATTTTAAAGATAATTTAATTCAGAATATGATGGAAGTGAGTTTGATTCAATTTAAGTTCATATGGAGACGGAATTGGTCTTTCCATTGTCGCTTTATGGCTTTTTCAGGATGTGGTTACTTTAATTTTGTACATGATTTTTTTGCAAGCATTTTTATTATTTATGAAACATCTTTATTTGCAACTTTTGTTTTGAAAATTATTTAATTTGAGGTCAATTTATGTACAAATAAAATAGTGTAAGTATACAAATATACATAGAAAAATATTTACAACACATTTTTTCGATTTTCTGATTAAGGACCCTATCTCCCCATACTTTATTCCTTGTCGATCATGTCAAGTCTAGACCTTCTCTCGGGGTTCGGGTCAGCATGTATCTATTACATATATACAATCTTTTTTTATTTTTTTCTTTATTTTTACTTTATTTATTTTAGGTTAAAATAACAATATAAGTACAATATTTACACACGGATGCAAGTTACTAAGAATATGGAGTTAGTATTATATACAGGTATTTTATAGGGGATTTTAAGCTAAAATAAATGAATAAAGATGATGAAATGCAGATTCATCATATATATGCATCACAATCTATATGATATTATTCCAGAATACATGTTCATTTCCAACATTTAGAAACAAACAACGAATGTATTCTAATATTAGGTCATAGAGACATTCTCTCAGACAAAGGTCTCTCCCACTAAAATTATGAAGTCTATCTATCCAATAGAGATTGTTGCAACAATTGCATCAATATCCATGTGGATGACTATTAGACCTAAGATCAAATTTTCCAGTCGTCTAAAACATATGCAACCAGTTGCAAGTGTTGTTAGAAGAATGAGTACACTTATTGGACTTTGATCTTATATGATAATAAAGTCAATATCAAAGATTATATGTAGAAGTATAATATGTCGATGCATTATCCAAGTCCTTCTCTAAGGATCCTAGATAGTCTAGACATTCAAACTATTAATACATTGGCTTATTGCAGTATTGATATTCATCCAACTTTTTGGATGTCATATGGAAGGACAACAAATGTATTTTTAATTAAATTTTTTATTCCAGCAAATAAATTGTAGATAAAAAATGATATCCGACTCGAGCACGACAGCTCGGTCCAAAATCAAATGCAGAAAATGTGAGATGATGCGGACCCAATGAAATGGAAGATCGAATCCGTGTCTCCGACCATGGTACGTGGTCGGAGTTGGAAGATTGCGTGAGGTAGAACATGAACGTGAAGAGATTGAGAATATGGCATGAAAAATCAAGATCGATGGTGGATCGAATTGTGATGGAAAATTAGGAATTAAAGTCTAAGATCTAGAATTAAAAATGAACGATGAAATAAAGATGAAAATTAAACCTAAAAATATCTAGAGAGGAGATTGAGAAATAAAAGGATGCGGATCTCACAGTGGGAGTGGTAAATACCGTAATCTCCTCGACGAAGGCTTACTCGTTGTCACCGGACGGCTCGGAGGCTAGGAACCTCTCTACAACAAGAAGACTCTTGGAGAATATGCTCCTCTCAACAAAGATTGATCCAATTAAAATGAAGGATGATGATCCATATAAATAGAAAAGAAAAGAATTCAAAATTAAAAATTTGAAATGAGATGAAATAAGGAAAAAAATTGAAATAAGATAGAGATAAGAAAGGAAATTAGTGTTAAATTTATTTACATAGTTTTTTTTATTTATGTTCGTCACTTTATTAAAATAGTACATGTTAATAATTTAATTTTTTTAATGTGGTTATTTAAGGGAATTGATTATATACATATATTATATACATATGGTACATTAGATACATAGTTAAATAAGGAAATTAGTTTTTTTAAGTTTTAAAATTTTTATATTTATTTATTTTTTATTATAGTTATTAGAAAATATTATCAATTATTTACAATTATAATATGTACAAATAAATCGTAAAATTGCACAAACCACCCCAAAAAATAATCTTTCAAACTGTAACTCCATAAATTATGAAAAGCACAACCATTTTAAAGCTAATTAAATTCAAAATATGATAGAAGTGAGTTTGATTCAATTTGAGTTCATATGGAGATTGAATTAGCCTTTCCGTTATCGCTTTATGGCTTTTTCCGGATGTGGTTACTTTTATTTTGTACATAATTTTATTTTACAAACATTTTTATTATTTAGGAAACATCTTTTTTTACAACATTTGTTTTGAAAATTATTTAATTTGAGGTCAATTTTTGTACAAATAAAATAGTGGAAGTATACAAATATACACCGAAAAATATTTACAACACATTTTTTTTCGATTTTCTGATTAATGACCCTATCTCCCCCTACTTTATTCCTGGTCGATCAGGTTAAGTCTTGACCTTCTCCGAGGGTTCGGGTCAGGATGTATCTATTACATATGTACAATCTTTTTATTTATTTTATTTATTTTTTCTTTCTTTATTTATTTAGTTTAGGTTAAAATAACAATATATGTACAATATTTACACAAGGATGTAAGTTACTAAGAATATGGAGTTAGCATTATATATCGGTGCTTTACAAGGGATTTTAAGCTAAAATAAATGAATAATGATGTTGAAATGTAGATTCATCATATATATCCATCACAATCTATATGATATTATTCCAGAATACATGTTCATTTCCACCATTTAGAAACAAACAATGAATGTATTCTAATACTAGGTCATGGAGACATTCTCTATGACTAAGGTCTCTCCCACTAGAATTATGAAGTCTATCTATGCAATAGAGATTGTTGCAACAATTGCATCAATATCCATGTGGATAACTATTAGACCTAAGATCAAATTTTTCAGTCTTCTAAAACATATGCAACTAATTGCAAGTGTTGTTAGAAGAATGAGTACACTTATTAGACTTTGATCTTATATAATAATAAAGTCAATATCAAAAATTATATGTAGAAGTATAATATGTCGATGCATTATCCAAATCTTTCTCTAAGGATCCTAGATAGTCTAGATAATCAAACTATTACTACATTGGCTTATTGCAGTATTGATATTCATCCAACTTTTTGGATGTCATATAGAAGGACAACAACTGTATTTTTAATTAAGTTTTTTATTCCAGCAAATAAATTGTAACTAAAAAAATGATATCCGACTCGAGCACGACGGCTCGGTCCAAAATCAAATGCGGAAAATGTGAGTGGATGCGAACCCGATGAATTGGAAGATCGAATATGTGTCTTCGACCATCGTACGTGTCCAGAGTTGGAAGATTGCGTGAGGTCGAATGTGAACGTGAAGAGATCGAGAATATGACATGAAAAATCAAGATCGATGGCGTATCGAATCGTGATGGAAAGTTAGGAATTAAAATCTAAGATCTAGAATTAAAAATGAACAATGAAATAAAGATGAAAATTAAACCTAAAAATATCTAGAAAAGAGATTGAGTAATAAAGGGATGTGGATCTCACTGTGGGAGTGGAAAATATCGTAATCTCCTCAACGAAGGCTTACTCGTTGTCACCGGATGGCTCGGAGGCTAGGCACCTCTCTACAACAAGAAGACTCTTGGAGAATATACTCCTCTCAGCAAAGATTGATCCAATTTCAATGAGGGAGGATGATCCATATAAATAAAAAGAAAAGAATTCAAAATTCAAAATTTGAAATGAGATAAAGGTAAGGAAAAATTGAAATAAGATAGAGATATGAAAGGAAATTAATGTTAAAATTGTTTACATAGTTTTTTTATTTATGTTCGTCACTTTATTAAAATAGTACATGTTAATAATTAAATTTTTTTGGTGTGGTTATTTAAGGGAATTGATTATATACATATATTATATGCATATGGTACATTAGATACATAGTTAAGTAAGGAAATTAGTTTTTTTAAGTTTTAAAATTTTTATTTTTATTTATTGTTTTATTATAGTTATTAGTAAATATTATCAATTATTTACAATTACAATATGTACAAATAAATGGTAAAATTGCACAAACCACCCCAAAAAATTATCTTTCAAATCGTAACTCCAAAAATTATGAAAAGCACAACCATTTTAAAGCTAATTTAATTCAAAATATGATAGAAGTAGTTTGATTCAATTTGAGTTCATATGGAGACTGAATTAGCCTTTCCATTATCGCTTTATGGCTTTTTCCGGATGTGGTTACTTTTATTTTGATACTGATTTTATTTTGTAAACATTTTTATTATTTAGGAAACATCTTTTTTACAACTTTTGTTTTGAAAATTATTAAATTTAAGGTCAATTTATGTACAAATAAAATAGTGTAAGTATACAACTATACACAGAAAAATATTTACAACACATTTTTTTTCGATTTTTAGATTAAGGACCCTATCTCCCCCTACTTTATTCCTAGTCGATCAGGTTAAGTCTTTACCTTCTCTAGGGGTTCGGGTCTGCATGTATCTATTACATATGTACAATCTTTTTATTTATTTTATTTATTTTTTCTTTCTTTAATTATTTATTTTAGGTTAAAATAACAATATATGTACAATATTTACACATGGATGTAAGTTACCAAGAATATGGAGTTAGCATTATATACCGGTGCTTTATAAGGGATTTAAAGATAAAATAAATGAATAATGATGATGAAATGTAGATTCATCATATATATCCATCACAATCTATATGATATTATTCCAGAATACATGTTCATTTACACCACTTAAAAACAAACAATGAATGTATTCTAATACTAGGTTGTAGAGACATTCTCTAAGACTAAGGTCTCTCCCACTAAAATTATGAAGTCTTTCTATCCAATAGAGATTGTTGCAGCAATTGCCTCAATATCCATGTGGATGACTATTAGACCTAAGATCAAAATTTCCAGTCTTCTAAAACATATGCAACCAATTGCAAGTGTTGTTAGAAGAATGAGTACACTTATTAGACTTTGATCTTATATTATAATAAAGTCAATATCAAAGATTATATGTAGAAGTATAATATGCCGATGCATTATCCAAGTCCTTCTCTAAGGATCCTAGATAGTCTAGATAATAAAACTATTAGTACATTGGCTTATTGCAGTATTGATATTCATCCAACTTTTTGGATGTCATATGGAAGGACAACAACTATATTTTTAATTAAATTTTTATTCCTGCAAATAAATTATAGATAAAAAAATGATATCTGACTCGAGCACGACGCTCGGTCCAAAATCAAATGTGGAAAATGTGAGTGGATGTGGACCCGATGAATTGGAAGATCGAATCCGTGTCTTCGACCATCGTACGTGTCCGAAGTTGGAAGATTGCATGAGGTCGAACGTGAATGTGAAGAGATCGAGAATATGACATGAAAAATCAAGATCGATGGCGTATCGAATCATGATGGAAAATTAGGAATTAAAATCTATGATCTAGAATTAAAAATGAATAATGAAATAAAGATGAAAATTTAACCAAAAAATATCTAGAAAAGAGATTGAGTAACAAAGGGATGTGGATCTCACTGTGGGAGTGGAAAATATCGTAATCTCCTCGACAAAGGCTTACTCGTTGTCACCGGACGGTTCGGAGGCTAGGCACCTCTCTACAACAAGAAGACTCTTGGAGAATATGCTCCTCTAAGCAAAGATTGATCCAATTTAAATTAGGTAGGATGATCCATATAAATAGAAAAGAAAAGAATTCGAAATTCAAAATTTGAAATGAGATAAAGATAAGGAAAAATTTGAAATAAGATAGAGATAAGAAAGGAAATTAGTGTTAAATTTAATTACATAGTTTTTTTTATGTTCGTCAGTTTATTAAATTAAATAGTACATGTTAATAATTTAATTTTTTTGGTGTGGTTATTTAAGGGAATTGATTACATACATATATTATATACATATGGTACATTAGATACATAGTTAAATAAGGAAATTAATTTTTTTGTTTTAAAATTTTTAATTTTTTTATAATAATTGTTAGAAAATATTATCAATTATTTTCAACTACAATATGTACAAATAAATGATAAAATTGCACAAATCTCCCCCAAAAATTATCTTTCAAACCGTAACTCCAAAAATTACGAAAACACTACCATTTTAAAGATAATTAAATTCAAAATATGCTGGAAGTGAGTTTGATTCAATTTGAATTCATATGAAGAATGAATTGGCCTTTCCATTATCGCTTTATAGCTTTTTCCGGATGTGATTACTTTTATTTTATATATGATTTTATTTTGCAAACATTTTTATTATTTAGGAAACATCATTATTTACAACTTTTATTTTGAATATTATTTAATTTGAGGTCAATTTATATACAAATAAAATAGTTTAAGTATATAAATATGCACAGAAAAATATTTACAACACATTTTTTTCGATTTTCTGATTAAGGACCCTATCTGCCCCTACTTTATTCCTGGTCGATTAGGTTAAGTCTTGACATTCTCTCGGGGTTCGGGTCAGCATGTATCTATACATATGTACAATCTTTTTTAATTATTTTCTTTATTTTTCCTTTATTTGTTTATTTATTTTAGGTTATAATAACAATATATGAATAATATTTACATACAGATGTAAGTTACTAAGAATATGGAGTTAGCATTATATATCAGTGCTTTGTCAGGGATTTTAAGCTAAAATAAATGAATAAAGATGATGAAATGTAGATTCATCATATATATCCATCACAATCTATATGATATTATTCCAGAATACATGTTCATTTCCAACATTTAGAAACAAATAATGAATGTATTCTAATACTAGGTCATAGAGACATTCTCTAAGACTATGGTCTCTCCCACAAAAATTATAAAGTTTTTCTATCTAATAGAGATTGTTGCAACAATTGCATCAATATCCATGTGTATGACTATTAGACCTAAGATAAAATTTTCCAGACTCCTACAATATATGCAACCAATTGCAAGTGTTGTTAGAAGAATGAGCACACTTATTAGACTTTGATCTTATATAATAATAAAGTCAATATCAAAGATTATATGTGGAAGTATAATATATAGATGCATTATCCAAGTCCATCTCTAAGGGATAATCAAACTATTAATACATTGGCTTATTGCAGTATTGGCATTCATCCAACTCTTTGGATGTCATATGGAAGGACAACTACTGTATTTTTAATTAAATTTTTTATTCCAGCAAGTAAATTGTATATAAAAAAATGATATCCGACTCGAGCACGATGGCCCGGTCCAAAATTAAATGCGGAAAATGTGAGTGGATGCCGATCCGATGAAATGGAAGATCGAATTCGTGTCTCCGACCATCGTACTCGGCCGTAGTTGGAAGATTACGTGAGATAGAACGTGAACGTGAGGAGATCGAGAATATGAGATGGAAAATCAAGATCGATGTCGGATCGAATCGTAATGGAAAATTATGAATTAAAATCTTTGATCTAGAATTAAAAATGAATGATGAAATAAAGATAAAAATTAAGCCAAAAAAAATATAGAAAAGAGATTGAGAAATAAAGGGATATGGATCTCATTTTGGGAGTGGAAAATACTGTAATCTCCTCGACGAAGGCTTACTCGCTGTCACCGGACGGCTCAGAAGCTAGGCACCTCTCTACAATAAGAAGACTCTTGGAGAATATGCTCCTCTCAAAAAAGATTCATCGAATTGAAATGAGGGAGGAGGATCCATATAAATAGAAAAGAATAGAATTCGAAATTCAAAACTTGAAATGAGATAAAGATAAGGAAAAAATTTGAAATAAGATAGAGATAATAAAGGAGATTAATGTTAAAATTATTTACATAGTTTTTTTATTTATGTTCGTCGCTTTACTAAATTAAATAGTACATGTTAATCACTTGTTTGGAAAATTATTACTTTGAATAATTAAATAAAAATCGGGAAAAGATAAAACCAAATAAGAAAATAAAAACTAAAAACAGAAAAATATTTTCTTCGAGAAGAATTTCAAATCACAAAAATATTTTTATCTCAAATATCTATGTAATTTTCTATCTCCTTGTGTTCGTCATAGGAACATTTGTTTGGATAAAAAGTAGTGAAACAATAAATTAGGAGAGAGAAGATTATTCTTTTGTTCATTTCTTTTCTCTCTCTCTCTCTCTCCTATTTTGGTGTCTTTTGTATTATTAATTGGTTCTTTCTGTGGTTTCTACAACCGACAAAATTTAACTGCAAGTCAATCCCAGTTATCAAAATGGCACCGTTGCCAATGAGGCGTAGTTACACTTGATTTTTGACACATATTTTTTGTGATTTTATTTCTTCTTTCTTTTTTCTCGATTTTTCTTCTTCTCCTTGATTTTCTCGATTTTCTTTTTTTTATTTTTGTCTGTTTTTCTTGTCTTCTATTATCTCGATTTTTACCGACTTTTTGTTTTTTGATTTCCTTTTCGATTTTTGATTTTTATTGGTTTTCTCTCGATTGTTGATTTTTCTTTGTGATTTCTTTTATTGTTGTATGTTATGACAAGTGATGGCGGGCTTGTTGGATCAATTCCTCAAGAAAACGAACCAATTGAGATCGTAGAGATGGGCTCCTTCTTTACGAGCCGATTGTAGAGGAGCATCACGATTCGGGTCAACGAGATTTTTTTTGTATTCTTCAGAGACATTTTTCTGTTTTCTTCTGACTGAGAGGGACTTTGCCTGTTTCTTTGTTTTTGTGAGAGTGGAAGGGATACTTGCCCATTTTCACATTTAGTAGATAGGGGTCCACTAAGGACATCCTGACTTGAAGACACGGACTTTGACTTTGTTCTTGTGTTCTGTTTTGCCAAGTGCCGGTGCACTTGAGGGACCTCACCACAATTTTCGATTTTCCGTCTTTTTTATTTTTTTACGTGATTTCGTGGAACCTAGGGGTTAATGTATGCATGATTAGTTCAGTAAAGTAGAGCCCATTACCCTAATCCACACTTAGGCATAATTCACAATGATTTGAAAAATAAATCCATTCTTACGCTAGAGCTGCTTGTTTAGGATATGGTTTTACGGCCTTTTGCATGCATTAGATTAGGTTTACATTTCTTTGTATATCCTATTGCACATAGAGCGCCGGAGACATGTATGATTTCTGTCCCTACATGCATCATGGATTTTCACCGCATTCCATGATTTCTCCCCTTGTGTGACATGATTTGCACTTATAAAGGAAACTGAAATCCCGTTAGATATTTTGAAAATATCCAAAAAAAGTGAAAACCCTAAAAAATAATAAAAAAATTTCCGAAACTTTAATCTAAAATAAAAAATCTGAACGTAAATGTTTTGGAAGAGAAAAACCATCATTTTTGTAAGTACGAAACTCCAGAAAGAGTGGGTGAGGACGTAGTCGTATGTACTAGAGCCAAAAATCCACGGACTTTGGACCTAAGCACATGTGTATCACCTTTCGGTACACGATCGCAACTACAAGCACTTTCCTCCGACCATAGAGAATCATTTTGGTGTACTCTACTTCACATTTCCCTTTGGGCCTGATATAACTTTCAGCAAGGGAAGATGGTTCCACTGTTTGGGAGGGTGTGAAGACGTACGATGGGCGACATGGCGATACCACCTATGAGTCTGCATAAATTACCACTTAATCACCTAACTTTAAAATTGAAAAGATAAATGACCAAACTCGTATGGTCATCATTGTGTGACGTTGTTGAATTGGGGGTTTGCTTTGTTTTTGTTTGCAGGGTGCGTGTATTCAGCATCTTAAACACCTTCACACACTTCTCTTGTCTTGACATCTTATTTCTCCTCGCATTCTTTTGACATAGAGGATGACATTTAGACAGACTTTATACTCGGACTTCGTGAGCCATCAATCTTCTACGACACATACATCTTTACAGACTTGAGATGGCCCTCTTCCCGAGTCGAACCCAGATCGCCTTCCATCCCTTCAGTCGAGGACGAATCTCACCTTCACTTTTCATCTATTTGACCTACACATTTTTCTCTAGGTGCTTACGAGACTTTTTCCTTCCTAGAGGATTTGACAGATACCATGGGTTGAGTGAAGGGACAAGTTGAGGAGTGAGTTATTGAGGAGAGACATACATATGAGAGACTAGATCCTTCTACGGGTGTTACAGTAGGGATTCCAGACACACTTTAGCAGTTGATCACACAAATTAGAGATCAGTTTAGAGTCCAAGGTGAGTTGAACTAAGATCGCTGCATTGAGAGCAGAAGTCAGGAACCCACGACGAGCCATCATGGTTCATGTTACTTTGAGAGATGAGTATGACCCTGGAGCCAAAACATTACAACATTTGATTTGGTTACCACCGAATCAAGGGCCATATGACCTGAGATCATACTTTATTTATTTACTTCCCAAGTTCTATGGGAACATGGAACATGAGTCGTTTACCTTCCTTCAATAATTTAAGATGGTTTGTGTATGACGAGCTGTGAGGAGTTATGTAAGAGGATATACACCTCAAGGCCTTCCCCTTCACCTTAGAAGATAAGGCGCTATACCGGTTGAATCATTTGGGGAGGGAGTTTCTACTTGGGACTATATGAAGTCCAATTTCCTGCATAAATATTTTCCTCTGGGACAAATGAATGGGACGAGGAGCCAGATATCCAATTTCACGAAGGTTTCAGATGAGTCGTTCCATGAGGCATGGGAATAATTCAATGATATGAATAAGAAGTGCCCTCATGATGAGATAACTTTGAAGGTGCTATTACATAAATTCTTTGGAGGACTCTATCCAGATATTCAGGGGTTAGTGAGCATCGCATGTGGCGGTTAGCTATCTAAATAGGGATGATGAGCTTGTTTAGACCATCTTTGAGGGGATGGCCGAGAAGTCGAGAGTTGTAGATTCTATTCAGACATTTTAGATGGCCCCATAGCCACCACATCAACGAGATCATCAAAAGGTGGTACACATTTCTAATTCTGAGTCACAGTATGGGGACATGAGCTTTATCAGCGAGAAACTTACAGTTGTCGATGTGATTTAGAAGCAAGTATAGGACTTGTAGAATATATGAGAGTTGGAGAAACTCTCATCATCACCACAACAGTTGAGTGATTTGACGAAGAAGGTGGCATAGATGCAGTTACAGTACCAACGGTCACTTTCTTCCTCTTCTTCTCGTTCTACACAGATATCTTTACCCACTCCTCCCACCCGTCAGATTCATCAGATACGAAGCAAGCCAGGGTGTTTTTCTTATACTCCACAGTTATATTGGCATGAGGATTCATCCACTGCCAACCAGAGTCAGATCTTGATGCTTGTAGTCGATGATGTTGATACTTCCATCTTTGAGATCAACGGTATATGCTCCAGTTCCTTATCATTCGCCACCACACATACCTCAGAGAGTACACCAGCAGCCGCAGTATATGTAGTACCAGCATGAACGTCCATATTTTCATCACCGAGCTCCAAACATGCAATAGTAGTCTCACCACATGTTTCATCAAAGACCATCGCATTCTTATCGTTTTACTGGTACACATTCACATCCATACAAACAACAACAACATAAGTCATACACTACATCTTAGATATCTCCTTAGACATATACATTACAACTGCAACACGCTTTTAAACAAGAAAGAGCAGAGAGTCAGGGACAGACCTCTAAGACAAAGTTATTTGCATGGTCCTTAGCACTAAAATAGATCATGGATATGCTTATCACACTTCAGATTGCACATAGGACAGAGGTGGAACGGGTTAACCATCATCTGGATGAGTTAGCCATGCCCAATACCAATATCCCACCATAGCCTCAGAAGAACTCGAACACCAAGAGGTGACATCTAGATCATGTAGATACCACCACAGGTAAGGTCACTTTTTCTGAATTTTTATCTATCTCATTTGTCTCAAGAGTGATAGACACCCACAAGCACTTGATCTATAGGAGGAGAGGTCACATGATGATGATGAGGGAGAGACTATCCATGATGATGATACACATTCTGATGTTGAGGAGGAGGACCACAATGAGGACAATGAGGACCATGATGATACCAGACAGGGGAGCGATGCAGAAATAGTTGATATGGACATAGGAAATTCAGATGATTATACCACACCAAGCCATGCAGACACTCTCATTGATGATTCTACTTCTTTCCATGTCTTCGAGAGTTTGTGCATACTTTTGAGACTCTTGATGTACATGATGATTCCATTTGTGATGACATGAAGAAAATTTTGTTGTCCCTGAGTTTGTTCCTTTTCCAGATGCGTTGTTTGGTAAAGGAAATAAAAACCCAAAAAGAATGATGTTGTTACTCATGAGACAAAGCAATTATTGAAAGATCACATCTTTTTGAAGATTTCACTCCACGATGCCTTGGATCATTTTCCTACGCTCAAGCAGCAGTTGAAGAATAATTGTATAACACATAGAAAAAGAAATCACGTACAAAGAAGCACATATTTACAATTCCACATCCAGTGTCATACAGAATAGATTACCAAAGAAGAGAGATTCATGAGCACATTATGTCAGATGCGAGATATCGAATGCATCATTCGATGGCACTATTTTAGATAAGGGTTCCGCAATCAATTTGTTACCATTTTGTCTACTTGACAAGCTCAAGTTAGGTCCTCTTTACATATCCTACACGATCCTTCAGTAGGTTAATAGATAAGTAAAGAGACCTAGAGGCATATTGACTAATGTTATCGTAACTGTATAGGGCCTGCAGTTCCAAGTGGATTTTACGGTAGTGGACATGAATTGACCTACACAGTTACACCTTATTTCGATCATTCTCAGGAAGCCTTTCTAACATATCGCTAAGACTCTCTTTGATTATGATAAAGGGAAGGTGTCTTTTCGCACCGAGGATGAAAAGGTACATATTGAGATGGCGAGAGAATCATCCACTTATACTGTTGCATCGACAAGCAGTTCAGACTTCCTAAGTTCCTTATCCATCTGTGATTACATGGAAGAGATTCATTTTGATGGCCTTGAGAGGTATCATGTAAAGACCCATGATATCCGAGCAAAGGAAAGGTATGAGGCTTCAGTTGGCAGTTTTTCTGATGGTATTTTGTATTTCATCATGAATGATGAGTAGATAGAGCAGGCAATTGATAATTTGATTGCAAATACATCAGATCTTTTTCATAATTCCTCTACTTCAGATGAGCTAGAGGTAGACTTTCATTTAGTCGAGTTATTTTCTTCTAGTCAGTGTGAGGATGAGCATAGTAGAGAGTCGGATGATGTTGTTCAGACTTTTTAGACATATTTTGTAGTCCGATTTTAGAGCATATTAAGTTGGTGGATAACCATATTGCAGACACATCTACCACCATCATAGTTCCCATTACATAGACAGATGAGGTTACAACAGAGACAGATTCCACATTGCAAGAACGAAAGATTTTTCCACCGGGCATGTAATATGCTTTCCTTGTGGGTCCACATCGATAGTTTCTGATCATTATCAGGCCATCTTTGACTGAAGAGCAAGACTCTCGTCTGATGGAGTTTCATGAAAGAAGCCGCAAGGCTATTGGGTGGATTGTATCCGATCTCTGTGGGATAAATTCTGCTTTGTGCTCTCACCATATATATCTCGATCATGACAACAGACCCTCTAGAGTGTTTCAACGCAGGATGAATCCAATTTTATGAGATGTTATCAAGAAAGAGATTACGAAGTGGTGTGACGCTGATGAATGTCCATTTCTTCACATTTATTTTATCATTTTTGCCTTAAAACCCTAGCTAATGCATGTAAACAACATTATTTTGTACAAATTAACATTCATTATTTACTTCCTTTATTGTATATAAAATACATTTTTAATGCCAAAATTATAGAATAAAGGAAAGAAAAGAAAAAGAATAAAATGCCAAATGTATTTTATGGCCCTAAACCTTGATAACTAGGCATCTTGATGACTGGATCGACAAGGAATAAAGTAAAGGGAGATAAGGGCTAAAAATTCAACAAAAACCCTATTCTTTTATTCATCATTATTGCATTTTTGGGACCTATATTATTTTCTATTTTCTATACCTCAAATAAAGAAACTTTTTACATTAAAGATGTAGATAAAAATATAAATAAAAATACAAAATTGAGTTTACATAAAAATAGTATACAATGTACTTTTTATGCTCTAAATAAAAAACCAAAACCCAAACTTCACAGACCCATATCTCCTCAATAAAAACTCAAAATGTATTAAAATCATTTTAATTGTATATAAACTTTTAATAAGATATTTAATGAAGATGTTTTCACTTAATTTGGAGTTAAAGTGTGAAAGTTAGATTTTGGACCCTATTGCATAGTTTACCTATATAACATATTCATTTTATTTATTCTTAATTATTATTATAATTTTATATTTGTATAATTTTGTAAATATTATTTACAATATATTTATATATTTCAAATATAATAAAACCATAAACAAAACCTAAAATAAAATACTATATAAAAATACATAGATGAAATATATATACTTATGCCTATATAATAGATATTTATTTAAGTGCACATAATATATCAGAAAAATGTAATAAAAATATATTTGGGTATATAAAAAAAGTTATAAATATATAATTAAGAAAATAAATAATAAAATCCAAAATACAAATTAAAAATAAAATATGCAAAGCATAAATGAATATACCTATAAATATACACCCAAAAAGGAACTTTTAATAAATAAGCCTATAAAAATAAATAAAAATCATATTAAAATACTAAAGAAAATAATAAACATTCTTTATTTTATAACTTTATTTTAATAAAATCATTTATTCTTTATTAATGAATTTTAAATAAATTCGAACTACCTTTTTTCTGGTTGGTCCACGTAGACCAACAAGGGGAAGTCAAGAGTTGACCCCGATCAACTCTTCTTCCCAAGTGAACGGACCTGTCAAACCTAGCCTTCAACTTATTTTCTCCCTTTTTCTCCCATCGATGCAAACATCGATTGGGAATGGATTCTTTTGCTTTTTTTCTCCTCGATCTTCCCTCTATCATGCGCATCTGATTCCTCGAGGATTGAGCCTCTACTTCACTTGTTAGACCTAGATCTTTGTCACCCTCCAGTTTCCTGTTCAAAACCGCCCCTTCCTCCTTCATTCAATTTTGAATCCCTTTGACCCTTGTTTTGACTCTCTCTTGAAGGATATGGTAAGATCCTTAAGCTCATCACTGAAGCGTGAGGATCACATCGTATGCGATAGGGAGCGACTAGTCGCACTAGTTTCTCGATGCGGCGAAATTTAAAAATTTCTTTGTGCAATGAAACCACATAATCCAAGAACACTTCTCAGATCATTTCATCTAAACCACAAACAAGTATTAGGGTTACCTCTTGAAGTGTGCTTGCGATCGAATCTCTAAACAAAGAGACCTCCTATCTCAAGTTCGATCCGACGGAGGAGATGCTTGCGAACGTGTTGATGAAATACGTGCTCCTCACAAACCATGTTGATGATACAAGTGGTGAATCTCTTGATCTCATCACACGAGATATGATGTCTTCTTCATGAGCGAGGTGCACTGAAGGAGGCGGAGATCCACGAGAAAACCATACAGAAGCATAACGATGATGCTGCAGCGATAGAGACTCTCTCAAGGGCTCCATGGTTGATGACCACAATGAGAGAGAGATAGCATGTAGAGAAAGATAGAGAGAGAGAGAGAGCTTATGTTGTTCTCTTATTGTGTTGTTGTAACTTTGAAGAGCAAGGGGCGCCTCTTCGTAAATAGTATTTTGAGAGTCAATGGATCCCAATCCATGGACTACACAAAATCAATGGATGAGATTGATCTGTGTTTCTTTCGATGTCCAAGATTTTGTTGTAAAAAGACAACAATAATAAATTTAATTTAGATTAAATATATATCGAAAAATCAATACAAATTAATCCCAAATTAAAACAATCAAGCATGGATATTATGGAATGAAGATTGTCTCCTTCCTTAATATGGGAATTGGTGGCAATCTCATGTAATCTCATGAGATCTCATGAGATTACATTATTCCATGGAAATCTCCAAGATTTATAACACCATTTGTTGCAAATTATTCTACAAAAAAAGTTCATAATTATTTTGTGAACATTGCAATCTTGCCATTGGAAAAAATGTGAATCACATTCACAACCCAAAATAAAATGTGAATTACATTTTCAAATAATTGTCCAATGTGAATCCAATTCACATCAACTTTTAATTAACAAATGTAAATTACAAATAGCTCTCTCTTATGTATTATAAATCACATTTATAATATATATGAATAATTGGGATAGTGCTATCCACATTATTCATATCCATGATAATTAAATCACATTTAATAATCTTGGATCTCGATTCTCATGTGCCCAAATAATGTGAATCACATTCACATTATTTACATCTTTGATAATCAAATCACGTTTAATCATCTAAGATAACTCTTTTCATAATATGAATCAAATTCATATTATTCATGATAATTAAATCACATTTAATTGTCCATTTTTTCAATGCTCGGATACATATATCAACAATGGAATTATCCATGAACTCTTTCAAGGATAATGCGCTTTCTCCGCGGATACTTGGAGATAAGGACATGGTGATTGTATTGTTCAACGTATATTGACATGGATATTGAGATCATATCTCAAATCCAGATCTTGTGGACCTCCCATAGATGCTTTATTAAATCAAGACCGTAGATCCAATCTTCTCATTGCATCGAAATCACATTTAGAACACTGTCCAACACTTGGACAAAGATTAGATCACTTCTCTATTGAGAGGAGTCACTAAAATCCATACCCATTTCATCACTCCCTAGGAATGGAAGCATCATGGTTATACAACCGTTTAAGATCACAACACCCTCAGGTATTCCTAATACCTATACATCCTGCATACTAGAAGACCCAGAATAATCTCGAAATATAAGATCAATTTTACATTGTCTACTTCAGGGATTTATCATTAAGTTTCTCATTTGACTATTGGGAGCTGGTATCAATCATATACTTTCCAAAATCATATATCATAACCAGGTGTTGATCATATATTTTTCAAAAGCATATATCAAACCTACAAATTCAGTCAAGCTTCCAAAGCGAGACGACCGTGCATGGAATTTGACCTTCCCAATATCTCATGAGTGATCTCATGTCTTCCAGTTCAGTAATGAACTTGTATGATGCCTTTGAGAGATCGTATTATTCATAGGCCCTTATATGCACACCAGCACGCCGGTGTATAGACCTTGATTAGGTCATCAACCTATTGGTCTGCCAAATGTACATAGACATATAGTAACACATCTGTCTCCAGTTAGAGGATGCAGGCCTATATCATGACAACATACAACATAGGACTTTGGTTATCTCGATCTCGATAAGTCAACTCTTTGACCCAACTTATCTAACACCTCCGAATCTTTATTCCTATGCAGAGGACCTGCATCATGAGGTCGGTTAGATATCAGCCTTCAGAGAAAGGATTGCCATTTCCTTCTCAAGCTGGAGATCCTCTCTTAATAATCATTTTACGATGCTTGATGAGTCCTCAATCTAACTCAGATATTCATCCAAGCATCGGCCTTTATGATTCAATAGTTGAATCAACCGTTGTATGATCATCAAGATGGCCATGGTACATAACGCTAATTGTATCAAGGGACCTATTATGCATATTAGTTATTCTTCATTTCAGATCAGGGAATATATTTGCAATAACAATTATTGCATAATGGCTCACCGTGGGCTCACATGTCCAACAATCTCCCACTTGCCCAAAGAGCCATTAATGGGCTAATCATAGGCTATTTTGGAAAATAGCTAGGTAAGCTGATCAGTCACTCCGTTCTCGAGAGACTATGCCATGTTCTTTTACGGCACTTGCATATCTCCTAGTAACAATGTTCGCATCCAATGCAAATGTTGCATCTTATTCAACCAATACTAAATCATGTTAGTTATAGTGTCCTTGATACTAGATCTCAATTATTATTATAACCAGTATGTAATTTCCATTATCTTTATCAGAATACCCTTATTCCTGGAGATCTCTATCTCCTAATGTATCTGTGGTTAAGACCTTTTTATATCACCATCTATAAAGTCTTAAGTTCTTAAAGATAAGACTTTGAGATCACACCCAAAAATTCTTGTAATCTTTGAAGATATTGTTATTACTGCAATCAAGTGTTTTATCTCCACAGTATGTTTAGTAATAGTTTACTACTACCATTGCATGGCAAACATCTGGCTTTTGTACATGTTTATCATACATCCCGCTTCTCATAACTGATGCACAAGGGCAAGCAGTTTTAGCATTCACCTCCTCAACTCCTTGAGGTGTTATCCCTTTAGAAAGGTCAGTACCATATCTTGAGGGGAAAAAGCCTTTCTTGGATTGTTCCTAAAAATAGAACATGTCCAAGGTGTACCACTAATGTGACAGTCCTAATACCCTCTTCTCTTTGCTTCTGAACATCTTCAGAACTAAGATCCAAGAGGTATCCTTGAGATCATATCTCAATGTATGGAATAGCCAATCTATAAAACACTTATTATTATCCTTAACTCATTCCAAATGATTAGGATATCATCTACATTTATCATGATGAACACAATGGCACTCCCACTAAGATTACATGGCTCATCAAGATTTTATCTGAAATCATAACATTTATAATTTCATCAAATCCAATGTTCCAAATACAAGAAGCTTATTTGAATCCATAGATGGATTTCTTTAGCTTGCACACCTTACTTTCCTCATCCATGAAGCCATGGGGATACTTCATATGAATATCCCCGGAGAGGACTCATAGAGGAATGCAATCTTGACTTCCATCCTGAATATGTGAAAGTCAAGTTGTGTAGCTATAGCTACCAATATTCTGATGGGTTTAAGCATGGTCACTGGAGGGCAAGTCTCATTGCAGGCGATGTCTTCTCTTCGGTGTGTTTCTTGAGGATACGAGCCGTGCTTTGAAGGTCTCTACCTTCTCATCATGTTACCTCTTTCTCTTGAAGATCCATTTACACCTAACAAGTTTTATCCTTATAGGTGGATCCTCGAGGGTCCATATACAACACTTGTATATAAACTCTACCTTAGACTTTATTGCTAACATCCACCTTTCCATGATAATATTTATAATCTTTATCACATGAAGTGAGATCATTGTCAGACTTAACTGACACATGGAATACAGCCTCAAACTCATTTGAAGATGTATGAGTGTTTCATCTTTAATTATCCTTTTAATTTCTGATTTCAGGGTCCTCGTTATCTTCTCAAGATTAAATGAGTTCCTTCACTTCATTTTCATCTTGATTCTCAAGAGTCTCGTCCTCTAAAATCACATTCTCGGAGATGAGTTCTTTTAAGAATCTCAAGGTCATAAACTAGGTACCCAATACCATCCTTTATTTTCCTAATGAAGTAACACTCTCAGGTGCTAAATTCTAGCTTACTTTCCTAGAACCTTATGAAGGATAGATATTGTAGTCTCTACTACATATATACCTAGAAACGAAGAGGTAATTATGCTAAGATTCATCATTGACCAAATCATGTCATACATGATCCAATTGTATCTCCCTATAACTCTATTGAGTTTAAGTTGCATTAGGAGGAGTGAGATAGGAATGATATTCCTTTCTCCATGAGGTATTCCATGAATTCATCTAATAGGTAATGACTATCTAGATTATATCAAATTCATTTCATCTTCCTTCAAACATTGGTTCTAAACCAAAATTGTGAAATCTTTGAACATTTCAAACGTTTCTAAAGTGAAGGGAAGAAAACTCACATCACAAATAGTCATCAATGGATATCACATTTCATTATGTTTACTTTGATATAGATGATATACATACATCAATATATATGAGATCTTGAATACCTTGACATCTTGCACCATTCTAAAAGAAGGGTGCATTGGACACTTTCTACTTTGAATACAATTATTCACAAGTATGTAAGATTTAAAATTTCAGACAATCTAAAGTTTCATCTCTTACTACTCTATTGATCTCATCAACAAATAAATATCCAAGGCTTGATGCCAGATCATTATCAAATGATCTTCATCCTCCTATTGATCTTTAATTTTCAGTACTAGAAATGCTAATGAACCATTCATTATTTTTCTAATCTAGCAGAGTCCTCTGGATGTTAGATTACTTTCCAAAATATATCCATCATAACTCTTTATGATAGATCAATCTCAGAATTCATGTTTATTTCAAACATTTATAAATAAAATATGAGTGTATTGTAAAATCCAGGTCATAGAGACATTCTCTAAGACTAAGAACTCTCCCACTGAAAATATGAAGTCTGTCTATCCAATAGAGATTGTTGCAACAATTGCATAAATATCCATGTAGATGACTATTAAATCTGAAGATAAAATTCCAGTCTTCAAATACATATGCAACCAATTGCAAGTGTTATTAGAAGAATGAGATACAATTATTAGACTTTGATCTTATCAAATAGGAAAGTCAATTTTAATGATTATACGTAGATGTAAATTATTTTGATGCATTATCCGAGTCCTTCTCTAAGGATTCTAGATAGACTTGATAGTCATACTATCAATACATCGGCTTATTGCAGTATTGGCATTCATCCAACTATTTGGATGTCATATGGAAGTCACAGAAGTACAGTCAACTCTTTGACTTTCCTTCTCACTTGGGTCCAACCCACACTTCCACTACGCTCTCTTCATCTGTAAACAAATATTGCTTAAAAAAAGGATCTCTTATGTTGAACTCAAAAGAATCCAATATAAGAATATTTCAACATTTATACATGCTCCATTCAATTCATACAATATGAATATTATGAAGCTTCATGAATGACTAGAGTATAGATAGTAGAATGGTGATGCTCATCATATCCACATACATCATAACTCTTGAAGAATTTGGTTCAGGTAGGTATTCAAATATTTTGAATACATCATCTCTTAAAAAGCCACCATTCTGCATGATGAAGAGAACCATGTCATTCATGATTAAATGTCAAGAGCATATATGTATGCTAGAATATCTTCTTAGATTTTATAAGGATTATGTGACAATTATGATCATCATCAACATGTCACTTCAATATACATTCGATGAGAGATCAACACTATAGAGACATACAAACCCTAGGGTTGTAGTCCTATTGTCTATTTAATTGCCATTCCTCATTATTTTGAGGAAACTTGCACATTGCAACCACATACAATATGTGTCCAACTGCAAGTACAATATCTTAATCATGGATCCAATCCATGATATTTTACTGGTTATTATTGAGTATAATATTGAGTGGATTTAATGAAGGATTATCTGAAATAAGAAATTTGGTTAAATATATATATAACTTCGTTATAGGAAATTTTATATCAAAGTTGTCTTGCCTGGTCAACACTGAAAGTTCATTCCCTTAATCACTTTCAATGTAAGAGATATACTTACCATCATATATATCAGCAAGATCTGGGATCTCCTTCCTTATCTTTGTCACGTCCCAATAATATGAGAACCTGTAACTCAGATAAAAAGAAGCGGGAACATATTTCACCTTGCTAGTCCAACTTGCATTCCCAATTCGATCTTTAACATCCGGGCCCACCACCCCTAAGGTGATGTTGACCCGTCATTAATTGAACCAACCGTCAACATGAATACAACTCGTATGTGCAATCCAATATCGCCCCAATAATATGAGGACCTGATATTGGGGGTCACTACGCATAAGTTCTTACTCTTTCGAGAAGCGAAGAGCCCGTTCCAGATGTGCTTATATGCAGGAGCTGCCACTTTGGACATGCGTCTGCTACATACAATCCCTGGTGACGGAACCCTTCGTCTTGACGGGAGACTATGGATGTCACTTATGTGATCATCCATACTTTGTTGAAATTCTCATTAATCATTATGAATCATACTCATTATAATTAATCTTCCAACGGGAAATACAACTCTATTCATAATGGAGTGTTTTAATTTTATTTAGATTCCAATTAATCTAATCATGTTAAATTAATTATCCAATTAATATCCAACAAACATTCTTATTTTTACTTGAATTACGGTATTTTCTTAAATGCGTATTATTTCGAATTTTAATAATTAGAAATACATCATGATTTCTCAAGCATTATACCAACCCTATCCACTATCATGTCCAGTACCGATGGGAGTGGGACAGACCGCAAACGGTGCAACATGCTACCCCAACGCTCCCCACTAGACAGCATATCTGCCTAGGGAAAGGATAATGCAAAATAGATCACTTTATACTTGAGATGATCATCTACTTTTTCAACTGAAATTATACCATATAATAATAATCAAAATATTTTTGATTAACATTATAAGGAGATTCGCTAAACAAATCCCCAATACTATTCAAGCAAATTTGTTTGTTGGAAAGTAGATTGAGTAACCAATTGTCATCTAGATCATATCTAATCAATTATTGGTTAAGGAAATGATATTTAAGGAAATAATTATCATCAAATATTTCACAAATATTTATCCATAATTATTCCAGGAAATTTAATCTTTTAATTTCACTAATTGATTAAATGACAATCACAAGGTTCTTGACTAGGAGTGTAATTTCCAGCAGTGACCCTCACTTACTAAAATTAGCATGTCTCAATCAATTTAAATCCAAATTATGCAAAATAAGTTTCCAAAGTTTGTTAAGTTGATTTACAATAGAACCTAAGTAATTTACACGTATTTCAAGGCATTTCAAAATAGTAATTAACTCCTTAATTACCTCAAGATTCCCAGTCTCTGAAATAGTGGATACATGTTCACTAAAATAATCATAACTTGAGCAAATACAATCCAAATCATGCAAACTCAAATTCCACAGTTTCCTTATTTAATGAGGAATATAATAAAATTTATAATTTTGTGTTTAAAAAAACTAAATAGAGCCGAAAAATATCTCAAAATAGGGCTGCGAGAATGAAATGCAATAAAACTTTCGCAAACCCTAACAAACACAAGTCCTCTGAGGTTTATGGATCGTATCCAAAACCTCCAACCTATCTCTGATACCACTTTAAGGATATGGTGAGATCTTTAAGCGCGTCACTGAAGCGTAAAGATCACATCATATGCGATCGGGAGCGACTAGTCGCACTAGTTGCCCGATGCAGCAGAATTTAAAACTTTTTTTGTACTATGAAACCACATGATCCAAGAACACTTCTCGGATCATTTCATCTAAATCACAAACAAGTATTAGGGTTACCTCTTGAAGCGTGGTTGCGATCAATCTCTAAACGAACAGACCTCATGTTTCAAGTCCGATCCGACGGAGGAGATGCTTGCGAGCGTGTTGATGAAACACATGCTCCTCGCAAACCATGTTGATGATCCAAGCGGTGAATCTCCTGATCTCGTCACACGAGATCTGATGTCTTCTTCATGAGCGAAGCACACTGAAGGAGATGGAGATCCACGAGCAAACCATCCAGTAGCATAACGACAACGCTGCAACGATGGAGAGTCTCTCAAGGGCTCCATGGTGGACGACCACAATGAGAGAAAGAGATGGCGTGTAGATAATGAGATAGAGAGAGCTTATGTTGTTCTCTTGTTGTGTTGTTGTAACTTTGAAGAGCAAGGGGTGCCTCTTCTTAAATAGTATTTTAGGAGTCCATGGATCCCAATCCATGGACTATACAAAATCAATGGATGAGTTTGATTTGTGTTTCTTTCAATTTACAAGATTTTGTTGTAAAAAGACAATAATAATAAATTTAATTTAGATTAAATATATATTGAAAAATCAATACAAATTAATCCCAAATTAAATCAATGATGCATGGAGATTATGGAATGATGATTATCTCGTTCCATAATATGGGAGTTGGTGGCAATCTCATGTAATCTCATGATATCTCATGAGATTACATTATTCCATGGAAATATCCAAGATTTACAACAATAGTTGTTGTAAATTATTCTACAAAAATAATTCATAATTATTTTGTGAACATTACAATCTTGCCATTGGAAAAAATGTGAATCACATTCACAATCCAAAATAAAATGTGAATGACATTTTCAATTAATTGTCCAATGTGAATCCAATTCACATCAACATTTAATTAATGAATGTAAATTACAAATAGCTCTCTTATATATTATAAATCACATTTATAATATATATGAATAATTGGGATAGTGTTATCCACATTATTCATATCCATGATAAGTAAATCACATTGAATAATCTTGGATCTCTATTCTCATATGCCCAAATAATGTGAATCACATTCACATTATTTACATCTTTGATAATCAAATCACATTTAATCATCTAAGGTAACTCTCTTCATAATATGAATCAAATTCATATTATTCATGGTAATTAAATTACATTTAATTATCCATTTTCTCAATGATCGGATACATATATCAATAATGGAATTATCCATGAACTCTTTCAAGGATAATGCGCTTTCTCCGCGGATACTTGGAGATAAGGACATGGCGATTGTATTATTCCACGTATAGTGACTTGGATATTGAGATCACATCTCAAATCCAGATCTTGCGGACCTCCCATAGATTCTTGATTTAATCAAGATCGTAGATCCAATCTTCTCATTGCATCTGAATCACACTCAGATCAATGTCCAACACTTAGATAAAGATTAGATCACTTCTCTATTGAGAGGAGTCACTAAAATCCAGACCTGTTTCATCACTCCCTAAGAATGGAAGCATCATGGTTATACAACCATTTATGATCACATCACCCTCAGCTACTCCTAATACATGCACATCCTGCATACTGGAAGACCCAGAATAATCTCGAAGTATAAGATCAATTCTACACTGTCTACTTCAGGGATTTATCATTAAGTTTCTCATTTCACTATTGGGAGTTGGTATCGATCATATACTTTCGAAAAGCATATATCATACCGAGGGGTTGATCATATACTTTTCAAAAGCATATATCAAACCTACAAATTCAGTCAAGCTTTCAAAGAGAGACGACCGTGCACGGAATTTGATCTTCCCAATATCTCATGAGTAAGCTCATGTCTTCTAGTTCAGTAATGAACATGTATTATCCCTTTGAGAGATCGTATTACTCATATGCCCTTATATGCACACTAGCGCGCTGGTGTATAGACCTTGATTATCTCATCAACCAATTGTTCTGCCAAATGTACATACTTAGATATATAGTAACGCATCTGTCTCCGGTCAGAGGATGCGTTCCTATATCGTGACAACATACGACATAGGTCTTTAGTTATCTCGATCTCGTTAAGTCAACTCTTTGACCCTACTTATCTAACACCTCTGAATCTCTATTCCTATGCAGAGGACCTACATCAAGAGGTCGGTTAGATATCAGTCTTCAAAGAAAGGATTGCCATTTCCTTCTCAAGCTGGAGATCCTCTCTTAATAATCATTTAACGATGCTTGATGAGTCCTCAATCTAACTCCTTAGATATTCATCCAAGCATCATAATCTATGATTCAATAGTTGAATCAACAGTTCTATGATCATCAAGATGGCCAAGGTACATAACGCTAATTGTACTGAGGGACCTATTATGCAAATTAAGTATTCTTCATTTCAGATTAGGGAATGATATTTGCAATAATAATTATTGCATAATGGCTCGCTGTGGGCTCACATGTCCAACATCTCTCTCTCTCTCTATCTCTCGTGCTCTGGATTGATGCTTATGACAGGAGTGTTCTCCAGCTGAGTGTAACAAGGGAATGTGTGGTCTTAGGTCGATTCCAGCCATCTCTGGCCACCTTGGCTGTGAGGTACCCTATCTCCAGACTCCGGCCAGTCGAGTTACATTTTTTCTTGCTTTTTAGGTTAATCTTAGGTTTAGCTTTCATTTCCTGCATTTGGTTTAGTCGTTCATTGCATGTTTTAGTGTAAAATCATTTACTCGTAGTTCGTTGAAGCTCTACTCTAGCAAACATTTCCACTGTGATTCGATCATTTTTGGCTCGCCAATCGTACCCACCTTATTTCCCGATGCTTCTCCTACACCCCCCTCCACTTCGCTCACCCAGCTCCTCTATGGATCTGAGGATCAATATCTCCACCTCACCGGAGATGTCCATCTGACACATCCTTCGCCCATTCCAACTAGCCAGCCCTAAGAACGTTCGTCTTTTTGTTTCTGAGCTAACCTTGCAGGTCCCAGAAGTTGGGGAGCCCTATTCGTGGGCCTATTTTACCAAAAAGTCACCTCTAGGTCGCCGGAGTACCTTGAGCTCTAGTGGTTCGATCTGTAAACCCCCTGACACATTTAAGACCTCTTGGAGTTTCGCCACAGCTGTAGGAGTGTGAAGTGCTGGACAGAGGGTTACTAAGGAGGCAGGAGGATCGAGTTCTAGTCATTTCAAACTCACCGAGCACAAGTTCGTCATGTGTTCTTGTTGACCACCTCGAAGCTATTGGATCGAGAGCAACCACAAGAGGCCATAGTCACCATCTGATTTTGTGGAGCATCACTGTCGGATCCTGATCTGGGATCTAATCGTGGTCGTCGGTGACAAAGAGTTATCGGTCGCACAGGGGTTGACACGTATAAGTAAGGAGATCGCCACCGTCCGCATACATGCTTAGGGGTAAATTGCATCCTTGCCCCCAATTTTTATCACTTTCATATTTAGTTTTGTAATATTTTTATTTAGATTAAATCTTTTTGGTAAATTTGCTAGTCAGACCATGTACTTTATTATATATGTATTTTTCCTAGCCATGTCACCTCACATGTTGTCCCACGTGAGCTGACATTTTGCACTGAGGCCCTTGTACATTTTTGTATTTCATTTTGATATTAAAACTTCCATTTGAAGTTATGTATTTTTGAATAATTTGCAGGAAGAATCTCATTTTTCTTCTAATTACATATATGCCCCCCAAGTTCATTAATTTGTGTTCATGTTTTACATTTAGTAGAAATATTATCCTTGCTCAAATTAATCTTAAAAAAAAGATTAAACCCTTGTAGTTTCACGCCATATTTTTAGTTTTGAATTTTAGGAAATGTACTATTATATAAAAATCCAAAAGAGCACAAAAAGTCCCTGTTTAAATTAGAAACCCATAAAAAACCCTGATGAGAAATTCCAGAAAAATATATTTTGTTTATCTATTTATTTTACAACTCCATAACCCAAAAACATTAAAAATATAAAAAGAAAAACCATAAAAATGAAAAATTCTCCAAAATCCTTTCTAAAATATAAAAAATCCTAAAAATATTTATTTTTGTTTCTGAATTTTTTTATTATTATTTATCTATTAAAATTGATTTGGAAAATTTTGGACATTATTTCCTATTTTTAAGTTCCAAATAAATCGAGCCTATTTATTTAAACCTTGATTTGGGATATTTCTGACTTTATAACTATATAAAAAATTAGCAAAATTATATAAAAATGATAAAATAGTAAAAAAATTATCTAAAACCTAAAAATATTTAATTCTACTATTTTTATTTATTTTAAATTTATTTATAAATATATTACTTTATATTGTATATATAGCCTTATATAATCTTATATTTCATATTTAAAAGAAAAAGAAATTAAAAATCATGTAATATAAAAATAAAAAATATAAAATTAAAAACAATTGAAATATATATATAATTAAAAATTAAAAAAATTAAAAATTAAAAGCCTACACAAAAACAAATAGACAAGAAGAACACACATTTTTGGATTCATTTCCTCGATCTACCATTTGCTCCATGTGTTCGTTACTCTACATACTTACACCTATACACATCCATTGTAGAGTTATAATAATTTTTAACTCCACATATTTTGATTTTCATTTCTTTATACATATTGTGGGTTAATTGTTTATTGAATTAGGGTTTCCTGAGCGGTCATTGCATCGACTACGGTCTTGGCTTGTGAGACCATACGACCCTCAAAAATTATCTTCATCAGATGCATGGTTTGTTTATCCCATCTCTAACTCTAAATGGGTTAGCCCATTACATGTTGTCCCGAAGAAGTCAGGGATCCATATGGTTAAGAATGAGAGTGGAGAGGAGATTCCAAATAGAGTAATTACATCATGATGAGTTTACGTTTACAGAAAATTGAATGCGTCGATAAAGAAGAACCACTTCCCTTTGCCTATAATAGACAAAGTCATAGAGATGTCAGTTGGAAGGAGTACTTATGCTTCCTTGATGGTTACTCTGGATACAACCAGGACACTATTCTCGTGAAGATCATGAAAAGACTACCTTTACATGTCCATTAGGCACTTATGCTTTTAGACGGATGCCCTTTGGTTGGTGCAATGCCCTTGTGACATTCCATAGGTGCATGCTTGCCGTTTTTGTAGACATGGTAGGTGACTTTCTCGAGGTTTTATGGATGAGTTTTTGGTCTATGGTGATTCCTTTGATGATTGTTTAGCATACGTAGACAAGATTCTTGAGAAGTTTTGTGAGGTGAATCTCATTCTGTTGTGGGAAAAGAGCCATTTTATGGTTAAAAATGTTGTGTTGGGGCATGTAAACTCCAACTGAGGCATGGAGGTTGACCCTGCCAAAGTGGATGTCATCAAGCATCTCGAGCCACCAAACAACATCAAGTAGTTATGGCCTTTTCTAGGGCACGTCGATTTCTACTGACGATTCATTCAGGACTTCTCCAAGATTGCCCGATCGTTAACTAAATTATTAGGAAAAGACATTGAGTTCTTGGTAGATGACAAATGTTTTAATGCCTTCCTCACATTGAAAGTGATGATTATCAGTGCTCCTTTCCTACAGCCACCCAATTGGTCTATTTCTTTTGAGATCATGACGACTATCAGATTTCATGTTCGAGGTTGTATTAGGACAAAGGAGGACTAGATTTCCAGTTGTCATTCACTATGCCAGTCGTACCTTGGATGATGTATAGAGAAATCATATAGTGATAGAGAAGGAGATGTTGGCAGTAGTGTTTGTGTTAGATAAGTTCATATTTTATCTACATGGTTCCATGATTATAATGTATGCAAATCATTCAGCTATATGATATTTGATAAAAAAGAAGGATGCCAAGGAATGCCTTCTCAGATGGGCACTTTTACTTCAGGAATTCGATTTGGATATTAAGGACAAACCTAGGGTAAGAACGTTGTAGATGATCACCTCTCTCGAATATTGATAGAGCAACATTCTGATGATTACACGCTAGAAATTTCAGAGATATTTCCATATGAGAGCATCTTTGTAGTTATTACAAAGCATCCACAGTATAAACATAGTGAACTTCTTGGTTACAAAGAAGAGTCCACAAGTTTGGTCGACGGACTGAGTCGACATGCTAGTTTTCGAGGCACAATACTACCACTGGGAGGATCTGATTCTTTTTTGTGAAGGATTGGATTATGTTTTCAGGCGATGTATTCCTCAAGAGGAATACTATAGTGTCCTCACCTTGTGCTATTCTCTAGAGGTAGGGGACATCAATCAGGGAAGAGGACAACGCAGAAGGTATGCGATGAATCTCAATTTCGTCACCTATATTCTTTCATTTGGGCTTTAAACCCTAGCAACATGCATGTAAATGCCGTTATTGCATAAATTAAATCTCTTATTTATTGTATAAATATTTCATGAAATATTGTACTTAGAGTCAAAAGAAAAGAAAAAATAGTAAAATGCCAAATATATTTTTGACCCTAAACCCTTAGAGCTAGGCATCATAATGACTGGGTCGACAAGTAATAAAATATGGGGAGATAAGGGCCAAAAATACAATAAAAACCCTATTAGTGTATTCTCCAATAAATCAGTTTTGGACCTATTTTATTCTTTATTATTTATACTTCAAATCAAGAACCTCTGTACATAAAATTGTTAATCAAAATACATAGAAAAAAATAAAATTGATTTCACACAAAAATAATATACAGTATTCATTCTATGCTCAGAATAAAATCCCAAAACCTAAACTTCACATACCTATATCTTCTCCGTATGAATTCAAAATGCATCAAAATAACTTTAATTTTATATAACTTTTTATTAGCTATATAATGAAATGGTTTCATTTAGTTTGGAGTTAAGATGCAAAAGTTAGGTTTTGGACCTTTATTGTACCATATACCTGAATAAAATATTCATTTTACTTATTCTTTACGTGTTTCAGTATTTTATAATTTTATAATTTTGTAAATATTATTTGTAGCATATGTATATATTTATAATAGAATAAAACTATAAAAAATGCAATAAAATAAATTAGTATATTAAAATACATAGATGAATTACCTACACTTATACCTATATAATTTATACCTATATGTATTTAAGTGTACAAATAACATCAGAAAATAAATTAAAAATATATTTGAGTATATTTAAATAGTTATAAATTATAATTTATGTATATAAATATTAAAATCTAAAATAAAAAATAAAAAAATAATATGTATTATATAGATAACTATACCTATAACTATACTTGTAAATGATAACTTATAAATAATTAATCCACAAAAATAAATAAAAATCAGATTAGAATATTGCATAAAATAATAAACAACTTTCATTTCATAACTTTTATTTTATAGATTCATTTAATAATTCATTTTTAAATATTTCTTATTTTCCAATCGATTTTGTCTTTTAGTTGTCTAGCTCAACCAATGGGGGCACGTCAATCGTTGACCTCCAGTCAACTACGCCCCTTGGCGCCTCTATTGTGTCAAACCTATTACTCCCCGATTTTCATCCGTTTTTCTCGGGCATCCCTTCGTTCTTTTTCTTCGATTCTTCATGTCAACTTAGACATCCATCAACTCTAATCCATGCTAATGCTGCTAAAACCTTGTACATACACTCGATCATTCTCAAATCTATCAGTTAGTAAGGGCCATTCATTCTGTTTATAAATAAAACCCTCATCCACCTTCCTCTAATTTGGTCCCTTTTCGAGCTTTGAATCCCCATACCCTCGGCCAAGCGTGCAACCAGGTGACAGTAGACTGTCCCCTACGGTGTTGGAACAGATTCAGGAGGAGAAGAGGAGACCCAAGGTGTTGCTCTGGCGAGGCCTCTGTGACCAGGTATTTCCCAGGTCTGAGCTGTGCATTTTACGTTTTTGGGTAGCTTTTCTGTTTCTTTGTGTAATCGTAGTGTAGGTTTAATCAATCGCATCATTATTTTCACTATTTTTAATTTTCATCGATCGTCGGAGCTCTTTTCTCCGACCAATTTCTTGTGTTCTTTGACTATTACCGACCCACTCTTCATGTCCACTTCATTCCCCTTACATTTCTCCATGTTTCAGTCCACTCCACGCACCATGATCCTTTTTGGATCAAGCTATCGGCACTCATGCTCCACCCTTCATCGGAGTCCCTGCATTCCACCTCATCACCACCTGATACTTCTCCAATAAAGGTCAAGATCGTTCGTCCAAGCCCTACAATTCTTTCTCACTATGTTGCAGGTCCTGAAAGGGTTGTTTGAGACCCAGAAATGCTCTAAGTTTCAGTCCCAGGTGGCCAAGCTTCCAAGAACCCATCGACGGGTCCTGGACTCTTCTGATGGATCCACCAGCTACGGATCACATGCAATAACTCATAGAGACTCTCAGCAGCATGGGAGGAGACCTAGAGCGCAGGGAATCAACAGAACAAGGAAGGCACCTCGTGTTGTCTTCCCTATTCTTGGGAATGCAGCCATCACCAAGTGATGGAGACTCGGCTCCATATTGTATAGGTGTTGTCCAATGGAGTAACACTCCAACCATTCGATTACCTGCCAGACCTGATCTCGACCGCCCATCGCTGAAGCGGTATGGGCTAATTTCAGCCATCTGCACATTACGGGGTCGATCTGATCGTCCGTCAACACGTAAATAAAGGGGTATATTGAGCTTAACCTCTTCCGGCTCTTTCATTCTATATTTAGTCCTAAAAAGATTTGTTTTAGTGTAAAATTTTGTGAATAAATTGTATGTGAACCCTTGAGCTTTTAGCATATTATATCTAGGTCCTTACCAGGTCACCTCACGTGGACCCTCACTGAGGGGAAATATTGTTTGTATAGCCTCGTATATTATGAATATTTTCATTTAATATTTAAAATTTGAGATTTCATTGTAAACTTTTGGGATATTTGCATATTCACCATGCATTTAGTTTTAATAGCAAATATGTCGAACCACTGATAGCAAGACATTATGCAAGTTCTTGAGGGAACACATAGTTTCGTGTTTTGGGTTTCCACATATTCTCATTTCTAATGGGGTAGCCATTTTATCAACAAAGATGTGAAGAAGCTAGTGAAGAGTTATGGCATCAATCACAGAGTAGCTTCTCCTTACCACCCACGGAGGAACGACAAGGCTGAAGTATCAAATAAGGAGGTGAAATCAATTATGTAGATGTTAATATGACCAGAGAGGAAGAACTAGTCACATCTTCTAGACCATATTCTTTGGGAATAGTGTTGCATACAAAACCCAATCCTTTTAGACTGGTTATGGGAAGCCGTGACATTTTCCCGTAGAGATCGTGCACAAATCTGAATGGACAATCAGAGAGATTTTACTATATTTGTAGAGAGCATGAACCAAGGGGAAGATGGATCTGAATGAACAAGTCGAGATTCGAAATTGGGCCAACGAGAACACCTTCATTTATAAGGACAAAGTGAAGAGGTGGTACGGCAGGCACATTCGCAGGAAGATATTTGTCCCTGGTCAAAAGGTTTGGTTGTTCAAAGCATGATTAAGAAATTTTCCTGCCAAATTAAAAAGCAAGTGAATAGGACGTTGTATAGTCATAATTGTGCACAATAATGAAAGCATAGCTATATCAGATGTGTCATTGGTGTAGAGCCATTCGTGGTAAACAGGCAGATGCTGAAGCACTTCATGGAGACTACTGATCATCTCGCCTGAGTAGAGGTGATTTACTTTGTACATGACTACTATTCTACTTCATTTTGTCATGTACAGAGACCTGTGAGCCACTCGTTTTCTGGAGTACACCACACTTGTATATTCTTCTTAGATCCCAATCATTTTATACTTAGGATACCAGATCTAAAGTTTTGGGGGGACCAATTGTTTCTTTGATTTCCATTTTAGTATTTATTTTTGTTCTTGATGTTCCTTTCTTTTACACCAATCACTCATCCCTAATTTTTGGCCACTTCTTTTCTATACTTAGGATGCATTATCCTAAGTATAGGGGGACTGAGTGATTTGTTTTATTTTATTTCTTCTTTCTTCTTTCTTTCTTCATTTGTATATTCTTTTGCCCTCAGTCACCTCATTTTTGTCTTCCACTATACTTACAATAACCAGATCGTAAGTATAGGGGGGTGCTTGACTTGTATTCTTTTATTCTTTTTACCCCTTTTACTTAGCATGAGATATGTCCTCCTTTTTCTCTTTTCATGCTATGAGGACATAGCACGAGCTAAGTATGGGGGTGTGTATATATTGTATATATACTTTTGTCCATAACTTGTACTTTTATGTATTTTCTATATATCTATAAAATCTATAAAAAGTGGGTAAATGTTAAATTTGTTAAAAAAACCTATTATTATGTATTTATAAAAATCTTGTAAATAAGTAAAATATAAGGAGAATTTTCATTAAAAATCGTATTTAGATTATGTATTTAAAAGTGTATAATACTTATTTAAAATCCTAATTATTAACATTTTTAAATAATTTAATATTTAAATCTTTGTATATTAAATTTTGTAAAATACATTAGTTATTTACTATAAAATAAAATATTGGTAACTTATATTATAAATTATTTTTAAATATGCTTGTTTATAAAAAGGAAAAATCAATAAAAAATAAAAAGTCCTAAAATCCATAAAAATTGCAAAATTCTTTAAATTCCATAAAAAATGAGTAAAATTTAGAAAAAATTATTTCACAAAAACATTGTTGCATTTGGATTAGCATTTTTTCATAATAAGTGTGATTTCTTAAACTTGAGATTGAGAATAGTCTAAAGGATGGAGCATGATTATGTCCTTTCACTTTTATTGTAAGGAGCCTAGTTAGGAACTGGATATTAGATTCTTCATGTTATTGACTTAAGTATCTGGGATCCATGAGACCATGTTCAGACTTCAACTTAAACTTGCCTAAGTAGAACACTTGGTGTTATCCGGTTAACTCTTCAATAGTGGACCGATTTTGACACATGCACTTCGCACTTAGCTCAACTTGCTTGGAGTTGCAAAGGACAGTTCATTTTAGTGATGCATTTTCATCCTTGTCTAGTGGCACGAAGGTCTGATGATGGGAGTTGTTGCATTGAAATAAAGCTTCAGATGAGGAATGGATCTAATGGCATAATTTTTCCAAGACCCCGAAAAATAGACGGAACAAAAGATGTTATATCCGTTGTTCTAAAAATAACATCCATGCTCCAAAAATCATGAAAAAATAGGGTGATGTGTGTGATTGCATATTCTTTCACTCAATAATTTTTTATTTTCAATTCATGGTTTTTGTTATATACTAAAAATCAAAAAGTACACGAATATTCCTTATTTTCTTTAAAAAGTAAAAAAAAATAAAACTTATATTAAAAATTCCAAAAAATAAGATAGTATATTATTGTATTTTGCATCTCTTGACTAAAACCCCTAAAAATAGAAAAAATGATAAAAAAATTAAAAAGATCCAATATCCTATACAGAATCTTCAAAAATTCCAAAAATTTTATTTCTATCTTGTATTTTCATTTATACATATTCGTATATATTAAAATTGTTTTGGAGAAATTTTGATAACATTTTTCTATTTTTAAATCTCAAATCAATTTGGCATATTTATTTAATCCTTGTTTTGGGATATTTTGGATATTAAAAAAGCCTAAAAATTAGCAAAAATAATTGAAAATAACAACAACATTTTTTAGTTACTTAATTTTGATTTTTTAGCTATATTTATTATTATATTACTCTACATTGTATTATATATCTATACATAGTATTATTATTACTAATTATTATAAATACTTCGTAAATATTTTAAAAAACCTTAAAATATATATATATAATGGATTGTAAAAATTATTTTATTATTTTTTCTATATTTTTTCTATACTATATATATATTGATTACTTATATTATACATATTACTTATATATAGTTATATATATATACCTTTAAAAGTAGATTAAAAAGAAAAAGAAATTAAAATTCAGAAAAAATAAAAAGAAAATATTATAAAATTTAAAAAATAAAAAATAAATAATCACAAAAATCCATAGAAACTTTGTAAAACTTAAAACCCATATAGAAAACACAATAAAAAGGCTGAGAGGACACTTGTCTACATAATTCACTTTTATTAGAAATAATCATTAGGCTACCATGTTTGATCTTAGTGGTTCGACCTCTACATGCTTACACATTATATACCTTTGTTTGTAGAGTAAAATAAATTGTACTTCACATTTTGTTATACATTGATTATTTATATGTTGTGGGTACTTTTTGCTTGGTCCATTGATCTTTGAGAGTTGTCACCACAACTTAGTGGTACTGCCTTGTGTGGACCACAAGGTAGTTACTCATATGTCATTGGACTAAACAGTAATGCAGAGCGAATTTTGGTGGGCAACTCTTACTAGAGATGCATGCACATTTGTGAAGAGTTGCGCAGTTTGTCAGAGAGCAGGAGAGACAATCAGTGTTAGAGATGCAATGCCAATGTGACCAGTTATCATTTGTAAGATCTTTAGGGCACAAAAAGATTGATGTAGTGCAAGCAAATTCACTACAAATTCTACCAAAAAAATCCAACTGCCAAATACAAATATGACCACCATAGTCCAAGCTTCAAAAAAGCCTACATATCTTAGTGGAGACTTGGCTACACCGACCAAGCTTCACAATGAGATGTGACTACACTTGTCACGCTCCAATTCTTTTCTCATTTTTCTATCTTCTCTACTATATTGTGGACACAACATAACCTGAACTTAGAAGTAAATTCCCCCTCCTTGAGTAAACGGTGGTTGGATGAGGAATCACTGGGAGTGTATTATTAGAGTGGGTCGTTTCTTCACTTCTTTAAGCAGGAAAAGCTAACACAATTCGTACATTGTACAAATTGAATTCAAGGTTGAAAGAGTTAACGATATGGGTAAGTAGAATTGAGCTGTAAGTTGAGGTGAACCTGAATAAGGATTTGTGGAACTTAAAGATTGTTGTGACTAAAATCGTACTCCTAGTCAAGGCTCCGACGAAATGCTTATTCTAAGGCATGGTCGAGCTCTGTCCTTTGTCTGCTTTCACGAATTTGTTTAAAAAAAGTCATTATAACCTTCTTTAAATGCAAAGTTCTAAAATTCGTAAAAAAGGTACAAAATCTTAAAAATTCATAAACGAGTAAAGTTCAGAAAATATACTTCACTTTGATTTCAAGAACTAAAGATTGGGAATAGTCTAAAGGATGGAGCTTGGTTATGGCCTTTAACTTTCATTGTAAGGAGCCTAGTTAGGAACTGGAATTTAGACTCTTTAGGTCCTTTACTTAAGTCTTTGAGTTCCATGAGACCATGTTTGGGAAGTCAGCTTAAACTTGCCTCAGTAGGACACTTGGTATCATCCGTTTAAATCTTCATCAGCGAACCAATTTTGGACACATACACTTTGTACTTAGCTCAATTTGCATGGGGTGGTGAAGGGCAATCCATTTTAGTGGTTCATTTTCATCCATGTCTAGTGGCGTGAATGTCTAAAGACGGGAGTTGTGGGGTTGAAATAATGTTTCGAATGAGGGAAGGATCTGTTGGCACCATTTTTCCAAGACCTCAAAAAATGGATGGAATGAAAAGATGATATATCTGTCGCGGCACAAAAAGATTGATGCAGTTCAAGAAACAATACAAAGCTAATCAAAAAATAATCCACAAATACCAAAAATGACCACAATGGCCCAAGCTTCCGAAAAGCATGCACAACTTAGTGGAGACTTAGCTACACTGGTTGAGCTTCACATGGAGATGTGACCACACTGGTCTGTGACCTAACTTGGAAAAACACTTTGCACATAACTCAACACATATGAGATGGTGACGGGTAGAATCCTCTATGAGAGGCGCACATGAATGGAAATATACATAGTCACTTTGAGTGGCTAGTGCGCTCCAACCTATTCTAGTAGCATAGACGTCTAAAGACAGGATGTTGTGGGTAGAAATAAAGCTTTGGAGGAGGGATGGTCTGCTGGCATAATTTTTTCTAAGACCCCAAAACATGAGTCGAAAAAATATTCTATATCCATCGGGTCACAAAATGATCAATGCAGTGTAACAATATTTTCTAACAAAAAGAAGCCATTACACCAAATATACATACATGAGCACAATGGTTCAATCTTCAGAGAACTTACATATCTTATTGGAGACTAGGATACAATGGCCGACTTCACAAGGAGATGTCGCTACATTGGTCACACTACAACTCTCTTCTTATTATTATTCTATCTTCTCCCCCTTTTCGATTGTGGATACAGCATGTACCTAAACTTAGAAGAAAATGCCCCGCTCCTCAAGGAAAGAGTAGATAAACTAGGGAAATAGGGTCACCTTGCTAAGAGAAGGTTGTGCTTTGTCATTTCAGATGTTGAGAGCTATATATTATTTACACAGTAAAGTAAGACTCATAGTCATCAGAATTTAGTATGAAGACATGTTCTGACCTGACTGTCGAGGTGAACTGAATAGAGACTAGTGGAACTTAACGACTGTGGAGTCTTAAATTCTATTCACAATAAGGTTCCACAACTAATAATCTAAAGGTCTGATGGAGCTCCATACTTTGATTTTATGAAGACTAGTTTGAAAATCAAAATTGTTCTAAGTTCTTTTTTTTTTCATTATTATTTTTCTTTTTAGTCACTTATTCTTCAAATAAGTGTTTACTAAGAGACTAGAAAAGGTAAAGTATAGGCGGATGATGAATCACCAATTCATCATCGTTTTTCATTCATTTTAGCTTAAAATCCCTTGCAAAACACATGAAAATATCATTAATTATCACTTTCTAATAATCTTAGATCATATATAAATATTGTACTGTTTATCATTATTTTAACACTAAATAAATAAATAAATAAAACAAAAAGAAAGCAAGAAGAAGATTGTGTCTAGGAAATAAACACGGGTTGATCCTAACCCTAAGAGTAGGTCAAGACTTGACCTTGACAAGGAATAAAGTAGGGGAAGATATAGTCCTTTATCTATAAAAATCCAGAAAATCAATTCTCACATATGTATATTCATCATTGTACACAATGTATATATCTTCTACTATTTTATTTATCACTTAAACAACCTCATATAAGTTTTCTTCTTAAAACTTGTACCTAAAAATAAGTTGTTAATAACAAAAATAATTGCAAGTATAAACCCTATATAGAATAAAATAAACAACACTATGAAATAGTCATAAAGACAAAATTGTTAAATAAATCTAAAGAACCGAGGTCTGTGGTGGACGAAAATTATTCAGGCGTTAATTAGGATTATTCGTATGATCGAATAAAGAAGAAATCAGAAGAAAAAGATAGGAGATCAGGTCAGGAGAAATCAAGGAAGAAGCGGGGTTAGGTTATTTAATCGGGCAAGAGGTCAAATGGGAGAGTTGACCCGGGTCAACAGACATAGGTTTGACCAATGAGAAGCTCGTCCGAATAAGGACAATAGCTATAAGGCAAAAAGATTAGAATAATCAATAGATAACTATAAAAATAGTAATAAATAAATTGAAATTAAAATGTTTTCAAAATAAAAAATGTAAATAAATAAAAAATATTTATTTGGTGATTTTTAATAAATTAATTAAATTAATTAAATAGGTTAAAATAAATAAATACCTTTATTTACGATATAAAATACATATATATATATATCCAACATATACGTTTTCAACTATTTATTTCTACAAACAATTACATAATTTAATATTTTATTTATTTACAAAATAATTTAAGGAATTTAAATATATTTTTATTTTAATTTTATGAGTTCATTTAATAAGTTAAATAAATAAGTCTATGTAAAACAGAGGTACATAATACCTAGAGTAGAGATATATTTATTTTAGTTTTGTTTATTTTAAATTATGTTATTTTTACTAATATTTTAAATAAACAATATAAAATATAAACAAAATATTAAAAATACAACATGTGCAAAAATACAGAGAAATAAATTAAAGAATAAATTGCACATGTTGTATTTTTGCTTTATGACTATTTCATAGTTTTGATCTGCTTTATGACTATAATTTACAAAAATAATTACACATGTTGTATTTTTGCTTTATGACTATTTAATAGTGTTTTTAGGGTTTTGTATAAACTTAATTCTTTAATTTATTTCATTGTAAACATGTTGTATTTTTAATATTTTGTTTATATTTTATATTGTTTATTTAAAATATAAGTAAAAATAACATAATTTATAATAATCATAACTAAAATAAATATATCTCTACTCTAGGTATTATGTACCTATGTTGTACATAGACTTATTTATTTAACTTATTAATTAACTAATAAAATTAAAATAAAAATATATTTAAATTCCTTAAATCATTCTGTAAATAAATAAAATATTAAATTATGTAATTGTTTGTAGAAATAAATAGTTGAAAAAATGTATATGTTGTATATATATATATATGTATTTTATACCTAAAATAAAGGTATTTATTTATTTCAACCTATTTATTATTTACTTAATTTATTAAAAATAACCAAAAAAATTATTTTTTATTTATTTACATTTTTTGATTTGAAAACATTTTAATTTAAATTTATTTATTATTAATTTTATAGTTATCTATTGATTATTCTAATCTTTTTGCCTTATAGCTATTGCCCTTATTCGGACTAGCTTCTCATTGGTCAGACCTGTGTCTGTTGATCTGGGTCAACTTTCCCATTTGACCTCTTGCCCGATTAAATAACATGACCCTGCTTCTTCTTGATTTATCCTGACCTTATCTCCTATCCTTTTCTTCTGATTTCTTCTTTATTCGATCATACGAATAATCCTAATTAACACCTGAATAATTTTCATCCAAGCCCGACCTCGGTTCAAGTGCCTTGCTATTTTGAAGTCTGTCTCAACGTCACTCCTATAAGTAGAGGTCGAGATCTAATTTTCATCTATGATCCATTTTTTATTGCTTCTTCACCCCAAGATCTACTTAAGGAGGTCACTTGAGGTGACCGCTACGTCGTCCCTCGATTAGCAGCTTGTGGGGAGATGTCAACTGAGAGATCTAGATCGTCGTTGGACCTCCTCTGGTGAACTGGACTTCTTCGATTCTATGTCGTCGAATCGAGGCTGTGACTCTTGCATTTCCTTGGTGATTTATTTTAGGCTTGATTTCTCACAATTAACATTTAGTTACAGTAATTTTCATTCGATTTTTGTTTAATTCAGTAGATATCATATAAACATGTTATCAACATGATCAAAGGTTATCCACTTGCTTTTGGCATATTTCGAATCTCGTTGTTCCGTCAGGAATGTTTTCCGCACCTTCTTACACCTTTTGATCATGAGATCCATCATGGATCTAAGTTTTTTTATCTCAATCCAACCACCTCATGGGGATCGACCCACGGCATTCCATTTACCTTTGTTTTTGCATAATAAATGTGGCCAAAGCTCCGTCTCCAAGCTAGAATTAAATTGCATGTGGTAGAATTTTATTTGAGGCTTGAATCGATAGGACTAAGATCTTCTTTTCTTCTCAGATCAACGTGAAAGGACATTATGTTCCTCATGAATCCTTCAGGTGTCAAATCGGAGGTGAATTTGAGGAGATCAAGCCGTTCGACTTCAACAACGACTACCTTCGTGCCAGTTCTTCCAGGGGTCTTCATAGACATATGATCAAGATCATCTGCCCCATATCCTATCACAGCCATTGCATCATGCCCAAAAGCTAACCATCAGATCTGATCTCCATCATCGAATCATAGTCGTCCAATCCTCAAGTGTCAATCACGCTCGGTGATTTTACAGTCCTTACCCTGCATTTTATTTTTATTGTAAATAAGTCCTTAATGAACATGTGTCTACTTGAGATTGATTGAATAATTGCCTATATGTCATTATTTGTTTTGAGATTCGCACTTTAGTCTTGTTAATTGGAACTCACGTGTGTTAACACATAGTTTTTGGGTTATTTGTAATACAAGCCCTTTATGTTTGGTGTTGTTGTTTGCTCCTGGTAGTAGAAATAACTACATCAAGGTCCCTCAAACCTGGATTATTGAGCTAAAATGCGTGAATCATTGGTGTTTTTGCACATTGACCTTGCAAGTTTTATATTTGTTATTAGTTTAGTCCAGAAACATTTAATAATTGCATAAATAGATTAGTTGTTTTATCTTTAACTATTTGTAATAAATAGATAAATAACTCTAAAAATCCCTAAAAAATATATTAACTTTATGTTTGTTTGATTTATCATTAATAATTTTTGTTTGCAAAATTTCTTTATTTTGTTACTTTTAAAAATTCAATAACTTCTAAAATTTGCTATGTGTGGCTTTAAATATTCATATAAATTTGAAAAATGTTTTACATTTTTGGAAAAAATATTGGAGTTTTCCTTTACATTGTTTGTCATATGTAAAAACTTTGTTTGGAAATTCATTCAGAAAACCTTAAAATTGATAAATATATTAAACCTCTAAAAATTCAAATAAATCATTAAAATTGAAAATTACATATACATACTTGTTTTAAAGCTCGAAAAATTCTCCTACGTGTTGACTTTATTTGCAGTATTTTTTTGTTTTATAATTGAAAAACCTAAAAATAGCCGCTTAAAACTATTTTGTGTTCTATTCATTATTTTTTCCATTTTAAAATTCCTAAAAAATTCTTAAACTTTCACAAAAATCATATAAATTAATACAAAATTGCATAAAACAAAAATTATTTTTATTTTTGATTTTTTGACTATTTTTACTATTTTTTATAATCTAAAAAAAGCCTTTGGTTCTTTTATTTTTTCTTCATTTATTTTCTCTTAAAATTAAAAAGATAAAAATTTTCAAAATTTAAAATCATTAAAAATTAAAAATCGGAAAATATGAAAATTCTATAAAAATAAAAAAATCAATGAAAAAATAAAAAGGATCTAAAAGTCAATAATAATAACAAAAAGAGAAAAAGAAAAGAAAAGGAATCCTTTATTAATTAGCAATTATTAAATAACCCTCGAGTAATGGTGTTTCCCTATGTTAAATCATGCATAGCTATATATGTAAAATAATAGCACTAGCATTATGTTTTATTTTCGCTAGATAAACAATTTTTATTTAAGACGGTTTTGTGTTACCATGACACCGCACTTGTGATATATCCATCTCATTTGTCTATTTCTTCACTAAAAATTTAAACCCTTGAAAATTTCTTTTTAGTAGATGCCTCTTAAGAGATAAATAATATGAGGGGCAGCATGAGGATCCTTTCCAAATGATACTAGCTAGATTGGCATCATCTGAGCAATAGAATGCTCTATTTAGAGCTCAGATTGGTTAGATGAATGTGGGAGTTGATGTACCTATGGATGCAATGTACAATACTGAATAGTTTAGATTATAAAATTACTTAAGTCTCGTCCAGCCGGAAGTTGAATACGAATTAATGTTGTAGTTTTTGAACTTGTTGCTTCACTTCAATGGTAATGCACACGAGAAGCCATACACAGTCCTAAGATACTTTGAGCTAGCGGGTGATAACCTTAGGCATCATAAGGTTAGCCAAGATTATATTAGTCTCAAAAATCTACCAATTGCTTTGGGGTATAAGGTAGACTACTAGTTGAAGAGCTTAGGCGTAGTGGTGACCACTTACAACCAGCTTAAGGATCTATTTCTAAAGAAGTTCCATCCATTAAGTAGAACTAATTAGATAAGGATGTGCATCATGAGTTTTTCCCATGTGCACAATGATCCATTCTGTGATACTTGGGAAAGATTTAAGGACATACTACAGAAGTGTCTATGTCATGGTATGGAGGATACCATTCTAGTCCAATATATTTATAATTGTCTCAACCTTGAGGTGCAGGGTTTAGTGAATGCTTCCTGTGGAGGAAGGTACACTTCATAGAGTTGATACTATCTGGAAGGTATTCGAGAAGATGTCTAAGACTTTCTATTAACAGACAATTAGTAGGGTATGCGTAGAGTCCCCCTTTTTACTCCAATCCGAGGTAAGGGGAAAGAAGGGTGTAGTTGATCTTGTTAAGGACTTGATTCCTAACATCGGAATCATTGCAGACAAGCTGACACTAGTTGACCGAATCACAAAAGGATGATTGAGCTAGAAAGTCTATCCAAGATTCAAAGCAGATGACGGAGTTGGTTGAGAAGGTATCCATAATGAAGATACTTACCACAACTACATTTGTTGCTCTCATTTACCAAGTACACCATGTATAGGAGCAGCTGAAGTCAGGGCCACCCCAGCCTTGGATAGAGGACCACTAGTTTGCCTAATCTTGCTAGCCACAACCACTGTCAGTAGAGCCAGCTACGGAGGAGGCTCCTCCAGTGTGGGAGGTTAACGGTGTATGGTATACACAGGAACCTATCAGGTAGGGAAGTACGGGGGACCGCCCATATTACCAAATCCCCCAACATTCTATAACACCACTTTTACCATCGACACCTCTTCCTATATAGCTGAGCCATGTAGAATACCACCCCCAACAACAACAGAAATACATGCATCAACCAACATGCTTGTAGGGCCCTCACTACCAGCATCACCCACAACATCAGCAACATTATCAAGGCCATCATTGTTAGTCTTCATGTTATTCTTCATCCCATCAGCAGTCCTCATCATCATGACGTACAGACTTCCCATGATAGGTTCTCGAGGAGCTTCATTCATACATGAACAAAATACATGACATGTATGTTGACATCAACCGCCTTTCCCATTTCGAAGACAAATAGTATTCACCTTCGACCTCCATTCTGCCTAGGTTTAGGTTGACCCCAATAGACTAAACAAGATACAGTAGCAACAACAGTTTGGTCATGTATATAACTTAGATTCACTTCGATCGGAGCATGAGATTCTTTTATGTCATAATGTTAATCATATGTCATTCAGGAGAAGAAGTACCATGGTCGTACCTGACCGGGCAAGGGACATGGAGATGGTCACCTATGAGGCTCTACCTAAGGAGACTTCAAAGGATGAGAAGGAGAGGCATCAATTGCAGCAACCCCTTTAGCAAAAGACGAGGATATCTTTTCAGGGTGGAGATAGGATGAAGAGGAAAAGAGCACAACAACAGCATAGAGATATTTCTGAGTCAAAGGAGGACCTTGTACCTTCGGTTCAAGATGATATACCGACAACAGATATCCGTCAACATGTGGTAAAAAACCTAGTACTAAATTCAACGGTGCATTTAAAATATTCATGTATGAAGAACTCTATATCTATGAATGCAAAGAAAGATGTTTCAGTGTATGATTCAAATTCATCATCTTATGTTTCATTTTCTTCAATCCCTTTCTGTCGTGCTCAAATGTCTAGACAGCACATCACTAAGAAGATTCATAAAGATGGCCCCGAAATGGTACAATTTTATAGGGACAACCTTATAGTTAAGGTATTGTTTGATGAGTATGTGTCTATCCATCTTGCATTTTAGAAGTACCTTAAGGTGTGATGCACACCTACTAAGGTTAGCTAGAAGAAACCATGCAATTATGTGACTCACATCTTATTAGTAGCCACTATTTATTACCTCAAGAATAATAAATTACCAAGGAAGAAGAGAGAAATGTGTGCACATTTCGTGGTGAGTCATATCGATGACATTGCGTTTACACATACTCTCTTAGATAAAGGATCTTCTATTAACCTTCTACCCTTAGCTTTATATGAGAAATTGGAGTTAGGACCACTTTGCAAGAGCATTACTCCAATTTGCTACAAGTCGATGAAAGACCTATGAATGAAGTGAAGAATGTGGTTATCTTGATTGAGGGACAATACTGCAAGGTGAACTTTACAGTCCTTGATATAGAAATCCCCAATCATTGGAGAGAGTATCAAATCATTCTTGGGTGGCCATTTCTTTGGATCATCAATGCCTTATTTGACCATTTGATGAGAAGTATGAAGTTTCCTTCTCCAGGTAGAGATGTGGAACTTGAGATGAAAAAATAAAGTGGTAGAGGCCTAACTCCGAGACAAGAACGGATTATTCTTCTTCAGAGGTGGATTGTAAGTGATTAGCACAGAGGGGATATGGAGACAGACCCCAGTAGGATTGAGCGAGACCCTTTCATCAGTAGGACTCAGCGATCCCTTTGTATTTGTTTGTTCTTTCTTCCTTGGAAAAGTCGAGGGACTAAGATGATGAGATGGGTGCAGATTTGGCTGTATTACCATCATTCTTGGGTGACCCGACTCCATACACAGTAAAGTTGGTGGAAAGCATAGTACAGTTAGACCTACCTTCGTGCAGCACGGGATCAAATTTAGATATGGCTCAACCCAAGTTGATCTAGGATACAATATTACTAGAGATGAAGCCGCTAGCACCTATACTCATGTATGCCTTTCTTGATGGACCCAAAGATAGATTCTATTTCATCATTAGATCTAAGCTGACTGTAGAACATGAGTCTAGGCTTATAGATGTTTTGGAGAAGAATCGGAAGGCTATAGGTTGGACTATGTTGGATCTCGTGGGGATTAACCTTGCCTCTATTCTCACCATAAGTTTTGTTGAGGAGAATGTGATACCTTCCCATGAGTTTCGGAGGAGACTAAACACTAATCTACGGGAAGTAGTGAAGAAAGAGATTGAGAAATGGTGGGGAGCATGCTTCATATACCCCATTTCATACTCCAAGTGGGTGGCCCCACTTCATGTTATCCGGAAAATATGGGGAGGAGATCACGATATAAGTACCCACATCGTGGCATGTTTGTGTAGACTACAGATGTTTGAATGTCATGACCAATAAATATCACTTTTACCTGCCTTTTGCAATGCCCCGGGCACATTTCAATGGTGCATGATTATCGTATTTGACGAGATGGTTGGAGATTTCCATGAGGTATTCATGGATGACTTCTCGGTCCATGTTGATTCAATTGATTCATGTTTAGTGCACTTGGACCGAGTTCTTCAAAGGAATAGGGAGGTTAGTCTGGTACTCTCCTGAGAGAAGAGCTATTTCATTGTTACGGAGGATATTGTGTTGGGGCACGTCATCTCCCAAAAAGGAATGGAGGTTGACCCTACCAAGATGGATGTGATCAAGAAACTTGATCCACCCTCCAACATTAAGTCAGTGGGATCATTTTTAAGGTATGTTGGATTCTATAAAAGATTATTTAGGATTTTTCAATGATTGCTTGGTCACTGACTGAGCTCTCAGGAAAAGATATCGAGTTCATTGTAGATGACAAGTGTCTTGTGGCATTTAAGCTTTTAAATAGAAAGATTTATGATTAGTTGATCTTACAAGCTCCTGATTGGTCTCTTCCCTTTGAGATCATAACTAACGTGTCGAACTTTGCTATAGGAGTTGTGTTAGGTTAGAGGAGAGAAGGGATTCGTTTGTGATTCACTACACGAGTAAAGTTTTGGTTTAAGAACAAAAGAAGTATATAGTAATCGAAAAGGAGACGCTCACAGTGTTTGGGCCCTCGAGAAATTCAAATCTTATGTTTTGAGCTCTAAGGTGACAATATTCACTGATCATACAACGATAAGGTACTTAATGAAAAAGAAGGATATGAAGACTCATCTGTGTTTTGTATCCATTGAGCAAAGATGGGTTGCAATCTCCGTCATCCTTCGATTCCAAAGCTCAGTCCGGTAGAGCGTAGACGAGGTAAAAGAGCGAGTCTCTAAGAAGGTTCCTCATGGTTGGACTAGGAGAAGTATTGACCGGTTGAAGTTGGATTCGAGGAGATTCCACTAGGAGGATTCGTTCCTTTTCTTTGAAGGATTGTATTGTGTCTGGAGAAAGTGTATTCCTTATGAGGAATACTAGAGTATCATCATGTATTGACATTCTCTCGACGATGGAGGACACCACACGGGAAGGAGAACCACACACAAGGTAATCTAATGTGGATTGTTAGAGATGCCATTGACTTTGTACAATCGTGGAGGTACAGTCGGACACATATATGAGATGCCCATGCACTTGATGACTTTCTGTGATGTTTTTTATGCATGGGATATATATTTTATGGGTCCCATTCCCAAAAGCCAAGGACATGAGTACATCTTGTTAGCGGTTGATTACTTGTCAAGGTGGGTGGAGGCTATCCCAACCTGAGCTGCAAATAGCAAGAATGTCTCTAAGTTTGTGAATGACCATATCATTTATACGTTCAGGGTTCCTAAAGTTTTGATTTCAGATGAGGGTAGCCACCTTGTGAAGCGTGAAATAAAAAATCTAGTTAAGGATTACAAGTTTGTGCACAGAGTTACTAGTCCTTACCACCCACAGTCGAACGTCATGGTAGAGGTTTCAAATAGATAGGTGTATAGTATTCTTCAGAAGCTAGTCTGTCTAGATAGGAAGAATTGGTCCCAACTATTGGACCAAGTCTTGTGAGCCTACAAGATGGCTTGTAAGACTGCACTTGTTACTTACCTTTTAGGATGATTTATTGGAAGCCATGCCATTTTCCCATGGAGTTAATTTACAAATCTAAATATGCAAATGGATTGAGTTGTCACCTAGGGAAATTTGTCATGACCTGAACTTGAACATGCCTGTGGAAATTCGAAACATGGCATATGACAACAGTTTGATCTATAATGATAATGTTAAGAAGTGGCATGATCATTACATTAGGTGCAATAACTTTATCCCAGAACAAAAGGTATGGTTATTTATTGCCAAGTTGAAGATTTTCCATGGGAAAACAGAATCAGTGGAGTGGTCCCTATATAGTGAAGGAAGTGCACAACAATAGAAGTGTAGAGATAGCTGATCCAACAGATGGTGTATGGTGTTTCTTAGTTAATAGATAGTTGTTGAAGCATTTCATCGAATCAAAGAACAGTTAGTCCAAGTTAATATGATAGACTTCATGCTAATCGATTGCCTTGTATATAATTCAGACTACTCGACATGAAGCCACAACATAAAGATTCAACAACTAAAAAGATTCACATATTCTTGTTCACTAACATTGATTCCACACTTGATTTATTAATTCTTTGTAGATACTTACTCATTACTTAGGATATTTAAAGCCTAAGTATAAGAGGAACTAATGAATCTCCATTTCATCACCTTTATTCTATCATTTTAGCCTTAAAAATCCTAGCTAATGCATGTAAATGACAGTTTTTTGTACAAAATAACATCTATCATTTATTACATTTATTGTGTAAATGATACTGTTTTTAATGCCAAAACAATAGAATAAAGAGAAGAAAAGAAAAAGGAATAAAATATTGAAAATAATTTATGATCCTAAACCCCGAAACCAAGTCAAGAATTGAGATTGGTCGACAAGGAATACAGTAGGGGGATATAAGGGCCAAAAATACAATAAAACCCAAATTGTTTTATTAATTATTTATTCATTTTGACACCTATTTTATTCTTTATTATTTATTCACCAAATGAAGAAACTTTATACATAAAAGTTGTAAATAATGTAAATAAAAATATAAAATTGAGTTTGTACAAAAATAATACCCAGTGATCATTTTATACACAATAAAAAGCCAGAAACCAAACTTCACATACCCATATATTTCAAATAAAAACTCAAAATATATCAAAATCACTCTAATTGTATATAACTTTTCACAAGCTATTTAATGGTGGTGGTTTTATATTTTTTGGAATTACTAAGTGAAAGTTAGGTTTTGGGCCCTCACTATACATTCTACCGATTAAAATATTAATTTTATTTATCGCTTATTATTTTTACAAATTCATATTTTTATATTTTTTTGTAAATATTATTTATAACATATGTGTATATTAAAACTATAATAAAACCAAAAAAAAGAGAAAATGAAAAAAAAATCTATGTGAAAACATAAATGAAATACCTATGTTATACATGTATATAAATAAAAAGGGAAACATATTCTTTCATTCTTTTGTTCTTTATATTTTTATAATATTGTAAATATTATATACATTCTATTAAAAATACAAAACCAAAATAAACTCAACAAAACACATTAAAATAAAATAATATACATAAAACATAGTTAAAATAACTATGAATATACCTATGTAATATACATATCTATTTATTTAAGTGTACAAATAACATCATAAAAATAAATTAAAAATATATTTATACTCACAAAAATAGTTTGTAAATATATATATAAGAAAAAAACAATAAAATAAAATATACGAAATAAAAATAAAAATGTACAAAACATATATGAATATACCTATAAAAACACTAAGAAAAATTAAATGAAATTAAATAAAGCCAAAAAATAAATAAAATCATAATAAAATATTACTAAAAATAATGAACATTTTTTATTTTATACTCAAAAAAAATTAAAATCATTTATTATTTTAAAATAATTATTTTATAATAAAACTACTATTTTGTCTTGTAATACGCTTACTTGGACCAATGGCAGGGCGAGGACTATTGACCTCTGGTCAACTATCCCTTCAGATGACCTAGCATGCCAAAAACGTCAACTCCCCAGTTTCCGCCATTTTCTCAGCTATTCCATCGATTAATCTCGAATGCGTTCTTCATACGAAATGATCATTGATCATTGTACATACACACCATGATCTCTAATCACGTACATACGCTCAAATCTTTGTTTTTCCCGGATCAGTAAGGATGTTCAATAAGGTTTATAAATAAAATCCATTGCCTCCTTCTTCGAATTTGGTCACCATTAAAGCCTTGCAAGCCTTGGGATAGCATCCTGGATTGTTCCTCGTGACAAGGGGATCATTTGTCGTGCTTGGTCTAGCTCCAGGAGCAAGGGGGTGCACCCACGGCCGTCGTCACCGCCGACCCTGCTCCCTAGTCATTCCAAGTATAAGAGCTGTGTCTTTTTCATTTATTTTGCTTAAATTTGATCCTAGCTATCATTTCCAATAGTTAGTTTAGTTTCTAGGTAGTTAGGTTAGCTTAATCAAGTCATCCCGTACTTCGCCGGAGTTGAGCTCCGGCGAGCTCCTCCGTGCATCATCAGTGCCCCTCTGACGTATTCCCCATGCCCACTTCATTCTTGACCATCCTACGATCGCCCTGCGCATTTCATTTCACCCGGATCCCAACTGGATCCGGAGATCTAGGTCTCCACCTCTGTCTCTTTTTGGAGACCTCCTCCCGCATCACTTATCGCCCATTTCACCACCAAGAAGGCTCCTGGAACCCCTATTTTCTTGCACGTAATGCTTCTGCAAGTCCAGAGCGCCAAAGGACCCCCAAGGTGTCGATTTTGCAAAGAACATGATTCCTGGGAGGCCCATTCTTCATCGACCTAGCGGAGGAGCTCAAGCGAACGCTGGAGCATTTTGTCGTCTCCAGCAGTTAGGGGACCTCGCCAGGAACATCTAGAGCCATCTTGGAGCTTCAATCATCACCGGAGGAGGGATATATGATTGGGGGAACCTCACCCAGGCGAGTGTTCTTCCCTGTTCTAGGATCGAGCTTCCACGCCGTTGGATCAGATGCGTCGCCCCAGTTTGATCTCCACCGTTGGATGCAGCCATTCCATCACCGTTTGATCACCTTGAGTGATGTAATCTCAGCCATCCGAAGATGAAGGTCAATGGCCGATGGATGTGGGACACGTGTATAAGTGAATAAGATCCAATCATTGGCCCACGCCTTTAATAGGGTAAATTACAAAACCTAGCCACACAATTTTTATATTTATTATTTAGTCATGTAAATAAAATGTAGAATATTAAATAAAATAGAAATTTTGTATAAAGGTCCCTGAGCTTTTTGTAATTATATTTAGGTCCAGTCCACGCCACCTCACGTGTCGTCTCACGTGAGGTGGCAAAATTGCACATAAGCTCCTGTTAGTTTTTGTATTTATTATTTGGTCCAATAAATTGAATTGCACATTATATATTTTTGTGAAAATTGCTTAAAGGTCCCAGAACTTTCTTGTATTTGCATTTAGGTACCTCCGAGCGTGAGTCACGTGTTGTCCCACGTAATGGTAAATTTGCACAGACACCCTAGCGAGTTTTGTAATTGTTAATTAGTCATTAAAATTAAATAAACGTTATATGTTTTTGATGTTTTTGCACAGAGACCCCTTTACTTTATTTTAATGGTAAAAATGCCCCTTCTGGGACGTATTTTTATGTTATTTATCTATTTATTAAAAATAGCTAGTGTGCTCCTAAAAATAAAAAAATAATATTAGATGCTTTATGTCATACACTTTCACATATTTTTAATTGGCATTTTTTGCTTTTTATCCATTTATTAAAAATGAAAAGGATCCAAAATAATCCCTGTCTAATTTATAAAATACCAAAAAATATGACAAATGTTTTAGAAAAATTTTAAACAAATTATATAAAGTATAATTTAGCATTTATTGAGTCTAAAAAACAAAATCCCTAAAAAAAAAGAAAATGATAAAAATCAGAAATCTCTAAAATCCAACAAAAAATAAAAAAATTCTACAAAAATACCAAAACTATATTTTTCTATTTTATAATTATATATATTATTATTATTATATTAAAATTGTTTTAGATAATTTTGGAACTGATTTATTATTTTTAAAACCCAAATCAATCTAGAATTATTTAATAATCCCATATTTGGAATATTTTTTGTTTTAAAAATACAAAAAATTGCAAAAAAATCCTGAAAAAGAACAAAAAATAGAAAAATATAAAAAGAAAAATATTACTTACTATATTTTGACATGTTTTTATTAATATAATATCTATGTATACCTTATATTGTATTTATAGATATGCATGTATATATATTATATTTAAAAAGTATATAAAAAGAAAATACAAAATCAGAAAATTAAAAATCAAAGGAGAAAAGTATAAAAGCAAAAATTAGAAAAAAAATAATATATACATAAAAGCCAAAAACCCGCAAAAAGAACTATACAAATGAATGACTCGGTCATACTTTAATAATCTTAGGCTACATATTTTGCTCTTTGTGGTTCGACCTCTACATGCTTGCCTGCTATGCATTTTATGGTAGAGAAAATAAATTTATATTTCACATTTTTGCCATGAATTGAATTATTTCTATTGTGGGTTAATTGCTGAATAACTGAGATTTATTGAGCAGTCAATACATCGACTAATCATCCGCCTTCTGGATTAATACGACCCTCAACAAAATCGTAGTTATCAGATGAAGTCGTTGTCAGGGAGCAATGAGCATAGCCTATTTTCACTAGTCATTTTTGTATAGTCATTTATCTGATTTATTTATTTATTATTGTAAATTTTTCATTAATTTATTTGCAATTAATTATTTGATTATTGTTGAAAATATTCATTGCCTTTGTAAATATTCATTGATTTGATTATTTGATTATATATGCTAATGCCATCTTTTTGCGACTTTATTGCGAGGGCCCTCCACGTGAGGACGTCTTCTTAGGAGGCTGATGCAACCAAGCATGGAGGAGGCTGGTCTTCTCATTGTGACTAGCTGGAGAGAGCACCAAGGAAGCAAAAATAGCAAATTAGCTTAGATTTAATTTAAATATTCATTCATGTAATTTATGGTGAGAGAGAGACATTTTTGGCATGTAAAATAACTCGGACTCTACTATTCATAATGAGGTCCAGTGCCTGGGTGTCTGTTCACCTGGGGTCTCGTCGCATTTTTCCGCATTTTATTGCCTTCTTTTATTTTGTTTTCTGTTGTTTTGAGCTTTCCTCCTTATTTTACTTTGTTTTGTGTGCATGGAGCCCCTAGATTTAGGTTGCTTGACTCGGTAACTAGGTCCACACCTTAATAAGAATGCATGCTTCTATAGTCTCTTACGTATGAATCTAGTCAAATTAATAATGTTAGTAATTCAATCTGACACCGTGTGCCGCCAGAGGTCGTACAAATTGCATGCAGGACCCATTGTGGCGGGCACCGATCGACATCAGAGACCGGATCATGGTCTTATTTTTGAATAACTAATAATTGGTTCTTCAGAATTAATAGCAGCTACGGCTTAGGACGATTTTGTCGATTGCACACTACCACGTAGATAGGTTTAAAAATTTTGTTTTGCATACCACATGAAGATAGCTGGGATGCGTTGTAAGTCTTCTAACTCAGCATGCATCATTAGGTTCAATGGTGAGATTTCCATCATTGAATCAGCCTGCACGGCTTTTCTGTTATCTCCCTCTGATTTTGAACACCTAGGAATTAAATGGAAATCTACAAAACGTTAGATGCTTGTATGAAAACATGAAAATAGACTCAAGAAAAAGTGAATACCTAAAAATTTAAACAAGGGGATTGCTAAAAAACTTTGACCTTAATAAAATCCGTAATGGACTATTATTGTTCTAGGTTCATAAATCCCTCATTGTTTTCATGTACCTTCGAAGGGGACCGAAACCCCTCTAATGAGCGAGGCAGATCCCATAAGGAATAGAACCCAAATCCCAGTCTGTAACCACCTTGTGTATCGCCTGGATTTCCAAAGTAATGGAGCTTCTATCGTACGTGATCGAGTAGGGCCTTGTCAACGATGGTGTTCCCACCTTGTGTGGAACATAGACATGGTCTAAAGTACTGAGCATAGGCCACGCCTTCATGGGGGTGTCTGTCTCATCAGTTTGCATCCGAGTACGTTCTTACACGCTCATGGGTGATTCCGTTCCGAGCGAGAACTGAAGTATTGGTTTCGCCTATCGGCTTCCTTTCTCTATTTCTTTGGCTGAGTGGGGATCTAGAGAGGGTTACAAGGACCTCAAAAAGTGAAGACTACATGTTACAAAGGAGGAGGACAAGTACGGGATACTTTTCTAGTAGTACTCTCTCTCCTATAGGGTTAGTGTGCTAAGGACTTGTTATAAGATATGCCTGAAATAACAAATCTAAAACTGAAAAGATAATAAGTAGTCGAACCATCACGGCTTCACAGGGAGTGAGTTGGTGAACCCATTTTTGTATTGCATTTGTATAGATCAAGATTAAGGTTCAAAGTCAAGACCCGTGCGCTTGTGCAAAATTTGTCATGTGTTTCTCCCTTTGACCCCCACTCAGTTTGAGCCTTTCTACTGTTTTACGTTTCCATTTATTCCTCATTTACAACCGTATCTATCTTCCTTCATCTACTCCCCTCTTGCTTTGCGAAGGCTATCAATGGATGGTTTAGTCAGGATCTCACCGACAACTACATCGATTCCATGGACTCGACCTCGCTAATAATTCGAGGCGATTCCCGAGAACCTGATCCAGACCTTGTGGGTCGATCTTCAGACTCCTCGTTTTCTACCCTTCTCTTGACTACCCAATAAACTGGGACCAGTCTTGTCCCACCTTCGCAGTTGTGAATGAAAGTCGATTACAGTCCATATCTTTTTTCATTCACAATACTCTAGAGTTGACCTTAATTCCATATTCATCATGGAAGCTGGGATTCAATTGCAAGTGGTCTGCTTGGAATTCTCTCATCTTGCAGATAAAAGACAAACCAAGCCCTGGATCCCAATCCAAAACTCATCTCCTCAGATTCAGACCCTAAGATGGCTCCTCAAGGAAAGGGTAAGGGTCAGCAGCCCCCTCAGCCAGATCAAGAACAGATGCCTAATCAGAATCAGGTCAATGCGTAGTTTTTGGCATCTATCCAAGCTATTCAGCAGCAGCTGACAGAGCAAGCCCTAGCACAGACTGCATTCTAGAAAATGTTGAACGATGTCATGAACAGACTATAAGAAGGAGGAGTTTGATGAGGAAGAGGTGGTGGATTCTGTGATAATCTAGATGAGGAAGAGTCTGAACAAGAAGGCTGAAACCAACGTTGAAAGAGACATACAACCCTGGAGACAGACAGATGACCAAGTGGATCCGCATTCCACCGGCACACGCTCATTTTGAGTTAGAGCCCTAGTTCCTTGCTCTTCTCCCTGCTTTCCATGGGAACACCAATGAAGAGCCTTACATTCATCTGCAGAATTCACGCATCTTTCGTACTACTCATTACCCCAATGTCCCTCTGGACATAGTGAAGATGATGGCATTCCCATTCAATCTACAGGACAAAGGCCCTCTACTGGGTCAACCATCTGGGGAAGGTTATGATGACTTGGGAGGAGATGAAGTCCGCATTCTTACATAAGTTCTACCCACTCAGTCGGCTCAATCAATTGCAAGCCCAAATCAGCAATTTCTCTCAAGATGCACATGAGAGTCGACAAAGCATGGGAGAGATTCACAGATCTGTAGGAGAAATGCCCTCACCATGAGATTCCAAGAACCAGCTTGGTCCAACACTCTTATGGGGCATGAATGTAGAAAGTCAAAGGCTCCTTGATGTAGCATATGGGGGCTCACACTTTAACAAGGATGAAGATGATGTCTGGTAGATTTTTGAGGAAATGGCGAAGGGAGAGACCGCCCTCTCTTCATCCAAGGCATATCAGAAGTAGCCCCATATCCTCCAAAAGCAAGTACACATGGCAGCGTCTCGTGAGGAGGAGAGAGATCAGAGCTCCAACCTTAGCATCATAAGGGGCCATCTCTTGAAGGTTAATATAATTGAAAAGCGATCGCAGGATCTCGAGAAGCTTGCTATGATCGAGAAGAGGACGCGGAATCTCGACAAGCTGGACCTGATCACCAAGCAGTTGGAACTGCTGGTGGGGACCATCAACTCTGTCCAGTCAGCAACACCATCTCTAGATGCTCTAGCTGAGAAGAAGAATGATCCATCACCGCCACATCAGCCTCAGCCGAGCGAGCAGCCATTGCCAGTCCAGCACGTTTACTACGTGCAGGCGTCCGACCAGGGTCAGCCGCAACATCAGATAGTGGTTTAGCAGCCAGATTCCATTTCAGCATCCGATCCAGCCTTCCCACCACCACCCATGATTCAAGAAGTCAATGGGGTTTGGAGCGATGATGCACAACCGGCCCGTCCTACCGGACACCCTCAGGGCCAGCTGCAAGCCAACAAGTAGTACCGCCAACCACAGGGTGGTCTCTTTGGGCAGTTCTCACAGCCGCCGATACAATATCACCAACCTCCCTAGTATGCTAACCAATGGAGGCAGAATTAGCATTATCAGAAGCCATAGTACCGACAACCACCGCCCTACCACCCGTATGTGGGTACCCCACCTCAGCAGTATCAACAGTACCTTCCTCCCTCCTACAATCATTTTCAGCTTCCTCCACCACTGCAGCACCACCTACAGTCATTGCCTCAGCTCCCACACCCGCAGAAACAATGTGGTCTGCATGCTGAATCTTCTGAGGAAAATCTCGTGAACCTGACCATGGATTTCTTGTCCCAACTCGTCAAAGGCCTAGCATATATGAAAAGGAAGTTTGATGACCTGACCGCAACTAAAACTACCATTCCGGCACAGGTCTAAGCTAACCTCAACAGCTTCAAAAAGAATGGGCAGGTATAATGTGATGTCCCGTCTATGCATGTAGAGTAAAATAATTGTACTATTATTTTATCCAATGCTGTCACTCTCAGGAGAGGTAGGGCCTTGCCTCCGCCTGCCACCAACAAAGGGGAGAATAAAGCTTCAGGTGAATTGTCATCTTCTGCATCAACCGTGCTAGCTACAGGGATGGGTGAGGAAGAAGAAGAAGGAGGGGCCATTCCAACTACCACTCACCACCATCCACATCAACAAAAAGAACAAAAAATCATCAAAAACAAAAAGAACAAAAAGAAGATATCGTCGAAGTGAAGCCATGCCAGCCTTGGAGGAGCCGCCAGCAGCAGTTGATCCCATGCTAGACAACGGAGCGGAGGCCCTACTTTTTGTCAATCCACCTGCACCAGCACCTCAACTTCTAGATTGTACACCTTTTTTAACCCGGATGTACAATATTTTGTGGACGATGATTTTGTCGTAAATAACAACTCTAATTTGGATTCTAGCACTGTACATATTCCTTTTTCCTGATGCAATAAAAAAACCAAAAAATTGCAAAAAGAAAAATTGCATTATCTGATCCTGGAGTTGTGGATATCATTAATAACTTGACTGTTGAGATTCCTTTGATGAAGGCGATGGAATACATGCCAGTTGTGAAGAAAGGTTTGAAAGAGGCATGTACAAGCAAGCGTCGCCCAGCATGAAAGAACAGATGCAAACAGGTTGAGAAGCGCATTCTCTCCATGGCCACTATAGCCGCCATCAGCAACCTCCCACAAAAAAAGAGGACAAAGGAGCACATCTTATCAGTTGCGAGATTTTTGATCAAGTCTTCGAGCGCACTCTACTTGATAGTGGTTCTTCCATCAACCTTTTGCCCTCATCATTACTGCAAGAATTTGTGCTAGGTTTGCTCAAGAAGACACGAATGATTCTTCGATTCGCTGACTAATCCGTCAAGTGACCTAGAGGTCTTCCGGAAAACATTGTGATGAAGGTACGTGAAATGCAGTTCCCAGTTGATTTTTTAGTCCTTGATATGGACTCTCTCACACCCTTACTCCAAACCCCTATCATCCTCGGTCGACCATTCTTGCGTACCTCAGAAGCCATGGTTGACTATGGGTCTGACAATATTACATTCAGCTCAGGCAGTAAGAGAATCACTACAGACATGATCAGCGAGCCGAAAGTCGTGACTGATGAGAGTCGTGCAGCAGATTGTGACTTTATGGCCAAAATCAGAGATACACTACTCTCTTTGGATGATCCATGGACCCAAGAAATCCTCTCTCTGGAGGAGGACTTGGAAAACACAGTTGACACATGCTTCGATGTGATATTTGGGAGAGAGAATCTAATGTGCTGATGCACCTTTTTGACCCCAATGATTCACTCCAGCCTGAACGCGATGAGCCTAGTGCAGAACTATTTGGCACATTACCAGAATCTCAACAAAGTACTGAGGGCAGTAGCTCGACCAAAGTTCAATCAGCACATCCTACCACTAGTACAGTCTCTGAGCTGACTAACAAGTTGCCCAGATTGGAACCAGAACTCAAACCACTACCAGCATGCCTGAAGTATGCCTTCTTGCGGGTGAAAAAAACATGTACCCGATCATCAACAGCAGCAGGCTGACTCCTCAAGGTTCTAGAAAAGAACCGCAAGGAACTTGGTTGGTATGTATCAGATCTCTGCGGGATATTTCCTGCGTTGTGTTCACACCATATTTACCTAGAAGAAGATGCCAAGCCATCCCGCGAATTCCAAAGAACATTGAATCCAAATCTCTGGGAAGTCATCATGAAAGAAATCACGAAATGGTGTGACGCAGGCTTCATTTACCCCATCTCCGACTAAAAATGGGTGAGCCCCTTGCGCGTAGTTTGAAAGAAGTCAGGACTTCCTGTGGTTACAAATGAAAGAGGAGAGCAGATATCTACTCAGGTACCGACATCCTAGCGTGTATGTGTTGATTACCGCCGTCTTAATGCAGCAACAAAGAAGGACCACTTCCCCTTGCCAGTCATTGATCAGGTTTTGGAAAGACTAGCCGGAAGGAGTTCTTCTACATTATGGATGGGTACTCGGGGTACAACCGATTGGCGATCGCCCCTGAGGACCAAAAGAATACTTATTTCACTTGCCCATTCGATACATATGCTTTCAAGAGAATGCCCTTTGTATTGTGCAATGCACCAGCGACATTCCAGAGATGCATGCTCGCAATCTTCGCCGAGATGGTAGGCAGTTTTCTTGAGGTGTTTATGGATGAGTTCTCCATCTATAGTGACAACTTTGATTCGTGTCTTGATCACCTAGATAGAGTACTTGAGAAATCTCATGAAGTCGAACTAGTACTATCATGGGAAAAGAGCCACTTCATGGACACAAAAGGAATTGTGACGGGTCATGCCATTTCCAAACGTGGCATGGAAGTCGATCCGACCAAGGTGGATGTGATATTCAATCTTGAGCTGCCTCTGACAGTAAAGAATGTGAGTTCATTCCTGGGGCATGTGGGATTCTACAGAAGGTTCATCCATGATTTCAGTCGCATTTCCTGGCCTCTTACAAAACTTCTATGCAAGGAGACCGAGTTTAATGTTGATCGGCAGGTTCTTCTTTTGTTCAATCAGCTGAGGGAGCTTATCACTCAAGCTCTAGTTCTACAGCCGTCGGATTGGTCTCTTCCTTTCGAGATCATGACGGATGCCTCAGACTTTGCAGTTGGGGCGATTTTAGGATAAAAGAAAAACATGGTTCTCTATGCCAGTCATTACGCCAACAAAACATTAGATGAAACTCAAAGAAATTACACTATAACAGAGAAAGAATTGTTGGTTGTGGTATTCGCCTTGGAAAAGTTCATATCTTATTTGCTTGGAACAAAAGTTACCATCTTCACAGACCACTCTGCAATCCGATATTTACATCTGAAGAAGGATGTCAAGCCCAGACTGATTAGATGGATCCTTCTCCTCTAGGAATTCGATTTGGAAATCAAGGACAAGCCTGAAGTTCAGAATGTGGTAGCAGATCGTCTATCTAGAATTGAGCAGCAAGAGCCTCCGCTGAGCAGTGCACCCATCACAGAGACCTTTCCTGACGAGTCGATTTTGGTCGTGGATTCACTCCCTTGGTATGTTGATATTGTCAACTACCTTGTTTTGGAGGTTGTACTACCGGATTGTAAGAAGATTCAGAAGGACAAATTCTTGTCTAAATCCATTTTAACCAATGGGAAGATCCCCTCTTATTCAGGAAAGGGGCAGATTGCATTTGGTGCAGGTGCATTCCTCAGGCAAGCATCACACTATCCTCGAGCATTGTCACTCACTCGAATCTAGTGGACACCACTTTGGAGACAGGATGGCAGCAAAAGTACTTTATTGTGGCTTCTGGTGGCCCACACTATTCAAGGATGTTGCAGCCTTCGTCAAACGATGCACTGACTATCAGAGATTAAAAGGCACACAAAGCGAAAGACTCGACGCCCCTGAAGATCATTCAGATAGCAGATGTCTTCAATGCATGGGGCATCGATTTCATGGGACCTTTCCCAAACAGTTAGGGATATGAGCGCATCCTTCTTGCTATCGACTATGTGAGTTGCTGGGTTGACGCTATCCCCGCTCGAATCGCAGACAGCCAGAAAGTGTGTCGACTCCTAAGAGAGAATATCATTTCGCAGTTCGAGATTCCGAAGATTATGATATCAAATGGGGGTAGTCACTTCATAAATAAAGAGGTCAAGAAATTAATGAAAGAATACAGCATTGACATCGAGTCGCATATCCTTATCATCCATAGACCAATGGCATGGCAGAATTATCGAATCGAGAAATCAAGACTATCCTTCAGAAACTTATAAGGCTGTACAGGAAGAATTTGTGCCAACTCTTGGACTCCATCCTATGGGCATACAGAACCGATTACAAGTCCCCCTTGGGCATGTCTCCCTATCATCTTGTATATGGGAAACCATGCCATCTGCCCGTAGAATTAATTAAAAAATCCTTGTGGGCAATCAATATGTGCAATTTGTACTCACAGAGTAGTGGTCAGAAAAGAAAAGATGATCTGAACAGAATCCTGGAATTCCGAGACTATGCATACGATAACACATTGATGTACAAGGAGAAGGTGAAACGCAGGCATGACCGGCACATCAGACGAAAGACCTTCGAAGTTGGACAGAAAGTGTGGTTATTTGATGCAAAGTTAAAGATATTCCGGTGCAAACTAAAAAGCAAATGGACAGGGTCATTTCAAGTTTGAGAAGTGTGTGACAATGGGAGTATTGCAATATCAGAATGGTCTCCTGATGCACAATCATTTGTCGTCAATGGTCAACTACTAAAGCCCTACCTTGATACATCTACAACACTTTCAGCATCAAAAGATTCAGACAATGCACCTCAAAACCTTTTCCTCTGATTTCTTCTCTTTTCTTCTTTTCTTCTTTTCTTCTTTTTATCTTTTCCTTTTCTATTTTCTTTTTCTACCAAATCAGTCATCTATACTTAGGACGTACTTCGTATTAAGTATAGGGGGTAAGCACCTCGAGTCCTTTCGTTCTTTGATCCTTTCCATTGTCTCCTCTTCCTGTCTAAAATTAGGGATATCTTATCCTAAGTATGGGGGGAGGTAATCTGAGTACGATCTGTTCATTCTCACCCTTGACTATCCCTGCCTTGCATATAATCTACTATACTTAGGATTATTTGATCCTAAGTATAGAGGGGATGGTCAACTTCTTATTCATTTATTTATCTCCCCATTCCTTCATTCTTTAGACTTTTCTATACCATGTCCGAGTTATGTCTTATCTTTTTCTCTTTGATCTATGAGGACATAGCTCGAGCTAAGTATAGGGGACGTATATACTATGTATATACATTAAGCCATAACTCATACTTTTGTATTTTAAAAATAATGTTAAATTCATCACAATATTCTAATAAAGGATGTTTATAGCTCCTCAAACTCTTATGGTACATTATGATAAATAAATCATACAAAAATACTTTTGCAAAATGTTTGAAAAATAGTTTGAAATGCCTTTTGAAAAATCTTTTGAAAGTTGTTTGGAAAATATTTTGTTAGAAGTGTTCAACCGTTGTAAATTTTTTTTTGCAAAAATTTATTTTATTTGTGTGAAATAAAAATCTTTGAAAAGCAATTTACAAGTGGTTGGAAAAATGGTTGCAAAAATATTTTGAAAAATCTATATATACTATTTGAAAAACCTTTGCAAAATGATTTCCAAATATGTGTAAATGTTTGAAAAACCATTTGTGAAAATTATGTTGGACTATAGTTTTCAATACTGTTGTAAAATGATTTTCAAATAAGTTTGAGGAATGTACACACTATACTAAAAAGTCTTTTTAAATGTATAAAAGTGAGCAATCATCCCTTGTAAATCCATTAAGAACCAAAATCCTTCTATACGTAATATATATCTCCTTGTAAAGATATGTACGTATTTTCAAAAATCTCAAAAATGTATGAATACAAAAATATTTTTTTGTATATACCCATCCTTCTTTTATATACTGATTAATAAACCAGGTTAAAAATATTTTTTCAAAATGATTTGAAAAATGATGTGACCCGTTTAAAAAACTTTTTGTGAACAATTTTTAACCATTGTAAAAATGTTTTGATTTGCAAAAATTCTTTCATTTGTGTGAAATAAAGTTTTGAAAACCTATTTGCAAATAACTTTCAAAATGTTTGTGAAAATATTTTGAAAACATGTATATATATTGTTTGAAAAATAATTGCAAAATGGATTTCAAATGTTTGTAAATATTTGCAAAAATTATTTTGTACTATAGTTTTCAAAAATGTTTTCAAATGAATGTGAAGAATCAGGGCATAAATAGAATATGTATATATTTAAAAATAAAAATACATAAAATTCTTTACCAATTGTATATACCGATAAAATGACTTTTTGTGAACCTATATATTCTTTAAAATTCTTAATTCTAGTAGATAAGTGAAAAGAAGCGTGCTCGTGTAGATAGTTGTAAATATTTCATACCTTGTGTGGAAAAATTCTTCTTATTTACAAAATTCTGTGTAAAAAAATTCTTTTCCTTTGTAATTCTTTGAAAAATTGCATCATTCTTTGCATTATACTACATGGCATTTGCATAGCATTCACATTCTTTTCAAATGAGGTTGATGATTGAACAAGCCCAATAAAGTCAAAGATTGGAGCTAGGATAGACCTTATTGCACCTAACTGCACTGGAACCATATGGGAACTAGGTTTAAGGTACTTCAGGTCTATTCAGACTTAATTCTTTGAGATTCGGGGATGGGTTCAAGCCACCTCAACTGACTAACTAGAACTTTTCGAGACACACACATGACTCTTGTCGACCGTGACCTTACTTGGACACTTGCACCTTTCACTTAGCTCAACTCAGTTGAAGTTGTGAGGAAATTGGATTTGCCAGTCTGAGATGCACACAGGTGGAAACATTCGTCCTCGTCTAGGGAGGGAAGTGCACCACAACCTTATCCAGTTATAATGAAGTCTAAAGACAGGAGAGTGTGGGTTGTAATAAAGCCTCAAAAGAGGGATAGTCTTCTGGCTCAAGAAGAAAACTCCTTATGTAAATGTTGCTATGTTTAAAAAAACACAAGAAAAAAAGTGGACATGCTTGAAAATAAAAAAATGCCTGTTGTAGTATGTGTATATGTTGTATCGAAAATAAGCAACTGTGAGCATCAAAGTTATACCATGTGAGCCTGCAGCTGGATGACTTGACTACATTGATCAGGCATCCCAGGATAGGTAGCTACACTTACTACCATCCATTCTTTTCTTCACGTCCTCTTCTTGAGTTGGATGCCACTTGAACTTAGAAGGGAATACCCCTCTCCTCAAGGACAGAGTTCAGGATTGGGGAATCATTGGGTTGTCATTCTGGAGAAGTCAGCTCCTTTCTCATTTCAGTTGGAGAGAGCCACTCTAATTTACATTGTACAAGTCAGCTTCATAGTCATAAGGGTTTGTATATGATGTAGGCTAGTTCTGCCCTGGCTATTGAGGTGGGGTGAACCGAGTTCTGTGACTCTTGAAGACTATTGTGTTTTAAATTTGATTCCCAACCAGGTTCCACACGCATTCTCACATCAAGGTCCAACCTGAGTTCCAAACTTTTATTTTGCAAAGACAGGTCCAACAACTGAAAGCAATTTCATTTACTCTTTCTTTTCCTTTTCTTCTTTATTCTTTTTGTACTTATTGCATAAGTGTTTGCTAGGGACTAGCAAAGGCAAGTATAGGGGGTGATGAATCTCCATTTCATCACCTTTATTCTATCATTTTGGCCTTAAAAACCCTAGCTAAATTATGTAAACGGCAGTAATTTGTACAAAATAGCATCCATCATTTATTACATTTATTATGTAAATAGTACTATTTTTAATGCCAAAATTATAGAATAAAGAGAAGAAAAGAAAAAGGAATAAAATATTGAGAATATTTTATGACCCTAAACCCCGAGACCAAGTCATGAATTGAGATTGGTCGACAAGGAATAAAGTAGGGGGAGATAAGGGCCAAAAATACAATAAAACCCAATTTCTTTTATTCATTATTTATTCATTTTTGACACATATTTTATTCTTTATTATTTATTCATCAAATGAAGAAACTGTATACATAAAATTTATAAGTAATGACGTAAATAAAAATACAAAATTGAGATTGTACAAAAGTAATACACAATGATCATTTTATACACAGAATAAAAAGCCAGAAACCAAACTTCACAGACCCATATTTTTCAAATAAAAACTCAAAACGTATCAAAATCACTCTCTAATTGTATATAACTTTTCACAGGCTACTTAATGGTGGTGATTTTATATTTTTTGTAGTTACCATGTGAAAGTTAGGTTTTTGTCTCCCATTGTACATTCTACCTATTAAAATATTCATTTTATTCATCCCTTATTATTTTTACAAATTCATATTTTTATATTTTTTTGTAAATATTATTTATAACATCTGTGTATATTAAAATTAGAATAAAACCAAAAAAGAGAAAATGAAAAATAAAATAAATCTATGAGAAAACATAGATGAAATACATATGTTATACATGTAAATAAATAAAAGGGGAAACATATTCTTTCATTCTTTTATTCTTTATATTTTTATAACATTATAAATATTATATACATTCTACTAAAAATACAAAACCAAAATAAAACTCAAAAAATACATTAAAATAAAATAATATACATAAAACATAAGTAAAATATAAATTTATATACATACATAATATACATATCTATATATTTAAGTTTACAAGTAACATCATAAAAATAAAATAAAAATATATTTATACTCACAAAAATAAGTTGTATATATGTAATAAAACAATAAAATAATAAAATAAAATATATAAAATAAAAATAAAAATGTACAAAACATAGATGAATATACCTATAAATACACAAATAAAAATTAACTACTAATAAATAAAGCCAAAAAAGAAATAAAAATCATAATAAAATACTACATAAAATAATAAACATTTTTTATTTTATACTCGAAAAATTATAAAATCATTTATTATTTTAAAATAATTGTTTTAGAATAAAACTGCTATTTTGTCTTGTAGTGCGCCTACTTAGACCAATGGCAGGGCGAGGACTGTTGACCTCTTGTCAATTGTCCCTTCAGACGACCTGGCACGCCAGAAACATCAACTTTCCATTTTCCACCATTTTTTCTGATTATTCCATCGATCAACCTCGAATGCGTTCTTCATACGAAATGATCATTGATCATTGTACATACACGCCATGGTCTCTAATCACGTTTACATACGCTCAAATCTTCGTTTTTCCCCGATATATAAGGGTGATCAATAAGGTCTATAAATAAAATCATCCACCTCCTTCTTCGAATTTGATCACCACTAAAGCCTTGCAAGCCTTGGGTCAGCATCCTGGATTGTTCCTCGTGATCGGGGAATCATTTGTCGTGCTTGGCCTAGCTCTAGGAGAAAGGGGGTGCACCCACGGCCGCCTTTGCTGGCGACCCTACTCCCTGGTCATTCCAAGTATAAGAGATGTGTCTTTTCCATTTATTTTGCTTAATTTTGATCCTAGATTTTATTTCCAATAGTTAGTTTAGTTTCTAGCTAGCTAGGTTAGCTTAATCAAGTCATCCAATACTTCGCCGGAGTTGAGCTCCGACAGGCTCCTCTACGTGTCATCAACACCCCTCCGACGTATTCCACGTGCCCACTTCATTCCTGACCATCCTACCACCTTGTGCATTTCATTTCACCCAGATCCCTACTGGATCCGGAGATCTCGGTCTCCACCTCCGCCGCTCACCGGAGACCTCCGCCCGCATCACCCATCGCCCATTTCACCACCAAGAAGGCTCCCGGAACCCATGTTTTCTTGCATGTATTGCTTATGCAGGTCCGGACACCAAAGGACCCCCCAAGGGGTCGATTTTTCCAAGAACGTGATACTTGGGAGGCCCATTCTTCATTGACCTAGTGGAGGAGCTCCGACGAACGTCAGAGCATTTAGTCACCTCCAGCAGTTAGGGGACCTCGCCAACAACGTCTAGAGCCATCTCGGAGCTTCAATCATCGTCGAAGCAGGGAGATATCATCGGAGGAACCTCACCCAGGTGAATGTTCTTCTCTGTTCTTGGACCGAGCTACCTCGCCATTGGATCAGAGGCACCGCCCCAATTTGATCTCCAGTCATCGAATGCAGTTGTTCCATCACCGTCTGATCACCTTGAGTGATCTAATCTCAGCCATCCGAAGACGAAGCGTCAACAGTTGCTGGATGTGTGACACGTGCTTAAGTGAAGAAGATCCAGTCGTTGGCCCGCGCATTTAATGGGGTAAATTGCAAAACCTAGCCCCACATTTTTTGTATTTATTATTTAGTCCTATAAATAAAATGGAGCGTATTAAATAAAATGGAATTTTTGTATAAAGGACCCTGAGATTTTTGTAATTACATTTAGGTCCAGTCCACGTCACCTCACGTGTTGTCTTAAATGAGGCGGAAAAATTTCATGTAAGCCCCTATTAGTTTTTATTTTTATTCTTTGGTCCAATAAAATGAATTGCACGTTACATATATTTTTGAAAATTGCTTGGAGGTCCCCGAACTTTCTTCTATTTGCAGTTAGGTCCCTCCCAACGTGAGTCACGTGTTGTCCCTGGCGGGTTTTGTAATTGCACAAGCACCTTGGCGGGTTTTGTAATTGAAAATTAGTCATTAAAAATTAAATAAACTATATATATTTTTGGTGTTTTTGCATAGATTCTCCTTAACTTTATTTTATTTGCAAAAATGCACCTATTAGGACATGTACTTTTGTATTATTTGTCTATTTATTAAAAATAGCTAATGTGCTCATAAAAATCCAAACAAATAGGATTAGATGCTTCATGTCATACACTTTCACGCTCATATTTTTATTTGTATTTTTTGCATTTTATCCATTTACTAAAAATTAAAAGGAGCCTAAATAATCCCTGACTATATTATAAAATACCAAAAAATATAAAAACGTTTTGAAAAATTCCAAAAAAATATAGTATATTTTAAAATTTATAAAGTCCAAAAAATAAAAATCCCTAAAAATAGAGAAAGACAATGATAAAAAAATCAAAAAGCTCCAAAATCCAACAAAAAATATAAAAATTCTACAAAATACCAAAAATTATTTTTTCTGTTTTATAATTATCTATATATTATTTATATATTAAAATTGTTTTGGGTAATTTTGGGACTAATTTATTATTTTTAAAACACAAATCAATCTCAGATTATTTATTAATCCCATATTTGGGATATTTTTGGCTTTAAAAATACATAAAAATAAGCAAAAATACCTTAAAAATTAAAAAATTAAAAAATTATAAAAATAAATAACAAAATATCACTTACTATATTTTGACATGTTTTTATGTATGTAATATCTATATATTTATATTGTATTTATACATATGCATATATATACATATATTATATTTTAAAAAATATATAAAAATAAAATAGAAAATCAAAAAATTAAAAATCAAAGGAGAAAATATAAACTCGAAAATTAAAAAAATATATATATACAAAAAATCCAAAACCCCGTGAAAAGACCTATACAAATGAATGACTCGGTCATACATAAATAGTCTTAGGCTACATGTTTTGCTCTCTGTGGTTCGACCTCTACATGCTTGCCTGCTATGCATTTTATGGTAGAGAAAATAAATTTTAATTTCATATTTTTGCCATGAATTGAATTTTTTTATTGTGAGTTAATTGTTGAATAACCGAGATTTATTGAGTGGTCAACGCATCGACTATTAATCTGCCTTGTAGAATAATACGACCCTCGATGAAATCCTAGTTATCAGGAACCTTGAATCTTTTCTGTACATTCTTCGAGATATATTTAGTAGCCACTCACTACCTTATCATTATCCAAACCTTCTTGATACTTAGGCTATTTTGAGCCTAAGTATAGGGGGACCGAGATCTCGTTATCGCAATTGTTCTTTTCTATTCTTTTGTACCATGTTCCTTACTGTTGTTGTCCTACACTTAGGATATTTTGAACATAAGTATAGGGTGGTCATACTAGTTTCTCCCTCCATATTTTCATCCTCTTTATTCCTAGTCCGAGCTATGTCTTTCATATCAGTTAGTGCCATGAGTACATGTACAAGTTAAGTATCAGGGGTGGACATGTACATTGCATATATACTTCTTATAAAGCTCATACTTCCACATGTTTTACGTACCATTATGGGCTACGGGTATGGGCATTTAAACTGATTTTGTAAAAATTATTTGTAAAATGTTTAAAAAATCTTTATCTATTGGATATGATTTGTACAAATGTTTTTCAATTTTTTTTGAAAAGGGAAAACTTAAACAAAAACAAAAAAACTATTAAGTTGGTTCTATCTCTGACAATTGCACATTCATATAAGGCTGGATGAATTCAGAATACTTAGTTTAATAGGTCCTTTGATTTATAGTTAACCAACGCATTGTTTGGAAATACGGTCCATGCGGTCGCATATGCGTATTCGGTCACTTGGCCGAAGCACATATGCCATATGCGGCAATATGCAGTCAAAATGCATATGCAACCGCATATCTTATAGGATTCATGTTAGTCCATGACATGTTGATGGCACATTAACTCGATTTTTTTCTCAAGCAACTCTTATATCATCATTTACATTGATGCATCTTTTCATATTGGGAATATAATCTAGGGTATTTTTTCTCATATCCATTTTTGTCTCATTGTTCTTAACACTTATTAATGAACAACATTTATTAATGACTTGTTTACTGTTTTTGAATTCTCTACCTAATGAAATTTATTCTAATTCTTCAAAAAACATGAAATAAATAACTAACAGTCTGGCACTTTATATTTTTGTGCTTCTAATAAATTTTATATGCAAATACATTTTCCCTTATATTTTGTGTCAACATATTTTATCCCTTGGAGATACATATATGCATATAATTTTGGGTGTTATACCTTTGATTATTCTTTAAATTTTGTTATCTATAGTATCTATATACACATCAAAGGTTTTCTTATAGAATTCATGTGTTCCCTATTGAATCTAAATTTGTATATGTATATATGCTTAAATTCAAAATACACACTAAAAAATAACCAATTTATAATATATTGCTTATATATCTTATTTATTATATTATCTTACGTTAAATTTTTTATTTTGGATTTTGTTAGATCATCAACTTTTTATTTAATCATGTTTTATTGCTTTTTTTATAATATTTTAATTTAAATATTATAAACGAATAAACTGCATGTACTTATGTATACTCCTCTGCATTTCCGCTTACTCACTTTAGACTGCATGATCAAACGAATACCGCATACTGCATTTCTGAACCTTGACCAACATTAGTCATTAGGGTCTAAGACTTAATAAATCACACTTCCCAAGTTTGAAAGATATACATGCTATATTTGCATGTTTAATCTTTACTTTAATGAATATGACCAGTACTTCACATACATGACTGCAGATATGATGTGAGGAGTTGAGGTTTCACTTGACGAACGGGGATGAGGTAATTGAGTTTGGACTTGATGTTATGATGCTCGAGGATGGGATAAAGTAATAAAGGCTTCATGAAACCTGAGTGTCAACAACCTTAGCTAGTATATGAGAAAAAGTTCTTGTACCGATCTCTTCATATATTTACCTAAGTGCTAAGATGTGATGAAATAATTAAATTGTTAATCAATGTGCACCAATCTTGGTAAAAGCAGTGGTGCTAGGTAAATGAAAAGAAAGAAAAATGTCAGAAAAGCTCGTACACTATAGAGTCAAATTCAAATATCTTACACGAAAGGCGAGCACTACTAAACTTTTCAAAGTATCCACTTGGACCAACATCTTAGAAATTTAAGAGTCAAGCTGGCACCATAAAAGCACTTTGCATCGTATAGTGATACAAGTCTAGGTGTCGAAGGTAAAAAATACTCAAAAGAGACATAGCTCGGTGCATTCACAAAAAAACAAGTGCATACGACTCAACCTTTTTTGACAAACATTGTGATCAACAGAGAAAATATATGTGTTGAGTTAATACGACACTCGAAAGGATCCTTGCTCCAATGAGAGGAAAATAAGAAAAGACACAATCCTATTTCCTGCATAAACTGGTCTTGCATCTATCCTTTTAAGATTGACATTTAAAGAGATAGCGGAATGAATGCAATAGTAGATTTATTCCCTAGTGTTGAGGATTGGGTCCTTAGGAGAGTAGTGTCTCTTGCACTAGAACCATGGGTGCTATTTCAACTATATGCTTATAAATGCAATCAACACTGATTTTCATATCTCTTATTATATGTGTCTACACTTAGAAAGTCTGATAATTAGAGAAGTTGTATTCCTTTTAACTTGAATCTTAGAATTTTAGGGTCACTAAAACAAAGAGTTCTGAATGAATCAAGTTTTGTATATTCACATGCATATTCAAGGATTCAACTAAGTTATTCATTCTTTACATGCTCGAGGATGAGCAAGGTTTAAGCATGGGGGGTGATAAATCCATTATTTATCATCATATTATTTATTATTCATCTAACTTAAACAAATCAATAAGATTCATTGACAATTAACTCACATTAACAAACTAACCCTTGTATATAACTATCCATAATTAGTTGTACATAAAAAACCCGATTATTGTTTCTTTATTTCCCATGTTTTTTCTAATATAAAAATTATATAATAATTAGGTTAATATTGTATATATTTGTTTTAACATTATTTATAAATAAAAAATAAAAAATAATACAAAATTAAAATAAGTATATACTTTACTTAAAAAATTCCAAATATATATATATATGTAAATATGATGTATTTGGACTTCGGGTTCAACTTGAAAATTGTAGATCTTGAAAAGATCTACAACTTTCCTATTGAGCACTTTTTAATTTGGAGTCTCTAACTATTTTATTTTTATTTTACTAATTTTTTACTTATCTTAACTCTTATTGGGCATACACGTAAAGATCGGATTCAGAATGATGCAATCAGAAAGAAAGTTGGTGTAGCTCTGATCGAGGATAAGATGCGAGAAAACCGCTTAAGATGGTTTGGTCATTTGCAAAGAAGGTCAACTGATGCACCGGTTAGGAGATGCGAGTGTTGGGATGTTGAGCCGGCTAAGAGAGGGCGAGGACGACCCAAGAAGTGTTGGAAAGAGACTATACGAAGGGATCTTAGTTTTTTGGATATAAGTCCGAGATTGACCCAAGATAGATCTGAATGGAGGCGAAGAATACATGTAGCCGACCCTACTTAATTGTGGGAAAAGGCTTTGTTGTTGTTGTTGTTGCTTAACTCTTATTGGGCCATGTGGCATCTCCAACGCTAGCCATGTGGCATCTCTAATGCCAGCCATTTGTCCTGCCCTTCTCTTTTCCTTGTCCCTGCAATCGTCGTCGTCTAATCATTTAGATCAGGCAGCTAAGCTTGCTTCATCACCGCCTCCCCTCCAAACTGTCTGATCAACTTTGATTAGATCTATCCATATCGCTCCTTCATGCCAATCCACGAACCATTGGATCATGAGATCCAATGACTCGTGTGCTTCATATTCCTTCAATCGCTCTCAAAGTGGTGTCAAACCTCATGAGTCCCCAGTAATCTCCCATTTCTTTCAACATTCTCCATACCTCCTCTTCCCTCGCTTTTAACCCCCCTTCAAACCTCTCTCGTTCACCTGCCACACTAGCCCACCTTTGACTGTCAACCACCTTAGACCCATGGTGGGGAGAAGTTTTATTTCCCATGATTCACTACTTGTAACCTCAACTAACATGTGAACAAAACCCCTCCTCCTACATCAGTTATACACATCCACCATTCTAGAGTGAACCCTCCTAGCTCTATTTACACCTCAATGACAGTGAGAGTGCCCGGTTGTGAGCAATGACGGAGGAGACATCGTCGGCATAATCCAAGGCCATATCAGCCTTGCTACACCCATCTTAGAGTTGTTCGATCTCAACTCTTACCAATGTCTTGAGCTAAGACCAGGAGATCCAAAGCTCTGCTCTCGGGTTCCTCCTTCACGCCCGATACCTTCTTAGAATCTCCAGGTAATACCCCAGTGGTTCTCATCTTTGTTTCTCCATTTTTATTCTTCACATTCATGATTCAATTTCACTATATAAACTCCAACACACCCTTGTACAGTATCCCTCTTATTCACGTACCCATTCCCTATTCCTCTTCGCTTCTCCATCATCGCATCCACTTTGATTATCCCCTTGAAAAGGGAGTTAGACCCATTAGGGTTGTATCCTACCTCCTCTGCAGTCTTTTATTTCACTCCATTTAGCCCCCCAGTGACTCCAAATTTTCTTTGGCTTGTTCGACTAAAAATGCAGAAGGTTAAAGAGTCTCATTAGACGAAAATTTGAGGCTTCGTCGATCTTGAGCTTCAACGATGGTTGAACCTCGTTGAACCAGAGATCAAGTCACCATCTGAGCATCCTCTGCTCACCAATTTCTTCGCAAACTTATTACGATAGTCCTCAAACCTTCTAATGTGGTGGAGGAGCACAAAGGAGGGAGATAGCGATCGTTGGAGCTCCATCCTCTTGGCCGACTCGCGATGGAGGGATAAGATGGACCAAAGTATAGTAGTCGTTAGATTTGCTATCGATGATCAAATCCCACAGTCTTAATCCCTTGCCGCACCTTCACTCGAGCCATTGATTCATACCTGTAGACTTAGATGGCTTGATGCAACATTGAAGCAACACCCTCGTGCCACGTGGACCCGAACCAAGAGTCGTTCCCCATGCATGAAATAGCACGCGCATTGCATTGAACTTCCTGGGAGTTTTGTAGGAGCATCCTGATGCCTCCTTGTATTTGCACTTTAGTCTAGAGAGTACAGCGTGCATTGATGAATATCAATTTCATCACCTTTATTTTATGATTTTGGCCCTAAACCCTAGCTAATGCATGTAAATAGTTTTATTTTGTACCAATTAACATTCATTATTTGTTCCATTTATTGTGTATAAAATATTGTTTTACATTTCAAAATTATAGAATAAAGAAAAGAAAAGAAAAAGAGTAAAATTCTAAAGTTATTTTATGACCCTAATCCCCGAGACCTAAGAATCTTGATGACTGGGTCGATAAGGAATAAAGTAGGGGGATAAGGGCCAATAAATCAATAAAATCCTATTTCTTTTATTCTTAAATAAGTACTTTTGGGACCTATTTTATTTTCTATTTTTATACCTCAAATAAAGAAACTTTGTACATGAAAGTTGTAGACAAAAATACAAATAAAAATACAAAATTTATTTCATAAAAAAATAATATACAGTGTACTTTTTAACTCTAAATAAAAAGCCAAAATCCTAACTTCCTAGACCCATATATCCTAAATAAAAAAAATCAAAATGTATCAAAATAACATTTAATTGTATATAACTTCTAATCAGTTATTTAATGAAGGTTGTTTCATATTTTTTGGAGTTAAGGTTTGAAAGTTAGGTTTTGGACCCCTATTCTATACTATACCGATATAAAATATTAATTTTATTTCTTCTTTATTATTTTTATTATTTTATATTTTTATAGTTATGTAAATATTAGTTATAATACTAGTAAACCATAAATAAAATACAAAAAAATAATATACTGAAATAGATAGATGAATATACAATACTTATACCTCTATAACACACGCCCCTATTTATTTAAGTGTACAAAATACATAAGAAAATTACAATAAAAATATATTTATGTATATGTCATAAGTTATAATTTTATAAAATAAGATAATAAAATAATAAACTCAAAAATACAAAACAAAAATGAAAGACCCAAAACATAGATCAATATATCAATAATACACCCCTAAGAGTAACTTGTAATAATTAAACTTGAAAAATAAATAAAAATAATATTAAAATACTATAGAAAATAATAAACAATATTATGTTTTACGTTTTATTTAAATAATTCATTTATTATATTATTTTGATTTTTTAATCTTTTAATTTTGATTTTGGTCCTTTTGTAACCTGACGTGGCCCAAACAGGATCCAACCTCAGTTGACCCACCAGTCAACTGAGGCTACTCCCGACTTGGCTTACACCAGGTTAGGAACTCCTTAAATTCACGCATCGTTATAGCTCGATTCCTTCCTCCTTTCATCTCGTGGTCTCCATGACAATTTCTCCTCGATCTTCGTGCATACACGCGAATAGATCTCTACGGTTGATGGAGCATCCACTCGAGCAGAGCACCTCAGTCAACTTCCACATGTACATAAGCAGTTCCACCCCTTTGATTTTTATTTGATCACTCTTCCTCCAGTTTCTCCATGTCTTCCGCTTGGGTCGAGCAACGTGGTGACAACACGAGACTCGGTGACTTCGCGTGAAGTTTTGAGTCAAATCGAGTCAATCCACCTCGACAAGCTCCGTCATCGTCGAGGTCCTACCTTTTGGTCACCAACTGCTTGAGGTACCCATTTTTCATGCTTTTATAGATAAATCATAGGTTTATAATTAATGTTATGCAATTAGTTTTGCATTTGATTGTTTGTTTTAGCGTAGAAAATCATACTCGTAGTTCGTCGGAGCTCCGCTCTGGAGAACCGTCCACAGTGCATCCGCCATTTTCCCTGGTGCGTTCCACCTTCACTTCACTTCAAATCACCTTCTCCATCATCCTTCACCTCTTGTCCACCTTGAGTCCATCAGAATCAAGCTAGAGGTTCTCATTCCTTCGCCTTCATAGGAGCACCACTGCCACTATCCACCCTTCACCCATCGCCTCCTATAAAGTCCCCAGTAACACCCCTTTTTTGTTGTGTACATTTCCCTACAAGTGATGGAGTCTAAGGACCCCTTGGGGGATCGATTTTGAGCCGAAGAAGGTTCCCGAAGCTGCTCTTTTTCCCCGACCTCATCACCCTTCGTCACAGCTCTAGGAGCTCAGCGGAGACCATCATCTTAAGCAGAGGAGCCCCTGCCCCATTTCGCCCTTGTTTCGAGCTTCCTGGATGACCGGGGGAGCAAAGGAGAGGAGATCAAAACTCGCCATATGCGAGTTCATGACATGTTCCTCCAAAGAACCTTCCAGTCGTTTGATCATCCAACCTCTCCAGATCCTCCAACCCATCGTCTGATCTTCATTCCCTTCAACCGTTGATTCCAATCGTGTTATCTGATTTACACTATCGAGCGTAAACAACCATTATGGAAGCAACGTGTGGCAAGTGAGGTGCGCATCATCGTCCGATCGCGCTTAGTGGGGGTAAAATTGCATTTCAAGCCCCTTGTTTTTGTATATTAATATTTAATACGCATACTTTTATTTGTAGTTGTAAAGTATTTTGGGTAATTTGCAAGAAAGACAAAAGATTTTCTAATACTGCATATTGGTCCCTTGTTAGCTCACCTTACGTGCCATCCCATGCATGATGGGCATTTTGCATAGAGGCCCCCGTGGCTATTTGCATTTCATTTTGGTCAAAGAAATTTTAATTCTAGTGTTACATTTTTGGGAAAATTTCCTGTAATCCCAGCACTTTAATTTTAATTACATATATACCCTTGTTAGTACATGCATTTTTTTTGTTTTCTCTACTTATTAAATATAGTGTTTATGCTCCAAAAAATACCAAAAAAGAGTTAAGCTTATTACTAAACACACTTTCATGCTAAATTTTTAGATTTGTAATTTAGTGCTTTTTCTTATTTTCTAAAAAAAGAACACAAATATTCACTGTTTGACTTAAAAACCATAAAAAAATTAAAATCATTTTGAAAAAATCCCAAAAAAATATATTTTGTTTATTTAGTATTTTGAGCCTTTAGACCAGAAATCACTAAAATAGAAAAATAAATTCATAAAATTAAAAAAACCCCAAATCCTCTATAACAATTTAAAAAATTCTCAAAAATTTAAAAAATATCATTTTTTATGATTTTCTTTTTATTATTATATATTTAAAATTGATTTGAAGAAATTTTATTACTATTTGTTATTTTTAATCTTTATTTCTTCTCATCCTATTTAATTAATCCCTGATTTGGGATATTTTTAACTTAAAAAATTCATGAAAATTAGCAAAATTATTTAAAAATCACAAAAACAGTAAAAATTATTTCAAAACAAAAAAAATATTTTCTTTGTTTTGTTTATTTTTATTAGTAGTTGTATATATATCACTCTATATTGTATCTATAACTTTATATAAGCTTTTGTTATATATTTAGAAGAAAAGGAAATAAGAAAATATGAAAATATAAAAAGAAAAATAAAAAAATATAAAATTAAAACAATTTTAAAAAATAAAAACAATATATATATAATATAAAACCCACAGAAACAAATAGACAACAAGAATCACACATTTTTACATTTATTTACACCATTCTCCCCTTGGCTCCTTGTGTTCGACCTCTACAGTATTTATACCTATACACGTACATTGTAGAGTTATAATAAGCTTTAACTCCACATTTGTTTTTGCTTTCATTGTTATATCTATTGTGGGTTAATTGTTGAATTAGTTGAGTTTCGTGAGCGGTCATTGCATCGACTGCTGTTTCACCTTGTGAGACTGTAAGACCCTCACAAAATTCTACTTTTCAAATGGTATCGTTGCCAGGGAGCAACAGATTGTAGATTGGACTTTTACGTGTGTATTCTTGCTTGTCTTTTTTTTTTCCTTTATTTATTTTTCTATTTTATTGATATTATTTGTGAATTGTCTAATCACCTCTTATATATAAAAAGAAAATATAAAAAGAAAATATAAAATATAAAATGAAAACAATTTTAAAAAATAAAAACAAAAATTATATATATAATAAAAAACCACAGAAACAAATAGACAACAAGAAGCACACATTTTTACATTTATTTGCACCATTCTCCCCTTGGCTCCCTGTGTTCGACCTCTACAGTATTTACACCTATACACGTACATTGTAGAGTTATAATAAGCTTTAACTCCACATTTAGCTTTCATTGCTATATCTATTGTGGGTTAATTGTTGTATTAGTTGAGTCTCGTGAGCGGTCATCGCATCGACTATGGTTTCACCTTGTGAGACTGTAAGACCCTCACAAAATTCTACTTTTCAAATGGTATCGTTGCCAGGGAGCAACAGATTGTAGATTGGACTTTTACCTGTGTATTCTTGCTTGTCTTTATTTTTCCTTTATTTATTTTTCTATTTTATTGTTATTATTTGTGAATTGTCTAATCAACTCTTCCTTATTTTCCTATTTTGCGAGGGACCGCGAATCGAGGGTGTATTTATTTGGAGATTTGGTGCATCCCTCGAGACAAGAAGTTGGTTTTCTAACCTGGCATCAGAGAAGGACTTGGAGTAATTTTGAAGACATGATTTTTGTGTATTTATTTATTGTGTAATTTAAGTGAGACAGAGAAATATTATTATAATATTCAAGACTCTCTTGGACTCTTCACACTTCATGAGGTCTAGTGCCAGAGGGATTGTTTCCTTTAGGGTCTTGTCAGTTCTTATCGCATTTTTTCTCGCTTTTCTTTTTATTTCTTTTAGGATTTTATGTTTCTTTATTTTGTGTGATTGAGCTCTAGCTTAGGATTGCATGATGATAGATTAAGTCCAAATACTTATTTACCATTGCATGTTCCTATAGTTCTCATTTGGACTTGGTCAAATTTTGAATTGCTCTTCACTTAGTCTTGGAACCGTGGGCTGCAAGAGCTCTCCATATAACGCTTGCAGGACCCACTGTGGTGGGCACCTAGGAGGCTCCAATATCGGACCCTTTGGTTCTATTCTAGGTGATTAGCATACAGTTCTTCACGCTAATAGTATATTCTCATCTAGGGCAATTTTATCAGCTTTGCATTTGCATATAGATAGGTTTCAATTCTTCTTAGCATCCTTGCATGAAGAGAGTTGGAGGCAAGGTGAGCATTTAAGTTTAGCATTCATCATTGTTTTCACCTCGCAATGATTTTCCTCTCACTCCCTCTAATTTTGATAATTTAGGTGCAAAAAAGAATTAACTCCTCGATAGGCTCATGCATTTCTATTAAAAATACAAAAAAGTGATAATCAATAAAATTGGGACTGCCAATATTACTCGACCCTAAAATAAATAAAAAAAGGAAATATTTGTCTTGGGGAATGTAACCCCCTCATTGTATTCATTTTAATTTGCTCACATACACACTAAAGTTAGTTCCCCAATTCCAGGCCTCCTAAGTATTTGTGCAATTTTGCATTCTCACCTAACTCTAAAATCAGTAAGATAAAAAGGAGCGTTCACGGTCTTCACGGTGTTAAGTAGGTGAATTGAGGGGTTTTGTATTGTGTATACTTGTTTGTGATTGTTTGTATGTATATTCAATCTTCTCTATGTATTCGCACCTTTTTCTCACATCTCTTGATTTGACCTTTGTGCTCTCCCGATCATTTCCTTTTGTTTCGGAGATAGACAATTGGAGTGATTTTTATCGGGACTTTGCAGATCCCTTGTACCCTCCAACCAGTCCACCTCCATTTTCCCAAGAGGACGTTTCTCCTGACTTTTGTACATCTGGATAATGCTTTGTTTCAGGAAGCATATTTTGATTTTGATCCACCTCCCTGTTCTCAGGAGGACCTTACTCATGATTCTTCTTTTTGTACATATCCACTTAACCCATTGTTTTTAGGACTCGGACTTTGACCCATCACCGCCATCACATTTTTCACCACCTCACCCACATGTGAATGACTTTGGGAGTCACCTCTTATGTTGTCCACACTTGAGACCTTGACCTAGATGATGGAGCATATGAAGAAGAGGGTAGATGACCTCCTTAGTATCAATAAGATCCTCAATGACGCTTCACCATTTGATGACATGGATTCATTTAAGGACACACATGAGAGCTTGCAATCACCCGAAATACAAAAAATGAGAAAATTTAATAATCCAAAAAGATCTCAGGAGACACATTGTCGATTCAGACTGTAAAGAGAGGGAACCTTTGCCAGACTATTTGATCACACAGTCACTCACCCCATGTCCCAGCCGTGATCCCAAGGATGGCACTATATAGGCTGCTCTTATCATCCTTGTGTATATGTTGACTCTGATCTCCTCCTTGTATGGAGGAGAAACAAAATTCAAAAAAATGTTGAATGAACCCGAATTGGTGGCTGATATTCATGAGATCATTGATGCCCCAAGATGAACCTATGATTCTCGTTCTTTATTCTTTTATTTTGGCCTTATCCTTTAGCAGAAATATGTATAATTTTGTGTAAGTATAATAAATTAAATTTGTACAGGTCCTTGTCAATATTGCATAATTAACACATATTTTCAAAAAATAAAAGAATAAAGAGAAAAGAAAAAGAAGGACGTATTTAGAATAAATACAGAGTGACCCAAACCCCAAAGAGAATGTCAAGTCTTGACCTGATCGAAAAAAAATAAGTCGAGAGAGATAGGGTATAGTGTACATTATACCTATACTAATAATTATTTATATTTAATTTATATTTAGTGAATACCATATTATTTTGAACACTTATATATAGTCCTAATAATAAAATAAAATAAAAATCAGAAAACACAAAATAAAATCCACAATTCATTGTACAAAATCCACATGTGTGTATATTGTATATAGTCCCTATTTATCTAATACCATTATTTAAATAGAAAAAATCAAATAAAAATCTTTTTATATTCCTTAATTTATTTTGTAAATAAATAAAATATAAAATAAAACATATTTTTGTAAAAATAATAAAATAACAATACTTGTATATAATATATAGGTATTTTTTTATATATATAATACATTATACTGTATATACTATATATAATAACTCCTAAAAATAAATAAAAATCACAGAAAAATAGTTTATAAAATAATAAACATTTTCATTTTGCTCACTTTTTATTTTAAAATCATCTACTATTCTATATTTATTATTTTTTAATTTTTGGCCTGGATTTTTCCTATTGGTCCCTGTCAAATTGTTGACTCTTGTCAACCTTCTCCCTCAACTAGGTCGACCCGACTTTCATTTGCCGGAGCTCTTTTCTCTACTTTTTCCCAATTAGACATGACCATATTTCACCTCGAATCTTGTGCCCAATTATGCTCCTAAGATCCATGATCCTCGAGGATCCCTAGGCGCAGTCAGATCGCGCTAGGGTTTCGCTGAATCTTTTGATCTTTCTGGGCCCTAGCCTTCTCCTGTAAATTATCTCTTCTGCCTCCTGAGCTTAGTAGCTCGTGCCTCGCACCACCATTGCCCCTTAGCCACCTCTAGGATAGTGACAGCTCCTTGGAGAACCCCTTTGGAGCTCCCATGAGCGCATGGTTGCACATGCTCAGCTCGTGGCCGGACATCTCCGTCGCGACAAGCCTCCTGACCTTCCGCAGCTTGGTTGAGTCCACAACCTCGCCGGCCGCCTCGCCTGAAGTTCCTGAGCACGTCAGAAACTACAGGTACTCCCTTTCCTCACTTCCATTTCCTGTTTCACTTCTATTTAGCCGTATCTTCCGCCACCACTCCGCTTGCTCCGACCACCGAGTCTGGAGCTCCGTTACGCAATCATCCCTACACAGATCGATACGCTGACTCACCCACCATCTTCTTACGCAGTCTAACGCCCTTAGTCAAGCGCATAAGAGTAAGATGAAGGCATGATCTCCCTCTCCCATGTATGCCAGAGATTGATTTCCATTCCCCAGGCATTTTTCCTTAATTTCCAAGTAATAACTAGACCGGAGCAAAGGCCCTGAGTCCTGCTACCCTTTGTAGATGTTGGTCCAAATATCCTAATACACTATATGCTCCTATAGATCGTACTTGGACTTAGTCAAATAAGAAAAAGTTAATTTAATTGGTTAAGAGACCATGCGTCGAGAGAGACTGTATACAGTGCTTGCAGGACCCAATGTGGTAGGAACCGATCGACATCTAAGATCGGACTCAGGTCTCTTCTCTGATTAATTAACTATAGCTCTTCCCGTTAATAGAAGTTACTCATCTTAGGGATGATTTCCTCATCCATCATATATATTACTTTTATTTATGTCTTTACATTTATTTGTGGATCACCCTACATGGAGAGTGCTAGAGCAAGGTACGCATTTCTATCTCTGCAAGCGTCATTGTGTTTGATCGCGCATCGGCTTTTCTGCTTTCCTCCCCCTATTTTTTGGATTAAATAAAAAAGGAAATTGGAAAATGTGTTAGTCGTTGCATTATTCAGAAAAATAAATAAAAAGAGATAATCAAATAAAATCTGGGACTACTAAAGCAAACTTGATCTAAGACCAAACTTCACTCAAAAATTCTTATTTTTGGGAGAGTAACCCCCTCATTGTCTGATTTATCTGCAGAGAGTTAAGTGACCTGCACACTAGGATAGAGTCACACATGAACTCTATTTAGACTACTGGTTCTAAAAATGATTATCTATTCTCCAGTGAAGACTTTCGGCTAGCCGGTAATCGGTCCGAACTTCCTTAGCAAAGTGGGTGATTTAGAGGACACCGCGAAAGCACAATCCTCAAGAAAAACATTAGCCATAAATGGTCCGTACTTACACCCATACTGGCTGGAAATAGGCGCAACTAGTCGTAGGAATCATGGCCAGTCTCTAGGGACAATCAGGCTCCAAACAGCTCGCTTAACCGCTCTAATAGATTGGATTATTGCCTAAATAAAACTTGGAAAAGATAAGCGACCAAGACTTTACGGTCATCACATTGTGTTGCATTGGTTAATTGGGGCTTTGATATCTTATCATGCTTGCATCCTAGATCTAATCTTCATAAATCCCCGCATCACGATGATGGGAAGGAGGTCTCTTAGGCTGCATATGGCAGCACTGCTTTCCAGCACTTCTCCCCATTTATCTAGGGCGGCTTCAGAGAGCTGAGACCCACCTCTGAACCCGAATTCACTTCCACCATGTTCCCCCTCAACCACCCTTCTTCCAATCTTGAGGTACCACCTGAGAGGCCAGCATAGCTATACCTTCACTTGACAGCACCTGAGCTAGCGTCTTTTGCCTTTACAGAGACAGGAGACATGGCCAGCAGTGAGGGAAGGACTAATGAGTAGCCACAAGCTTCCTCATTCATATTGGATCAGGATACCAACAACAACACGTTGTTAGCCTCCTTGGAGATCATGCAGAGACAGATCATGAACCAAGGAGCATTTATGGTTGAAGTAAGGAGGGAAGTGGAACAGATGTGAGCTGGATAAGATGAACCAGAACGAATAGTCAGTGAAGAGATACCGAGAGTAGAGGGCAGAGACAAATGCTAGGACGAGCCGCAGGATCATGCAAGTCCATCCCGCACCATGAGGCAGTTGCACAACCCTGGTGCAACCCTTACCACACATGGATATAGCTGCCGGCAATCCTAGGTGACTTCGCGCTTTGCCCCCTAACCATCGAGCTATTGCCCAAGTTTCATGGGCTAGTCATTGAGGAATCCCATCTCCATCTATAGGAGTTCGAGATGATCTGCAACACTGTCCACGACAGATTAGTAGATGAGGACGCTATAAAACTGGTTGCCTTCCCATTCTCCTTGGTTGACAGAGCTGCCTACTGGCTGAAGCACCTGGGGAAGATCATCACTACTTGGAAGCAACTTCATATCGAGTACTTGAACAGGTACTATCCACTCAGCTAGACCAATTCAACTAGAGCTATGATCAGCAATTTCACTCTGATCCCAAATGAATAGTTCCATAAATCCTAGGATCATTTCAGAGAGCTCATCGATAGGTATCCCCAACATGAGATCAGCAAGCCTAACCTAATCCAGATTTTCTTTTGTAGGCTGACACCTGAGCTGCAGGGGCTAGGAAATGCCTCAATTGGAGGTTCCTACTTCGCCGAGGACAAAGACCAGGTCTGGGCCATCTATGAGGAGATGGCAGAGAACTGCAAAGTGATGTCCCAGACCAGTGTCTATACTCAGGGGAAGCCTCTCACACAGGAAGTTTCTTATCAGAGGATTGCACGCATCGAGGCCGATCCATCTACATCTTCATCGACAGCATCACTAGCAGAGTTGTCGATTGCCGATAAGGGTATTATTAGCCAAAAGTTGGACCAGATAGAAATCATAGAGAAGAAGCAGTGTTAGGGCCTGGATAAGCTCAACAAGATTGATGATCTGGCCCAAACATTGAGTGACCTGAAGACTCGGATCATGTATCTCCAAGAGGCACATACGCCTTCTCAACTCCGTTCCAGGTCACAAACTGATCCAATCTAGCAGCTCCAGTAGTACCATCTACCACCACCCTCTTCAGACACTCAGATGGTGGTGTATCATTCGGATCAGCACTTGGCAGCCCTTCCCCCGCCACACCAAGAGCAGCATGAGTCGTTTATGGAAGTCAACAGGATCTGGTACTCCCATTACCCACCACAGACTGGGAACTGTCATGACACCCTGGCTTCAATTGGTCTACTAGAGGTACTTCATCCCAGTAGCAACCTTTGGTATAGGCAGGTCATGGAATCCAACCACAACAGCCCCAACACTCCCATCAACAGTAGCAGCACGGTCCTCGTCCCCAGTATCAGGGACAACAGTGGAGGAAGTAGCAGCCTCATCAGCAGTACTCCCAACCTCCCCACTACCAGCAGAGTCAGCTTCATTTCCAGCGAGGCAACCCGTCCATTTCTCATACACACCAACATTAGAACCCAACCCTTGATGACCTCACCCGCGTGTTGACAACCAGCAGGATACCTTTTGGTGAGGGATGGACGAGTTCCGGCAGGAAATGAGCGAGAGGGAAAGGTCGCCATACCCACTCAGATTGAACCTAACCCAAACAATCTGAAGAGAAAGTATGAGCATGTATAGTATACAAAGACCGCCTCTCCTAGTGATATTGTGGATGACACTTATTATATATTTGATGCTCATTTTGTGACATGTAGGAGCGGTAGGAAGCCAGCCAACTGCGACTCGTCTAGGCGACAGACCAATATAGATGCTAGGGTGCCAGACGAAGTCAGGAGCGGTGCTTATGTCGCTTACCATGATTATGATGATGGTGGTGCTAAAGCCACCAAGGATGATGATCAAGACGATGGTGTTGAAGCCGTCGAATCTCTAGTCACAAATGGTGGTACTGAAGCCACCTATATTCTAGTTACCAGGCCAGAGTGTGGCAGTGATGCCGCAAGTTCAGATGTTGTCTGTGGTACTAATGCCACCAAGAGTCCTTCTATTGTGTTGACTCTTCTTGTATCTGGGGATATTTTTTGGAAAATATAAAAAATGGAAAACTCTAAAAATCAAAAATATGAATAAATGAAAGGTTTTTGTATCTCATGTGAGTCCATTTGTGGTATTTGATGATTTATGCATGGATTCTAGTCTTATGAATGACAAGGAACCTACTCATGACACTTGCCCTTCATGAGAGGGTCCCCCATCCCCTTTCCTCAAGCACTGCGCTTAGGAAAGGGGTCAAAAATAGAAAATCCCAAAAAGATGAAGCAGTTAGAGCTCAACGAGCAGATGATAGAAAGATTTCAGATCCAGCTAACTCTTCAGGGGGCACTAGATCATATCCCTCTATTCTAGAAGAAGATGAGAGAGAAGACCACAATCCATAAGAAGAATAGCATAATGTAGAAATCCATGTGCTCACTCGTGCCACTTGCTTCGCCATCCAGAACCGATTGCCATCTAAGAGACCCGATGTAGGAGCTATCTATGTCAGATGCATATTCATGAGAAGCAGTTTGATCGAAATCTATTATATGATGGTTACTCGATTAACCTCCTCACGGTTGTCTTACTTGACTGTTTTGAGTTTGGCCCTCTAGAGCAGGAAAGTCCTTTAGTTTGTAGAATGATCTGTTAAGAAGCTGAAGGGGTTATTAAAGGATATTGTCATCACAATTCAGGACCTGCAATTCCCCATGGACTTTGTCAAGTTGTACATGAAGATCTCTGAATCTGTGACCGATACCCCCATCATTCTAGGATGACCGTTCTTGGCCACAGCCATGGGAGTATCCGATCATGATAGAGGGAAGGTATACTTTCACGTCGAGGGAGAAACTGTACAAATAGAGATGATTGAGGAGACTAGAGCCAGAGACTCGGCTTTCTTAGAGTAGACCAATGATTCAGAGCAGATGACAGATGTAGAGCTAGACGTCCACTAGGAGTGTGATTTTGTGATTATAGACGATGAGGTAGTTTGGACAGATCCAGCATCATGAGCTCTTGTCATACCTTTAGACATTGTAGAATTACATATAACCGCATATGAGAGTTTGGAGAGTGCACTCATGGCACAGGACACTTCAGACGCTGATGATGGTGATTTGGATAGCGAAGTAGAGTTTGTTTCTTGTGATTCTGATCCCTCGGACACAGATGCTTAATTTGACTGACATTGATGATTACATACCATGTCTGATGTCCATAAAGCCCACACCTAGGATGGAGAGCGAGCCAGTTCAGTTGACAGATACACCAGTAGGGTCGTCTTCGTCAGATTCACAGATTTAATGAGAGTTCTCACATGCAGATTGGGTAGCTTTCATGCAGACTTTTCAGAGGCCAGATTTTCCAGCTCCCACTTGTCCTGAATTGAAGACCTTGCATAGAGTATGAAGTATTGATTCCTTACGGGTGAGCCAGATATGTCTCTAGTCACTATCTCAGTTGATTTGACTGAAGACCAAGAAACTCGTTTGATGGAGGATCTTGAGTGAAACCGCAAGGCAATCAGATGGAGTGTAGCTGGTCTCCATGGAATAAGTCTGGCCATGTGCTCCCACCACATTTATTTTGAAGATGACTCCAAGACATCATGTGAGTTCCAGCGGAGGCTGAACCTGAATCTTCGAGATGTAGTCATGAAGGAAATATCTAAGTGGTGGAGAGCCTATTTTATCTACCCCATCTCTGACTCCAAATAGGTTAGTCCATTGCATGTGGTACCCATGAAGATGGGTATCACCACAGTTGTGAGCGAGTCTGGAGTGGAGACAGCTACTGTCAAGAAGGATCATTTCTCGCTACCATTTATTTATCAGATTATCGAGAGATTAGCTAGGAAGATTGACTATTGTTTTCTTGACGGTTACTTGGGGTGCAATCAGGTGTCCATAGCGCTCAAGGACCAGGAGAAAACGGCGTTCACCTGTCCATTCAAAATGTATGCATTTAGATGGATGCCCATTGGTCTATGTAGTACCCTGGATACATTCCAAAGGTGCATTGTTTCCATCTTCTCGGACATGGTGGGTGAATATTTAAAGGTCTTCAGGGATGACTTTTTGGTCTACGGTGATGGGTTTGATGCTTGTCTTGATTCCCTAGACCGAGTACTTCAGAGATGTATTGAGGTCAATCTTGTCTTATCTTGGGAGAAGAGCCATTTCATGATGACTCAAAGGCTGGTTCTTGGTCACATCTTCTCCACCAGGGGATGGAGGTTGATACGGCCAAGGTGGATATCATCAAGAAGCTCAATCCACCGTCCAATTTGAGACAGTTGTGGTCTTCTCAGGTGCATGTTAGTTTCTACCGATGGTTCATAAAGAACCTCAGCCAAATTTCCCGACTGTTTATTGGTCTGCTAACAAAAGACACCGAGTTCCTTGTAGATGATAAGTGTCTTTCGTCATTTGAGACTCTCAAGGGATTAGTTGTGCAGGCTCTGGTCCATCAGCCACCTGATTGGTCTCTCCCATTCGAGATCATGACGGACGCGTCTGATTTTACCGTAGGGTTGTGCTTGGACAGAGGAGGGATGGATTGTCGTTTGCCATTCACTACACTATCCAGACTTTGGATGCCACTCAGCAGAACTATATTGTGATTGATAAGGAGATGCTAGCCGTGGTTTTCGCTTTGTATAAATTTTGATCGTACATTCTTGGATCTAGAGTGACAATTTATACAGATCACACCGCCATCCGGTACCACATGGCAAAGAAGGATGCCAAAGCCAGATTTACCAGATGGATCCTTCTACTCCAGGAGTTTGATATAGAGATTAAGGATAAACCTGGAGTTAAGAATGCGGTGGCGGATCACCTCTCCCAATTAGAGAATCCTGAGGATTCATAGCAGACCAAACCTATAATTGAGACATTCCCAGGTGAGGTGATTATTGCTATCACTCGCTTCCTTGGTATGCCGACATTGTGAACTATCTTGTTGACAAGAAAGTTCCCCATGGTTGGCCCAGGAAGAGACTTGAGACCTTCCTCACGAAGGCTAAGTCGTACCATTGGGAGGATCCCACCCTTTACAATGAAGGGGGGGATAGTGTCTAGCATCAATGTATTCCTCAGGTGGAGCACCATAGCGTCCTCACCTATTGCCACAACTTGAGGTGGGAGGGCATCACTCTGGGAGACGAACAACACAAAAATTTCTCCAATCCGACCTTTGGTGGCCTACCCTCTTCAAGGATTTAGATGAATTCGTGAAGAGATGCACTGACTGTTAGAGGATGGGCACTTGTGGACAGATAGATATGATGTTGATGCAACCCATTCACTTCTGTGAGGTTTTTGATGCATGGGGCATCAATTTCATGGGTCCATTCCCAAAGAGTCAGGGGTTTGAGTACATTCTGCTTGATGTGGATTATGTTAGTCTTTGGGTTGAGGCCACCCTTGCTCGAGCTATAGATGCAAAGACTATTTGCAAATTTTTGAGGAAAAATATCATTTCACGGTTTGGGGTACCTAGAGTCTTGATTTCTGACAGGGGGACTCATTTTATCAACGACAAGGTGAGGTCCCTTGCTAACGAGTTCAACATTGACCATAGAGTTGCCACTCCATATCATCCACAGACTAATGATCTTGCTGAGATTTTGAACACGGAGATTAAGACTATTTTGCATAAGGTTGTCCGCCCAGACCAAAAGGATTGGTCACAGCTTTTGGACTCGATCTTGTGGGCCTATCAGACTTTCTTCAAGACAACCTTGGGCACATCTCCCTTTCGACTCGTTTATGGAAAGCCATGCCACTTACTAGTGGAGATCAAGTATAAGTCACTTTGTGCAGTTACTGAGCTATTATTGGATCCCAAGAGAGTAGGAGATAAAAGGAGAGCAGAATTGGCAGACTTGGAGGAGTTGAGAGACACAACCTTCTCAAGTAGCCTGCAGTATAAGGATAGAGTGAAGATATGGCATGATTCTCACATCAGCCATAAACAGTTTGAGCCGAACCAGAGTGTATGTCTGTTTGATGCAAGGTTGAGATTATTTTCAGGGAAATTACATAGTAAATGGAAAAGATTGTACTTGGTCCGAAAGGTGCACGACAATGGTAGTATTGATATATCTGAATTGTCTTCTGATTCTACCTTTTGAGTCAACTGTTAGTGCCTGAAGCCATATCTTGATCATGATCTACTAATCGTTGATGTTGCACCTATTCATTTTGTATGAGATGTGATCTTTGACTCCATCATTTGCATCTCATGCTTGATTTTCACTTCTACTTCGCAGCTGTATAGATCAATTGTATCTACATCATTCATTCTTTTTGTTTAACACCCCTTTCATCTTATAATTTTGCTATACTCAAGATGCACTTTATCCTAAGTATAGGGGGATATCAGACCTGTGATTTTTCATTTTTTCCATTACCTTTATGTTTGATGCCTATACTTAGGGATATCTCACCCTAAGTATAGGGTAGGTAGTGTCAGTACATTCTACTCCTCGATTTTCCCTTGTGTGCACATCCTTCTATACTTAGGATTACTTGATCCTAAGTATAGGGGGATCATCGATTTCTATTAATTTTTTCTTTCATTCATCATTATAATATAGCATTCTTTTTACTTCCCCATACTCAGCACAAGTTATTTCTTGTTTCATCGCTCCCTGATCACTTTGAGGACATCGTTTGAGCTCAGTATAGGGGATGTCATATATATTGTATGTATACTTTAGCCATAACTCGTACTTCGTGTGTTAATAGCATGGCTATTAAAAACATTTTCAGAAATCTCTGCAAAACTTATTTTTGTACAAATTTTGTAAAAATGTTTTGTTTTCAAAATATTTGTAAATTATTTTATGTAACAAAATTATATATATAGTGCACAATTTTGAAAATTATGTGAAAATAAAAAGTTTGCAAAAATAGTTTGTAAAACTTGGTTTGAAAAATACTTTGAAAACTATTTTGCAAAATTATTTTACCACATAAATAAATAAGGGGTATGAAAACTACTTGTATATATGTATACATTCAAAACCAGAAGCTACCCCTAAAATAAAAATTTGTACATAAGACCTGTAAAATAAACCCCTGTGTAAATATGTATATGTCTTTGTAGAAGTCTTTCCTTATTCTTCAAAAATACCTAAAATTTTGAAAAATCAAAATTTCCATAAAAAAATTGCATATTTTGAAAAATTTCCTTATAAAAAGTGTTTTGTAAATACTTGCAAGTGCATTCTTCAGAATCATGGTTGACATTTAGATTAGTCTAGAATCAAATTGAAGAATGGAGCTTGCTTAAGACCTTAATTCACTTAACTCTAGAGGAACCTTATATGATTTGGGGTTAAGGCTTTTCAGGTCCATACTGACTTAATTCTTCGAGTCCACTCGGCTATGTTCACATGTCATCTTGATGAGCCTAAGTAGAACACTTAACAACGCACGCATGACTCTCAGAGACAATGGCTTGACTTAGAAACACACCTTACACGCAGCTCAATGCAGATGAGGTGGTGAGGAGGCAAAATCCTTTGGCTTGGAGTAACATACGAGGGTAGTACAGCTAGCCAGAACCTCTCATTCTCCTCTAAGGAGGGAAGTGCACCTCAACCCGATCTAGTAGTATTTAGGTCTACATACAGGAGACTGTGGGTTGCAATAAAGCTTCAAAGAGGGATAATCTACCAACTCAAGAAGAAAACTCCTTATGTAAATGCTGCATCGTGTAGATATTTTGTATATATGTACATAAACAATGTGCAAAAATATGAAAAATTGTAAAAAAGGGGACATGCCTAATTGAAAATAAAATGCATGCCAGAGTGTATATAGTGAATAAGCAAAGCTTATGTATTCCACCGTCTCATCTCATTGAAGCATGTAGGTGGAGACTTGGCAACACTGGTCAATATCCAAAGGATACGTAGCTACACTGGTCACGGTCCATTCTCTTCTTTCCCCTCTTATTGAGCTGGTTGTACTTGAAATTAGAATGGAATGACCCGCTCCTCGAGGAAAGAGTTGGTAGTCTAGGGGATTAGAGTTACCTTGTTGAGGGAGGTAATTTCTTTGCTATTTCTAAGGTGGGGAGCTATATATCACTTACACAGTACAAGTAAAGATTCATAGTCATTAGAATTTACGTATGTAGACTGGTTCTGACCTGGTTATTAAGGAGTCCTGACCATAGAACTGTGGAAATTGGAGGTTGTTGAGTCTTGAACCTGTTTCCCAATAAGGTTCCACCAAATTTATAATCCAAAGGTCTCACAGAGCTCCATACCCCAATTTAATAAAAATAAGTTTAATAATCAACTTTGGTTCTTTTTATTTTCTTTTAATTTTCACTTCTTTTTTAATTAAGTGTTTGCTAAGAGACTAGCAAAGGTAAAGCATAGGGGGATGATGAATATATGATTCTCAATCTTTATTCTTTTATTATAGCCTTATCTTTTAGTAGAAACACCTAAAATTATATGTAAATACAAAAAATTAACATTGTACATGTCCTTGTTAATATTGCATAATTAACACATATTATCCAAAAAAAGAATAAAGGGAAAAGAAAATGAAGGATGTACCTAGAATAAATATAGAGTGACCCAAACCCTAAAGAGAAGGTCAACTTGACCTGATCGACAAAAAAAATAAGTAGAGAGAGGGTATATTTTACACTATACCTATACAAACAATTATTTATATTTATTTTACATTTGGTGAATACCATATTATTTTGAACACTTGTATATAGTCCTAATAATAAAATAAAATAAAATTCAAAAAACACAAAATAAAATAAAAATAAAATCCACAATTCATTGTACAAAAGCCACATATGTGTATATTGTATATAGTCCTTATTTATTTAATACCTTTTTTTAAATTGCAAAAATAAAATAAAAATAATTTATATTTCTTAATTAATTTTGTAAGTAAATAAAATATAAAATAAATCATATTTTTTGTAAAAATAACAAAATAAAAATACTTGTATATAATATATAGGTATATTATGCATGTATAAAATACATTATATTGCATACACTATATATAATAATTCCTAAAAATAATTAAAAATCACAGAAAAATAGTTTATAGAATATTGAACATTTTTCATTTTATTCACTTTTTATTTTAAAATCATCTACTATTTTATATTTATTATTCTTTCAATTTTTGGACTCGATTTTTCCTACTGGTCCACGTCAAATTATTGACTCCGATCAACCTTCTCCCTCAGCCGGGTCGACCTAACTTCTGTTCGCTGGATCTCTTTTCTCTGCTTTTTCTTGCTTAGACACGACCACATTTCACCTCGATTCTTACGCCAGATTATGCTCCTATGATCCATGACCCCCACAGATCCCTAGGCAAAGTCGGATCGCGCTAGGGTTTCGCTGAGTCTTCTGTTCTTTTTGGACCCTAGCCTTCTCTTATAAATTATCTCTTCCGCCTCCCGAGCTCAGTAGCTCATGTCTCGTTCCACCATTGCCCCTTAGCCACCTCTATGATAGTGATAGCTCCTCGGAGGACCCCTTTGGAGCTCCTGTGAGCACCTGGTTGCACCTGCTCAGCTCGTAGCCGGACATCTATGCCACGACAAGCCTCCCGGCCTTCCGCAACTTGATTGAGGCCACAACCTCACCGACCGCCTCGGCTGAAGTTTCTGAGCACGTCAGCAACTCCAAGTGCCCCCTTTCCTCACTTCCATTTCTTGTTTCACATCAATTTAGCCATATTCTCAGCTGCCACTCTGCATGCTCTGACCACTGGGTCTGGAGCTCCGTTACACAATCCTCCCCGCACTGATCGATACACCGACTCACCCATCATCTTATTATATAGCCTGACCCCCTTAGTTAAGCTCATCGGAGCAAGATTAAGGCATGATCTCCCTCTCCCACGTATGTCGGAGATCAATTTCCATTTCCCTCACATTTCTCCCTATTTTAAAAGTAATAACTGGACCGGAGCAAAGCCCACAAGTCCTGCTACTCTTTGCAGGTGTTGGTTCGCACGAGGAGACCTAGTTGGTGCCCCAGCTGCTTAGGCAGAGCAGCTCCTGGAGGAGCACCACCACTCCGACAATCCGCTCATAAATCTTCTCATCGGAGTCGTTCATTAGACGTGGAGCATCCTTCTGAAGGTACTGGTTCCCTTGGAGCACCGATCCGACCATCCGCTCGATGCCCATCTTCGATCGAAGTTCTGCCACTTCCTACTCTTCAATAGGCTTCGCATCCGTCTAATCAGAAGAAGCTCCCCTAGATTGAATTTGAGTCACAAGATCATACCCTTTCCAAGAGTGTCAGATCAGGTTTTGGCGTGGATCTGACACACATGCTCACTTGCGATCAAAGTCGTTAGATCTACGTCCTAATGGCTCATCAGAGCCATACGCCAGTGGCTGCACCAGCATCGTCAGATCTTTTCACAGAAGCACACAAGAGTTGTAGGTCAGAGCACGCGCTCCGCACGTAACTAAGGGTATATTTATTTTTTGCCCACGCGTGTCTTTTATTTCGCTTTAGTCCAATAAATAAAATATATAGTTAAGAACATTTGCAGTTGGATCCCTATAGTTTCTTTATTTGCACTTTAGTCCAATCAAGTTTGAGTCATAGCGTCCCCACATGATTACTTAGGTCATTTGCAGTATCTGCCCCGGACTTCTCTACTTTTAAGAAATGAATGCTATGTTTTATTCTTTGCACTTGTACCCCTGTGAACTAGGATCACTGTTGTGCATGCCCTTTCTGATTATATTTATTGTTGGCCCTAGAGTTTTATTGTATGTTATTCTTTGATCCACAAACTTAGAATAATTACAGATAAGTCCTTGTACTCTGTTGTGAACTACATGTCTTTTATTTAATACAATAAGTATTTAATCAACTCTAAAAAATTATCTAAAAATTACATGTAGTCTTTGATTGCATGTTTTATTGGTGGTAACTTTTGCTGGTTGATTTTCTTGTATTTTATATTATTAAAAAATCGAAAACCCCCTAAAAAGTGTCATGTTTGTCTTTGGAAAATTATAAAAATTTGAAAAAGCATTTAATAATTCCAAAAATTTATCGTAGTTATCTTTTAGTGTCTTTTAGCTCCAGTATTAATTTTTCTCAAAAACACGATATAAAAACCATAAACATTGCAAAACACTTGAAAACTTATTAAAAATTCTATAAAATTGTAGAAAAATCCAAAAATAGTGTTTTCGGCTTCTGTTTGTAGATAATTAATTCTCCTTTAGCATAAAAATCTCAACCATGAGTTTTGGCCATTTAAACTATTTTAAGTTGCAAATTACACTAGGTTGTGCATTGTTTGTACTTTTGCCACTATTTGATTTTTAGAAAATTAAAACAACATTTAAAAATTATATAAAAATTACCAAAAATAATATAAAACATGTAAAAACAAAAAAATACTTTTGTTGCAATTTTATGAATATTTTTGACCAGTTAAAAAAAATACAAAAATAGCGTTTATGAGTCTTTTTAGTGCTTGTGTTTCTTATCTTTATTTTGAGAATTAAAAATTTTGAAAAAATAAAAAACACTAAAAAGATTTTTATTCCTGAAATCACACTACTTAGATTCTAATCGTGCTCCTTGTGTTCAACCCTAGTCGTTGTACTAGGTAAATAAAAATAGCGAAACCGCTTACATTTGAATGGTGTATCTCTTAGTAGTTTGATTTTCTTGTTGATCGATTTGATTGATTGAGGACAACGAAACTTGATTTATTTATTCCACCTTAGTCGATCATGAAATTGTGTCATCAACTTCACCAGGCCATGACCAATTTATTTGTTCCTCAACCCAAGAAGAGAAAGTGAAGGAGCAGATCAGAGCATCATATCTCGACCATGGCCACTATCCATGCCATCACCCACCACCCTTCTTCTAGGAAAGGAAACACTACTACAACATTCATCAGATGCACCATCTCTGGCTATTCATGTGATCACACTCTCCTTGACAGTGGTGCTTTAATTTGCATCATACCCTTCTTATTGGTACAGTTTCGTCACGTAGGGCCTCTCAAGAAAACATTGTTGATTGTTAAATTTGCTGATGGATCAATAAAGAAGCCGAAGGGTATTTTAGAGAATGTTATCATTTGGATTTAGGGCATGAGCAACACTATTGATTTTGGTGTATTGCCCATGGAGACCTCCACCCTTGGGGAGCACTCTCCAATCATCCTGGGACGACCCTTTCTCGCCTCTACGAGAGTTGTTAATGATTGCGGGCCATGAGAGATTCGCTTTCATCCTGATGATGAGAGTGTTATGGTCATCACTGCACCTGCTGCCAACTAGAGACCTGCACCTGATGTGACTACACTTGTTTTAGCCAACTTCGAGGCCTATGGCCTATCTGCTGATATTAGAGAGGTTTCCTTTAGGACTATCTATGAGACCCAAGAATTCCTCCGTAGGAAGGAAGACTTAGAAAGCATAGACCTTGGAGTTCCCTCTTCCTATGATTGGCGTTGTGTTGATGACATCTGTGGGATTTACACGTTTGATACCTTAGAGCGACGGGCAGATTTAGGAGAGAATAAAGATGCCAAATTTGTTCTTATTGCTTTCATCAATAAATTCGGGCCTTTTGATGATATTGAGATTCAGTTGAGACCTTAGAGGATGAACATGACCTTACTACTTCCATAGATGAGTTTATTCCTTCTCATTTGACCTAGCCGAGGCAACCAAGGTCGGGCCTAGTAGCATTTCTTCCACTGACCCGTCCGTGCCTTCTCATCTTAGGATTGTTGAGGATCTTCATCAAGTCAATAATGATCAGTTTGTGTCTACTGAGGACCCCAATATCGACCTGCACCTTGTCAGATCCTTTTCTCAGCTGTCCCGTAAGACGGTCAGCTTTCTACCTTCTTGATCTCTGCATATCCTTCACTTGTATATCCACTCCTTTGTATATTTATTTTCGTTTTATCTCCTTCCATCCACGGTTTCGCTCATCTACCCCATTTTCGTGTGTTGCCTTGCTTAGGACATACTTTATCCTAAGTATAGGGGGTGGATGAGTCGAGTGTTCATTCTTCGTTCAGTTTCATCACTCTTGTTGTTGCCTGTACTTAGGGTTCTTTTACCCTAAGTATAGTGGGAGTGATGCATACATTCTCTTCGATCCCTTCTTCTATCTTCATCTTTCTTTTCTTCTTTTATTCTTTTCTTCTTTTCACTTTCATTTTCCATTTTCTTCCAAAAAGGTGTCATCCCTTTTTGACCATCATTATACATAGGACGTACTTCGTCCTAAGTATAGGGTGGTGTGCAGCCTGAGTTTTTCATTCTTTAATCCCCTCCACTATCTCATCTTCTTTTCTATACTTAGGGATATCTTACCTAACTATAGGGGGAGATGGATCGAGTGTGATTTGTTCATTCCTGCCCTTAACCCTCCCTGCCTTGTGTACAATCTACTATACTTAGGATTATTTGATCCCGAGTATAGGGGGATGGTTGACTTCCCGTTCATTCTTTCTTTCTTTCTATCATTTATTATTTAGGCTTTTCTATACTCAGTATGAGTTTTGTCTTCTCTTTTTCTCTCTAATCTATGAGGACATAGCTCAAGGTAAGTATATGGGGTCGTATATACTCTGTATATACTTCAGCCATGACTCGTACTTTCATATTTTTAATAAGTATGGCTAGAATACTATATATACATATACAATTCATTAAATCAAATAATAAAAAGATGTTTATTATTCCACGAATTTTTTTGTATTTTTTCATTAATAAATCAGGTAAAAGAATTTTGCAAAATATTTGAAAAATAGTTTGAAAAGCTTTTTGAAAAATCTTTTGATAGCTATTTGGAAAATGTTTTGTTAAATATTTTCAACCTTTGTAAAAATATTTTGTTTGTAAAATTTCTTTTCTTTGTGTGAAATAAAAATCTTTTGAAAAAAAAGTATTTGCAAATGGTTTAGAAAATGATTGCAAAAATATTTTGGAAAACCAATATCTATTGTTTACAAAACCTTCGCAAAATGATTTTCAAATATATGTAAATGTTTGTAAATATTATTTGCGAAAATTATTTTGGACTATAGTTTTCAAAATTGTATGTAAAATAATTTTCGAATAAGTTCGAGGAATATAGACATCATCTTAATAAATAAATATTTTTCACCAATTGTATGTTTATCTATAAAAATAATAGAGTGTCCCTTGTAAATTCTTAAAAACCCAACTCTTGTAAATAATAAGATGCATCCCCGTGTAAATATTTGTACCTAGTTTTCTTATCTAAAATTTTTTGTTTTGAAAAAACTCAAAAGCATTTGCAAAACATTTTTAAAATGCATAAACATTTTCAAAACCCTTTTCAAAAACCCATAAAAAGTTCAAAATTTGAAAATTGCATACAAAAATCTGCATGGTGCATAGCATTTGCATTTTTTGGATTCAGTTTGATAATTGAACAAGTCTACGTAAAATATGAAGATTGGAGCTTGATTGGACCTTAACTCTGCCTAATAACATGAACCTTATAAGAGATAGAATTGAGGCACTTCATGTCTAGTTGACTTAATTCTTTGAGAATAGTGAGAGTTGGTTCAATGTCGTCTTGACTACCTAAGTAGAATATTTTGAACAATATGCATGGCTCTATTGATAATGACCGAACTTTGGACATTTTCACCTTCCACTTAGCTCAACTCAGTTGGAATGGTGAGGGGATTGGATTTGCTAGTATGAGACACACACACAAGTGGAAATATTTGTACTCGTCTAGGGAGGGAAGTGCACCCTAACCCATCCAGTAGCAGAGACGTCTAAAGACAGAAGAGTGTGGATTGCATAAATGCTTCAAAAGAGGGATAATCTACTGGCTCAAGAGGAGAAAGTCCATATGTAATTGTTGTTGTATATTGTATTTAAACAAATCTCCAAAAAATGGACATGCTTGATTGAAAAAAAATGCCTACCGGAGTGTACATATTTGTATAGTCAATAAGCAAGCTTGAGCTTCAATGTCATATGTATGTGATCCTACAGTCGGATGACTTGGATACACTAGTCATGCATCCTATGATAGGTATCTACACTGTCTACCATCCATTCTTTTCTCCACCATCTCTTCTTGAGATGGTTGTCACTTGAACTTAGAAGGGAATACCTCGCTCCTCGAGGAAAGAGTTGCTGGATTAGGGAATCATTGGGTTTTCATGCTTGAGAAGTCAGTTTCTTTGTCAATTCAGTTTAGGGGAGCCACAATCACACACACACACACACACACACTATACAAGTGAGATTCATAGTCATAAGGGTTTGCATATGAGTTGAAGTATTCCGACCTGGCAATTGAGGAGACTTGAGCAGAGTTTTGGGATTCTCGAAGGTTGTTGTGTTTCAAATTTGATTCCCAATAAGGTTTCGACCGCACCTAAGATCCAAAGGTCCGATTTAAGCTCCAAACTTTGATTTTGAGAAGATAACTTTGAGACTTAAATTCAATCCACTTTCTTTCTTTTTCTTTTCATAGTTTTATTTTCTACACTTATTTCATAAGTGATTGCTAGGGGCTAGCAAAGGCAAGTACATGGGGTGATTAATCTCCATTTCATAACCGTTATTCTATCATTTTGGCCTTAAAACCCTAGCTAATGCATGTAAATAACTTTATTTCGTACAAATTAACATTCATTATTTGTTCCATTTATTGTGTATAAAATATTGATTTTAATGCCAAAATTATAGAATAAAGAAAAGAAAGAAAAAGAATAAAATATCAAAGGTATTTTACGACCCTAAACCTTGAGATCTAGGCATCTTGATGATTGGGTCAACAAGGAATAAAGTAGGGGAGATAAGGGTCAATAAATCAATAAAATCCTCTTTCATTTATTCTTCAATAAGTCCTTTTTGAGACCTATTTTATTTTTATTTTCTGTACTTTAATAAAAAAACTTTGTACATGAATGTTGTAGATAATAGTACAAATAAAAATACAAAATTGATTTCATACAAAAATAATATATAGTGTACTTCTTATACTCTAAATAAAAAGCCAAAATCTCAACTTCCCATACCCATATCTCCTAAATAAAAAATAAAAATTTATAAATCACTTTCAATTATATATAACTTATAATAATCTATTTTATGAAGGTGCTTTCATATTTTTTGAAGTTACGGTGTGAAAGTTAGGTTTTCGACTCCTATTATATACTTTACCTATATAAAATATCCATTTTATTTATTCTTTATTATTTTCATAATTTTATATTTTTATAATTATGTAAATATTAGTTATAATACTTTTGCATAGTTAATATAGAACAAAACCATAAATAAAACACAAAAAAAAATAATATACTAAAATAGATAGATCAATTTATAATACTTATACATATATAACACACACCCCTATTTATTTAAGTGTACAAAATACATTAGAAAAATGCAATAAAAATATATTTACGTATATAAAAATAATTTATAATTTTATAAAATGATAGGATAAAATAATAAAATCAAAAGTACAAAATAAAAATAAAATATCCAAAACAGAAATGAATATACCTATAAATACACCCTTAAGAAGTAGCGTGTAATAAATAAACTCGAAAAAATAAATAAAAGTAAAAATATTGTAGAAAATAATAAACAATTTTTATCGTTTACATTTCAGTTAAATTATTCATTTACTATTTTATTTCTATTTTTTAATCTTTTAGTTTTGATTTTTGTCATTTTATAACTGACATGACCTAATCAGGAGCCAGCCTCGGTTGACATGCTGGTCAACTGAGGCTACTCCCAACTAGGCCTACGCCAGGTCAAGAACTCCTCGGTTTTGCACATCGATACAGCTTTATTTCACCCTACTTTCATCTCGCGATCTTCACGAAAATTTCTCCTTGATCTTCAAGCATACACACGAATAGATCTCCTCGGTCGATGGAGCATCCTCTCGAGCTGAGCACCTCGGTCAACTTCCACCTATACATAAGCAGCTACGCCCCTTATATTTTTGTTTAATCACTCTTCCTCCAGTTTCTCTGTGTCTTCCTCTTGGGTCGAGCAACATGGTGACATCACGAGTCTCCTTGATGGCTTTATGGGAAAGTTGGAGTTGATCGAGTCGATCCACCTCCGGCGAGCTCTGCTGCCGTCGAGATCCTACTTTGCGGTCACCAGCCACTTGAGGTACCCCTTTTTTCTTGCTTTTCTTGATAGATCATAGGTTTATATTTAATGTTATGCAATTAGTTTAGCGTTTGATTGTTTGTTTTAGCAAATAAAACCAAACTCGTAGTTCACCGAAGCTCTGCTCTAGCGAACATTCCACAGTACCTCCATCATTTTCCGCCTCGCCTTCCACCTTCACTTCGTTTTCCATCGCCTTCTCCATCATACTCTACCTCTAGTCCACCTAGAGTCCATCCAGATCGAGCTAACGGTGCTCATTCCTCTGCCTTTGTTGGAGCGTTGCTGCTATGCTCCACCCTTCACCCATCGCCGCTAATAAATTCCCCAGAACACCCATTTTTTTCTTGTGTGCATTTTCCTAGTGGTGCTGGAGGCTATCCCTTCACCCACCATTGCCAATAAAGTCCCTAGAACAGCCTTTTTTTCTTGCGTGCATTTTCCTACAGGTGTTGGAGTCTAAGTACCCCTTGGCGGATCGATTTTGAACTGAAGAAGGTTCATGGAGCTGTTATTTTTCCCCAACCTCGTCAGCCTTCGTCGTAGCTCCAGTAGCTCACCGAAGACCGTCGTCTGAAGCAGAGGAGCCCCTGCTCCATTTTGCCCTTGTTTTAAGCTTCTCGGACAGTCGGAGGAGCGAAGGAGAGGAGATTGAAACTTGCCATCGGTGAGTTCTTGACCTATTCTTCCAGATCCCCTTCCAGTCGTTCAATCATCCAGCCGCTCAAGATCCTCTATCCACAATTCGATCTCCATTCGCCTTGGACGTTGATTCTAACCGCATTATCTGATCTACACCATCGAGCTTGAACCGTCATCGCATAATGTGGAAGTGGCGAGCATCACCATCCGATCGTGCTTAGTGTGGGTAAAATTGCATATATGGCCCTCTTGTTTTTGTATATTAATATTTAAGACACAAACTTTCATATGTAGTTATGAATTATTTTGGGTAATTCTTAAGTAAGACCCTAGATTTTCTAATATTGCATATTGGTCCCTTGCCAGCTTATCTCAAGTGTTGTCCCACATGAGGTGGGAATTTTGCACAGAGACCCTCGAGGCAATTTGTATTTCATTTTGGTCCAAGAAATTTAAATTCCGGTGTTATATTTTTTGAAAAATTACATGTAATCCCTATACTTTAATTTTAATTATATATATGCCCTTGCTGGTATATACATTATTGTGTGTTTTCTCTATTTATTACATATAGTGTTCATGCTCCAAAAAATACCAAAAAATGGGGTTAAGCTCCTGATTCCACAAACTTTCATGCTACATTTTTATATTTGCAATTTACGGCTTATATCCAAAAACTAAGATCCCTTCGTGTAGTCTCTTTCTAACACTTCTTGGATCGTCCTCGCCCTCTCTTAGTCGACTCAACATCCCAACACTCGCATCTCCGAACTAGTGCATAAGTTAATCTTCTTTGCAAATGACCAAACCATCTTAAGTGGTTTTCTCTCATCTTATCATTGATCGGAGCTACACCAACTTTCTTTATGATTGCATCATTCTAAATCTGATCTTTACACATGTGTCCACACGTCCACCTTAGCATTTTCATTTTTGCTATAGCCATTCTATGCACATGTATATAGTTCATAGGCCAACATTCAGATCCATAGAGCATAGCAGGTCTCATGGTTGCTTTATAAAACTTTCCTTTCATTTTTAAAGAAATTTTCTTATCATAGAGAACAACAGAGGCTCCTCTCCACTTTAGCCAACCTGCATTTATTCTATTAGTAACATCTCCATCAATTTCCCCCTTGATGTTGCAAAATAGATCCCAAATATCTAAAAGAGTTTCTCTTTCGTATGTTATCGTCACCAATCTTCACCTTGATTCCTTCATCACTACTTCCATCAAAGATGTACTCCATATATTCCATCTTAGCCCTACTTATACAAAATCGTTTAGTCTCCAATGCATGTCTCCTAACCTCAAACTTCTCATTTACTCCAGCTCTAGTAATTTAGGCTTTTTCCTATTTTCTAAAAATTAAAAAGAGCACAAATATTCCATGTTTGACTTTAAAAAACCATAAAAAAAATTATTTAGAAAAAAATACCCAGAAAATTTATTTATTTATTTAAATATTTTGAGCCTCCAGACGAAAATCACTAAAACTAGAAAAAGAAAACTCATAAAAATTTAAAAACCTGAAATCATTTATAAAAATCTAAAAAATTCTCATATATTACAAAATATCATTTTCTATTTAAAAATTTTTATATATTATTATCTATATATTAAAATTGATTTGAAGAAATTTTGATATTGTTTGATATTTTTAATCTTCATTTCAATTCGACCTAATTAATTAAACCCTGATTTGGGATATTTTTTACTTTAAGAATACATAAAAAATAGCAAAAATATCTAAAAAATCAAAAAAATAGTAAAAAATGTTTAAAACAAACATAACATATTTTCTGTATTTTGTTTATTTTTATTATATATTTATATATATTACTCTATATTGTATATATAAAATTATATAAGTTTTTATTATATATTTAAAAAGAAAAGGAAATAATAAAATCAAAAAATATTAAAAGAAAAGTATAAATTTAGCAAATTAAAAACAATTAAAAAATAAAAACAAAATTTAAATATATATATATATATATTTAATCAAAAACCCACAATAAGAAATTGACAACAAGAAGCACACATTTTTGCATTTATCTACACCATTCTCATATTTGCTCCCTTTATTCATCCTCTACAATACTAACACCTATACACATACATTGTAGAGATATAATAAATTTTAACTCGACATTTATTTTTGATTTCATTGCTATATCTATTGTGGGTTTTTGTTGAATTAGTTGAGTTCCATTAGCGGTCATCGCATCGACTGCGGTTTCACCTTATGAGACTGTATGACCCTCGCAAAATTCTACTTTTCACGCATGACCACTAGTTATGTAAGATAACCCATGCATCTCTTTATTTTCTCATGTATATCCTCATCACTTGTCTTATTTGCATAATTAGCCCAAATAGCTTGTGTAATTATGTTTTCATCCTCGATGTGGACTTAAATGTGAACTTTATTAGGTTTCTATTGAGTTTTCTTTGCAAATATGCCCCTACCATGTTAATTAGCTCTCTTGAGCATCTTAGATCCAAGTTAAATGAAATTCATCTCATTTTAAAGGTCCTTTCAAACTCTTTCAAATGGCATATTAATTTCTCTATCATGCTCTTTGTATGTTGAATAAAATTAAGAGAAAGGAATTGGTCTTTACACCTTGATTAATAAGATTGATTTGCAAGTTTAATTATTTAAATGCATCATTAAGACCATAATTTACCATAACGGGAACTTTGCATGATTCATTTTCATCAAGTATTTCCTTATTAGCAATAGATTGAGGAGATTGTATATGTTGAATGATTATTTATCGATTAATTGATTAATTGATTAAAATGAAATGTATTGGATCTTATGATTGTGAATTAATTTGGATAACTTGATGCTTGATAAATCTTAGCATGGAATGATCAATTCATGAGCATAGTTTCTTTATGTTTGTTTCATGTTTATATGTACCATCTTGTGTTGTACATATCATTCTGTGGCATGTAATCTATATGCATGAAAAATCCTTAAAAAAATTCCATGCATTCATTTTTGTGTGCATCACTTGACCTAGATACATGATAAATCTATGATTTATCATCATAACCCTTATTTATTATCCTCCTTACTTAAGCTATTAAAAAAATAAACCTAATCAACATTAATTAGAAATTATCCCTTTGTTTATAGCTAACCCTAATTATTATATATAATTAACTCTATTATTGATATTTAATTTCTATGTTTTATTATTTATTAAAATCCCCATAAAATAGGTTAATGTTGTAAAAATTTATTTTGAAATAAAATACAAATTAAAAATACAAAAATCACAAAAGAATTAAACAATGTTTTTAAATCCTTAAAATTACTTACAAAGATATAAGTATGTAAATCCGACCTATTTTGACTTTGTATTCTATATGAAACTTGTAGATCTCAAAAAGATCTATAACCTTTATGTTTTACACTTTCTCATTTGAAGATTTTAACTATTTATATTTTTATTTTTTTGTTTTTCCTCTTTTCCTTTTTTTCATCAGACCCTGTGGCTCCTTCTGATTGAGCCATGTGACTTGGCCCTTCGCTGCCACTTACCGACTTTACAGCTTTCCGATCAGATCTTGATGATCTCATCAGGGTTGTTTCTCCTTGCTTTGTTCCTATCCATCTGATGAGATCATCATATCGCATCTAAGCCCTCCGCTTGCACCTCAACCTCCACTGTTGGATCACAAGATTCAACGACCCACACTCGTCTTCCACCTCTATAACACCCATCTCCACTGTGTTCCCCTCACAGACCGTCGCTTTTCCCATTTTTTCATAACCACCTCCGACCACTTCTCTTGTAACCGTTCATCCCAGGACGTATCCCTAACTCCCCTTATCATGCATAGTCCTAAAACCTCCATGACCTATCTCCTAGGATAATGAACGACAGTGACAAACCCCACGATCACCATCATGTAATCGCCATCCTCCTCCGCAAAACGTCCATCTCATCCTCCATTTTGACAAGTGCACCCTTCACTAGAAGTCCCATCTACCTATCTTCCCCTCCCCATGAAAGGGGGAGATGGAATCAATATGTGACGATGGCGGAGCTACCTCCGATGTGACCCCACGGACAGAGGCCATGCCATGGGTCCCCTAACAGTCGTTTCAGCTTCGTGCACTGGTTGCGCATGTCAAGCAACGCCCTGAGGTTTCAAAGAACCTCGGCCCAAGCCACCCCATTCATTTTCGTTTTTCTCCACTTTCCAGGTAAGCCATAGATTCATTGTTCCTTGGTTTTCTTTCAATTAATTAGACACACACACCGTCACCTCCAATTGGGTATTCATCCACCTTCGTCAAACACCCATGATCTAGGTGGGGAGTCTAGATCATCAACTCCTTTCCTCCATACCCTACTTCATCTTATACATTCTTCTATGACCATGTCAGAGAAGAACCCCCTTACGGCCTCCATGTTCTTCGCTCAGCTACCCTCTATCAACTTCAGCACGCTTCGGTTATTCCTCTCTAGCCCATCTTGCATGTACACTCCGTCAATGGATGGACTTCAGGCGGAGATCCGTTTTAGAGCTACGCCTTTGGTGAGAAACCATTGATAACATCATCCACAGGGTTCCATCGTTCAGCAATAGCTCGAGCTTCATCATGAGCTTCTCGGGAAGCTTCTAGGATCATCAGAAGCCACCGTAGAGCATGGAGGAGCTTTAAAATCCTCACTGAAGTTATACCTACACCACTAAGGAGAGGAGGAGGATGAGCACCCAGAAGATACAGGTGCCATTATATGGCACCATCCGGTGTCCATCCAACTGCTATGGACTTACCTCATTACCCGCCCTGAAGGCGAAGGCTCAGTGGAGCAAAGCCTCGCCCGAGTCTCCTCAGGCTACCACATGGCATGAGCCACCTACAGCGGCCTGAACCATGCCATGAGCCTCCACTCATGTGTCGTGCACGTGTCGGATTGGGATGTTTATAGCTATGCTCCACCACTTTTCTAGATTCACCGATAGGTCCAGGGTGTGCATGCCTCACGTAGTGCACTTGGATAAATTGCATGGGGACCTTGTTAACTTCTAATAATTGCAAAATGGTTCCCGCACACTTGGGTTATTTATAGGAAAGCCCTTTTTACTTTACGTACTTGCAAAAATGCCCCTCAGGGGCCTGTTTTTGATATTTGTAAATAATTTGCTATGTTTTACTTTCAGTTATGCCCCTTGACTAAAATGCTTATATCTTGAGCATATGGACTCCTTTTTCAATAATTTGAATTTCATTATTCTAATTATTTGGTGCTCTATCTAATGGCATGTTTAATTTATTGATTTGAACCTTTAATATATGTATGTAAATTGATACTTAATATGTCATTCACATGTGATTTAAATACCATTGTTGAGATACACATTAATTTTAATGCATCAAATGAACCACGAAATAAATTACAAATTTATTGCTCAATATTTGATAAACATAGGGGTGTATTCGTGCAATAGTCTATGCTTTCATCTCATATCATTCTTTTTCATGATGTCTTTAAATTAACTTGCATGAAATCCATAAAAAATGCAATACTTTCCTTTGTATTGTTTTGTATGTGCATTGTTGACCAAGTTAGATAAATTAATCACTTAAATTAGGTATTAGTTTGTAATTACGCATTAAGGTAGCTCATATACTTGAGTTTGACACTGGACTTTCTAGGTAAAATATTTATTTTATTTAAATCGAGTCCCTCCTCACAGAGATACATTCGCGCTCTATTTCTAGTGTGATGCGAAATCGAACGTACTACAATTCGATGACATTAACATCATCGATTTAGAGATTCATCAATATACTTTAGAGTAATTTAGTCACATATTTAGGTCCTAATTAGATAAATTAATAAGATCTGTCCCTAAGTTCGACCCAGGACATTTCCAGGAGCTTTTAGCCGAGCCAATCCTTGTGGAGATCTTATCACTCGATTCCGATACAACATTAAGCGGTTGTACTACAACACAATGAAAGTAACTTAGATGTTTAGCATCTTATCAATTTATTTGCGGGGTGGAGATTTCAAATTAAGGGTGAAGGATATGGGATAATCCTCACGCGCATCATGGAAGTGTGAGCATCGTATCGAATACGACGAAGAATGACTAATCGTACTAGTTGTTCTATGCAGCGGAATTTAAAAAAAATTCATGCGATGAAACCACATGATCCCAGAATGATTCTCGGATCATTTCATCTAGAACCACAACAAGTATAAAGGAATACCTCTTGAAGCGTGGTTGATCAAGTCTCTACGAAAAGAGACCTCCTGTCTCAAGTCCGATTGTCGGAGAAGATGCTAGCGAGCGCGGGGATGAGTCGCGTGATCCTCGCAATCGAACAAGTTGATCTAAGCACGGTGAACTCCTGATCTCGTCGTACGAGATCGAATACCTTCTTCGTGGGTATAGCACTCCAAAGAAGATGGAGAACCAAAGAACGTCGTGGCGGTGTCACGGTGGCGATGGCGACGACGTAGCTTTCCACTAGGGTTTTGGTGGTCGGCCACCAAGGGGAGAGGGAGAGTGTTGACATGTAGAATGAGAGAGAAGAGAGAGATGTGCTTCAAAAGCATAGCCATAGTGAGCATGGTATGCCTCTCTATTTATCAGGTTTTGGGATCCATGGATCTCAATCCATGGGACACATAAAATCAATGGATGAGATTGATTTATGTTTAATCCAATGGTCAAGATTGTTGTTGGTAAAAGCCAACAACTAATAATTTAATTTAGATCAAATATATTTGACAAATAAAATATAAATCAATCCTAAATTAAACTAATCAAATAAAGAAGATTAACCAACATGGAGATTTTATCTCCTATGGATTATGGTGGATGGCCACCAATTTCCATATTGGTCATGATTGTCGTCCACTTGATTCCAAGTAGGAGCAATCTCATGAGATTTCCTGAGATTACATATCTCCATGGAAATCTCCATTATTTAATCCAACAACTTTTGTTGTGATTTATTCTTCAAAAACAATTCATAATTATTTTTGAGAATATTGCAATCTTGCCATTGGAAATTTGTGAATCACGTTCACAACCCAAAATAAAATATAATTTACATTTTCAACTAATTACACAATGTGTATCCAATACACATCAATATATAATCAACAAATATAAATTATAATTAGATCTCTCTAATACATTATAAATCACATTTATAATATATTATGAATAATTGGATATTGATATCCATATTATTCTTATCCACAATAATTAAATCATATTTAATTATATTGGATAATTTCCACATACATCAAGATAATTAAATCACATTGAATTATCATTCTCTTAAAGCTCAGATATAATTCAACTATGGAATTATTCTTGAACCCCTTCAAGAATAATGTGGTTTCTCCACAGATACTTGGAGATAAGGACAGGGCGATTGTATTGTTCCACGTATAGTGACTTGGATATTGAGATCACGTCTCAAATCCAGATCTCATGGAACTCCCACAGATGCTTGATTAAATCAAGTCCGTAGACCGAATCTTCTCATTGCATCTGAATCTCATTCAGATCAATGTCCAGTACATGGACTAAGATTAGGTCACTTCTCTACTGAGAGGAGTCACTAAAATCCAAACATGTTTCATCACTCCCTCAGAATGGAAGCGTCATGGTTATACAATCGTTTATGATCACATCACCCTCAGGTATTCCCAACACCTGTACATCCTGCATACTGGAAGACCTATGATCATCCTGACGATATAGATCACTTTTACACTGTCATCTGCAGGGTTTGATCACTAAGTTTCTCAATCTTGGTCATTGGTAATTGGTATAGATCCTATGCTTTCCCAAAGCATATATCTTACCTTCAAATTCATGTCATGCTTCCAAAGCATGATGTCCATGCATGGAGTTTGATCAGTCTCAATACCTCACGAGTGAGCTCATGTCTCCCGGTTCACATGTGAACCTGTATGATCCCTTTGAGAGATCGTATTACTCATATGTCCTTACATGCACACCAGCTCGTCGGTGTATAGACCTTGGTTAGGTCATCAACCTATTGGTCTACCAAATGTACACACTCAGACATATAGTAACACATTTGACTCTGGTCAGAGGATGTGTGTCTAAGTTGTGACAGTATTCAATATAGGTTTTGGTTATCACGATCTCATTAAGTTAACCCTTTGACTCAACTAATCTAACACCTCTAAATCTCTATTCCCATGCAGAGGACCTGCATCAAGAGGTCGGACAGATATCAGCCTAAATGTGAAAGGATTTCCATCTCCTACTCAGGCTGGAGATCATCTCTCAACAATCATTTGATGGTGCTTGATGAGTCCTCAATCTTACTCTTAAGATGTTCATCAAGAACCAGCCTCTATGATTGAATCAATTGCTGTATGATCATCAAGATGGCCATGGTACAGAACCCTAATTGTACTAAGGTACCTATTATGCAAATAAGTTATTCTTCATTTCAGATCAGGGAATGATATTTGCAATAACATTTATTGCACAATGGCTCGTCGTGGGCTCGCATGTCCAATAATCTCCCACTAGCCCAAAGTGCCATTAGTGGCCTAATCATTTAAACTCACACTCATGTGACAATCATAGGCTATTTAGAAAAAAATAGCTAGGTAAGCTGATCAGTCACTCTATTCCCAAGAGACTATGTCAAGTCCTTTTACAGCACTTGCATATCCCCCAGTAACAGTGCTCACATCCAATGCGAATGTTGCATATTATGCAACCAATACTCAATCTTGTCAGTTATAGTGTCCTTGACACTATAGCTTAATAATCGTCATAACCAGTTTTTCCATTATCCTTAATAGAAATACCCTTATTCCTTGAGATCTTTATCTCCTAAGGTATTCGTAGTTAAGACCTTTTAGATCTCCATTTATAAAGTCTTAATTTCTTGAAGATAAGACTTAGAGATCACTTTCTCACAAGTCTTGTCCTCTATGAAGATATAGTTATTACCACAATCAAGTGTTTTATCACCATAGTAGGATTAGTAACATTTTACTACTCCCACTGTATGGTAGACATCTGGATTTTATACACATCTAGCATACACCCGGCTTCTCAGAACTGATGCACAAGGGCTAGACGTTTTAGCATTCACATCCTCAACTCTTTGAGGTGTTATCCCGTTAGATAGGTTAGTACCATATCTTAAGGGAAGGAAGCCTTTCTTGGAATTTTTCTAGAAAATGGAACATGTCCAAGGTGTACTACTAATGTGATGGTTCCAATGCCCTCTTCTCTTTGCTTGTGAACACTTTCAGAACTAAGATCTAAGAGGTATCTTTGAGATCATATCTCAAGATATGGAACAACCAGTTATAAAACACTTATTATTATCCATATATCATTTAAATGATTAGGATATTATCTATATTTAGCATGATGAACACAATGGCACACCCACTAAGCTTCACTTGGTTCATCAAGATTCTATCTGAAATCATAACATTTATAATTTCATTAAATCTTATGTTCCAACTATAAGAAGCTTATATGAGTCCATCGATGGAATTCCTCAGCTTGCACACCTTGCTTTCCTCATCCATGAAGCCATGGGGCTACTTCACGTGAATATCCTCAAAGAGGTATTCATAGAGCAATACAATCTTGACTAACATCTTGAAAATGCTATAGTCAAGTTGTGTATCTAGGGTTAGCTATATTCTGATGGATTTAAGCATGGTCATTGAAGAGCAAGTCTCATCGCAAGTGATGTCTTCTCTTCGGTGTGTAGCTCATGGCTACGAACCGTGCTTTGAAGGTCTCTACCTTCTCATCATGTTCCCTATTTCTCCTAAAGATCCATTTACACCTTAATGGACCTTACCCATATAGGTGGATCCTCGAGGGTCCATATACAACACTTGTATATGAAGTCTACATTAGACTTTTATTGCTAACATCCATCTTTCCATGTCATGATCCTCAGGAGCTTCATCACATGAAGTCTGATCATTTTCAGACTTTACTAACACATAGAATACATCCTCAAATTTTCTTGAAGAAGTATTAGTGTTTCATCTTCAATTATCCCTTTAGTTTCTGATTCAGGAGCCTCATTATCTTTTCAAGATTAAATGAGTTCCTTTACTTCATTTTCGTCTTGATTCTCAAGAGAGTCATCCTCTAAGAATCACATTCTTAGAGATGAGATCTTTTAAGAATCTCAAGGTCATAAAGTAGGTATCCAATACCATCCATTATTTTCCTAATGAAGTAGCACTCTCCAGTTCCAGATTCCAGATTACTTGCATGGAACCTTATTAAGGATATATATTGTAGTCTCTACTACATATATACCTTGGAAACTAATAGATAATTATGCTAATATTCATTATTGATCATATTATGTCACATATGATCCAATTGTATCTCCCTACAACTCTTATTGAGTTTAGGTTTATTAGGAGGAGTGAGATAGAAATGATATTCATATCTCTTAAGGTATTCCATGAATTCATCTAATAGGTACCGACTACCTAGATTAGATCAAATTTTTAATCTTCCTTCAAACTTTGGTTCTAAACCAAAATTGTGAAATCTATGAACATTTCAAAGGTTTCTAAATGAAGAGAAGAAATCTCATATCACAAATAATCATCAATAGATATCACATATCCACAATGTTTATTCTGATATAGATGATTCACATACATCAATATGTATGAGATCTTGAATACCTTGACATCTTACACCATTCCAAGGAAGGGTCTATTGGACATTTTTTTACTTCTGAATAAAATATTCACAAGTATGTAAGATTTGAACCTTTAGACAATCTAAAGTTTCATCACTTATTAATCTATTGATCACATTAACAGACAAATGTCCAAGACTTGATGCCATATCATTGTCAAGATCTTCATTCTCCTATTGATCTTTTAAGGTTTAATTTCAGTATTAGAAATGTTAATGAATAATTAATTAATTTTCTAAGTTAGTAGAGTCCACTAGATTTTAGAATACTATCTGAAATATCTCCATCATAACTCTTTATGATAGATCTATTATAGAATTCATGTTTATTACCAACATTTATACATTAATAATGATTGTATTCTTATATCTAGGTCATAGAGACATTCTCTAAGACTAAAGGCTCTCCCACTGAAAACAACAAGTCCATCTATCCAATAGAGATTGTTGCAACAATCGCACCAATGTCCATGTGGATGACTATTAAACCTTAAAATCAAATTTTATAGTCTTCTAATACATATGCAACTAATTGCAAGTGTCATTAGAAGAATGAGATACAATTATTAGACTTTTATCTTATCCAATAAGAAAGTCAATTTCAATGATCAAATGTAGATTATTCTGATGCACTATCCGAGTCCTTCTCTAAGGATCTAGCTTATTGCAGTATCGGCATTCATCCAACTCTTTGGATGTCATATGGAAGTCATAGAAGTATAGTCAACTCTTTGACTTTCCGTTTTTACTTGGGTCCAACCCATGCTTCCACTACGCTCCCTTTATCTATAAACAGCCATTGCTTTAGACTAAGGATCTCTTATGTTGAACTCAAAAAAAAAATTCAATGTAAGAGTATTTCAACATTTATACATGCTTCATTCAATTCATACAATATGAATATTATAAAGCTTCATGAATGACTAGAGTATAGACAACAGAATCATGACACTCATCACATCTACATGCATCCTAAACTCTTAAAACATTAGTTCAGGTAGGTATTCAAATATTTTGAATACATCATCTCTTATAGAGCCACCATTCTGCATGATGCAGTGAATCATGTCACTCATGATTAAAATATTGAGAGCACATATGCATGCCTTAAACATCTTCTTAAATTTTATTAGGATATTTGACAATTACGATCTTTATCGACATATCGCTTCCAAAGTACATTCTATGAGAGATCAAGACTATAGAGACATGCAAACCCTATGGTTGTAGTCCTATTGTCTATTTAATTGTCACTCCTCATTATTATGAGGAAACTTGCACATCGCAACCACATACAATATGTGTCCAATTGCAAGTACAATATCTTAATCATGGATCCAATCCATGATATTTTACTGGTTATTATTAAGTATAATATTGAGTGGGTTTAATGAAGAATTATCTGAAATAAGAAATTTGCATAAGTGTATATACTTATATATATACATATTTTACTTCGATTTAGGAATTTTATATCAAAGTTGTCTTGCCTTGTCAACAATGAAAGTTCACTCCCTTAATCACTTTCAATGTAAGAGATATACTTACCAATATATCTCAAGCAAGATCTGGGATCTCCTTCCTTATCTTTGTCACATCCCAATAATATGAGAACATGTAACTCGGATAAAAAGAAGCGGGAACACATTCCTCCTTGCAAGTCCAACTTGCATCTCCCAATTCGGTCTTTAACACCTGGGCCCACCATCCCTAAGGTGATGTTGACCTGTCATTAATTGAACCAATCGTCAACAGGAATACAACTCGCTATGCGCAATCCAATATCGCCCCAATATATGAGGACCCGATATTGGGGTCACTATGCATACGTCCTTACTCTTTCGAAAAATGACGAGCCCGATCCAAATGGATCATATGCAGGAGATGTCACTTCGGGCAGGCATCTCCTACATACAATATCTAGCGATGGAACCATTCGCCTTGACGGGAGACCGCGGATGACACTTATGTGATCCTCCACCTCATATTCAAATTTTTAATTAATTATTATGAATCATATTCATATAATTAATTCTTCCAAGGAAAATACACATCTATTCATAATAGAGAGTTTTTAATTGGATATAATTAACTTAATCGCATTAAGTTAATTATCAATCCAATTCAATCAACAAATTCGATTTTACTTGAATATATGGTATTACCTCAAAATACATATTAATTTGAATATTAATAATTAGAAAAATACATCATGATCTCTCAAGCATCATTCGTTCCCTAGCCGCTATCATGGCTAGTACCAGCGGGAGTCGGACGGACCGCAACCGGTGCGACCCGCTACCCCAGCGATCCGCGACTAGACACCATATCCGCCTCGGGAAAAGTAATGCCGAGTCAAAAATTTATACTTGAGATGATCATCGATTCTTGAATCGAAATTATACCATATAGTAATAATCAAAACATTTTTTATTATAAGGAAATTTGCTAGACAAATTCTCAATCCTATTCAAGCAAGGAGTTTGATGATTGTTTTTCCAATTATGATCTAGATCAAATCTAATCAATTTATTGGTTGAGGCCAAGTCAATTAAGGAAATAATCATCATTCAATATTTCAAATATTTTCCATAATTATTTCATGAAATTAATAATTAATTTCACTAATTGACAATCACATGGTTCTTGATTAGGACTGTAATTTCAGCAGTGACCCTTACTTACTAACATTAACATATCTCTATAAATTTAAATCCAAATTAGACAAAATAAATTTTTAAATATTTCTAATTTGATTTAGGACAGAACCTAATGATATTTCATGTATTTCAAGGCAGATCAAAATAGTAATTAACTCATAATCATGTTAAGATTCGCAGTTCCCGCAACAGTGAATACATGTTCATTAAAACAACCATATCTCGAGCAAACGGAATCCAAATTACGTAAACTAAGATCCTATGGTTTCCTTATTTAATGGAAAACAAAAACCAAGCATGTTTAAACATTTTAAATAGGGTTGAATTTATTCACTAAACAGATGTGCGAAAGTCAAATGCGACAAAAAACTTTCGTGACCTTCATGAACCCAAGTCATCCTAGGTCCATGGATCGTATCCAAAACATTCGACCTAAGGCTCTGATACCACTTGAAGGGTCCACAAGTGCATCACGGAAGCGTGAGCGTCATATTGAATACGACGAAGAATGACTAGTCGTACTAGTTGTTCTATACATCGGAATTTAAAAAAAATTCATGCGATGAAACCACGTGATCTAAGAACGATTCTCGGATCGCTTCATCTAGAACCACAACAAGTATAAAGGAATATCTCTTGAAGTGTGGTTGATCAAGTCTCTACAAAAAGAGACCTCTTGTCTCAAGTACGATCGTCGGAGAAGACGCTTGTGAGCACGGGGATGAGTCGCGTGATCCTCGCAATCCAATGAGTTGATCCAAGCACGGTGAACTCCTGATCTCGTCGTACGAGATCTAACGCCTGCTTCACGAGCGTAGCACTCCAAAGAAGATGGAGAACTGAAGAACGTCGTGGCAGCGGTGCGGTGGTGATGGCGACAACGTAGCTTTCCTCTAGGGTTTTGGTGGTCGGCCACTAAGGAGAGGGAGAGAGTTGACATGTAGAATGAGAGAGAAGAGAGAGATGTGCTTCAAAAGCATAGCCTTAGAGAGCATGGTATGCCTCTCTATTTATAGGGTTTTGGGATCCATGGATCTCAATCCATGGGACATATAAAATCAATGGATGAGATTAATTTATGTTTAATCCAATGGTCAAGATTGTTGTTGGTAAAAGCCAACAACTAATAATTTAACTTAGATCAAATATATTTGAAAAATTGAATATAAATCAATCCTAAATTAAACTAATCAAATAAAGGAGATTAACCAAATGGAGATTGTATCTCCTATGGATTATGGTGGACGGCCACCAATTTCAGTATTGGTCATGGTGGCCGTTCACTTGATTCCAAGTGGGAGCAATCTCATGAGATTTCATGAGATTGCATATCTCCATGGAAATCTCCATTATTTATTCCAACAACATTTGTTGTGATTTATTTGTCAAAAACAATTCATAATTAATTTTGAGAATATTGCAATCTTGCCATTGGAAATTTGTGAATCACATTCGCAACCCAAAACAAAATATAATTTACATTTTCAACTAATTACACAATATGTATCCAATACACATCAATAATTAATCAACAAATATAAATTATAATTAGCTCTCTCTAATACATTATAAATCACATTTATAATATATTATGAATAATTGGATATTGCTATCCACATTATTCTTATCCACAATAATTAAATCATATTTAATTATATTAGATAATTCCACATATATCAAGATAATTAAATCACATTTAATTATCATTCTCTTAATGCTCAGATATAATTCAACTATGGAATTATTCTTAAACCCCTTCAAGAATAATGTGGTTTCTCCACAGATACTTGGAGATATGGACAGGGCGATTGTATTGTTCCACGTATAGTGACTTGGATATTGAGATCACATCTCAAATCCAGATCTCATGGACCTCCCACAGATGCTTGATTAAATCAAGGCCGTAGACCCAATCTTCTCATTGCATCTGAATCTCATTCAGATCAATGTCCAGTACATGGACTAAGATTATGTCACTTTCTCTACTGAGAGGAGTCACTAAAATCCAAACCTGTTTCATCACTCCCTCGAAATGGAAGCGTCATGGTTATACAATCGTTTATGATCACATCACCCTCAAGTATTCCCAACACATGTACATCCTGCATACTGGAAGACCAATGATCATCCTGAAGATATAGATCACTTTTACACTATCATCTTCAGGGTTTGATCACTAAGTTTCTCAATCTTGGTCATTGGGAATTGGTATAGATCATATGCTTTACCAAAGCATATATCTTACCTTCAAATTCATGTCATGCTTCCAAAGCATGACGACCATGCATGTAATTTGATTTGTCCCAATATCTCATGAGTGAGATCATGTATCTCGGTTCACATGTGAACCTGTATGATCCCTTTGAGAGATCGTATTACTCATATGTCCTTACATGCACACCGGCCCGCCGGTGTATAGACCTTGGCTAGGTCATCAACCTATTGGTCTACCAAATGTACACACTCAGACATATAGTAACACATTTGTCTCTAGTTAGAGGATGTGTGCCTAAGTTGTGACAGTATTCAACATAGGTCTTTGGTTATATCGATCTCGTTAAGTCAACCCTTTGACTCAACTAATCTGACGCCTCCGAATCTCTGTTCCCATGCAGAGGACCTGCATCAAGAGGTCGGTCAGATATCAGCCTAAATGAGAAAGAATTGCCATCTCCTACTCAGGTTGGAGATCATATCTCAGCAATCATTTGATGATGCTTGATGAGTCCTCAATCTAACTCTTTAGATGTTCATCAAGCACCAGCCTCTATGATTCAATATTTGAATCAACAGTTGTATGATCATCAAGATGTCCATGGTACATAACCCTAATTGTACTAAGGGACCTATTATACAAATTAGTTATTCTTCATTTCAGATCAGGGAATGATATTTGCAATACCATTTATTGCACAATGGCTTGCAGTGGGCTCGTATGTCCAACAAGGGGGAGAAGAGGTGGTATGAGGGGTATGGGTGGAGGGATAGGAGGAACAAGAGTGGGAGGACGTATAAAACCTGGATCACCTTCGTCATCCGCAAATCGAAAATAAAACAATATAAATATATGGAAATTCATACAATAAATAGTTTAAAGAAATGATAAACCATTATAGGGGTGAACACACGCTTTGTTCAGACCAGGCACATGCCCCCTCTACTTTTCAATCTCAATATAACTTATAATCAATCCAATTACAACCACTCTCCTTGTAATCAAATGCCCCTCATTAATTCATACACTACCTCATTAATCCATACCTCAATAAACCACTCTTCCTAAATTAATCTCTCTAAATCCTCTCTCTGTTAATATTACTATCGTTAATCTCATGCTTGCACTTAATGTTTCTCCAACTAATCTTTTACCCATCCGAAAAATTCTCTCGTCTTTAACTAATTTAGTTGCATGCAACAACATTAATTTATCAATTACCAAAAAGTACTGAGTCCTAATCACATTTCCAATCAAAAAAGTAAAACCCATATCTCTCTTTAAATCAATCCAATTATCTCTATTAAATTCCATTCTTACTTGAAACATGAAAAGTATGTTCACGATAATTTAAATTAAGTTTATAATTGATTTCTTTCAATTTCAAATACAGTATAAGTGATAAAATGTAAGAAAGAGAATGGACTAAAATGATTACGATAATTTAAATTATGTTCTAATTGTTTTCTTTCAATTGCAAATACAACTATAAATGATAAAATGTGAGAAAGACACTACAAGAAAAAATCACTTTTGGCAAGTAAAAATGTCCACCCCATATGTTCTCAAAGTGCTCACCAAGTGCTCACAAAGACATTTGGCGAGTGTGTGTGCTCACCCAAAGATGTGCTCATTAAAACCCTAGATGCTAGATGAGATGTGCAAGAACATGTGCTTGCCATTACAAGTGGGTGAGCACATGTTGTAGCAAAGACCTAGTCAAGTGTTCTCTAGGTCCTGTCTTAGCTAGCATTTAGCTAGGATATGGCTAGCACATGTGCTCGCCAACATTGGAGAATATAAAAAATATATGATTTTTAGGGTTTCAAAGCTACGTTGAACATGTACCGCCTATTATAAAGTTATTGTAGAACTCTTATAATGGGTAATCATATTTTATGCCAAGTTGGAGACCACATACTTTAATTTTGCTGCTCCTCTTCTCTTCTAATGTTATCCTCATTCCGTATACACATTCCTTCTCTCTCATGCATAACACATACACAACGCTAATTATAATGGACAAGAATACATAGTATCGTACACTCATACACAGTAACACACACATGTATATTAATACAAACACCATACTAATACACAAGCGCTTCATCTATAGAACAAAAACATTACACTTACATACTTTGCACTCTCTAACACACACACTATACCTCTCACAGACACATGCTAAAATATACACATACATACTAATACATGCTAGCATTTACATAAGAATACTCTAACACATAAACACAAATGAACGTAACACACACATGCACATCCTATCTTTCACAGTGTAACATATACAAGCTATAGCACAAACTAACACGATGTAATACATACACACACATAAATACACACTAGCATACACATGAACACTCTAACACACACATAAATACATATGAACCTAAGATAGTGCACGAGTAACATACAAGCTCTCTTTTTCTCTCACACACAATACAGTATACATACACACTATAATATACATCATATAATGCACACATTTACACATATACAAACTTACACAATAATATAGACACACAAACATATATTCACCTAAATTCAAACACACACTGCATACTCTTTTACGAATGCACCATCATATACATTCACACCTTGCACATGTATATTCACAAACACTTACAATTATACCATATCTCATATATATATATATATAAACACATATTTATATACTTTTAAACATATGAAAATAGTCACACATATATTCCTATATACAAACATGTATCTTACACACAAATACATTCTCTCTCATGTACATCCACACACACACGTTCACTCATATAAACACATGTTCATCAACATGTATGCACATGCATCTAGAAACAAATTTGGTTAACAACTCAATTCTTTTATTTCAATCCTCACGTATACCTTGTGAGGATAATGCATCTTAGATAATGAAGATGAAGTAAATAATACAAGTTGGAACACTATAATTATAAACATGTAGATACTCAGTAAAACATCTTGTAAAAACATGAAAGTAAATACACGAAGAAAGAGAATGAATCAAAATACAATAGCAAAAATAATCACATGCACTAACCTCATTTGTTTAGTGAAGTGCATCCTCCTTATCATCTTCCTATCATATTTTATACAGATCAGACCTTGTACTTAGTCGACTCACAATAAAATTAAATTAATAATTTGAAATATGAATATGTATGTATCAAAGTAAGATGATAAAATTCAACAAATCATACCTAATGACGTAGGGTTTGACCTTTTGCATTCTCATGATCATGTTCACGTCTTTCTAAAAAAAACTATCATGTTCATACTCACGATAATGTTCTTTTGTAAGGACAAGGAATCTTACCATTCAGAAATATTAGAAGTAAACACGTTTTGCAACAATAAAATGAATAACACTTCTAGACATGCATGTACTCAATAAATCATATTGTAAAATCATGAATGTAAATACATGAAGATAAAGTATAAATGATGCTACAATAGCAAAACTCATCGCACTTTCTAACATCATCTGCTTAGTGAAGTGCATTTTCATTAAATCATCTTGCAAAATCATAAAAGTAAACACATGAAGATAGAGTACGAATGATGATAAAATAGCAAAACTTATCACATGCACTAACCTAATCTACGTACTGGAATGGATTTTCAATAAACCATCTTAAAAAATTATGAAAGTAAACTCATGAAGATAAAGTATGAATGATGATAGAATAGCAAAAATCATGACATGCAGTAATCTTGTATGTTTAGATAAGTGCATCCTCCTAATCTTCTTTCCATCATATTTTATATATATCATAGCTTATACCTAATCTACTTAAAATAAAATTAATAGCTTGAAACTTTAATATTTATGTACCAAAGTAAGATGATAAATTTTAACTTAAAATACTTAATCGCATAGGGGTTTATCTTATGCATCATCTTGATCACGTTCATACTCACAATCATGTTCATCTTTTTGGACATGAATCCTCAAAATTTTAAAGAAATTGGGAGGGAACAAGCTTTTCAAAAATAAAAAGAATAACATATCTAAATTACAACTCCATATGATATTTAAAAAGAATATTAACATATGGAGAACAACCATAAATATGTACTAAAAAATAAACCTCATTCATTATATCTTCAAAAATACATCTTTGAGTTGTGAATAAAAATACACACATTTGTCAGGGATTCTAACCCTTCTAAGGCAGTCTCCTCAATTGCAATAGCTTTTGATGTAACCATTGTAGTAGATAGAGATATGAATAGATATATATATTTTTATATCTAATGCTTCGAAGACATTTTTTATTAAAGATGTACTAAAGAGATAATAAAGCTATAAATAAAAATACATCACTTACAGTTTCACTTCTTGTCTTTCTCTTTTAGAGAAATCATATCATTATTTATAATATGGCATGTCCTTCTCTTCTTCCACTTCTTCCTCATCTTATTTGCCTTGTAGTGTATTCTTTGGAAACTGATTCCTTTTACATGTTCACAGAATTTATGATGTGAAGCTAAGTAGAAATAATGCATATTCTTATAATTTGAAATTTTGAAAGGCATGTACATAACTCTATACTTACAAATAAAAACATGTACCTGATCATCTTATCGTAAACAATTCTTCATACTAGATCCCATCATATGTTATATGGATACTAACATGGTCATAATCACTTAATTATAAGATTAGTCTCAAGTTTGAAACTAGAATATACATGGATAAAACTTGGAGAATAATATTTAATTGAGCATACCTAATGATAGAGGAGTTGGCATCTGGAAAATGTGTCTACATAATGTGTGTAAGCATGCATTCAATCACAAAGGACTAATCCTTGTAGAAATCTTAATAAACTAAAGATAGAGAGGTTTTTACTTGAGAATAAAGTGTTACCCACTCTATCGGGAGCTTCCTCCTATTATATCCAAAATAGCAACAATTATGATAATTTATTAGCACTGTCACTATCACGTTTATATGCAAAGTAATAAAAAATGTAAGATAAAAAGCTATGTTAACACATATATCCATGACAACCTTCCACAGTAGAAATCTTAGGTGTCTCATCAATAAAATCAAATTTGAAGGCTATTTTATGGACACTTCACAAATAAATATAACGTACTAAAATAAATGTAACACATGAAGAAGTGTATCCTCCCTCTCACAAGCTCCTGCTCCATGCACACTAAACTTATACACTCTCTACCACATAATAACACATATTGTAACATACACGCACACTGTCTCTAATACACATTACACTAACATGAAGGTTATGGAGAAAACCTTAAGCACATCACAAAAGTATGGAGATCGCATCATATGCGATCAGGAGAGACTAGTCACACTAGCTGCTTAAGGCAGCGGAATTTAAACAAAAAAACAGAAGCGATGAAACCACATGATACGAGAACACTTCTCAAATCATTTCATATAAACCAATGAAGGTATTAAGGTTTCCACTTGAATCATAGTTGTGGTCTAGTCTCTAAATGAAGGGACCTCCTATCTCAAGTCCGATCCAACGGAGGAGATGCTTGCGAGCGTGTTGATGAAACTCATGCTCCTCGCAATCCATGTTGATGGCCCAAGGAGCAAATCTCCCGATCTCATCTCACGAGATATGATGTCTTCTTCGCAAGCAAGATGCAGCGATGGAGATGGAGATCCACGAATGGTCGAAGCGACAGCACAATGGCGTGGTGACAATGACGATCCTCTCTAGGGTTTAGGGTGGACAACCACTCTAAGGAGAGAGAGAGAGAGAGAGAGACTTAGCATGTAGAGAGAGAGGGAGAGAGCATATAATTGTTGTTGTAAAATGAAGATCTTAGGTTGCCTCTTCTTTTATAATATTTTGGGAGTCTATGAATCACAATCCATGGACAACACAAAATCAATGGATGAGATTGATTTGTGAGTCTTTCAATGGCCATGATTTTGTTGTAGAAAATACAAAAAATAATTTAGTTAAAATAAATATATATTGTATAATTAATATAAAATCTAATTCAATAAAATCAATCATCTGTGAAGGATTAGGAAGGAGGTAAGCTTCCTTCCAAAAAATGAGGGCAGGACTGCCTTGACTCCCAAATCAAGAGTGGTCGTCCCCCCTCCTCATAATTAAGGGTGACTCCTCATTCCATTTATATGAGATCTAATATCGCATATAATCCTTCATTATTTACAAAAACTTTTGTTGTAAATTATTTCACAAAAATAATTCCAAATTAATTTGTGAAATATCAAGCACGCCATTGGAAAATCGTGAATCACATTCAAAACCCAAAATAAAAAGTAAATACATATCCAATTAATTTTCCACTGTGAATCCAATTCACATCAACATTTAATTATAAATGTCTTTTACAAATAGCTCTCTCTTATATATTATAAATCACATTTATAATATATATTATTAATATGGATAGTGCTATCCACATTGTTTACATCTATGATAATTAAATCATATTTAATTATCTTACATATTTATTCTCATGTGTCCAAATAATATGAATTGTATTTACATTATTCACACAATGGATAACTAAATCACACTTAATTATCTAAGATAATTCTCCATATTTGGTAAAATAATATGAATCAAATTCATATTATTCATGATAATAAAATCACATTTAATTATCAATTTTCCTCAATACTCTGATACATTATCAACAATGAAATTATCCTTGAACTCTTTCAACGATAATGTGTTTTCTCCGCAGATACATGGAGATAAGGACATGGAAATTGTGTGTTCCACGTATAGTGACCTGGATGTTGAGATCACATCAAAATCCAGATCTCGGGGACATTCCACAGATGTGTGATTAAATCAAAGCTGTAAATCTAATCTTCTCATTGTACCTGAATGACATTCAGATCACTGTCCAACAATTGGACCATTATTAGATTACTTCTTTAGTGAGAGGAGTCACTAAAATCGAGACATGTTTCATCACTCCCTCGAAATGGAAGCGTCATGGTTATACAATCGTTTATTGATCACATCACCCTAAGGTATTCCTAATACATGTACATCTTGCATACTCGAAGACCTAGAATAAACCTGAAGATTTAGATCTATTTAGATTGTTTTATTTTAGGGTTTTATGATTAAGTTTCTCATTTGATCATTGGGAGTTGGTATCGATCATATACTTTCCGAAAGCATATATCATACCCAGGTATTGATCATATACTTTCCAAAAGCACATATCAAACCTACAAATTCTATCAAGCTTCCAACGCGAGAGGATCGTACACGGAATTTGATCGCAATATCTCATGAGTGAGCTCATGACTTCTAGTTCCGTAAATGAACATGTATGATCCCTTTGAGAGATCGTATTGCACATATGCCCTTGTATGCATACCAGCATTCTGGTGTATAGACCTTGATTAGGCCATTAACCTATTGGTCTGCCAAAGGTACATATTCAGACATATAGTAACACATCTGTCTCTGGTCAGAGGATGTGTCCCTATATGATGACAGCATATGACAGAGATCTTTGGCTATCTCAATCTCATTAAGTCAACTCTTTGACATAACTTATCTAAAAATTCCGAATCTCTATTCCTATGCAGAGGACCAGCATCAAGAGGTCGGCTAGTTGATAGCCCATTAGAGAAGGGGTTACCATCTCCTACTTAGGTTGGAGATCATATCTTAATAATCATTTGATAGTGCCTGATGAGTCCTCAATCTAACTCTTCAGATATTCATCCAAGCACCAGCCTCTATGATTCAACAATTGAATCAACAATTGTATAGTCATCAGGATGTCCATGGTACGTAAGCCTAATTGTACTAAGGGACCTATTATGCAAATTAGTTATTCTTCATTTCAGATTAGGGAATGATACTTGCAATAGTATTTGTTGCATAATGGCTCATCAAGGGCCCACATGTTCAACAATCTCCAACTAGCCCAAAGAGCCATTAATGGGCTAATCTTTAAACCCACACTCATGTGCTAATCATAAGCTATTTGTAAAATAGCTAGGTAAGCTGACTCGTCACTCTGTTCCCATGAGACTACGCCAAGTCTTGTTAGGGTACTTGCATAACTCCTAGTAATAGTGCTCACATCCAATGCGAATGTTGCATCTTACGTAACCTATTCTCAACCTTGCTAAAGTAGTTCTAGTGTCTTTGACACTACAACTCAAAAATAGTTATAACCAGTACATAATTTCTATTATTCTTATCAAAATACCCTTACTCCTGTAGATCTCTATCTCCTAAGACTAAAATCTAGTCGTAATTCTTATAAGGTATCCGCAGTTAAGACCTTTTAGATCACTATCTATAAAGTATTAAGTTCTTAAAGATAAGACTTAGAGATCGCTATCTCTAAAGTCTTGTCATCTTTGATGATATTATTACTACCGCAATCAAGTGTTTTATTTCCATAATAGGATTAGTAATAGTTTATTGCTCCCACTGCATGGCAGACATCTGGTTTTTGTACACATTTAGTATACACTGAGCTTCCCAAAGCTGATGCACTAGGCCATGTAGATTTGATATTCACATCCTCAACTCTTTGAGGTGATATTGCTTTAGATAGGTCAGTACCATATCTTAAGGGAAAGAAGCCTTCCTTGGGTTTTTCCAAGAATGGAACATGTCCAACGTGTACCACTAATGCAACGGTTCCAATGCCATCTTCTCTTCGCTTTTGAACAACTTCAGAACTAAGATCTAAGAGGTATCCTAGAGATCATATCTCAAGGTACAGAATAACCATATTATAAAACACTTATTATCATCCTTATATAATTCCAAATGATTAGAATTTTATCTACATCCTAGCTTGATGAACACGATGGCACTCACACGAATCTTCACATGGCTCATCAAGATTTTGTATGAAATCATAACCTTTATAATTTCATTAAATCTGATGATCCGAAAACTAGAATCTTATTTAAGTCCATAGATGGAGTTCTTTAGATTGCACACCTTGCTTTCCTCAACCATGAAGCCCTGCAGCTACTTCATATGAATGTCCTCGGAGATGTTTTTAAAGAGAAATGCAATCTTGACTTCTATCTTGTAGATGTCATAGTCAAGTTGTGTAGCTATAGTTAGCAATATTCTGATGGGTTTAAGCACGGTCACTAGAGATAAAGTCTCATCGCAAGTGATGTCTTCTCTTCGTGTGAATCTTGTGGATACGAGCTGCGCTTTAAAGGTCTCTACCTTCTCATCAGGTTCCCTCTTTCTCTTGAAGATCCATTCACACCTAATAGGTCATACCCTTATAGGTGGATCCTCGAGGGTCCATATACAACACTTGTATATAAAAGTCTACTTTAGACTTTATTGCTAACATCCATCTTTCCATGTCATGATACTCAGAAGCTTCATCATGTGAAGCCATATCATTGTCAGATTTCTCTAACACATGGAATCCATACCTTTTAGGTGGTCTCACCACCCTTAAACTAATTTGAAGAGGTATGAGTGTTTCATCTTTAATTGTCCCTTTTAGTTTTCGATTTCAAGAGCCTCATTGTCTTCTCAAGATTTAATTAGTTCCTTCACTTCATTTTCGTATTGATTCTCAAGAGAATCATCCTCTAAGAATCATATCCTTAGAGATGAAATCCTTTAAGAATCTCAAGGTCATAAAGTAGGTATCGGAGACCATCATTTATTTATCTGAAGTTACATTCTCAAGTGCTAGACTCCAGCTAACTTGCATCCATGACATGGTCATGGACAAAGAAATCCTAAATCCTCAAGTGTCCAACACAAGACTAGGTTCCAAACCATAGCTTATAAGGGTTATCAGGTTTAGATTTGCATGGAATCTTAATAGGGATATATATTGTAGTCTTTACTACATATATACCTAGAAGCTAAGAGGTGATGGAGCAAATATTCATCATTGATAAAAATCATGTCACACATGATCCAATTTCATCTCCCTACAACTTTATTGAGTTTAGGTGTATTAGGAGTAGTGAGATAGGAATGATATTCCTTTTATCCATAAGGTATTCCATGAATTCATCTAATAGGTACTGGCTACCTTGATTAGATCAAATTCTTTTCATTTTCCTTCAAACTTCGGTTCTAAACCAAAATTGTGAAACCTTTGAACATTTCAAAGTTTTCTAAAGTGAAGGAACGAAATCTCATATCACAAAAATCATCAATATATATCACATATCATTAATGTTTATTATGATATAGATGATCCACATGCATTAATATGCATGAGATCTTAAATACCTTGGCATCTTACACCATTCCCAGAGAAGGGTGTATTACAGATTCTACTTTGGATATAGTATTCACAAGTATGTAAGATTTGAAATATCAGACATTTTAAAGTTTCATGTCATACTAGTCTATTGATCTCATCAACAGACATATGACCAAGGCTTGATGCCAGATCATTGTCAAGTGATCTTCATCTTTCTATTGATCTTTTAAGGTTTAAATTTTCAGTATTTAGAAATGTTAATGAACCGTTCATTAATTTTCTAATTTAGTAGAGTCCTCCAGATGTTAGATAACTATCTAAGATATATCCTTTAATGATAGGTCTATTCCAGAATTTATGTTTATTCCCAACATTTAAAAATAAATAATGAGTGCATTCTAGTATCTAGGTCATAGAGACATTCTCCAAGACTAAGGGCTCTCCACTGAAAATATGAAATCAATGTATCCAATAGAGATTGTTGCAACAATTGCATCGACTATTAAACCTTAGAATCAAATTTTCTAATATTCTAAATCATAGGCAACTAATTGCTAAGTGTTATTAGAAGAATGAGATATAATTATTAGACATTGATCTTATATAATAAGCAAGTCAATCTCAATGATTATATGTAAATATATAATATTTCGATGCACTATCCGGATCCTTCTTTAAGGATCTTAGATAGTCTAGATAGTCATATTATCAATGCATCGGCTTGTTGCAGTATTGACAGCCATCCAACTCTTTGGAAGTCATATATATAGAAACCATAGAAGTATAGTCAACTCTTTGACTTTCTTTCCAACTTGGGTCAGACCAATGCTTCCAATGTGCTTCCATCATCTATAAACAATCATTGCTTAAGATGAAGGATCTCTTATGTTGAACTCAAAAGATTTTAATATAATAGTATTTAAACATTTATGCATTCTTCATTCAATTCATACAATATGAATATTATTAAGCTTCATGAATGATTAGAGTATAGATAGTAGGATGATGACAGTCATCGTATCTACATCCATCGAAATTCTCAAAGACTTTGGCTCAATTTCAATATGATGATGCCCATGCATTGCAAGCTAGCTAACAATGGGGTTGAGCATTAAGACACACAAATTTAACTTTATATTTTGGACAAACAAAATTTATTCAAAAGTGGACTAACTGTGTGGCGGAACCTTATTGGGATCTGAACTTAAGACCTAACAGACTTCAAGTTCCACATGTCTCCTATTCAAGACTCCTCAATAGTCAGGTCAAAACAAGTCCTCAAATGCAAATTTCTGATGACTATGATTCTTACTTGTACTGTGTAAGTGAAATATAGCTCTCCACATCAGAAATGGAAAAGAAGTTTCTGATGACTATTTAGACTGTCTTCTTCAGGGTTTTATCATTAAGTTTCTCATTTGATCATTGGGAGTTGGTATCTATCATACTTACCAAAAGCATATATCATACCCAGGTATTGATCATATACTTTCCAAAAACATATATCAAACCTACAAATTCTGTCAAGCTTCCAAAGCGAGATGATCGTGCACGGAATGCGATCCCAATATCTCATGATTGAGCTCATGTCTTCCAGTTCAGTAATTGAACATGTATGATCCCTTTGAGATATCGTATTACTCATATGTCCTAATAAGCATACTAGCATGCTATTGACACAGGATTTTTGAGGATTGGTTATTATTGGCATGAAGTCATCGTTATCCCCAAATAATCCCGCAACAAACAAATATTTTTTTCTTCTTTCTCAAGCTGAAATAATTATAGAAAATAATGTGAACCAAGAGAAATGTTTTGCTACTTATTTACCTGTATAGCAGACATGATCGAACTCAGGGAGGCTATAATTCCCGAGGGTTATTAAAATAATCACGAAAAATCAATTAAGAGAAAAAGTAGGAATCTCAAAGGCAAACTATCCTTGGTTTTTGTGGAATTTTCTTTTTTTAATTTTTTTATTTTTTTATTTCTATTTTTTTTATTTTCTGATTTTCAAATTTTTAGTGATTTAATTTTGAAAAAAAATCAAATAAGGAACAATATGCATAAGATAAGAAATACGTACACTAAAATTTTTTGTATTTTCAATTATATCAAAAATTCTTAGAAAAATATAGAAAAATATTTCGAGGATTTAAATTTGAAATGTTTTTTGACAATTTTTGTAGATTTTTCAGATGTTTTTTATATTTTTTTAAAAATCAAACAATGATAAAAATAATAAACAGTGCACAGTCTGGAGTAATTTGCAACTTAAAAATATTTTAAGTTCCCAAAACTCCTAGAAGTTATTTTTATGATGAAATATAGGCAAATATCTACAAACAGGAATTCAAATCACGATGGATTTTTGTAGAATGTTTTATGATTTTTATAAGTTTTTTAGTATTTTTCAAATTTTTTGGGTTTTGAAAAAGAGTTAATGCACGAAATTTGGATAGGAATTAAAAGACAACAAAATAAAACTACTCTAATTTTTTTGAAGTTTTAGAGTAATATTTAAATTTTTAGGAATTTTTGAATTTTAGGAAGAGAAAAGACAACTTTTGTATTTTTTAATAATATTACATAATGATAAAATGCGATAAATAATTTATACCAGAAAGATACACACATCAGAAGACCGCACAATTTTTGTAGAATTTATTGACTAACAAAAATATTTATTTCACTGAAAAGAACAAGCAACATAAATAGTCTGGAAATGAAGGACTGAATTGTAAATGTTTAAAGTTTTTAAACAAAATAAAGATAGGAAATAAAGTGGGGATGCAAAATGAAATTTACCCAGGAGGGCATGCGTCAAGCACGTAATAGCTGGATGGTCGGGGTCTTTGAGAAAAATCTGGAATCTGCAAGGGGATGAATTGCATATTTTCCCAAATATAATTGCTTCAAGAACTAATTTGCAATTTCTGAAATTCCGAGGGTGCCATCGATATTTCTCCAAATTTTTATTTGTCCTATGATGAATCTCCGATTCGTCATCTTTATTCACTTATTTTATCTTAAAATCCCTTATAAAACACATGCATATAACACTAACTCCATACTCTTACTAACTTGCATCTGTGTGTAAATATTGTACACTTCTTACTAATTTTAACCTAAAATAAATAAATAAATAAATAAATAAAGGAAAAATAAAGAAAAGAAAATAAAAAAAGGAAGACTGTATATATGTAATAGATATAGGATGACCCGAACCCCGAGAGAAGGTCAAGACTTGACCTGATCTCAGACATTGCATGATTCTTCTAATGAATAATTGTTTTTATTAATCCAAAAATTCTAAGAAAATTATGCTATGTTTCTGATATGCATATCCATCTAGCATAAAACTTTCATTGCATTTTTATTTCATTTATTATTATTAAAAAATCAAAAACATGTCATTTTTCCCTATTTGAATCTCCAAAATTCATAAAAATTCAAATATTATTCCAAAAATTCCAAAAAAAATAGAGTAGTTGTATTTCATTGTCTTTTATTTTCTGACCAATTTTCACGCATTAATTATTTATAAAACTCAAAAAAAGTGAAAAATGTCAAAAATCTTATAAAAATCACAGAAACTTCTAAAAAATCAAAAATTATAATTCCAGGTCATCTTTGTAGATAATTGCTTCTAGTTAGTCTTAAAAATAATTGTCAGGAGTTTTGGGCTTTAAAATATTTTTAAGTTGCAAATTACTCCAGGATGTGCACATTTTCACATTTTCTCACTGTTAGATTTTTAGAAAATTATAAAAACATCAGAAAATTCCATAAAAGTTCTCAAAAATATTTCAAAATTTATAAAACCCAAAAATATTTTCTCAGGATTTTTCTGAGTATTTTTGATAAATTGAAAAATTACAAAGAGTTGGTGTACGTATTTTTGATCTTATGAATATTACTTTGTGTAATTTCTGAAAATAAAAATAATTACAAAATCAAAATCACTAAAAATTTGAAAATCAGAAAATAAAAAAAATTAGAAAAAAGTAATAATAAAATATTAAAAATATAAAAAATCACAAAAACCAAGGATAGTTGTCCTTTGAGATTCTTGTTTTCTCTTAATTGGTTTTCGATTAATTGAATAACCCTCGGGATTTGTAGCCTCCCTGAGTTTGACCATGTCCATTATACAAGTTAATAAGTAGCAAAAAAATATTTTTTGTTGTCACGAGATTTTTGTGGATAATGACAACAACTTTTATCATCATTAATTTATTCCGTCCTCGAGATTCCACGCGACAACAAAATGGCGTCGTTGTCGGGGATATAAAATAAAAAAATTCAAAAACCCTAAATTTTTCGTGACAACAAAATGGCGCCGTTGCCGAGGAGGCACGGCGAGGGTAGTTAGGTTTCTCTTTTGACCTACTATTCTTGGTTGTATAATTTTCCACATTCACTCCATTGTTCATATTCACTGTTTCAATTCATTTTTTCTTTTCTCATATTTGATAATTGTATTTCTTACACATTCTCTTTTCTTTTTCTTGCGAGGGCCCACGGAGCAAAGGAGGCGATCCTAGGAGAGCCGAAGCACCCAAGCGACGTCGAGGCGGCTTGATTCTTCACCAAGCCGCACGATAGCGTGAGAAGAGGAGAAGAAGAAAAAATTGTTTTTAAAAAGAGAGAGAGAAAGAGAGTTTTTCTTTTCCATTTGAACTCTGTAAAAGGACATTCATTTCTTGCGGGGCTTGTTTTGCCAAGTGTCGGTGCACTTGGGGGACCTCACCGATTTTGTTTTCATCGCCTTTATTTTTCTTTGTTTCCCGCAGATTTCGTGAGCTACCTCTTGATAGTTTTAATTAATTTTCTTGAGCTAGGTAATTAATTAGGTCCAAACACCCTAAACATGACATTTCTGTGCCTATAGAGTAGAGCATAATTTGGACTTAGTCAAATTAACTTGTTCTTGATCGTTAATAGAAGCTATTATCTAGGACGGTTCACTTGCATCATATAGGATAGATATTTAAATTCTGCGCGGATCACTTGCATGTAGAGTGCTGGCGACAAGGTACGCATCTCTAACCCCTGTATGCATCATTGTTTTTAATCGTGCATTGGCATTTCCGATCTCTTTCCTTGTTTTCACTCAAATAAGTTAAAAAGAAAATTGGACACTCGGTAGGCGGTTCTTTGAAAATATTCTTAACCAAGTGATAACTGCTAAAACTGAGACTGCTAAAGAAAACTCGATCGTAAAAAATACAAGGAAAAATCATTGTTTTGGGAGAGTAACCCCCTCATTATTTGGTTTGCTTGAGCGAGAGAGCGACCCGCACACTAGGATAGAGCCACGCCTGAACTCTTTTCAGACTACTATCTTGGGTTAGTCGTTCTCCAGTGAGGATCTCTCCGGTAGCCGGTAAAGCGGCCCGTGACATCCTTAACAGATTGAATTGATCGAGTAGCCGGTAAACGGTCTGCAATTCATACTAACTGGGAAAGATCTAACTTTGGGATTAGGCCAGTCTCCTGAGAGTATTGGGCTCCTAACAACTCGCTTTAACCGCTCTGATATATTGTATTCTCACCAAACTCTAAAATTGACAAGATAATTGACCGAACCTTCACGGTCTTCACTTTGAGTAGAGTTGGTGAACTGGGGGTTTGAAATGTGTTTGATTTCTTGTGCGCATACTCATTCCTTCTATGCATTTGCGCCTTTTTCTCCATATCTTTTGACTTGACCACTCGTCCTCTCCCGATACTGTCTTTATTTCGAAGATGGCCGACTGGAGTTATTTTAATCCGATCTTCGCGGATACCTAGTAGCCTCCAGACGATCCACCTTCCTTTTTCTAGGAGGACTTTTCTTCTGATTTTTATGCATATCCGCCTAACCTATTATTTCAGGAACCGGGTGATGATTTTCACCCACCCTCATTCAACCCACCCGATCCTGGGATTTTGGAGTCACCTTTCATGATTTCCACACTTAAGAAACTAAACTAGTTGATGGAGCATATGAATTCAAGGATTAGCAATCTATTTAACATAAAGATTAGCCAGAACGCTGCTCCACTATTTAAGGATATGGATTCACTTGAGGATAATCATGAGAGCTTGCAATCACCCAAAATACAAAAAAATGAGAAAAATATAAAAAAGCCAAAAAGATTCTGGGAGACATGTTATCGATTCATTTTGTGAGGAGAAGCCTCAAATGCCCAATCATTTACCCACACATCTATTCACATCATGTCCCAACCTTGACCCCGAGGATGCCACTATACAGACTGCTCGTGCCAATCCTCGTGTATATGCTGATTCTGATCTCCTCCCTTGTATAGATAAGGTCCGAAAATTCAAAAAAAAATGCTAACTAAACGCGAAGTGGTGGCCACCCTTCATGAGATCATTAAAGCCCCACTTCAACATGCCATGACAGATTTATCTACTCCTCAACACAAGAAGAGAAAGCGAAGGAGAAGATCTGAGCGTCACATCTTGACCATGGACACTACCTACGCCATCTCTCACCGTCCATATTTTAAGAAAGGGAACATTGCCACACCTCTTGTGAGTTGCTCCATATCTTACTATTCTTGTGATAACACTCTCCTTGACGGTGGTTCGTCAATTAATATAATACCCTTCTCTATGGTACAATCTCTTCATCTTGGGACTCTCAAGAAAACCAGGATGATAGTTCAGTTTGCTGATGGATCTATCAAGAGGCCGAAGGGTATTCTAGAAACGTTGTCATTCTCATTCAGGGCATGAATTTCACTTCGGATTTTGTTGTATTGCCCATGGAGACCTCCACTCCTGTGGAGCACCCTCTAATCATCCTGGGACGGCCTTTCCTCGCCTCTACGGGAACCGTTATTGATTATGGTTCAGGAGAGATTCGCTTCCGTTCTGATGTAGGGAGCGATGTGTTGATCACTACACCACTACTGACCAGAAACCTGCATCTCATGAGAGCCCTCCCGTGTTAGCCAACCCCAAGGAATTTGACCTCGATGATAATATCAAAGATTCTGCTATGTTGGATGATAATGAAACCCAGGAATTCCTCTTCAAGGAGGAAGACTCGGAAAGCATAGACCTTGGAGTTCCCCCTTCTGGTATGTGAAGATGCATCGATGACATCCGCGGAATTTACATGATAGACACCTTAGAGCAGAAGGCAGAATCTGAGACTAGAGAGGACGAACATGATTCGACTACTTCCACTGATGAGTCCATTCCTATTCACCCTGATTCAGATGAGACCAATCAGGCCAAATTTGATTTCATTGCTTTTATAAAAGAATTTGGGACTTTTGATAAAGATGATGATCCGGTGGAGGCTCTCCAAGCTGAAATTGATCCTACTTTTTCTGATAATGATTTCGAGCTATTTTACTTTGATGTTTGCGAGACATCCCAGGTAGAACATGACCACACTACTTCTAATAACCGGTTTAGGCTTGCACAATCTGAAATCGCTGAGGATACATTCTTGGTCGATCCTACTCAGTTTATGTCTAATGATGATCCCAATATCGACATACTCCTTGTTAGATCCATTCCTCAGCGGTCCTGCAAGAAGGCTCGATTTCGACCTTCTTGACCTTTGTACATCCACTCTTCTTGTATATCCTTTCGTTTTACTCTTTCTTCTTCCGTTTTATCATTCATCCCTTTTTCTGTGTTTGTATATATGCTATACTTAGGATGTGCTTTATCCTAAGTATAGGGGGTGAACGATTTGTGTTGTTCATATTCGTCATATTCATCACTCTTATTGTTTCATATACTTAGGGATACTCTACCCTAAGTATGGGGGTGATGTTGTTCATATCGTGTCTTTTTATTTTTGAGTCTGTACATTCTCTTCATCGGTTTTCCCCTTTTGTACACTCCACTATACTTAGGATTACTTGATCCTAAGTATAGGGGGGATCACCAACTTCTCTTCTTTTTACCTTTTCTTTGAGTCGTTGTAGCAAAAGAGTCTTTTCACATTTCTATACTTAGCATGAGTTATGTCTTCCTTTTTCGCTCTCTGATCACTATGAGGACATAGTTCGAGCTAAGTATAGGGGGTGTCGTATATATTGTATATATACTTTTGACATAACTCGTACTTTTAAATACATTTATTTGGGGGGTTATGTGTATAATTTTGTAAAATCCATGTGTGTAAAAACAAAAACAACAAAAAACAAAAACAACAAAATAAAAACCAAAAAACAACAAAAACAAAAATAAAAAAACAAAAAACAAACAACATAAAATGAAAAAAAACAAACAAACAAAACAAAAACAAAAAACAAAACAAAAAAACAAAACAAACAAAACAAAAACAACAAAAAAACTTGTACATATTTTACTAACCCTTTTTCCTTTCTATTAGAAAAACTACAAAACCAAAAATCTATAAAAATTTGCATAATTCAAAAAAAAACCTTTCTTTCACATCTGCATTTTCCTCCAAAAATTCATAAAAAGATAAAAATTAGAAAATTGTTTAAAAAATATACTTTTCACATGTGCATCATTTCTTTTCAAAAAAAACCTTGCATTGTTCATATTTTGCATTTGCATGTGCATTTTTCAGGATAGTATTGATTTTTAAACTATGTCTGGAATAAAATTGAAGAATGGAGCTTAGTTGGACCTTGATCCACCTAATTCTCAGAGGAACTTCAACGAGAAATAGGATTTTAGAAGCTTCAGGTCTTTGACTTAATTCTTTGAGTTCCACATGATAATGTGCAGCGTTTGACTCTTAGTGTCTAACATGGTCTCTTCATTATGGGTACAACTCTGGAATAGGGAATTAATTGTACTCTCCACTATGCACTTAGCTTAACTCAGACGGGATATTGGAAGACTGTGTGAGTTTCTTTTCTGGTAGCGTGGAAATCTAAAGACCGGAGTACGGGTTGAAATAAAGCTTCAGAAAATGGATGGACGGCTGGGCACAATTTTTCTAAGATCCAAAAAATGTACGGAAATAAAAAGATTCTATATCCGTAGGGGCACAACAAGATCCAAGCAGAACCACCAAAAATCCAAATACAAAGAAGCCACTACAAATAAATATCTAACCAAAAAGGTCCAAGCTTCAAGAAACCTGCAGATCTTGGTGGAGACTCGGCTACACTGGCCAGCTCCACAAGGAGAGGTGACTTCACTGGCCACCCTCCAGTTCTTTTATCCTTCTTCTAACTTCTCCCCCAATTCGATTATGAACACAGCGCGACAGACCTTAGAAGGAAATACCTAACTCCCCGAGGACGAGTTACTGGAAAGGAGATTTTCATGGAAGTCCGGCATTCTGGATGGAAGAGCTAAAACCTTCCACACACATGAGTCGATTGTTCAATTTTCATAGGGTATACTTTGGGAAGAGGAATGATCTAAAGTCTCACAGAAGTTTTGACACACTAATAATCCAAAGGTCTAACAGAGCTCCAAACTACAATTTTATGAAGATAAGTTTAATACTCAATATTGTCCTACTTTCTTTATTTTTCCTTTCTTTTTCTTTTTCTTTTGTTCACTTATTCTTTCAAATAAGTGTTTTCTAAGGGACTAGCAAAGGTAAAGCATAGGGGGACGATGAATCTACGATTCGTCATCTTTATTCACTTATTTTAGCTTAAAATCCCTTATAAAACACCTGCATATAACACTAACTCCATATTCTTACTAACTTGCATCTGTGTGTAAATATTGTACACTTCTTACTAATTTTAACCTAAAATAAATAAAGAAAGAAAGAAAGGAAAATTTAAGAAAAGAAAATAAAAAAATGGAAGACCGTATATATGTAATAGATATAGGCTGACCCGAACCCCGAGGGAAGGTCTAGACTTGACCTGATCGACCAGGAATAAAGTAAGGGGAGATAGGGTCATTAAGCATAAAATCCAAAAAAATTGGGTGTGTTGTTGTAAATACATCTCACGTATTTTGCATATATCTGTATAAAACTAACACTAATTTATTTGTGTCTTAATTGACCTCAAATCAAATAACGTTCAAAACCAAAGTTGTAAATAAAAATGTGTTCTAATTAAAAAAATGATTGCACAATTAAATCATGTACAGAATAAAAGTAGCCACACTTGAAAAAAGCCACTAAGCACTAATTGAAAGACCAATTCCGGCTCCATATGAGCTCAAATTGAAACAATCTCACTTCCATTGGTTTCTAAATTAAATTATCTTTAAAATGGTTGTATTTTCATAATTTTTGGAGTTACTGTTGAAAAGTCGATTTTCTATGGTGGTTTGTGCAATTTTCCCATGTATTATGTAAATATTGTATGTGTATATATTTGTAAATTATTCTTACTAGTTATTTAAAATTAAAAATAAAAATAAAAAAATTATTTAAAACAAAAAAAGACTAATTTCCTCATTTACCCTTGTATATAATGTCATATATGTATATGGTACATGTATATAGTTGCTATTTTTAATTAATCACTATAAAAAAAATAAAAAAAATAACATTTTTTAATTCAAATAAATAAAGTGACGAAAATTCAAAAAAATAGATAATTGTGTAAATACTTTTATCTCTTTTTATCTTTACCTCTTTTCAAATTTCATCTCTCTTATTTCTTTCACCAAAAAAATCAAAAATTCATTTCAATTTTCATTTCTCTTTCACCAAAAAAAATTCAAAAATTCATTTCAATATTCATCTCTCTTTATACAAAAAAATCAAAAATTCAAATATCATTCTATCTTTTATATTTATATGGCTCCTTCTCCCTCATTTCAACTTGATCAATCTTTAGAGAGAGGATCCCGATCTCTGAGAGAAAACTTCATCGAGAAAGTTGCCTAGTCTCCAAGTCGTCCGGTGACAGCGAGTCGGCCATGTTGAGGCGATCACGGTCCTTTTCCGCTCCTAAGGTGAGATCCACATTTTTTTATTTGTATCTAGGTTAATCGTAGTTTATTTCTCGCATTTTTATCTCGTTGTCTTTTTTTGTTTATCTAGATCGTAAAATCCACCGCGATTTATTCCGCCACCGACTCGATTTTTCATCTCACTTTCTCGATCTCCACACGTTCTATTTCTATCATCCACGATCTCTCAACTCCGGCCGCGTACGGTTGCCGGAGATCGGATTCGAATCCCTCATTTCCGCTGAATCCCCGTCCATTTTTCCGATTTGTAAATAAATAAAAAAAATTTGTCTCTTTTCCTCTAACGTTTGTTTTGCAGGAACATTAAAAAGAAAACAACAACAAAATTTCTCATTTTCTGTTTTATTTATTATTTTGGATTTGCAATAAAAAAATAAAAAAAAAGTTTTTTTACTGTTTACGTTGCAATAATAAAATTACAAAAAAATAAAAAAAAACAAAAAAAGAGAGGGGACGACAGCCCTCCAGACGCCGCTCCCCCTTGGTCCATCCGCCAGCGGCCCCTCAGCCAGCCTCCACCGAAGCCATCTTATGTGCGAGGGGCAGCGTCGCTGGTCTCCATCCAGCCGCACCCTTGTAGCGCCTCCCCGCGCGACGACCTGATCTGCCACCAACCCGCGGTCCGGCGCCACGCCTTTGTTGTGCCCCCCTCCAGTCTGCATCATCTCCACCGCCTTCAACCGTCGGTACCGCATAGCATCTGCAACCAACCCGTGGTTCGGCGCCACAATCCGCCGCCCACGGCCTTTCGTCCCTCGCAGGCCATTCACGCACCGAGGCCCACACCTCTGCGGCCGCGCCACTGCAGCGACGTAGCTCGCATCGCCTACAGCCAAGTGCCAGCACAAACTCCAACCAGTCGCCGCTGTGAGCGGCTCCTCCAGCCTCCAATCGTCCAGATCCTCGACGCCATCTTGCGATGCCGCCCACCGCCATCGCCATCTAAAGAAGGAGGGGTGGCGCCCCCTTACCCTTGTTGCCTCACTTGCATTGAAACGAAGAACCCATTTAGGATTGGGGATAAAAAAATAGGAGAATTTACGGTTACGCCCCTGGACATTTCAAAAATTGTAGAGATGTTCCTGCCTTCAAAAGAGTACATGCGAGTCATGTGACATCTGGGTAAATTGCAATTATTTTTCTCACTTTTTGTTTTTATTATTTATTTGATGCATAAACAAAACTTATTTACATTTTAGTCCATGTTGTCAGACATTGCATGATTATTCTATTGTATAAATGTTTTTATTAGTTCAAAAATGCTGAGAAAAATATGCTACGTTCCTGATGTGCATATCCATCAAGCATAAAACTTTCATTGCATTTTGATTTCATTTATTATTATTAAATAATAAAAAACATGTCATTTTTCCCTGTTTGAAATTCCAAAATTCATAAAAATTCAAATATTGTTCTAAAAAATCCAAAATAATTAGAGTAGTTGTATTTCATTGTCTTTTAATTTCTAACCAATTTTCACGCATTAATTATTTAGAAAACCTAAATAAATTGAAAAACATCAAAAATCTTATAAGAATCACAGATAATTCTACAAAAATCCAAAAATTGTAATTTCAGTTCATGTTTGTAGAAAAATTGCTTCTATTTGTCTTAAAAATAATTGTCAGGAGTTTTGGGCACTTATAATATTTTTAAGTTGTAAATTACTCCAGGTTGTGCACATCTTCACATTTTCTCACTGTTTGATTTTTAGAAAAATTCAAAAACATCTGAAAATTCGACAAAAATTCTCAAAAATATTTCAAAACTTTTAAAACCCAAAATATTTTCTAGGGATTTTTCTGAGTATTTTTGATAAATTGAAAAATTACAAAAAGAGTTGGTGTGCGTATTTTTGATCTTGTGAATATTACTTCGTGTTATTTTTGAAAATAAAAAATTACAAAATCAAAATCACTAAAAATTTAAAAATCAAAAAATAAAAAAATTAGAAAAAATAATTTAAAAATATTAAAAAGATAAAAAAATCACAAAAACCGAGGATAGTTGCCCTTTGAGATTCTTATTTTCTCTTAATTTAATTTCGATTAATTGAATAACCCTCGGGATTTAAGCCTCCCTGAGTTCGACCCCGTCTGCTATACATATTAATAAGTATCAAAAATAAAAAAAATTGTTGTCACGGGATTTTTGGGGATAACGACGACAACAACTTTTATTATCGTTAATTTATTCCGTCCTCGAGATTTCGCGCGACAACACCCTAGGGTTTCTCATTCCTGTTTGTTTTCTTCTTCACCAAAAGCACAAAGGGGGGCGCAGGTGCAAGGGGCATTGTCGTCGGTCTATTCTTCATGCCGAGGGAGGGCAGCGCCGTGGTGAGCTTCGCATGGGCATGTGGCTGAAGATGGAGGTGATGGAGGCTATCGCGGTATTGGAGATGATGATGTTGAGATCAGCTGAGCGACCACCATGGACTGCGATTGGGAAGAATGCATGTGTTGATTGCTCCAGGTGGAGGGACAGGTGTCTGTCGTAGTGCTGGAGAGGGGCCGACAGTGGATGGCGTTGGGGAGCCTCGCATGGGGAAGATGGTGGAGATCCCCACGCAGCTGCGGCTAGATGACCCTCGCGTAGGGGGGATCGACGATGGGTATACGATGATGGCAGCACCTGAAGGATATGGTTAGATCCTCAAGCGCATCACGGAAGCGTGAGCGTCGTATCGAATACGACGAGGAGCGACTAGTCGGACTAGTTGCTCGATGCAGCGGAATTTAAAAAATTTTATACGACGAAACCACATGATCCAAGAACACTTCTCGAATCGTTTCGTCTAAACCACAAACAAGTAATAGGATTACCTCTTGAAGCGTGGTTGCGATCGAGCCTCTAAACAAAGAGACCTCCTGTCTCAAGTCCGATCCGACGGAGGAGACGCTTGCGAGCGCGGGGATGAACCGCGTGCTTCTCGCAATCCATGTTGATGATCCAAGCGGAGGATCTCCTGATCTCGACACACGAGATCCGACGTCTTCTTCACGAGCGAGGCGCACCGAAGGAGACGGAGATCCACGAGCAGAAGAACGGGCAGCATAACGACGATGTCGCGACGATGGAGAACCTCTCCATGGCATCCATGGTGGACGGCCATGAGAGGGAGAGAGAGGGTTGATGTCTAGAGAGAAAGAGAGAGAGAGAGAGAGAGAGAGAGAGAGATGCTTCTCAAGCATTGTGTGTTGTGTAAAATAGAGAGCATGGTGTGCCTCTCTATTTATAGGGTTTTGGGATCCATGGATCTTAATCCATGTGACATATAAAATCAATGGATGAGATTGATTTATGTCAATCCCATGGCTAAGATTGTTGTTGGTAAAACCAACAAATTTAGATCAAAATATATTTGACAAAATCAAATACAAATTAATCCAAATCAAACCAATAAATAAAGAGAGAAGATACATGGAGATTTCATCTCCATGTACCTTCCAAAGTGGACGGCCACACATTCCTTATAGGAATGATGTGCCGCCCCCCTCTTTCCATGGAGAGAGCAATCTCATGGAAATCCATGAGATTGCATATCTCCTTGAAAATCTCCTCTATTTATTTCCAACAACTTTTGTTGGCTTTTTATTCTTCAAAAATAATTCACAATTATATTTGAGAATATTGAAATCTTGCCATAGAAAAATTGTGAATCAAATTCACAACCCAAAACAACATATAATTTACATTGTCAATTAATTACACAATGTGTATCCAATACACATAATAATTAATCAACACATGTAAATTATAATTAACTCTCTCTAATACATTATAAATCACATTTATAATATATTATGAATAATTGGATATTTCTATCCACATTATTCTTATCCATAACAATTAAATCATATTTAATTATATTGGATAACTTATTCTCAAGTACTCAAATAATATGAATCACATTCACATTATCTACATCTTTGATAATCAAATCACATTTAATTATCTAAGATAACTCTCCTTATAATATGAATCAAATTCATATTATTCATGATAATTAAATCACATTTAATTATCCATTTTCTCAATGCTCGGATACATATATCAACAATAGAATTATCCATGAACTCTTTCAAGGATAATACGCTTTCTCCGCGAATACTTGGAGATAAGGACAGGGCGATTGTATTGTTCCACATATAGTGACATGGATATTGAGATCACATCTCAAATCCAGATCTCGGGCCTCCCATAGATGCTTGATTAAATCAAGACCGCAAATCTAATCTTCTCATTGAATCTGAATCACATTCAGATTAATGTCCAACATTTGGACTAAGATCAGATTACTTCTCTACTAAGAGGAGTCATTAAAATCCAAACCCGTTTCATCACTCCCTAGGAATGGAAGCGTCATGGTTATACAATCGTTTATGATCACATCACCCTCAGGTATTCCTAATACCTGTACATCCTGCATACTGGAAGACCCAGATTAAACCCGAAGTATTGGATCAACTTTATACTGTCTACTTCATGGTTTTATCAGTAACTTTCTCATTCGATCATTGGGAGTCGGTATTGATCATATACTTTCCAAAAGCATATATCATACCTAGGTCTTGATCATATACTTTCCAAAAGTATATATCAAACCAACAAATTCAGTCAAGCTTCCAAAGCGAGACGACCGTGCGCACGGAATTTGGTTCTTCCCAATATCTCATGAGTGAGCTCATGTCTTTCGGTTCAGTAGTGAACCTGTATGATCCCTTTGAGAGATCGTATTACTCATATGCCCTTATATGCACACCAGCGCGTCGGTGTATAGACCTTGATTAGACCATCAACCTATTGGTCTGCCAAATGTACATACTCAGACATATAGTAACACATCTGTCTCCGGTCAGAGGATGAGTGCCTAAATCATGACAGCATATGATATAGGACTTTGGTTATCTCGATCTCGTTAAGTCAACTCTTTGACCTAACTAATCTGACACCTCCGAATCTCTATTCCTATGCAGAGGACCTGCATCAAGAAGTCGGTCAGATATCAGCCCAACTGAGAAAGGATTGCCATCTCCTACTCAGGCTGGAGATCATCTCTTAATAATCATTTGACGGTGCTTGATGAGTCCTCAATCTAACTCATTAGATATTCATCTAAGCACCAACCTCTATGATTCAATAATTGAATCAACAGCTATATGATCATTAAGATGGCCATGGTACATAACCCTAATTGCACTAAGGGACCTATTATGAAAATTATGTACTCTTTATTTCAGATTAAGGAGTGAATTGCAATAACATTTATTGCATAATGGCTCGTTGTGGGCTCGCATGTCCAACAATCTCCCACTAGCCCAAAGAGCCATTAATGGGCTAATCATTTAAACCCACACTCATGTGACAATCATAGGCTATTTAGAAAATAGCTAGGTAAGCTGATCAGTCACTCCGTTCCTAAGAGACTACGCCAAGTCCTTTTACGGCACTTGCATATCTCCTAGTAACAGTGCTTGCATCCAATGTGAATGTTGCATCTTATGCAACAGATACTCAATTTTTGTCGGTTATAGTGTCCTTGACACTACATCTTATTAGTTATCATAACCAGTATTCCCATAAACCTTATTAGAATTCCTTCATTCCTGGAGATCTCTATCTCCTAAGGTATCTGCAGTCAAGACCCTTATAGATCACTATCTACAAGATCTTAAACTTTTGAAGATAAGACTTTGAGATCACTATCTCTAAGTTTTATCATCTCTGAAGATATTATTATTACTGCAATCAAGTGTTTTATCTTCATAGCAGGATTAGTAACAGTTTACTACTCCCACTGCATGGCAGACATCTGGCTCTTGTACACATCTAGCATATACCTAGCTTCTCATAACTGATGCACAAGTGCAAGCAGTTCTAGCATTCACTTCCTCAACTCTTTGAGGTGCTATCCCTTTAGACAGGTCACTACCACATCTTAAGGGAAGGAAGCCTTTCTTGGAATTTTTCTAGAAAATGGAATAAGTCCAAGGTGTACTACTAATGTGACGGTCCCAATATCCTCTTCTCTTTGTTTCTGAACGACTTCAGAACTAAGATCTAAGAGGTATCCTTGAGATCATATTTCAAAGTATGGAACAACCAAATTTTAAAACACTTATTATTTATTCTTATTCTAAATGATTAGAATAATATCTACATTAAGCACGATGAACACAATGGCACTCCCACTAAGCTTCACATGGTTCATCAAGATTTTATCTGAAATCACAACATTTATAATTTCATCAAATCTTATGTTCCAACTACAAGAAACTTATTGAAGTCCAAAGATGGAGTTCTTCAGCTAGCACACCTTGCTTTCCTCAACCATGAAGCCCTGGGGCTACTTCATATGAATATCCTCAGAGAGGTATTCATAGAGGAATGCAATCTTAACTCACACCATGAAGATGTCATAGACAAGTTGTGTAGCTATAGTTAGCAATATTCTGATGGGTTAAAGCAAGGTCACTGGAGAGCAAGTCTTATCGCAAGTGATGCCTTCTCTTCAGTGTGTAGCTCATGGCTACGAACCGTGCTTTGAAGGTCTATACCTTCTCATCAAGTTCCCTCTTTCTCTTGAAGATCCATTTACACCTTAATGGGTCTGACCCATATAGGTGGATCCTCGAGGGTCCATATACAACACTTGTATATGAAGTCTACATTAGACTTTTATTGCTAACATCCATCTTTCCATGTCATGATCCTCAGGAGCTTCATCACATGAAATCCGATCATCGTCAGATTTAACTGACACATGGAATCCATCCTCAAACTTAATTGAAGAGGTATTAATGTTTCATCTTTAATTGTCTATTTAGTTTCCGGTTTCAGAAGCCTCATTATCATCTAAAGATTAAATGAGATCCTTTACTTCATTTTATCTTGATTCTCAAGAGAGTCATCCTATAAGAATCATATTCTTAAAGATGGGATCTTTTAAGAATCTCAAGGTCATAAAGTAGGTATCCAATACCATCCTTTATTTTCCTAATGAAGTAGCACTCTCTAGTGCTATATTCCAGCTTAATCACATGGAACCTTTTTAAGGGTATATAATGTAGTCTCTACCACATATATACACCTGGAAACTAAGAGATAATTATGCTAAGATTAATCATTGATCAAATCATGTCATACATGATCAATTGTATCTCCCTACAACTCCATTGAGCTAAGGTTCATCAGGAGGATTGAGAAAGGAATGATATTCACATCTCCATAAGGTATTCCTTGAATTCATCTAATAGGTACAAGCTACCTTGGTTAGATCAAATTTATTTCATCTTCTTTCAAACTTTGGTTCTAAACCAAAATTGTGAAATCTTTGAATATTTCAAAGTTTTCTATGTGAAGAGAAGAAATCTCATATCACAAATAATCACTAATGGATATCACATATCCATAATGTTTATTCTGATATAGATGATTCACATACATCAATATGTATGAGATCTTGAATACCTTAACATCTTACACCTTTCCCAAAGAAGGGTGTATTGGACATTTTTACTTTGAATACAATATTCACAAGTATGTGAGATTTGATGCTTTAGACAATCTAAAGTTTCATGTCTTACTAGTTCATTGATCTCATCAACAGACATATGTCCAAAATTTGATGTCAGATCATTATCAAATGATCTTTATCCTTCTATTGATCTTTTTAATTCTCGGTATTAAAAACTTAATGAACCAGTCATTAATTTTCTAATTTAATAGAGTCCACTAGATTTTATATTACTATCTGAAATATCTCCATCATAACTCTTTATGATAGATTTATTACAGAATTCATGTTTATATCCAACAATTAGAAATAAACAATGAGTGTTTTCTAATATCTAGGTCATATAGACATTCTCTAAGACTAAGGGCTCCCACTGAAAATATGAAGTCTATTGATCTCATGGAAATTGTTGCAACACTTGCATCACCTTCAACATGGATGACCAATAAACCGTAAGATCAAATTTCTAATACATATGCAACCAATTGCAAGTGTCATTAGAAAATTGAGATACAATTATTAGACTTTATCTTATCAAATAAGTAAGTCAATATCAATGATTATATGTAGATTAATCTGATGCACTATCTGATTCCTTCTCTAAGGATTCTAGATAGATTTGATAGTCATACTATCAACACATCAACTTATTGCAGTATTGACATTCATTCAACTCTTTGAATGTCATATGGAAGTTACAGAAATGCAGTCAACCTTTTGACTATATTTCTTACTTGGGTCCAACCCATGCTTCCACTGCGCTCCCTTTATCTATAAGCAACCATTACTCAAGACTAAGGATCTCTTATGTTAAATTCAAAAGAATTTAATGTAAGAGTATTTCAACATTTATACATGCTTCACCCAATTCATATAATATGAATATTATGAAGCTTCATGAATGACTAGAGTATAGACAGTAGAATGATGACACTCATCAACTACATCCATCTAAACTCTTAAAACATAGGTTCAGGTAGGTACTCAAACAATTTGAATACATCATCTCTTATAGAGCTACCATTCTACATGATGCAGAGAACCATGTCATTCATGATTAAATGTCAAGAGCACATATGTATGTCAGAATATCTTTATTGATTTTATAAGGATTATTTGACAATTGCGATCATCATCGACATGTCACTTCCAAAGTACATTCGATGAGATCAAGACTTATAGAGACATACAAACCCTAGGGTTTTAGTCCCATTGTCTATTTAATTATCATTCCTCATTATTATGAGGAAACTTGCACATTGAAACCACATACATTATGTGTCCAACTGCAAATACAATATCTGGATCAAGAGTCCAATCCATGATATTTTACCGGTTATTATTGAGTATAACATTGAGTGGGTTTAATGAAGGATTATCTGAAATAAGAAATTAGCATAAGGGTATATATTTATATATATACATGTTTTACTTTGATTTAGGAATTTTTATATCAAAGTTGTCTTGCCATGTCAAACAATGAAAGTTCATTCCCTTAATCACTTTCAATGTAAGAGATATACTTACCATTATATCTCAAGCAAGATCTGGGATCTCCTTCCTTATCTTTGTTGCATCCCAATAATATGAGAACCTACAACTCGGATAAAAAGAAGCGGGAACACATTCCGCCTTGCAAGTCCAACTTGCATCTCCCAATTCGGTCTTTAACACCCGGGCCCACCACCCCTAAGGTGATGTTGACCCGTCATTAATTGAACCAACCATCAATAGGAATACAACTCGCTATGCGCAATCCAATATCGCCCCAATAATATGAGGACCCGATATTGGGGTCACTACGCATACGTCCTTACTCTTTCGAGAAGCGACGAGCCCGATCCAAATGGATCATATGCAGGAGCTGTCACTTCGGACAGCCGTCTCCCACATATAATATCTGGCGACGAAACCCTTCGCCTTGACGAGAGACCATGGATGTCACTTATGTGATCCTCCATATCGTATTCAAATTATAATTAATCATTATGAATCACATTCATTACGAATAATTCTTCCAAGGGAAATAATAACTCTATTCATGATAGAGTGTTCTTAATTAGATATAATTAACTTAATCATATTAAATTAATTTTCAATCCAATTCAATCAACAAACTTGATTTTACTTGAATATATGGTGTTATTCTCAAAGTACGTGTTAATTCGTATTTTAATAATTAGAAAAATACATTTTAATCCCTCGGACATTATCCCGGCCCTACCCGTTGTCATGGCCAGTACCGGCAGGAGTGGGACGGACCGCATACGTTGCAACCCGCTACCCCAGCGATCCCCGACTAGACACCATATCCGCCTCGGGAAAGGATAATGCCAAATTGATTAATTTGTACTTGAGATGATTATCGGTTCTTCAACCGAAATTATACCATATAGTAATCAAAACAATTTTGACTATAAGGAAATTTGCTAGACAAATTCCCAATCATATTCAAGCAAGAGTTTGATGATTGTGATTTCAATTATGATTTAGATCAAATCTAATCAATTAATTGATTGGGGCCAAGTCAATTAAGGAAATAATCATTCTCTAATATTTCACAAATATTTTCCATAATTATTTCTCGAAATTAACAATTAATTTCATTAATTGACAATCACATGGTTCTTGATTAGGAAAGTAATTTCAGCAGTGACCCCTACTTACTAAAATTAGCATATCTCAATCAATTTAAATCCAAATTAAGCAAAGTCAATTTCTAAAGTTTGCCAATTTGATTTAGAACAGAAACCAAGTGATTTTTCACGCATTTCGAGGAAAGTCTAAACAGTAAGTAACATTTTAATCACGTTCAGATTCACAGTTCCCGCAACAGTGCATACATGTTCATTAAAACGATCATATATAGAGCATACGAAATCCGATTTACGCAAACTTAGATCCTATGGTTTCCTTATTTAATGGGGAACAAAATCCAAGTGCATTTTTGTTTAAACAATTTAAACATGGCCAAAAAATTATACTAAATAGATCTGCGAAATCAACTGCGATAAAAACTTTCGCGACCTTAACGAACCCAAGTCGTCCTCGGTTAGCGAATCATATTCGAAACCATCGACCTAAGGCTCTGATACCACTTGAAGGATATGGTTAGATCCTCAAGCGCATCACGGAAGCATGAGCGTCGTATCGAATACGACGAGGAGCGACTAGTCGGACTAGTTGCTCGATGCAGCGGAATTTAAAAAAATTTATACGATGAAACCACATGATCCAAGAACACTTCTTGAATCGTTTCGTCTAAACCACAAACAAGTAATAGGATTACCTCTTGAAGCGTGATTGTGATCGAGTCTCTAAACGAAGAGACCTCCTGTCTCAAGTCCGACCCGACGGAGGAGACGCTTGCGAGCGCGGGGATGAACCGCGTGCTTCTCGCAATCCATGTTGATGATCCAAGCGGCGGATCTCCTGATCTCGACACACGAGATCCGACGTCTTCTTCACGAGCGAGGCGCACCGAAGGAGACGGAGATCCACGAACAGAAGAACGGGCAGCATAACGACGATGCCGCGGCGATGGAGAACCTCTCCATGGCATCCATGGTGGACGGCCATGAGAGGGAGAGAGAGGGCTGATGTCTAGAGAGAAAGAGAGAGAGAGAGAGATGCTTCTCAAGCATTGTGTGTTGTGTAAAATAGAGAGCATGGTGTGCCTCTCTATTTATAGGGTTTTGGGATCCATGGATCTCAATCCATGTGACATATAAAATCAATGGATGAGATTGATTTATGTCAATCCAATGGCTAAGATTGTTGTTGGTAAAACCAACAAATTTAGATCAAAATATATTTGACAAAATCAAATACAAATTAATCCAATCAAACCAATAAATCAGGAGAGAAGATACATGGAGATTTTATCTCCATGTACCTTCCAAAGTGGACGGCCACACATTCCTTATAGGAATGATGTGCTGCCCCCCTCTTTCCATGGAGAGAGCAATCTCATGGAAATCCATGAGATTGCATATCTCCTTGAAAATCTCCTCTATTTATTTCCAACAACTTTTGTTGGCTTTTTATTCTTCAAAAATAATTCACAATTATATTTGAGAATATTGCAATCTTGCCATAGAAAAATTGTGAATCAAATTCACAACCCAAAACAACATATAATTTACATTGTCAATTAATTACACAATGTGTATCCAATACACATAATAATTAATCAACACATGTAAAATATAATTAACTCTCTCTAATACATTATAAATCACATTTATAATATATTATGAATAATTGGATATTTCTATCCACATTATTCTTATCCATAACAATTAAATCATATTTAATTATATTGGATAACTTATTCTCATGTACTCAAATAATATGAATCACATTCACATTATCTACATCTTTGATAATCAAATCACATTTAATTATCTAAGATAACTCTCCTTATAATGTGAATCAAATTCATATTATTCATGATAATTAAATCACATTTAATTATCCATTTTCTCAATGCTCGGATACATATATCAACAATAGAATTATCCATGAACTCTTTCAAGGATAATGCGCTTTCTCCGCGAATACTTGGAGATAAGGACAGGGCAATTGTATTGTTCCACGTATAGTGACATGGATATTGAGATCACATCTCAAATCCAGATCTCGGGCCTCCCATAGATGCTTGATTAAATCAAGACCGCAAATCTAATCTTCTCATTGAATCTGAATCACATTCAGATTAATGTCCAACATTTGGACTAAGATCAGATTACTTCTCTACTAAGAGGAGTCACTAAAATCCAGACCCGTTTCATCACTCCCTAGGGATGGAAGCGTCATGGTTATACAATCGTTTATGATCACATCACCCTCAGGTATTCCTAATACCTGTACATCCTACATACTGGAAGACCCAGATTAAACCCGAAGTATTGGATCAACTTTATACTGTCTACTTCATGGTTTTATCAGTAGGTTTCTCATTCGATCATTGGGAGTCGGTATTGATCATATACTTTCCAAAAGCATATATTATACCTAGGTCTTGATCATATACTTTCCAAAAGTATATATCAAACCAACAAATTTAGTCAAGCTTCCAAAGCGAGACGACCGTGCGTACGGAATTTGATTCTTCCCAATATCTCATGAGTGAGCTCATGTCTTCCGGTTCAGTAGTGAACATGTATGATCCCTTTGAGAGATCGTATTACTCATATGCCCTTATATGCACACCAGCGCGCCAGTGTATAGACCTTGATTTGACCATCAACCTATTGGTCTGTCAAATGTACATACTCAGACATATAGTAACACATCTGTCTCTGGTCAGAGGATGCGTGCCTATATCATGACAGCATATGATATAGGACTTTGGTTATCTCGATCTCGTTAAGTCAACTCTTTGACCTAACTAATCTGACACCTCCGAATCTCTATTCCTATGCAGAGGACCTGCATCAAGAAGTCAGTCAGATATCAGCCCAACTGAGAAAGGATTGCCATCTCCTACTCAGGCTGGAGATCATCTCTTAATAATCATTTGACGGTGCTTGATGAGTCCTCAATCTAACTCATTAGATATTCATCTAAGCACCAACCTCTATGATTCAATAATTGAATCAACAGCTGTATGATCATTAAGATGGCCATGGTACATAACCCTAATTGCACTAAGGGACCTATTATGCAAATTATGTACTCTTTATTTCAGATTAAGGAGTGAATTGCAATAACATTTATTGCATAATGGCTCGCCGTGGGCTCGCATGTCCAACAGCACCACCTAGGCTCGCTCAGAGGTGGTCTTGATAGGGCTACGCCGACGGTACAGCACAAGAAGCGGCGGCGCTCGCGTCCTGCCAGCAATTTTTAAAACTTTTTTAAATGTAAACACAGAAACAAAAAGTAAAATTTTTTAATTTTTTTAAGAAAAGCAGAAAGGGGAACAATTTTAATTTTTTAAAATTTTTTTATTTTTTTATTTTTAAAATTTCCTACAAAACAAATGTTAGAGAAAAAGAATTGATATTTTTATTTTTAAAAAAAATTATTTATCAACAAATTAGCTAGCGAGCATGATGACTCGATCCCAAAAATCAGGACGGAAGACGTGAACGAGTGCAGTTCTGAGAAGAATGGCAGATTGAATCGGATCTCCAACCACCGTGTGTGATCAGAGGTGAGAGATCGTGCGAGGTGGAGAAGAACACGTAGAGATCAAGATGTGAAATGAAAAATCGAGTCGGTGGCGGATCAAATCGTGATGGATTCTAAGAACAAGATAAAAAGATGACGACGAAGAAAAAATACGCGAAAATAAAACTAGGATTAACCTAGGATAAAAATAAGAGAAGAAAATGATGGATCTCACGTTAGGAGCGGAAAAGACCTTAATCACCTCGAAGAAGGCCGACTCACTGTCACCGGATGACTCAGAGGCTAGGCACCCTTCTGCGACAAGAAGACTCTCGGAGATCGGGCTCCTCTCACCAAAGATTGATCAAATTGAAATGATGAAGAAGGATCCATATAAATAAAAAAGATAGGAATTGAAATTTGAATTTTTGAAATTTTGGATGAAGATAAGAGAGAAAAAAATTGAAATGAGATAAAATAAAAAGATTAGTGTTAAAATTATTTACAAAAATTAACTACTTTTTTGTATTTTCATCACTTTATTAATTTGAAAATTAAATGTCAATTTTTTTATTTTTTGTGGTAGTTATTTAAGAAAATTAACTCTATACATAAACTATATACATATAGTACATTATTTACATAGTTAAATAAGGAAATTAATTTTTTTAAAAAAATATTTTTTTATTTTAAATAATTATCAAAAATATTTACAAATATTTACAAATACAATATGTACAAATACATGGGAAAATTGCACAAATCACCCCAAAAAACCAACTTTTCACCTACTCCAAAAATTATGAAATCATACACATTTTAAAGATAATTTAATTTAGAATACAATAGAAGTGAGTTTGGTTCAATTTGAGTTCCTTTGGAGCTGGAATTGCTATGTGGCGTTTTCAACATTTGAAAGCTACTTGAATCGTGCAAGGTATATACGGATACAAAGAAAGGAAGTAGAGGAGGCTTTGAAGGTTATGAGACCTGGGAAAGGTCTAGGATCGGATGACATCCCTGTAGAAGTATGGAAGGTTTTAGGTGAGCACAGTTTGACTTGGCTTACGAATCTATTCAATGTTATTTGGCGAAGCAAGAAAATGCTTGAAGATTGGAGGAGGAGTATCGTGGTGCCTCTTTATAAAAATAAAGGTGACATTCAAAATTGTTCAAATTATAGAGGTATCAAGCTGATGAGTCACACTATGAAAATTTGGGAATGTGTGATCGAGAGAAGGTTGAGGCAAGTTTCCAACGTCAAAGAAAACCAATTCGGATTCATGCCAGGTCGCTCAACAATTGAAGCCATCCATTTGCTGAGGAGAACAATGGAGATTATAGAGCTAAAAGGAAGAACCTCCATATGATCTTTATTGATTTGGAGAAGGCTTATGACTCTGTCCCACGAGAGATATTGTGGAGAGTTTTAGAGAAGAGACAAGTGCATGTCCTATACATTAACCTCATAAAGGATATGTATGATAGCGCTTTATCTTGTGTAAGGACACTGTCTGGGAAGACTGGCTATTTTGACATCAACATTGGTTTACATCAAGGTTCAGCTTTGAGTTCATTTCTTTTTACTTTGATTATGGACGAGTTGACAAGTCACATTGAGGATGAGTTACCTTGGTGTATGTTATTTGTTGATGATATTGTGTTGATTGACGAGACTAGAGATGGAGTAAATGAGAAGCTCGAGGTCTGGAGACATGAGTTGGAGAGTAAGGATTTCGTATAAATAGGACTAAGACAGAATACATGGAGTGCACCTTTGATGGAAGCAATGGTGAAGGAATTGAGGTGAAGATTGGTGATGATAACATTCAGAAGAGAGATTCTTTTAGATATCTGGGATCTATTTTGCAACATGATGGGGAAATTGATGGAGATGTTACTAATAGAATAAATGCAGGCTGGCTAAAGTAGAGAGGAGCCTCTGTTGTTCTATGTGATAAGAAAATTCTTTTAAAAATTAAAGGAAAGTTTTACAAAGAAGCCGTGAGACCTGCTATGCTCTATGGATCTGAATGTTGGCCTGTGAACCATAGACAGTGCAGAAAATGGATGTAGCAGAAATGAAAATGCTAAGGTGGATGTGTGGACACACGCGTAAAGATCAGATTCGGAATGATGCAATCAGAAAGAAGGTTGGTGTTGCTCCGATCGAGGATAAGATGCGAGAAAACGCTTAAGATGGTTTGGACATTTGCAAAGAAGATCAACTAATGCACCAGTTAGGAGATGCGAGTGTTGGGATGTTGAGCCGGCTAAGAGAGGGTGGGGACGGCCCAAAAAGTGTTGGAAAGAGACCATACAAAGGGATCTTTGTTTTGTGGATATAAGCTCGGGATTGACCCAAGATAAATCTGAATGGAGGCGAAGAATCCATGTAGCCCACCCATCTTACTTAGTTATGGGAAAAGCAACTTTTGTTTTGAACATTATTTTGTTTGAGCTCAATTTATGTACAAATAAAATAGTGTAGTATACAAATATACATAGCATACACATTTGATTTTCTGATTAAGGACCCTATATCCCCCTACACTATTCCTGGTCGATCAGGTCAATACTAGACCTTCTCTCAGGGTTAGAGTCAGCTTGTATCTATTACATATATACAGTCTTCTCTTCTCTTTTTTATTTTCTTTTCTTTATTTTTCCTTTCTTTCTTTATTTATTTATTTTAAGTAAAAATGGTAGGAAGTGTATAATATTTACACACAGATGCAAGTTAGTAAGAATATGGAGTTAGTATTATATACATGTGTTTTATAAGGGATTTTAAGCTAAAATAAATGAATAAAGATGATGAAATGCAGATTCATCATCCCCCTATGCTTTACCTTTGCTAGTCCCTTAGCAAACACTTATTTGAAAGAATAAGTGAATAAAAAGAAAAAAAAGAAAAAGAAAGGAAGAATGAAGAAAATAGGACAATATTGAATATTAAACTTATCTTTATAAAATTGTAGTATGGAGATCTGTCAGACCTTTGGATTATTAGTGCGGTTGAACCTTAATGGGAAATGGATTTAAAACTTAATAGCCTCTAAGTTCCATAAGACTCCTATTCAGGTCTCCTCAACTTTCAGGTCAGACCAAGTCTACATACACAAATTCTTATGACTAGGAATCTTTACTTGTATGGTGTAAGTGAAACATATCTCCCCATCTCAAAAGTAGAAAAAAAATAGCCTCCCTCAACAAGATAACTCTAGTCCCTCGGTCTAGCAATTCTTTCCTCGTGGAGCGGGGATATTCCCTTCTAAGTTCAAGTACAACCAGCTCAAGAAGAGGAGATGGAGAAAAGAATGGATGGTAACCAGTGTAGCTACCTATCCTTGGATGCATGACCAGTGTAGCCAAGTCATCCAGCTGCAAGCTTATAAATATTTGACTTTGAAGCTCTTATTAATTTCTTTTTTTATCCTTGTATATACACTCCGGCATGCATTTTACTTTTCAATCAGGCCTATCCACTTTTGGAGATTCTGCATTTTTTCCTTTTCTTCCTTTTTTTTGAAAATATATACAACGTGCAGCATGTACATAAGGAGTTTTTCCTCTTGAGCTAGTAGACTATCCCTCTTTTGAAGCATTATTGCAACCCCACAGCATCCTGTCTTTAGATCTCAACATCGCTAGACCAAGTTGAGACACAATTCCCTCCCTGGAGGAAGACAAGAGTTTTCGCCTAGATGTACTACCCTCGTATGCTACCCCAAGCCAAAAGATTCTGCCTCCTCACTTTCTCCTGCATGAAGAGCTACATGTAGAGTGCTTGTCCAAGATAAGCCATGGTCTGAAAGAATCATGTGTGTGTTGTTAAATGTTCTACTTAGACTAATCAAGATGACATGTGAACATAGTCTTATGGACCCAAAGAATTAAGTCACTAGGATTTGAAAAGTCTTAACTCCGGTTCTTATAAGGTTCCTTTAAAATTAAGTGGATTAAGGCCCAACTAAGCTCCATTCTTCAATTTTATTCCAGACTTAGTTTAAATGTTCATACTATCTTGAAAAATGCACATGCAAATGCAAGAATATGCACAATGCAAAAAGAAAGCATTTTTTTGAAACGATTTTCCGATTTTGAACTTTTTATGGTTTTCTGGAAAAGAAAGGAAAAATGATGCACATGCAAAAGAGTTTTTTTTTTATATGAAATTTTTTATAGATTTTTGGTTTTGTAGTTTTTTTTCAAAAAGAAAAAAAGAGTTAGTAAAATATATACAAGTATATGCAAGACTTTTTTGGTTTTTTTGTTTTTTTGTATTGTTTTGTTTTTTTGTTTTTTGTGTTTTTTTTGTTTTTTAAGGAAATCAAACACACACGTGGATTTTATTTATAAACATATCCCTCAAAAATAATCATTAAAAGTACGAGCTATGTCTAAAGTATATATACAATATATACAACACTCCCTATACTTAGCTCGAACTGTGTCCTCATAGTGATCAGAGAGCAGCAAAGGAAGACATAACTAGTGCTAAGTATAGAAAAGTGAAAAGACTACTATGCTACAACAACTCAAAAAGAAAAATAAAAAGAATAGAAGTCAATGATCCCCCCTATACTTAGGATCAAGTAATCCTATGTATAGAAGACTGTACAAAAGGGGGAAACCGATAAAGAGAATGTACGGACTCAAAAATAGAAAAACGATATAAACAACATCATCCCCCCTATACATAGGGTAGAGTATCCCTAAGTATCGGCAACAACAAGAGTGATGAACAAGATGAATATGAACAACACAAATCATTCACCACCAATATACTTAGGATAAAGCACATCCTAAGTATAGCATATACATACACATACACGGAAAAGGGGTGAATGATAAAACGGGAAAAGAAAGAATGAAATTAAAGGATATACAAGAGGAGTGGATGTACAAATGTCAAGAAGGTCGAAAGAGAACCTTCTTGCGGGACCGCTGAGGTATGGACCTCGTAAGGTGTTGGTCGATACTGGGTTAACATTAGTCACGAACTGATCAGGATCGACCAAGAATGTATCCTCAGCAGTCTCAGAGTGTGCAGACACCAATTGATTAGTGTAAGTAGTGTGGTCATGTCCTGCCTGGGAAGTCTCGCAAACATCAAAGTAAAAAAGGCTCAAGATCATTGTCAGAAAAAGTAAGATCAATTTCAGCCTGGCGTGCCTCTACTAGATCATCATCATTATCAAAAAGCCCAAATTCCTATATAAAAGCAATCAAATCAAATTTGATCTGATCGGTCTTGTCTAACTCAGGGTGAATAGGAACGGACTCGTCAGTGAAAGTATCAAATCATGTATGTCCTATCTATCTCAGAGTCTGCCTTCCGCTCTAGGGTGTCTATCGTGTAAATCCCGCGGATGTCATCAACGCATCTCCACATACCAAAAGGGGGAACTCCAAGGTCTATGCTTTCTGAGTCTTCCTCCTTGAAGAGGAATTCTTGGGTTTCATTATCGTCCAACATACAACAAGAATCTTTGATATTATCATCAAGGTCAAGGTCCTTGGGGTTGTCTAACCCGGGCACACTCTCATGGGATGCAAGTCTCTGGTCAGTAACGGGTGTAGTGATCAACACATCGCTCCCTTCTTCAGAATGGAAGCGAATCTCTCCTGATCCATAATGAATAATGGCTCCTGCAGAGGCGAGGAAAGGTCATCCCAGGATGATTGGAGGGTGCTCCACAGGGGTGGAGGTCTCCATGTGCAATATGATAAAATCAGAAGTGAATTTCATGCCCTCAATAAGAATGACAGTGTTTTCTATAATACTCTTCGGCCTCTTGATAGATCCATCAGCAAGTTGAACTACCATCCTGGTTTTCTTGAAAGGCCCAAGATGAAGAGGTTGTACCATAGAGAAGGGTATTATATTAATTGACGAACCGCCATCAAGGAGAGTGTTATAACAAGAATAGTCAGATATGGAGAAACTCACAAGAGGTGTGGCAGCGTTCCCTTTCATAAAATGCGAACGGTGAGAGATGGTATAGGCAGTGGCCATGGTCAAGATGTAACGCTCAGATCGGCTCCTTCGCTTTATCTTCTTGTGTTGAGGAGCAGCTAAATGTGTCATGGCCTAGTGAAGTGGGGCTTTAAAGATCTCATGAATGGTGGCCATCACTTCAGGTTCAATCAACATTTTTTGAATTTTTGGATCTACTCTATACAAGGGAGGAGGTCGGAATCAGCATTTACACAAGGATTGCCAAAAGCAGTCTGTATAGTGGCATCCTCGGGGTCAAGGTTGGGACGTATGGTGAATGACTGTGTGGGAAAATGGTTTGTCATGGGTGCCCTCTCCTCATGAAATGAATCAACAATGTGTCTCCCAGAATCTTTTTGGATTTTTAAAATTTTCTTATTTTTTGTATTTTGGGTGATTGCAAGCTCTCATGATTATCCTCAAGTGAATCCATATCCTCAAACAATGGAGCAGCGTTCTATATCTCATTTATGTTAAGTAGATTGCTAATCTTCTAACTCATATGCTCCATCATCTGGTTCAGTGTCTCAAGTGTGGACACCATGAAAGGTGACTCTAAAATCACAAGGTAGGGTGAATGGAATGAGGGTGGGTGAAAATCATTGTCTGATTCCTAAAATAATGGGTTAGGCGGATATGCACAAAAATCATGGGGATATCTTCTTGGAAAAAGGAAGGTGGATCGGCTGGAGGGTACGAGGTATCCGTGAAGATCAGATTAAAATAACTCCAGTCGGCCATCTCTGAAACAAAAGACGGGATTGGGAGAGCACAAGGGTCAAGTCAAAATATGTGGAGAAAAAGACGCAAATGCATAGAAGGATCTAGTATACGCATAAACTATCAAACACAATACAAACCCTCAGCTCACCTACTCAATGCAATGTGAAGACCGTGAAGGTTCGATCAAATATCTTGTCAATTTTTAGAGTCTGGTGAGAATACAATCTATCAGAGCGGTTAAAAGCGAGTTCTTAGGAACCCAATGCTCCCAGGAGACAGTCTCAATCTCACAACTAGTTTTTCCCAGCCAGTATGGGTGCGGACCGTTTACTGGCTACCCGATCTGGCCACTCTGCTAAGGAAATCCCAGACCGGTTACCGACAACCCGGTGAAGTCCTCACTGGAGAACAACTAATCACAAGACAGTAGTCTGAAGAGATTTCGGGCATGGTTCTATCCTTGTGTATGGGTCTCTCTCTCTCGTTGCAGATAAATCAAACAAGACGGAGGTTACTCTCCCCAAAACAATGATTTTTCCTTACGTTTATTTTAGGGTCGAGTTTTCTTAGCATTACTGATTTTAGGAAGTTATCACTTGGTTTGAGTATTTTCAATAAATCGCCTATCGAGTGTCCAATTTCCTTTTTAAATTATGTGAGTGAAAACAAGGAAGCAGATCGGAAATGTCAATGCACGATTAAACACAATGATGCATGCAGGGGTTAGAGATGTGCACCTTGTCGCTAGCACTCTACATGCAAGTGATCCACACAGAATTGAAATACAAAAAAATAAACTAACTTATATGCAAATGCAAGTGAACCATCCTAACAATAGCTTCTATTAACGGGCAAGAACATGTTAATTTGACAAAGTCCAACTACGCTCTATTCTATAGGTACAAAAATTCTTGTTTAGGATTTTTGGACCTAATTAATTACCTGGCTCAAGAAAATTAATTAAAGCAATCAATACGTAGCTCACGAACTCCGTGTGAAATAAAGAAAAATAAGGCAATGAAAATCGGTGAGGTCCCCCAAGTGCACCGGCACTTGGAGAAATAGACAACCGCAACAAATGAATGTCCGTTTACAAGGGTTCAAACGCTAGAAAAAAATAAAAAGTCTAATTTTTTGGTCTCCTTCAATTCTTCTTCTCTTCCTCTCATGCTATCTTGCAGCTCGGTGAAGAATCAAGTCACCTCCGCATCGCTTGGGTGCTTCGGCTCTCCTAGGATCGCCTCCTTCGCTCTGCGGGCCCTCGCAAGTAAAAGAAAAGAGAAAATGTGTAAGAAACACAATTATCAAATATAAGCAGAAAAAAATAAAACTGTGAGTATGAACAATAGAGTGAATGTGGAAAAATATATACAAATATATACAACCAAGAATAGCAGGTCAAAAGAGAAATCTAGCTACCCTTGTCGTGCATTCCCGGCAACGATGCCATTTTTTTGACACTGAATCTTTGAGGATCGGATATTAATGATACGAGTCGTCGTTATCCCCAAAAAATCCTGGATCAAATAAATAATTTTTTTCTTCTCAAGCTGCATAAATAATTACAAGAGAATAATGAAGCGAGAGAAATTTTTTGCTACTTATTTACATGTATAGCGGACAAGATCAAACTTAGGGAAGCTACAATTCCCGAGGAAAAATCAAATAATCGATAAAAAAATCAATTAAAATAAAAGCAGGAATCTCAAAGGCAAACTATCCTTGGTTTTTTGTGGAATTTTTCTATTTTTAATTTTTTTTTAATTTTTTAATTTTATTTTTTATTTTCTGATTTTCAAATTTTTAATGATTTTAATTTTTGCATTTTTTTTCATTTTCAAATAAGGAACAATATGCACAAGATAAGAAATACACACACCAAACTATTTTTGCATTTTTCAATTAAATAAAAAATGCTCAGAAAAATCCAGAGAAAATATTTTTAGCTTTTAAAGATTTTGAAATGTTTTTTGGGAATTTTTATAGAATTTTCAAATGTTTTTATATTTTTCTAAAAATCAAATAGTGGCAAAAAATGATAAATAGTGCACAGCCTAGAGTAATTTGCAACGTAAAAATATTAAGTGCCCAAAACTCCTGGAAACTATTTTTATGATGAAATATGGGCAAATATCTATAAAACGGAACTGAAATCATAATTTTTGGATTTTTGTGGAATTTTTATGATTTTTATAAGATTTTTAATATTTTCATTTTTTGAGTTTTGAAAATAATTATGCACGAAATTTGGATAGAAATTAAAAGACAATAAAATAAAACTAATCTTTTTTTTTATTTTTTGGAGAAATATACGAATTTTTATGAATTTTTAAATGTCAGGAAGAGAAAAAGACACTATTTTTTATTTTTTAATAATATTAAATGGAAAGAAAATGCAATGAAAAATTTTGCAATGAACATGCTCATAGCAGGAGTATACATAATATTTTTTAGAGTTTTTAGAGTAATGAAAATAATTATTTCAATAGAAAGATCATGCAAATCAAAGAGTCTGGATAACAGCGACAGAACTGCAATTATTCAGTGTTCTGGAATTGGAAATATAACAGAAAAAATATGCGGGGACAAGATGTCAATTACCAAGAGAGGCGTGCACAGCACGTGATTTGCTGGTAGGGGCTTCTTTACAGTTATGAAAACTCCCAGGGCCTCAGATGTAATATCCCCCAAATTAGGCTTCAAGGGTCTTCTTTGCAATATGTAGAAATTCCAGGGGCTTAGATTTAATTTCCCCCAAATTAGGCTTCGGGGGTCTTCTTTGCAATATACAAAATTTCTATGTACTTTTATGATATTTTTCTAAAATTTTTTTTAGTGAACCGTAGGGTTCCTTGTTCGTTCACTTCGTTTCTTCAACAAAAGAGGAAGGAGGCGTCGCCTTCCTCATTTCTCTCTCCAAAGCTATGGCGGATCAATGAGGGGCGCTCGCGGCTGAGGGGTGGCTATGGCGGACGGGATCTGCCCAGATGGTAGAGTGGCAGCGGTGCGGCGGATGAGGGCGACACATCCCCTGCAGATCGGTGGTGGTGTTGGCGGGCGCCGGCACGGATGCGCGGTGGAGATGGCGACTGGTTCGCACGCAGGTTCCAGACGGCTGGAGTGATGGGTAGTGGTGGAGGACCTTGTGCGAGGGTGCGGCTAAGATCGCGAGGGCGCGGGTGCCGCTCCAAGCGGCGGTGATGGCGAGCCAGCGAGGAGCAGTAGGCGTGGACACCGCCTGCGGATGGATGGGGCAGCTCCTGTTGTCGTTCTTTATTTTCTATTTTTTATTTTTTTTCAAATGTAAACAATAATAAAAAAACCTTTTTTATTTTTTTGTAAATCCGAAATAGAGAAATTAAAAACAAAATAAAAAATGTTTTTAATTTTTTTAACAGAATGGCAGAAAAAAATTTTCTTTTTCTTTTTTTACTTTTATATTTTTTAAATTTCTTGCAAAACAAATGTTAGAGAAAAAGAATAGATATTTTTTAAATTTAAAAAAAATTGTCAACAAATTAGGATGCGAGCATGATGACTTGATCCCAAAAATCTAGATGGAAGACGTGAACGAGTGCGGTTCCGAGAAGAATGGCGGATGGAATCGGATCTCCAACCACCGTGCGTGATCAGAGGTGAGAGATTGTGCGAGGTAGAGAAGAGCACGTAGAGATCGAGATGTGAAATGAAAAATCAAGTTGGTGGCATATCAAATCGTGATGGATTCTAAGAACTGGCTAAAAAGATGACGACGAAGAAAAATGCGCGAAAATAAAACTATGATTAACCTAGGATAAAAATAAGAGAAGAAAATGATGGATCTAACCTTAGGAGCGAAAAATACCTTAATCACCTCGACGAAGGCCGACTCGATGTCACTGGACGACTCAGAGGCTAGGCACCCTTCTGTAACAAGAAGACTCTCGAAGTTCGGGCTCCTCTCACAAAAGATTGATCAAATTGAAATGATGGAGAAGGAGCCATATAAATAGAAAAGATAGAAATTGAAATTTGTATTTTTGAATTTTTGGATGAAGATAAGATATAAGAGAAAAAATTGAAATGAGATAAAGTAAAAAGATTAGTGTTAAAATTATTTACAAAAATTAACTAATATTTTTGTATTTTCGTCACTTTATTAAATTGAAAATTAAATGTTAATTTTTTTATTTTTTTGTGGTAGTTATTTAAGAAAATTAACTATACACATAAACTATATACATATAGTACATTATTTACATAGTTAAATAAGGAAATTAATTTAAAAAACATTTCTTATTTTTATTTTAAATAATTAGTAAAAATATTTAGATATATTTACAAATACAATGTGTACAAATACATGGGAAAATTGCATAAATCACCCCAGAAAACTGACTTTTCACTCGTAACTCCAAAAATTATGAAATCACAGCCATTTATAGATAATTTAATTTAGAATACAATGGAAGTGAGTTTGGTTCAATTTGAGTTCATATGGAGCTAGAATTGCTCTTTTAATTATTGCTTAGTGTTTTTTTTCCAAGTGCGGTTGCTTTTATTCTGTACATGATTTGATTGTGCAATTATTTTTATTAATTAGAACACATTTTTATTTACAACTTTTATTTTGAACATTATTTTGTTTGAGGACAATTTATGTACAAATAAAATAGTGTAGTATACAAATATACATAGCACATACATTTTTTTGGATTTTCTGATTAAGGACCCTATCTCCCCCTACATTATTCCTGATTGTTAAGGTGAAGTATTGACCTTCTCTTGGAGTTCGGGTCAGCCTGTATCTATTACATATATACAGTCTTCTCTTCTCTTTTTTTTACTTTCTTTTCTTTATTTTTCCTTTCTTTCTTTATTTATTTATTTTAGGTTAAAATGGTAGGAAGTGTACAATATTTACACACAGATGCAAGTTAGTAAGAACATGGAGTTAGTATTATATACATGTGTTTTAAAGGGATTTTATGCTTAATAAATGAATAAAGATGATGAAATGCATATTCATCACTTGTTGGTGTATAGACCTTGATTTGGCCATCAAACTATCGGTCTGCCAAATGTACATACTCAGACATATAGTAAAACATCTATCTCTGGTGAGAGGATGTGTTTCTATATCGTGACAGCATACGACATAAGTCTTTGGTTATCTTGATTTCGTTATGTCGACTCTTAGACCTAACTTATCTAATATCTCTGAATCTATATTCCTATGCAGAGGACTTGCATCAAGAGGTCGGTTAGATATCATCTCATTAAAAAAAGGATTGGCATCTCTTACTCAAGCTGGAGATCATCTCTTAATAATCATTTGACGGTGCTTGATGAGTCTTCAATCTAACTCTTTAGATATTCATTCAAGCATCAGTCTCTATGATTCAACAATTGAATCAACAACTGTATGATCATCAAGATGGTCATGGTACGTAACCCTAATTGTATCAAGGGACATATTATGCAAATTAATTATTTTTCATTTCAGATTAGGGAATGATATTTGCAATAACGTTATTGCATAATATCTCGTCGTGGGCTCGCATGTCCAACATAACACACTCCCTAAGATACATGCACATGCATGCATACACAACACATTTCACAAAAATAATCTCCCCATCCCCTTTCTCTCTCATATCCAAACATACATAACTTATACACAAAAAATACTGCAAAGAAACAATACTATATTAGTACACTCTTCATTGTTTAACACACACACCACTCTCTATCTCTCTCTCTCTCTACGCATATTAACACACGCAAGTAGACATATATTAACATACACACACACACACCAACGCACACATACTTACTTAAATACCACAAGCACATATACAATAAAAAATTACTATATAATCCTAAAAAAGTAGGAAATATGGGTATTTATTCTACATATAGGTTATCACATCACATATAATAATGGAATTTCTCAATTCTTCATTAGCATATCATACACCTTGCATACATGTTGATTTGCATATAGAATAACTTGACAAAATCTATTCTAAAATCTAATTTATGGTAATCTAATCATATAATGGCCAATCTAGAAGTTAACAAATTTCGAACAACATTATTGTTTCTAATGCCAGTGGTTAGGTATTTTATCATACACCTTTTCATACATGTTGATTCGCATAAATTTTGGCTTAACAAAATAAAATCTAACATATAATTTACATCAATGTATTTGTATGATATACAATCAACAAGTTAAGGAACTCTAACAATAAGGTATGATGTTCTAGTCAAAAAAATTGCAAACCCTAAAACATCAAATATATCTATATTATGCAACTAAAATCAAAATAAGGAAGAGAGGAGTACTCGAAATACATGATGGAAGAAGAAGTAGCGTGTAGTGGAGGTAAAAAAATGGTCGATGGAGGTGAGGGATATCGCTCAAATATCACCGATGAGGGTTTTTGGGATTTGATTTCGTTTGGAATGAAGGAAAGAAAGTCCATCGACGTTCTGTTCAATAGATGTGGACGAGCACATATGCTCCCAGATGTGCTCTCCAAGTCCTCGTCCTAAAATTTCCATGTGCCATTTAAGTGCACATGTTGAAATTTAACTATGAGAGGCAGGTGGGTGAGGATGTGCTCGCAAGGTGCTCTCCCACATGTGACAACTACATGTGCTCATCCCGTCCTCGCACTTATGTGCTCGCCAAATCATGTTTTTCTTGTAGTGAGACAATGGACTTAAAAGATAACCTGTAATATTTCTCTAATTACATGTTGTATATCCGACATGAACCTTTACTAGTAATTAATGTAACAATATTAATAAAAAATATTACTAATACTATGCTCATGTGTATTGAAATAAATATATTCAATTTTACTAATAATTATAATATTATGAATTTTTTTGAACTATAAAATATATGAGGTAAATTAAAATATGGTATTGATTATTTTTATGAGTTTATTTATCATTTTATACTTTTGTTGTCATTATATTTTGAGTTATGGTATTTTTTAGAGTAAATTATAAAAAAAATTTAAAATATGTATTCAATTTTAACGTTGTATCTAAACTTTCAAAAGTAATAATGTAATACATTATTTTTAAGATTTGTTTCAATGTGAACTAGGTGAATCGATTTATTGTTCTGCTTCTTATCATAATAGCTTAAAATCATATTGAGGCAAATTCTAAAGGTAAATCACAAGTGTATTTTTATGTTCGGGATAAAATGGAAATTCGTTGTGTGATTCATTAATTTTTTTTACCATTTACTCTAATTTCAACAAAGTATTTTTATAACAAAATGCATAAAATTTGACCACTACATAACCGTGGGTGCCCCACCTATTAAAATTTTTTGGGTCTGCCACTAAACTATACAAGTTATGCATGAAATCATTTCAAGGAAAAGTAAGTCAATACAAGTTAATCAAGAAATATTTTAAAAAAATAAACTATCACAAGGCATGCAAAGCTATCTGAGGGGTTAACATGAAAGAATGATTTAAATGATAAAACAGACAAATACATGCCATAATTTTCATGAAACATATCCCACATGATGATAATTGATAGTTTATATATTCTTAGAATATTGCACATGTACACCTATATTTATGAAAAAATAAATATATCACTACAATAAATAATAGCTATGACGACGATTAGATAACAATGATTAATCAAATCCGTTATTATATTTACAAACTTATAAATATAATGACGTTTATATTTATTCATCATTATTTATATTAGAAAATAGTGACGATTTTTTTGAATTCGTTGCCATTTTGTTATAGCAACGAATAACTCGTTGGTAAACTTTTAATTCATAATTGGTTTACTAGGACTTTCGAATGCATTTTATTTTTTATCCATAAATGATATAATAAAAGAAATATATATATATATATATTATAATAAAAAATTTTTATATTAAGTAATTATTTACAAACATACCTAAAAATAAATATTTCATCTACATAAACTTACATAGAAAAAACATCTAATTTTCATCCTAAACAAAATACACATGTTGCCTTGTTTCCATCCCCCGCCCCCACATGCCCCGCTGCCCTATCCATGATTTCTTCCAAGTACTCTGTCCCTCCTTCGTTGAAACTGTTCGTTTGGAAATTTCCTGAAATGCTAATCATAGGTTCTTCTCTCCATCGGAACAATAGGGTCGTTGTGCTCATTACTAAACTTGTTGAAGAGATGAAATAGATCCAAGGTCTATCTTTTTTCATCAGAGGTTGAATCGATCATCAGAAGAAGAATTAGGCCAAAAATTAGAATACATTCTAGGAAAATGAAATTTACATGGAAGAGAAGTAGATGAGACGCTTTAATAAGAATTCTGGTAGAGTCAAGAATGAAGTTTTCATTCTGTACGTGCCAGATCATGGATTAGTAACTGCATCCAATCTCCAAAAAAGTCCCAATTGTTTCAAACTTTCTACTTTTTTGGAATGGAATATTTACGGAATCCCCATGAATAGGATCAAACCTTATTTCAAGATATTTTCATAAGATTCCTCTTTCTTAAGCAAGCGAACTTCACTTCAATAAACCCATAGGAAGAGATCGGAGGTCCTCCCACAAATCCGTGAGGATGAGATGAGAGGTCCTCACAATATCACGGGAGTCGAGAGAATGAGGTACAATTTAGGGTTGCGATTTAGGATTGTGAACAAGATCTCTGAAAAACTCGTAAATCCCTGGTCTAATTCCTTCATATTCCTACAAAGGAGGAAACAGAGAAAAAGTTGTGGTTGTTGTATTGACCAGGTGAGTTTTGTCAGAAAAGATTATGGATTAGTTAATCTTCTTTATTTTTTATACTCCTAAACTTAAGATGTATAGTGTCAAGTACGGGAGTGTCGAACGCAGGGAGGCAAACTGTTGAAAACTAGGGTTAATCGTAGAAAAGTTCAGGTAACGGGTCTCTTAATTTTTATTTTATTTTTAGAAATTTTTTTAAATTTTTATTTGCTTTTTATGAATTTTATATTATTTTTATGAATTTTAAGGTATTTTGTGATTTTTTAATTATTTTGAAAAGCAATTTTGAAATTTTTTTAAATTTTTATTTTGTTATTTTTATGATTTAATTGTATTTTACTATTTTTACGAATATTTGAAGGGTTTTTATGATTTTTATGGTGTTTGGTTTATTTTTAAGGTAAAAAGTAAGTGTTTATTGAAAACTATGACATATTTTGGATTTTTAAAGTTGAAAATAGTGAGAAAATCTTTTTATTTTATTTTTAATAGAAAGTAGACGAAATTAACTTCAAAATAATATATTGTGTTTTTAGAGGATTTTTCTGGAATTAGTTATGAAATTTCGAAGTTTTTTATGAATTTTGTATTTTTTAATTGGTTTTATTATTTGATTTTTATTTTGTTATTGGTTTAATATGTAAAATATGGTAAAATATGATATAGGTAATTTTTATAAGATTCTAAAAATGTTGTTTTATGTTTTGTATTGTGTTAATATGTATTTTTATATGTTTTTAAATGAGTTATTATTAATATTAAAAAATAAACATTTTTTATTTCAAAATATGATTTTATATTGTATATAGTGTAATATACTGTATTTATATGTATTTTATTATATTCTTATATTTTTTATTTGGTTTTTATAAGGTATAAAGTTTGTGGGTATATATACTGGATTAGGGGTATAAGCGTAATAGTATAGAAATATTGGGTTGTATTCTAATTAAACAGAAGTGTTGGGCATGTTTGTAAAATGCCCAGGAATCACATGCTTCCTCACGTGCCGCTTGTTGTTCTTGTTCCTATTTGGAATTATCAAACATGGCGGGAGTTTTCTGCAAGACCACCATAGATTATGTGTCAGTCACGTAATCTCAGCCGACAGGAACCTGTTCGAGAAATAGAGAAGTACGAGCCGTGTAGTTAGCAAATTGCCCACAAATATGAAATATCAGGCTCACGCATGTGTCTCGCGTATGACCCCCTTAAGCGGTGTACAGTTGAGATTAAGCGGTGTCGATTATGCTAATGCCAATGCGCGTCACATCATGGAGCATTGGAAGAATATGATCGTACGGCTCCTGTGCAGTCTCAACAGGGTGTCGTTCTTCCGGTACAGATGATCAGATATGGCTGAGCTGCGGTAATCGAAGGTTTTTTTTTTTTGATGAGTAAGTAATTTGTATTGATATCACTCAAAAAAACGATATACAAGTATAGTCCAAAAACCCCAATGGGGATTACAATAGAAAAGCACAAAATTGGGGAACTAGAGGTTATGGAGTGTGCCCAGTAGAAGATAGGCATATAGCCCAGCTGGGCCTAACAGGAGATAATTCTGAGTAGCTGTGAAACTTGACGTTTGACGGAGGTAACAGAGGAAGGCTGCAGCCCGGTCCATCTTCTGTTGCGTTCCTGCCAAATACACCACAGCACAGTTGCAAGAAGGGGGCCAAACTTTTGACGAATGGCCTTGCTTGGGAGCGCAGAAATCCATTGCAAAGAGGCCCGCAATGAGGTCAGAGGTGGTAAAGGAAGGTCCATCTCGATGCAAATGGTAGATAAAACAGTTGTCACAAAGTCACAGCCGAAAAAGAGGTGACTATGAGATTCCAATTCCATCCCACAGAGGTAACACATAGTATGTGGGCAAGCCCCCCAGGAGGCGAGCCGATCAGTGGTAGGGAGGCGCTCCCGCACCCCCCTGAAGAGGGTAAAGGAGAAGCTCGGCGGGGAGCCCTTCGACCAGACAATGGGAGCCCAGGAGGGGGGCTCAGCACGGGGGCGAAGGAAGTCTAAAGCAGCAGCAAAGGAGAAATGATGTGGCTGCGGAAGCCACATGAAAGGGGGGGCCTGTCCAGAGATAGCCGCACGGATCCGCGGCCTGAAAACCAAGATAGCCTTCCAAACCTTAGAAGCCGAGGGAGGGGTGGAGAGGCTCCAGAACTGTTCGGCGACGGCGTACCTGGACCGCAAGTACGTAGCCCAGATTGAATCAGAGGAGAGATATCTCCAAGTCCAGCAGGCCAGCATGGCATCCCGGAGAAGCAAAGCAGAGGGAAGACCAACACCCCCCTCCAATTTTGGGAGACATAGAGTACTCCAAGCAATCGGATGCTGCTGCCGACCCCAGAAGAAGTTTGCACACATTTGGTCAATCTTTTTAGTAATGGTTGCGGGTATGAAGGTGCTAGCAGACCAATAAAGCACAATCCCCTTGATCACAGAATTGAGTAGTTGAGCACGGCCGGAGAAAGAGAGGGCCTTGGCTTTCCAGCCATCAAGCAAGGCCCGGACACGATCAATTAAACCCCTGAAGACACAGCAGCGACCACTGGAAGAGGCAAGCGGTAGGCCTAAGTATACAGAGGGCAGTGATTTCCGGTAATCGAAGGTTGCGAGGATGATTTTCGGCAATTCTGTTGGTTCCAAGCGGCGGTTGCGGTGTTTCGTGGAATGCACGAACCAGATAAATCTCATGTGCTCAAATCTGATGCGGATGACCACCCCCTCCTGATCCTCTCCCCCCACCACCCTGAATAGTTAGGGTTTTAGGATGCGGGCGCCGCCTCTCTCACGCGGAGCCCACTCCGGGAACCACCGCCCTCCTCCACCTCCCCCCCCACCACCCCCTCCTGATCCTCTCCAAGCCCCTCTGCCCCCTGTCTCCGTCGCCGTTCACTCCACCCCTCCTCCATCCCTTCCCCCGCCACCGCTTATTCCCGGCCCAGTTCCCGCCGAGAACTCCCAAAAGCCCTCCTGGAGAGAAGTCTGCGGTGCTCCTCCTCCGGAGTCCTCTTCCAGGTCTAGGTGTATGTCGTTCTCTCCCCCGGTCTCCCTGGAAGGCGAGGAGGTAGCTTTCATCTCCGAGGCCGAGGCCGCTGCCCTGGATAACTCGTGGAAGTTCACCTTGGTCTTCTACGTCCTGGGTAAGCGTCCTTACTTCAACCATCTCTCAAATTTCGTGAACAAAGTCTGGAAGCCCTCTGGAGAATCCAAGTTGTTCCCCAGACCTAACGGATTCTTTTACCTCCGCCTATCCTCGGAGGAGGACTGCCTACGCATCTTATCTGGGGGGCCGTGGCTCTTCCAGGGCCGCCTTATGGTAATCCGCCGATGGGAAGCGGGGTTTTGCATGGAGAGAGATCTTCTCTCCGAGATACCCCTCTGGGTTCGCTTTCATGGTTTGAGTCTGGGGCATAGCTCTGACTTCGTGCTCAACAAACTTGCGAGCATCATTGGGACGCCGCTCTTCATGGATGCGGCCACTGCTGCTGGCCAGAGGGACGGTTACGCGAGGTGTTGCATCTCCGTTCATGCATCCAAGGTCATCCCGCCATCGGTTCCCCTCGTCTTCTTCAACGGCCAGCGGCAGCAGATTGGCGTGGAGCTTGAATGGAATCCGCCACGTTGCGATTTATGCACATCATTTGGGCACCTTCCGAAACATTGTCCTGTCTCCCCTTTACCTCCCCCCAGGCCTTCTATATCTGGTCCGGTGGCCAGGGAGAACCCTTCCACACAGATAAATGCAGATATGCTCACTGTGGACGTCGTGATCAGCCCACCAAGCACCAATGTGGCTACTGGACAAGATGAGGCTTTTGTCCAACCAATTCCTCCGCCCCCTGACAAGATGCATCGTCGCCCACCAAACCCCTTCCCGAGCGGGCCTCGAGCCCGGGTCCAGCGGCTAATCTCTGCTAGAAGACGCCAGAATCACAAAGGAGCAACAAAAAAGTTGGATGGCGGGATTGATCTTAACAACCCCGCCTGTAGCTTCGGCCAACCTTGTGATGAATTCATCTCTTTCCCTCCGGATGGTGTGTCATCGGCCCCTGATGGGGGTGGCCATCCCTCTGGTGGGGGCCATGTTTCTCCCCAATCCCACCTCAATGATAAGGCCCAGCCAGCTGTGGATTCTATCCCAGCTGTGATCACTGAGCCCAACTTGGCATGGACTGTGGAATCGCATAAAAAGAAGAAGGCTAATAGGCATCCCGGTGAAGTTCGGGGCACAGTCCCCACCCACATCCTTTCTTGATGTCTATTGCAGTCTGCAACACCCGGGGCCTCAATAAGGCCCGCAAGATGAGGTCCCTTCTTAAAGAACTTCGCTATAGGCGTGCTGAACTGATCGGGTTGGTCGAAACTAAAATAAGGCCGAGATCTAGAGAGACTTTTGCAGCTCTCATTACTAAAGGCTGGTCCCACTGCCATAACAACACTAATCTTGGTCGAATTTACTTCCTCTGGCGGGAAGACTCATGGTCCTGTACTGTTTTGTGCTCTTCCTCCCAAGCGCTCACCATGGAGTGTGTCAATAAGGGAGGTTTCTCCATGGCTATTTCAGTAATCTACGGGGACAACTGTGTTGTTGCACGCAAAGACCTTTGGAATCACCTAGTGCAGCTAAAAGCCCACGTTCAGGTGCCTTGGCTGGTCATAGGCGATTTCAACACCGTTAGGTACTCTTCTGAGAAGTTGGGGGGCCGCCCGCCTCTTTCTTCCCACATGCAAGATTTCAATGATTGCATTAACGAGTGCTCCCTGCTTGAGATCTCCTCCAGCGGCAATCCTTGGTCTTGGTCTAACTCAGCGCTGGGCCCCTCTAGAATTGTCGCCAGGCTGGACAGGGGCCTCATCAATGATGCTTGGCTCTCCTCTCTCCCCCAGACTAAGCTCCACTATTCACCGATCTCTTCCAGCGATCATAACCTCATGACGGTTGAATTCGTGGGCCCTAATCTTCGCCCCAAACCCTTCCGATACTTCGACTATTGGGCGGCCAGAGATGGCTATCACGATGTGGTGCGGGATGCTTGGGTCTCAGCTACCCATGGTAACCCACTCTTCAAAGTCATTGCAAAAATAAAAAACGTGAAAGCTGCGCTTAAGGCTTGGGCGGCCAAAGAAGCGAATGCGTTCGTGGATAAGAAAAATGCTGAAGCTTGCCTCAACCTCTTGAATGATGCACTAGCCTCAGAACCTTTGGACCCCTATCTGGCTATTCTGGAGGCCGAGGTCAAAGAATACATTGTCCGCATTGATGAGGACATTGAATCCGTATGGAAGCAAAAGAGCAGAGTTGATTGGCTTAGATTGGGGGATCGCAACACGGGATTCTTCCATCGCTCTACCAAGGTCCGTTCTAATACCAACCACATTCAGGCTCTCCTGGATCCTAATGGAAAAATCATTGACCAGCAGTCGGAGCTCTCCTCCATGGCCGTAAGCTACTTTCAGGCCCTTCTCAGTCCTGCCACACCAAGGCCTCCTCTTGAGGTGCCCCCACCGCCCAAGCGCATCCTCTCTGCGGAAGCCCGCTCTTGGCTCATTCATCCCTTCACCGAGGAAGAAATTAGGAGTGCGTTGCACTCCATTTCTCCCTCCAAAGCACCTGGACCAGATGGTTTCAATGCTGGCTTCTTCTCTAGACACTGGTCATTAATCAAGAATGACATTTGCGCTGCCATGGATTTCTTATACCACGGGGGCAATATGGTTAGACAGGCGAACCACATCTTCCTTTCGCTCGTCCCCAAGTCGTCTTCGCCGGCTGGTTTGGGTGACTACAGGCCCATCTCTTGTTGTAATGTGATCTACAAAATTTTTGCCAAGCTTCTGGCCTCAAGGTTGTCTGTGGTCCTTCCCCACCTTGTCTCGCTCAACCAAGCTGCGTTCATTAAGGGGCGCTCTATTGGGGACAATATCCGTTTGGCGCAGGAATTACTCCACGGCATTGATCGTAGACACAACTGTAACAGGACTTGTGTCAAGATCGACCTCACTAAGGCCTTTGACAGCGTCGAGCACAAGTTCATCTTGGATGGTCTTTCCGCTATGGGCTTCGATGACATCTGGGTTGGGTGGATCGCGAATTGTATCCGCACCACCTCCTTTTCGGTTATGGTTAACGGTTCCCCAGCTGGTCTTTTTCGCGGCACTCGGGGGCTCCGTCAGGGGGACCCATTGAGCCCACTACTCTTTACTATTGGGCTTGAATCCCTTACAGGTCTGGCTGATCGTGCTTCTTCTTTGGGGCTGCTTGCGCCTCTGGGAAGGGGCAGAAGCAAGGCCCCCACGCACCTCATCTATGCAGACGATCTACTGTTCTTCTGCAAAGGTTCTGCCCGTTCCCTTGCTGGTGTTCGGAATATTATGGATGACTTCTACAAGATCTCGGGTCTCAAATTGAATGCACGAAAGTGCAAGCTCTTTACATCTAAATGGTTCCAGGGTGGCTTTGGTGCTAATCTCACGTTGGGCATGCTTTCCCAACGCCTGCCAACAATGTACCTGGGGATCCCAATTCATCCCTCTTATGCGCGCAGAGGTAATGGTGCTGTGTTGGTGGATAAGATATCGGCCCAACTTTCGGGTTGGAAGTCTACTTGCCTCTCTATGGCTGGACGCCTACAGCTTCTCAAGTCTGTGACCTCGGGTACCCTTCTCTACTGGGCCAACGGCACTATCCTCCAAAACCGATCTGTGCAAAAGATTGAAATGCTATGCGCTAACTTCCTCTGGGGCCGCAGTAGACATGATATTTCCTGGCTGACCATTTGCCGCCCCAAGATTCAGGGTGGTCTTGGTCTCCGCTCTCTTTCCACCATTTGTGATGCCATGCTCGCCTCGTGGACTTGGCGGCTTCTCACTGCAGACTCCTCCTTGTGGGCCATTTTCATGAGACAAAAGCACCTCGGCAGTTCCTCCTTTTGGGATGCAACTATTTCTCCCTCTCATAGTCCTTCCTGGAAAGCCATGCTTCGCTTTCGCGATGTTATCAGGCCGGCAATTGTGGATGATTCTCCTAATTACAGGTGGTCTCCTTCTTCGACAGGATTCAGCTTCTCCAGTGCAGTGGATTTCCTTTGTCCTGCTATTCCGACCCCGAGCTGGTTCGCCATTGTTTGGTCCAAACTCATCCCCCCGAAATGCTCCATCACCCTCTACAGGGCTGTTCTGGACCGTCTTCCTACTACCGACAGACTTGCTCGGTTCCGGGTTTGCGAACATGCCTCTTGCTACCTCTGCAGGGGAGAATTGGAATCCCACGCCCATCTCTTTTTTGCCTGCTCGGTTACCTCTGCCATTTGGGTGAACTCTTGTGCTGCTCTTCATCTTCCTTCGTCCCCTTCCCTTCAACTTGTTGAGCTTATTCCCTGGATCAATGGCTTGCCTAACCAATCCATCTGTCAACGCCTATCCTGTGCTCTTGCTGTGGTGATTTGGCATTTATGGTCGACAAGAAATCATTTGTGGTCTTCGTCAACTGTGCAGGAGGCCCTTGGTGCGGATGATATCCTGGAAATCTGTAGCAAGGTGGTGAAGATGACCAACTTGCTGCTTTGATCGGACGAAGCTTTGCCTTGTTCTGTTTTATTTTCTTATATTGTATACATTTTGGTCTCCCTTTCGGGATTTTTGGGTGCTTCAACTGTTACATTTGTAAACCACTCAATTATCAATACAAAAGTTATTTACTTATCAAAAAAAAATCTGATGCGGATGAGAATATGGTGTTCCTGATGTGAAACTTTTTGAGAGGTGATGGATGCGAATCTCTGATTTGTACTTTACTGCAGGAGGTGGTCAACCCGATCTCGACTCAATCTGATCGTTGGATGTCTAGCAATGCTTTCATTGTTGCCTCCGAGTATTTGATGTTAATTTTGATGTGGTGCGGATCTGGAGATGAAATCCGTCTATGAATTTGACTACAAATCCGTAATGCTCAATTGTCAAATGTATGGGACGATAATTCTCGAAAGGAATCGAATGAGGCTTGAGTCTTCACTTCCAGTTAATGCATGTACTGCTCCATGATTAACCTGCGAATAACAAAGCTACTCGAGGATAAGGCCTCGGTCTAACAACAAACAATCACCAAATATTTGAGTGGAGGAACATCGGCGAAATAAGAGACGAAATTCTAGGTCTTCAGCCACTGCGTGATCTGAGGTTGTTCAAATACGTGCGGTAGAATAGATCGGAAATATCTAAATGTGGAATAGTGTTCGGCGAGGCTTCGAATCGGATTGGAATTAAAAAAACAGAGAACGAGAGGGTTTGATAAGAGAAGGAAAACAGAGAGATAGAAGGGATCCAATGTGATTAGAGAACCAGGAGAAATAAGGAGAGAAGAATAATGGGAGGAAAGCTCCGAAGAACTAACTTGGAGATGAAATGTTGAAGATGAGCAGGGCTAGGCTGGGCCGGGCTTTGAAGGGCCCAGGCCCAAGCCCGCTTAAAAAATTCGGGCCTTGGGCCGGGCTTATGCCCGCAAAAAAATTTTTTGTTCGGCCCAAGCCCAGGCCCGGCCCAATTTCTTTGGGCCAGGCTTGGGCCGGGCCGGCCCATCTCCCAATTAGATATTATTAACTTTGACTCTTTTATTTCAAGTTAATCTCAACTCAAGTTACACGAGCCAAAATTGATAAAAACGTGTACCATAATACTTGTGAAACAACTAAAATTCAATTCTACCAAATCTGAATTTACACATGTGCACTCAATGCTAGATACCATGAATGTCACTCATTTATAGAAATTGAAAGAGTGAACCAAACTTACCCAGTTAACAATAACAGGTGCATCGGATTCTACATGTTAAAAAATGGGCATAAGACCCATATTGGATAAATGTACAATAATAGAAAATGTTTTGATTGAAAAAAAATACTAACAAACTCAAGAATAACCAAAAGAATCTAAACTAAATACTAATTAAGGAAAATTAATTCTTAATTGAAATACATTGATCATCAACTCATGCCACACGCTTGACTTTCTTGATTTATAAACATTGTATGAAGACATGATACAAGAAGAGAGTGCACATGAAATAGGTGGGAGCTTTCATGCATGTAGGATGTGAGAAAGGATTCGGGGCCTCTTCGGGCCGGGCCCTTGGGCCGGGTCGGGCTGGGCCGAGCCAAGCCCGAGCCCGGCCCAAAAAAAATTTGGGCCTAAATATTGGGCCCAAGCCCGGCCCGATATTCCTTTGGGCCTGGGCCGGGCCGGGCTTTTTGGGTTGGGCTTTGGGCTGGGCCGGGCCGGCCCAACCCAATGCTCATCCCTACCTGTGGATAGATTTGTTGAAGCATAAGTTGTATGCACCCATTGTGTTGTAACAGGGTAAATGGATCCTGGAGGAGATCCATTTACCCCACCCAGTTGTTTAGTCCCACATCGTCTAGTGGTGGGACTTGGAGGCTCTGGAGAGGCTATATAAGGAGCTCCAGACCTCCTGTATCCATTGAGAAAAAGCAATGCATAGCATGCCCCTTTGAGGGCTTCTCCCGTGGTTTCATCCCGCTCCTCACGGAGTAGGGTTCCACGTAAAATCCCGTTGTCTTATTATTTATATTTTCCATGTTACGCTTCCGCTTCCGATTTTCTAACATGGTATCAGAGCGGGTTTTGATTCTCGGGGATTTGTATTTGAAGATTTATTTCATATTCGAGATTCGATTGGTGTTCGGTCTTGAAGATCGGCTTTAAGGAGATTCAAGTTTTGATTTAAGGTTTCATTCTGAAACTCAAGTTCTGCACATCAAGATCTACACCGAGTCATGTTTCCAGCGGCTGTGGCGGCAGATACAGCGCACGCAGGCTGCGTCTTCTCCGATTCCAGAGGCATCTCCAGTAACATCGTGCGAAGCACCATGGCACGAAGTACATCCCCAGCAGGTCCGACCTTCAAGCCTCCAAGTCCAGAGGCGCAGTCCCGTGCGGCGCAACCTCCTAGCTGAAGTAACCTTGCGCACAGCAGCGCGCACCTCCAGGCGCCCTTGTCTCCAGCAGGCGCTCCTCGTGGCAGTACAGATCAACACGGCGGCGCAACCTTCGTTCCTGGCGCGAGGCGAACCCAGTCGCGCAGAACTCCCAGGCGCATCCAGTAGGCACTCCCTCTCCCCAGATTCACGTCCATGTCCAAAGGCGATACTCCAGGCCTCCAGCAAGACCCCAGGCCAGGCGCGCACCCTTCTCGCGCGTGCAGTAACCAGGCGCGGCTCCCTCGCGCGAGCCCTCTTCAGATCGACTCCAGGAGGCATCACCTCCCAACCGTGCGAAGCGAGCCTCTCGCGCGATCACGCGGTGGGCGCGACCCCATCGCCATCTCTCTGCCACGCTTCTCCTTCCCACCGTTCTAGACATCAGCGAGCAGCGGAATCCCCCAGATATTGACATCAGTGAACGCCGAAGCCCCCGGTGCTCAAGATCCAGCCGCGATCTGTGGCGACGCTGCCCCCCTCGCGTGAAGACTCTCACGGCGTTGGTGCTCCCTTCGCGCATACACGTGCCTCCTCCTCGGCGGCGAGCATCCAAGACCCGCAGACCTCCAGCGATCTCTCTCCTCAGGCGGCGAGGCCCTCTCCACGCAAGTCGCGCGCGACGCCCAGATCTCCCATCGATCCCAGGCGGTGGCCTCTCTCCCATCGATCCTAGGCGGCGCTGCAAAAGGAACCCACGGGGGGCGGCATTTCGAAAGGGGGTTCCCAATGGATGGGAACCCTAACAGGCCTTGTGCGCCTTTAAAAAAAATTAAGCATGTGGGCTTACTTTGTAAAATAAAAATGGGGATGAGTATTATTTAGAGCCCAACCGTGGGCTGAAAAAAAGGGGGAGCCCAGCCTTATAAAAAAAGAAAGAAAGAGGAGAGGTGCTTTATTTTGGGCCTTATTTGGCCGTGTATTAAAAAAAAGGAGAGGGAACTAGTACGAGGAGGTTGCAAGTTTTTTCGAGAAAAAAATCAGAAAAAGAGGCACGTGCAATACAAAAAAAAAGAGCCGCACGTATTTCAAAAAAAAATCGATTGAAAGTTGAGAAAAAAAAAGGTGAAACGGCTTTAAAAAAAATGTTTTCCAAAAAAAAGACATGACGGCTTAAAAAAAATAATTGAAAAGCCGCAAGTATGTTTTGATTTCCCCTTCTATCTTGTCTTCTCCCAACTTGGTCGACGATCATGTTTTCTGACAAGTATGGGAGAAAGGGGGAGTGTTGTGTAGAGTCACATGTCATGTTGCAGATTCAGAGAAACCAGATTCGTCAGACCAGTTCAGAATTTTCAGACTCTACAATTTTTCAAACGAAGATTTTCATGCGCAATTCCAGACTCGACGTTCAGATTCTGAGTCCCAGTTTGATGCGCAGTTGTTCAGACTCGACGATTGTCTTCCGAGTCCAGTTTCAGACACGCATGAGTATGCGGTCATTGTCAGATGAGCATATGTTGCCATCATTTGTTTCGTGGTCCCCATCATTCTTCTTGTTGTCAGGCCAGAGTTTTCATGCGAACCATAGGGACTACAGAGCAGAGGACCATTCCCTTGAGGGCAAGGGTTTTCATGTGGTATCATAGGTACACCAGAGCAGTGCACCATTCTCTGAGCCAGATGGGAGAGACCCAGTTCTCCGACGAGGAGACTTCAGGCGCAGTTCAGACTCGATGGTCAGATTCCGAGTCTTCAGTTGACTCACACTCCAGCCCGTTTGTCCTCCTCACATGCACGGCATGAGAAGCAACGTCCTCGACTGCAGCAATGTGCGCGTTGGGTTGATATTGTCCGTAGTGTCTTGTAGCGTTGAGTTGAGTTTCTGTCTGTTTGTTCAAGCTGAGCATTGCATGCTCCAGCTTGAGGGGGAGTGTTGGAGCATAAGTTGTATGCACCCATTGTGTTGTAACAGGGTAAATGGATCCTGGAGGAGATCCATTTACCCCACCCAGTTGTTTAGTCCCACATCGTCTAGTGGTGGGACTTGGAGGCTCTGGAGAGGCTATATAAGGAGCCCCAGACCTCCTGTATCCATTGAGAAAAAGCAATGCATAGCATGCCCCTTTGAGGGCTTCTCCCGTGGTTTCATCCCGCTCCTCACGGAGTAGGGTTCCACGTAAAATCCTGCTGTCTTATTATTTATATTTTCCATGTTACGCTTCCACTTCCGATTTTCTAACAAGATTCGTTGCCTCGACCAGCAGCGGAACAGGGAGGCTTGTGCGACGGAGCAGAACTGCACGCAGACGGTGGATCACGCCGACCTTACTCGCTCAACCACTTGCTCGACGGCGGACGGAGGTGGGCTGTCACTCTCTCGATCTCGCACTGAAACTTTGGGAGGTGGGAGGAAAAAAATGGTGGATAAGTAGATTTGGGGGAGTCGGCGAGTATATATAGACTGTGGGGAGTCGGGTCACCACCTCGGTGACGGGATGCGAACGGTTGGAGGAACGGCCGGCCGCCGGCCGTTGGGTCGTTGGCGGTGAGAAGAGGAGGAATGGAAAGGAGGAGGCGGCATGCTTGGAGAAGAAGAAGAAAAAAGAGGAAATTGGAAGGAAGAAAGAGAAAAGGAGAGAGAAAATAAATTATTAAAACTAAAATAAAATAAAATAAATTAATTAAATAAATAATATGTTTATTAATTAATTTATTTATATATTAATTTCGTAATTAACAAATAATTAATAATTAAATATGATTAATAAGTTATTTAAGTAATTAATTAAGTAATTAAGTGTATAATAAAGTAGTTAAGTATTAATTAATTAATTAAGTATATAATTTAATTAATTATTTAATGTGAATAAATAAATAAATGAAATAATATTAATTAAAAAAATAAATGTATTAAAATATTGGGATATTTACATCCATAACCCTGAGTAATTTCACAATAACAATCGTAACCCTGCATAATAGCGAATTACATGATAAACCGTGAGTAATCACTCCGTCTCACACTCATAACCCTCCGTTAAATTTTCCCTTAACCCAACCATATCATTGGGTTAATCCAACCCTTCTTGTATCCAACGACTGAAAATTTTTTTTTAAAAAAATCATCCTCCTTCCAGCTTAGTCGACCCCTTCCCCTTCTTCCTCCTCTCTCCCTCCGCCTGCAGCTACCCCCTCCGCCGCCCGTCCGACCGCAGCCACACCCTCCTCCCCTCTGCCCCGTCGCCTCCCTCCCCCTCGCTGTCACTCCCAAGCTCCCTCCTCTGAAGTCCCGACCCCAGGCAACCCCGGGAGCCCCTCGACGGGACCGCCGCGCGCGCCTGCACCCCCGTCCCGCACATGCCTGGGAACCCCCCTCCTCCCCAAGCCCCCACCTCCCAGTCGCGTATGTCGCTTGCGCGTGCTCCCCCCTCCCCCGCGCGTGGCAGGGAGCCCCCCGCCCCCCCCCCACCCCCACCCCCGCCTGCGCGTGGCTGGGAGCCCCCGCCTCCCCCCGCTTGCGCGTGGCTGCGAGCCCCCGCCTCCCCACCCCCCACCCCCCAAGCCGCCGCGTGCGCCTGCAAGCTTCACCCCCGTCCCAGCCTGCAAGTCCCCTCTTCTGTTGGAGGTTATCGCCTAGAGGTGGTCCCAGCCTGCAAGCTTCGACACTCTCCCCCGCCCCCATGGCGTTCCTGGAAGGTCCAAGACCCCCCCCCCCCCCCCCCCCCCCGCTTGCGCATGCCTACGACCCCAGGAGCCTGCGAGTCTCCTCCTCCCCAAGCCCCGACGAACATTTCGATCTTGATGATAGACAGAGATGAGATGGCATGATTTGCAAATAAGAATATGTTTTAGGGACAACTTTGTCTTTTCCTTAACGGAAACCGTCAAAGATAATGTACATCTCAAACGGAATATAACACAGGGTTATGTTGTGTAAGAGTTAAGAATTACTCAGGATTTAACATGTAATTCGTTATTATGTAGGGTTATGATTGTTATTACGAAATTACTCAAGGTTATGGATGTAAATATTCCTTTTTTGTTTGACTTATTATCAATTCCCTGCCGATCGAAGTATGCCTATAATTATAAATAATAATATGCTTTCCAATTGGTACGTACAAAGATACAACGCAGAACATGAATGGTTTAAATTTATAATAAAAAATATGCTTGCATTAAATACGTGAGACAACGGTTAACTATGAATCGTGTGCCATAACATAAATAAGCAAAATCCAAGAGGAATTCTATTTGGGATATTTATAGACGTAACTTCCAGTACGTTCATGATTAAGCGCTGCACATTCCGTAATTCCGAATAAATGTAATTGTTATCCATTACATAGCATATAGCATAATCTTGTGTTAACTCCTATCCATTTTTTTCATTAACATTAATAAAAAATATTACATATAGATAAATTAACTTTTTTAATTCATAATATTTAAGAGTATATATGTAACGGAACGGGTCGCGATGACCGGCGGAAGCATGCAATAAAGATTGCACGACCAAACCGTTACTAAAAACATGCATGACAATCATTGAGCAGTGATAATATCAATTATATAAAAAGTCCGTTCAACAAAGAGTTCTATTATTACAACTCCAACTAGGGTATTTCTGTAAAACCCACTCTAAGAATTTAAGACAACATCTCAACAGTTCCTGTAGGCATATAGATATCCTAAAATCTTCACGAGTTGAATCCTATCACGTCAGGAATTCCGAGGAATCCATAGCACAATCCGGAATACGCAATCAACATGTTCTTCACCTGAAATTGACAAACAAAATTTTGCATGAGCCTAATGCCCAGTATGTATCGGGGTCCATGCATGGGAATTCTAACGGTCCTTGATCCGTTATAAATCATGTACTTAGATTTTCATGTATACACATCATTCTGTGCCTAGATATTTCCCATGCATGTCTAAGTTCGAACCCTATCATGTATAATTTGACTTCTTTCAAAAACATGGATACACATGTAAATTGCATAAGTAGATATGACAACCATTTCTTACAACTTGTGGAGATTATTTCATAAAATACATATCAACTTACATACTTCTTAAATCATATAAATCATTTTGCATATTAACCCCCATGACTTTGATGGTTCAACTTTCTTAAACCATTTCTTGTATAACATGTAATGGTTTACTCTTTTTAAACCATTTTCTTGCATACTTGTAATGATTTACCATTATAAATCATTTATTTCATAACTTGTAATGATTTACCTTTATAAATCATTTCCTTACATACTTGTAATGGTTTACCGTTATAAACCATTTATTTCATAACTTTCATGTACGTATCTTGTTATACGTTTTCAACCGCTGGCACTTGCGGTCCATGACAGTGTAGCTACAACTGTAGAGGACTTAGCTTTTGCCTCCATGGTTCCTTGCAACCATACGCCCCTTGCGGCGTTGCCCCTTGCGGCATTAACATGACAGTGTAGGTACAACTGTAGAGGACTTAGCTTTTGCCTCTATGGTTCCTTGCAACCATACGCCCCTTGCGGCGTTGCCCCTTGCGGCTAATGCGACCCCTTGCGGTGTCCATGTGTCTCTTATGAGTATGTGCCTTATAATTCATATTTAGTGTTATTCGTTGTGCTCCTTGATAATGTTACAAAATGCTCTCTCTTTTTTTTGCATCCATTATGGGTGAATTTAAAAACTAGTCACGTATTTTTCAAACTATTATGAGGAATGATAGAGAGAGTAAGATTTTTTTTATTGTTTAATCACTCCTGATTAAAAGGTCATTCATACTTCAAATATAGAAAACTCCGTACTTATTGCTGACACTTAATATACACGTGAATTCTTCATTTTTTGAAATATGTGTCCTTATCTTAATTGAGAACAACCATTTCAATATCCTAACATTTATAGCTCGGAATGTAGATAACCTCTGTAGGTTATATATATACAGTTTGGTTGCATATTTAAATATAAGGTTGTGACGATAAATATTTAGTTGTAGGAGATAAATTATACGTCATAATGCACCATGTTAGATATTATATAAGCACGTTGTGATCATCTACAATCTTATCAAAAAAATAAATATGTTCATTTTAGAAAGTTGTATGTTCATAATACATTCTACAAGGTGCATGTACGTGATGCTAGAATTTAAGTGTTAGTGTGTAACAATATAACATCTTTTATAGGCACTTGCAAATTTCAAAACAATCAATAATGGAATAAGCACTCCAAACTTGGAACATCGAAGCCTCTAACATGCAGCACTTTGGGAAGAAAAAAAACAAGGAATATCATGATTCTTGATATACTATAAATTTGTGACTTTTATGTCAGCATTCTGTAAAAGAGATATTTAAGGTATTTTATTCTAACAAATTACTTGATGTACACAATGCAAAAATGTCTCATCCTCTTTTTACATACTTTACACGTACCTAAGAGATTCTGGCTCTGGAGAAAAAAAATAAAATTTTCATGACCAAGTCCTTTAAAAAGTAAATGGCAAGTGACAATGATACAGATTAGGTATTCCTATCCCGTCAATGCCATTAACGGATATTGTTACCATAACTTGAGTATTCAAATTCCAAGATCAGTGAAGGAGAGGGTATTTGCATGTTCTACTCAGGACCTCAAGTAATACGAGTCGTCATTTCTACCTCATATGTGCATTCGAACTTCAACTGATGCCTTCGATGTAAGGTGATATCTCATAAATCCATCTTAAAGGAGTGCGGTACTCACTTTTTTAAGATATTATTACAAATATAGTCATTAATTATGTATATTACATACGAATCTGGCACATACTTCTATATATCTTATCTTAAATCAAACCACTATGTATGTGTATAATTATACAAATTGATCCTTGTTCTTATGTAATCTTAATCCGAAACATACATTACAGATCGTATTTCTAATGTCACCAAAGTTCTTACGAAATTCTAAACCGATACATACATTAAGAGGTTGCGTCTCAAACTTGATCTTGATTTATACAAAATCCTAAATCCGATACATACCTCAATCGACGGTTGTATTTCTACACCACGATCATTGCTCTCCTTCATCGGCACGTGTTGTTGTTCTACTCCTTTGATTTGATGCCGATGTCTCTGACGACGAAGACAACCTCTTGGTGAAACATCTCTCTCTCTCTAACTCTCCCTCTCATCTCTCTCTTTCTTTCCACGAGGCAAAGGGAAGAAGGGCTTTTAAAGTCATTGGATTTTTTTTTGGGAATTACCTAATAAATGGTAATCAATGGGGTACTTAATGGTAATAATTTCTATCATCTTAAATGTGATCAATTGTGATTGTGAATTAGTAAAGATGAGTGAAGAAAAAAAACTTGGCCGTTACAATATACCGCTCCTTCCTCCCCACTCCATCTCTTCCATCTTCATCAGGTTTCCTCTTCATCCTCTGCCACCTCTAGTCATGTCCCTCGGTGGAGTTGTCAAGTCTATCCCAGCTTTAGCACAGACGTTCAACAATCCATACAAAAACATGTTTGGAAGTTGTCAATCATCATAAGGACCATAGACGTTCTCTTCTTGCTCTTTTTTTGTAACGGAACGATCGTGCTGGTCAACGGAAACATGCAATAATAAATCACATAATCAAACCGTTATCGATTCATGCATGGTAATCAACTAACATTCAACGAAATATTATTCTTAATAATGCCCATTCAATCTAAGGAATCCTCTATTACAATAACAGTAATAGTAAACTTGCAAAAGAGACAAAATAAAGGCATGAAATTAGTTCCAATGAGCACATAGATATCTTCTTAACTCCATGAAACAATTCATACCATGGTTTATCGCTCAATAATTTCGTAGCCTTATCCTGAATGCTTGGTTAACCTTGATCTTCACATGAAATTGACAAAACATAATTTTTCATAAGTCTAATCACTACAGTAAAATAGGCATAAATCGACAGTTAACATTGGCAAACGTCGGTTTTACTATTTGCATGTATTTTTTTCTTATATAATGTTTGCTCTAACTTGTAAGAGATCATCTTAAGGAACTGGTGGAGTTTTTTTTGTGTTTGGAATTCAGCAATGCTTTTCCTCCCTTGATGTTGAACTTCTTTCTATTTATATAATTATTCTTCTAATGATCACTTTACTTATCTAGAGGCTTGCTGCCAGTAAACCAAGCATCAGCAATAGCTGCTCCTCGACCTCAAGAGTAAGGAAACTGCGCAGCCACATTTTTATTTAATGGTCATGAACTGCTGCCAGTGAACCGAAGCATCAGCAATAGCTGCTCCTCGGCCTCAAGAGTTAGGAAACTGCGCAGCCATCTTTCTTTAATGGTCATGAATTCAATTATAACTAATATAACACTTTCTTTGTAACAGGAAAAGTAAGAAATCAAAGAAATGAAAACTCCAAGCTCAAGTTGTTCTAATTGTTCTAATTGCTTGAAGTTTTTGATGGAAAGTAATTATTTATCTTTATTGTTTTAAGCTTCACTATCTGTTTTTGCTTTCTCGAACATCTATTAACAAGAGATATTTCGTCGATTTCATTGTAAATTACAATGATTAATTTAATTTGAGGAGTAGATAATTATCAAAGTTTTGAATTAGTGGTATGCAATCGATTTTCTGAATGAAAAACACAAAGAAAGGGAACAGATACACACTTGCACACTTACCAATGTACACATTTCACAGAAGTCACTTTATTTTTCCCGAGCATTTACAAGCTATTCTGCTGCTGTACTTTGTGTTGAAAGTATATGGATTTTCTTTATACCAAAGTCACTTTTAGGTCTCATATGTTCATTATGTTGTTTTTGTCTCTGTGCAGATCACATGCTATCATAATAGCATACCTGATGAAATCTAGAGGATGGAGATTTACTCAGTATTTCCAATGGGTTAAAGAACGGAGGTCAACAATTGCGTTGCCATCAGGTAACAAAACACTCCATGCATAGTTTCTATATTGCGCTCATGTTCTGTTTGGTTTGCATCCCTCATTGTGTTGATGTCCAATAACTAGGCTGAAGCTTCTTGGTTTGATTTCATCAGATGCCATGTTTGAATTTCCAACTGTAGTGTAAAGTCATCCCATGGAATCCTTCCCATTGCAGTAAAATTCTTATTTGGAAGAATGCAACATAGGGACTAGCATGAGATATTGAAACATTGAGCATGACTTCACTTAGGAATATTAATGCATTATAAAAGTTGGTGTACTGTGTATTTATTTACTGAAAATATTTGATATTTTTGAGAGATTTTTCTTTTTCATATGCTTTTGTGGATTTTAAAATATGTTTTCTTTTTCAGCATTTGCAGTATACTCTCCCTATCTTTCCCTTTCTTTATTTCTCGATCGACATCGAAAATCCAAAGGGCTAGGAGAGCTTGGTCATGTGGGTAAGATATTAGTCTTATCATCTTTTAATTCCAACCTCAATGAGCTTCAACTTCTATTTTAGGATGTTTCTAGTGTTTGAATGTATTTTCAATTTTATCATCAGAATATAAATCTCTGCCTTCTTTTTTTCTTTTAAGGAAATCCATATTCTGCAAAAATCAGGTCACTAAACTAACCTGAAATTGTGTTGCAATGTAGGCAAAGTTTATACTTCAAAGTGAGAAATCCGCACAATTGATGGATACCTCTGATTGACGTCCAGTATGACAGCATGCAAGTAGAAAGGATGATCTTGGTAACTTCCTTTGCGCAAGGACACCGAGGACGCGACCGAAGATCTTTGTCGTAAGTCCTCATTTCTTACTTCCTAAATAGTTTCGGCGTATCGAATTGTTTACAGTTGGGTTTACAATGTATTTGTCTCTTGCTGGTTAAAAATTTTTCGCTCCTGATCCTGCATTTTTCAATACAACTTATCTAGATTGTTCGAGTTGTATGTTCTTTATAACGTCGTCGAGGATGAGAAGAGAAGCGTAAATCTGAGCCCTCCTCAATCCTCGTGAGATATTTGATATTGAAGGAGGTTGATTTCAACATGGTAAATATCTGCAGTAGACTTCTATTATTCTTTATTTGATATGTAAATGTAAACGATATTCTGATGGAGTGAATGGATGCAGTTATTTACGTATTAATTAAACCCTAGTTTGCATAATTAAGCCTCATAGTTTAATATGCTGAAGCCACTAACTTCCTTCAGGAACATTAATAATATATCTCTTGGCATCAGGAACATTAATAATATCTCTCTTGGCATCTGCATTACATGCTACATTTACCAATATTCAGAAAGAACTTGGTAAGTAACGAGCATTCTTGTGTAGATAGATGCCACATTTGGTTGTTTTCACCCAAAGCTTGTACTAAAAATAGAGTTTTGCTCCCTTTCAGAGAAGCACTTCAACACGGATTTGACATAAAGGAAGTCTGCTATTATAAAGCTTATGATCCAGGATGAGTTAACTAAGCTTGCAGAGGCAGAAGGAGATGGAGATGATAGTCGGGATGATAACAACGGTGTCGACAAAGATGAATCAGAGCTTGTTTTCACTCCTAAAAAGACCAAGAAAATAGGAATGTGTCTGCTCTCGGTGAAGATATATACCCGCAAGGGCCGAAGTTTTACAATATCTCGAGTGTCAGTTCATCGTCGTCTTCGCGATACATTGTTTTCTTCCCTTTCTTAGAGTTTAATGGTTTAGCATGTAAACTTGTGAAGTTGAAAGAACCTTCGTTTTTTTATAAACAATCAAAGCCATTTACATCTGTAATGCTATTTTTTCAGGCCACTCAATATATGGCAATCAAAGCCATTTACATTTGTAATAATATATTTTTTTAAAAGATCCGGCATCATAATTGACGTTTAGAGTTTAAAAGTCGTCGAATGTGCTTTTTTTCGGCGTTTACCTGTCGATTTACGTAATCAAACTCGACGTATAAACGTAGGCATTGGATACCAAATTCGACGTTTAAATCAGTATGGCTGGCAAAGTGGACATAACACGTTTTCTGTCGAGTAAGCTTAATTTCGACGCACGTGAATCGACAGTTGCTTCCGACGTTTGTAAATGTCGAAAATAGCCTAATCCGACGTTTATATTAATGCATTTCGACGTTTGTAAATGTCGATTTAGCCAAACTCTGTTGTAGTGAATGCCTAGTATGCATTCGAGGCCATGCATAGAAATTCTATCTATCTTTAAAATCTGTTACATCACATGTACTTGAATAGTAAGGAAAAATGTTATTACGTGCCTAGGTGTTCCCATGCATGCCTAAGTTGTTCTCCAACATGTTGTACACACTACAAAAATAGATCTCTATAGTGACAGTTTTTTTTTGTGAAGAACACAACAAATAAAAAGTCACTAAATACTTTCGTGATGAATTCATAATTCATCATAAGAATCGTTGCTATATAAGCTGTTGTTAAATTTTTAACAACGATTACTAATCATTGAGAAATTTCAAATAACAATGAATTAAATCGTCGTTAGATTTAATTTTTTACAACTAATAAAACCGTCACCATTAGGATATGCCAACACTTATTTTCGTCACTATACGGAGCTTATTATTTGACTTCTCTTTGTATATCAACACTTTTTTGTCACTATTTGTGTTAATGCCAACAAATAACCCATCATAAAAATAAAGGATTGGTTTAACAATAATATATTTATTGTTATATAAATTAATATAATCATTTTATTTATTCAATGTAATTTCATAAATTTACTACTAGTATACATGGAGCAACAAGTTGTTTCATTCTGACATCACTCATTATGAAATCACAGAAAGATAATAATCAATCAAATATTAACTAAACATTGTTTTAGAGAATGAAAACAAAAACATATAATATAGTTTGGAATGGTGAGTATTGAAATGCCATCAACATCAAATATTTTTTTTGAATTAGAAAAAGGGGGAAACACGCTTAGGTTTCCACCCCAATTAAATTGAGAAAAATATAATTATAACAAACATGACTCAAGGAGAGTTCGAGCATGGTGGACTACATTTTCAACATAGAATCACCCCATTCCTGGCAAGCCATAAGGCCCATAAGCCCACAATCGGTACTAATCTCTCCACATTTGGACGGAATCGAGAGTTGAGGAGCGATTCCCAAAAAGTTGATATGATGTTATGATTAATCCAAGCCACGTCCATAGCCATCCAAAGCTCCTTCGCCTTTTCACAACCAAGAAATAGATGCTCAACGAACTCCACCATCAACCTGTAAAGAGCACAAGAGATATCCTTCGAGCGGAGGATGCGAGCCTGTCTATCCTCTGTGAGCAGTCTCCCATGCCTTAAGAGCCACAAGAAAACCTTTATCCGTGCCGGGATCTTAAACTCCCAAATGATCCTACAATCTCTAATCAAATTCCTGTGAAGCGAGTTCGTTCACCCAATCAAAATATTGTAGGTCTTCTTGATAATGAAATCTCCATCTAACCAAATCCAGTGGTCTCTACCAATAGTTGGTCCCTCAGTCCCAACCAGCGATTCCATCAAATTCATAGCATCCTGCCGACATCGCTCAGATTAGCCGCTCAAAAAGGCCGGAGTCCACACACCATTGGCCAATGAATCAACAATGCGGGCATTTTTGTCCTCCGCCAAAGCGAATAGGCATGGGAAGCGGGAAGCCAGACTCCCATCTCGCAACCAATCACTTGTCCAGAAGAAGAAATCGCAACCATCCCCTAAACACAGCCTGAATAGATGGATAAAATCTGGCAGAATTGCACGAATACCCTTCCACAATGCCGACTCAAACCATACGTGATGAATTTATCCAATAGAGTGAACATCGACCCCATAGATTCTGCGAATGAGCCTACAACACACGTCCTCTTTTTCACCCCAAATTCTTGCATCCCACTTCAACAAAAGTGCATGGTTCATCAACTCCAATCTCGACACACCAAGCCCCCCATCCTCCTTGGGTAAAGTAACCTTCTCCCAATCAACAAGGTGCATATTATGGCCATCTGCACTAGTCTTGCCCCAGAAAAACCTCCTCATAATCTTCTCCAGACGGCTATGAGCACCCACTGACAGAAGTCTGGTTGATATATAGAAGATTGGTACCGCTGCTAAGACCGCCTTCACCAGAACCTAGCGACCACCACGAGGAAGCAGAGAGCCATTCCAACCCGCCAACTTTCTTTCTAGTTTCTCCATAGGGAGCCAGTCCGATAGATGCAGATGACCGCAACTTAATGGTAGCCCAAGGTATCTCGTCGTCCCTGGACTACAGGAACACCTCAACTCCACAGCGCATTCCTCCACCTCCTCATCCAATAGACCAAAGGGGACCATACTTGACTTTTCTCTATTGAGATTAAGACCAGAGAGCTCGCCAAAGATCTCCACAACTAGCTACATTCCCCTCACCTCAGCTGCCCACCCTCGATAAAAAGGATAGTATCATCTGCATACTAGAGGACTGGAAGTGAGATGTCCCCCAAACAATAGCCCGCTGTGAGACACTGCTCTACTACAAGATTTGCCATACGAGGCATAACATCCACCGCTAACACAAAGAGGACCGACACTAGGGGGCAACCCTGACGGACCCCACGTTGTGGCTGAAAGAACCCACCCTCAGGACGACCATTCACCAGAACTGAGTAGGATGCAGTGGTCACGTACCTCTTCATCTGTGATATCCATAAGTCCGAAAATCCCCTCTTAACCATAACAGACCACAAGAAACACCAATCAACATTATCATATGCCTTGGAGAGTTCCACTTTCCATAGCACCCACGAGCCTATTGTTGCTGCCAGTCTGCGACAATGTCAGAGGCCATCACCAAGATGTCACCAATGTGCTAGTTCCTACTCAGTTAAATTGCTCAGTTAATTATAAAAATAAACAAACTTAAAACAATCCAGTTGCTCATTTTCCAGAATTGCTTGTAGATGCTCCACTCAATAAATAGGATACTTATAACATTGAAAAAAATATAATTAACATAAATCATGAGTATTTTTAAAATCATAAATTCATGAGATGATAATACAATTGTTTTAAAAATTAATTTTATATGACAACTTAAAGCAAATAAGCATATTAATCGTAGAAAAGTCTTACTTTAGGTGTCAAATTGGAAACATCTTCCATGAATCGTAGAAAGCAACTCTACCCATCCTGCAAAATTTAAAAAGAACAAACTGTTAACATAAGCAAATTTATGGTTGTCTACTTAAGGAGGAGCGTGGAAAGCCTAGGAGCTTCTTTCTTTCAAAGGGATTTTAAAAGGATCCACACATGAGTATAGAGAGGCAACTTCCACATATATTTCAAAGGGATTTTAAACAAATCCAGCTACTATCTTCCAAACAAAATTTATCATTGTGAATGTGCAATAGCTACCTAACAAGGCATATAGAACTTATAAGTTGGAAAAAGCTAATCTTTCTTGTGTATGATTTAAGTATTTTTTA